>ML133376.1:0-1224146 GCA_003864495.1 Nemopilema nomurai
CAAGGGCACAGAGGAAGGCGTTATTCGCATTCTTAAAGAAGCGACAATTCAATGGAGTTTGCCAAACGTGACAACTGTTTCTAGATGTTCATCCCCATGTAAGCATAACGAAATAAAGATTGCAGACTCGCTCTATCCCCAATGCTGCTTTTTATGTAAACAATGCAGTGGTGACAGCATCATTGCCAATAACAGCTGCATTGAATGCCTGTACCACCAGAAACCTAGTGCCAACAGACACTACTGTGTGGACCTCCCTATTCTCCCATTGGAATACGATGACACCCTTACTGTAATGATTATTATAGGAATGGTGCTTGGCATTTTACTGACAACATTCATTTTCGGTGTTTTTGTTAAACATATGGACCATCAGCTGATCAAGGCCTCGAGTAGGGAAACATCTGTTGTGATTTTGATTTCGTTCTATGCGCTCTTCGGTACGTCTATTCTGTTCATCATCGAACCAAGCTTCATCACTTGCGCGCTTCGTCGAATCATTGTCGGCATGGGCCTTACCACATGTTACAGTGCATTGGTGTTGAAGACGAACAGGATCTTCCGCATTTTCGACGCGGCGAAATCCGCTCGCTCGCCTGTTCTTGTGAGCATAAAGTCGCAACTCGCATTCTGCTTGCTGTTTCTAGGCCTGCAGGTCCTGCTCAGCACGGCCTGGATCTTGGCAGATCCACCATTGGTGGAGTCTATTCGATCTCAATGTAACGATCACGTGTTTCGCACGTGCAAATCGAACAGGTTCAATTTCCTGTTAAACTTGTTGCCATGTTCCATTTTCATGCTTCAATGCACATTCTATGCCTATAAGACGAGACGGTTTCCGGAGAACTTTAACGAAGCCTCGAGCATTGGCCTCACGATGTATGCCAATTGTTTGATGTGGATTTTGTTTGTTTCGATAAAACTTTGGCTGGACTCACGTGTCGCGAAGACGCAAGAATCAGATCTGGTTGTTGGTGTCTTCTGCAATGCCATTAGCACAGTCAACGCAATTGGTTTGTTTGGGCCTAAGCTGAAGCGACTGTTCTCTGGGCAAAGAGAAGCAGCGACAGTGCGGTTCTTTCTATCTTCCCAAGGGAGCACGATTTCAACCGCCGCTTCTTGAAAGCAAACAAGGAAACCAACAAGCGGTATCATAGACCCTGTTTACACGAGACCTGGAACAGATCGGATCTGCAAGCATCCGGATACTTTCGGATCCGATCAAAACCATTTGCGTTTACACGGGATCGGACCCAGCTGAATTCAACAGGTTACGCGCATGCGCTTTTCGAGAATTGGCGCGCATATGACGTTTTTAGACCTTCACGACCCAAACACAGTCCAACTTGACCATGGAAGGAGGTAACGCTAAAGCGGGTCAATTTTCGCGGACTGAAGAAGAAACTGCGCTACTTTTGAAAGTAGTATTGGACTACAAAACTGCAAAGCTTGCAGGTGGACAGGATTGGAAAACTGTGAGGACAAAGTACGAGGACATATCGTCAACGTTTCAGGCTGCCTATACCAGAGAAGAGAGTATTGAGTTTCCAAACTCAATTGACAACCTAAGAGTTTTGTTCACGAAAGACAGGCTTACAGCAAAAATAAAGAAGATAAAAAACAGCTTTCGAAAAGCCTTGGATAGTGGAAGCATAACTGTGACAGTGACAGCATCAGGACATCTGAAGAATGCCAACCCAGTTGTAGACAAAATGCAATTTGATTATTAAAGGTAGTTTCTGATGAACATCAAAGTAAATCTTGTCCTTTTTATAAATGACATCCAGGCAGATCTCATTAATTTGGCCGCCTTTCTAGCATAAGGTCAATCCACCTGTCATTACCTAAGTTCTAATGCATTTTTTACATCAACGTCACTACATCGTTAATGTCAAAAGCTACTTCAACATTTATTTATCTATACATTCACTATTTATTAATGGATATTGTCTTAATTTTCCTTTGTTAACAGCAGTGCACCTTGCTTCTTGATTGTTAGATTGATTTAATCTGTTCAAGGATGTGCGTATTGAACCAATTGATATATATATATATCATAAATATATCGCATATATGTGCAAAGATACTCAAGCAGTTAAATTTAAACCGAGGGACACCATGCCTAATAATAAATCTATGTCAATGTTCCTATGAAGGAAGAACAGACCTCTACAAGCAATCTACTACAGGGTATCGTTGCCCAATATGCCTTGCAGTTTATATTCTAAAAATACCATTTCACAAGAACTAATTCACAGGTTTCAATTTCATAATATAATCTGATTCAATATTGATTGTTTACTACTACTACTCTTGTATAATATACATCTAATTCTATAACATCATCATAATTAGAATAACAGTTTGACATTCTCTACAATTTGTTGCTGTTGGCTCTTTTATGTATGCATGCTACATATAATGTTTGAAAACAGTTCGGCCTTAACAATTGTAAACGTAAAATGGAATAAAATTTAACTGCTCTTTAAAAGCATATAAATTCTCGTTTATTTAAATTTTCAAATTATTTAAATGATCGCCGCTTTACTCACAATGTCGTTAGGAAAATTACATTAGAATATAGTTATAGGGTAAATTCAAAGGTCAAAGGGCAAGGTCAGAGGCCACTAAAGGGTCACAAAAGAAAATATTTACGATCTAGAGGAGTTGACATGGAAATGGTGTCTAGGCTTAAGTACTACTTTCAAGCTATATCTGGGTATAGGCGAAAGTGAAGCGTTATAGTACTAATTGAAGGAGTGGAGCTTAAGTTCTAGAATCAAAGGACTATTTAGCTGAAATACAGCGACTTCTCTTAAATGCTGCAGATGTGTTGGCTAATATTCGTTCATAAACCATATGGCAACGAATCATTAGATACCAACGGGCAACCGCTAAACATCTGGCACAGAAAAACGATAACTGACAGTTCTTCTTTTCAGTCTACCTCTAAACAACCATTTGTCCTTCTTTAGTATTTTCACATCGGCCGGAGCCTCTATTAGCTTATATCTGACATTCAACCACATTTACTAAAATTCATTTTGGCTTCTAAATTCTCATGAATTGGCTTGATTTTTTGTAATATTTACTTCTTCTTCCATTTATTGGTTTTCCTTCTCCATTTAGTGACAAGTACCACTTTGTCTTGTGACTTCTGTGCAGAAATGCTTGATAGGTATAATATCTGTTTAGTTCATGTCGCTCCATAAACACGCATTCAAGGCTCTTGTTGCTCTAAGAAGACAATGTAGACTTTAGCGAATGCAGCATATTATCTCAATGTAACTGAAAGACCTTTAAGTAAAAGCTTGTCCAGGTCGCATCTGAACTGTGCAATTGGCACTTCATAGCGTAGGACATAAAACTAAGAGCACAACACTAGTGCAGAAAACTACTCCAAGCATCCAAAAATATCATATTGCATATAGGTATTGTTTCATATGTATTCTAAATCCAGCTGATAGTCTAATCTGGTGTTTCCTCCTACATTGGCTCTATACTTTGACTTGGAATTGAGTAGATCAATTATGCTCAAAGAAATAATGGGCAAAGTAAGAAAAGACTTACCGAGACATATACATTTCCTGTTTTGTTATTCATGCAAATGTATTGATTTGAATCTAAACCCTTGATCATTAATACTCCAAACCCGACAGATTCCATCTGCAAGCGAGCTGAAAGGAAAGAAGCGAAAAAAGCGTCTTCAGTCAAATGACAGAGGTTTTCATTGGTACTACTTAGGAAACTTTGAATTCTCAAGAGGACTGTTGTGCTAACTGAATAATCAATTGATATGGGAAGCTGGTGTATGTCTTACAGGATTCGAATGTAAAAAGAGAACAAGGACAATCTGATCTTATAGATCAATTGTGAACCACTTTGTTTATCTATTGTATTATTTCATAGAAAACTACAAGCCACGGCATCACAAGCACATAAAAAATAGTAATAATAGTTTGCACAAATCTAAATGATTTACTGAAGTAATTCCCACAGCTTCTCTTCTTTCCAGACTCTATCTCGATATTTCTTTACTCGTTTTTCTTTTTTTGTTAAATCAACAGACATCTTTCAGCCACATAAACAAATCAAACCACATTAACAAACTAAAACTTATGATTCAAACAGTCTTCTTCCATCATAAGTCCTCTTTCATTAGCTACCAAAAATCGATTTTAAAACTCTGCTTCTCTAAAAGAGGCAACGCACGTTCCATTCCAACGAAGTCCATTACCAGCCACTGCTCATAGTTACTATTTAAGCTGATTAGTCATAAAATAAATAGTTTCATTACCTGATACGCATCACATTACTTAACTCAACTCATCGATAGTTGTAAATCAAACTCACTATTTGCAGCTGAAAGTAGATTTTCGCCTGTAACTCCACTTGTTGACACAGCAACAATTTTCCCCAATCTATTCAGAAGTTGTCCAGTTCTGGTTACAGATGGAACATTGATGTCAATGATTGGAAAGTTTCTTCGGGAGAAGTATGGCGCTCTGTGATGCCTCCAATACTTTCTTAGTGCTGATGTCACATCAAAGTTGGAGTTTCTCTTGTATGCGACGTTGTTGTTGCTCAAGCGTCGTTCGCCGAATCTCGCACGGAAATTTGGGTGATAGAGAGAAGGAGGTATCGTGTTTCTTTGCCTTGACCTCTGTGATCTCTGTGAACGCTCTTCTTCTTGCAGCATCTGCTTTCGCAAGAACAACAATGCATCCGTGCGCATTGCTTCTGCAACTTCATAGCGAATCTCTGCCATGCTCATGCCTCGTTCGTCACAGCGCGCTTCTTTGACGGTGGTGGCAAGAAGGAAGATTACCGGGAAAAGCAAATATACCTAAAAGGGAGCAGAATTCTCAGCTTCAAACATCACACATTTCCATCTAGCTAATGTGAGACGTTATTGTCATTTTAACACACAAATTGCCTTCTCGGCAAATAAAATTTCGTGGAAAACACTGAGTAAGATTGCATGGTAGTCAAACATTGTTGCGTCATGCTTTCAGCTTGGACAAAGAAATTTCCAACACAATAAATGTTGGACTAATCCGAATACGAATTTACCAATGCTTTCCAGCATATGGGTCAAATTGTTTCCTTCTTCTACTTGTATGGTCTATTTTGGTATTATTAAGAAAGAGAATCACAGGAAAGAAAGAACGATCTTCTTTCATGTGCATTCAATGGAAACCTAGATGCCAATGCTAGAAAGAAACTTAAATATAATTTTCATTATTTCTGTAACATTGAAGAAAATACTTCATAGTGAAGAGAAGTCCAAGGCTATTCTCAAGTAAAAAAGGAATTAAAACTAATTATCGTTCCTACTAGAAGAAAAATGCAGACGAAGAATGTTGGCAAACGGAATATAATGAATAACAAAGAATTGTGACTTACATATTTGAAATTTATTTCCATGTTTCTTTCCACGGTCTCTAAAAGGCAAAGAGATTGATGACTTTTTTGTCTTACAAGTCAAACATTTTCATCATCCGTATTCCTGTTCTTTCTCAAATATTGCCAATAAAAGGGAGCAAAGACGCTTCTAACTTGCAGCAAACAACGGAACCTTGCTTTGGCAAAACGGTTCTCTGATGAGGAGACTTGCAAGTTTGCCTTTCTTTTTTGCCAAGCGGTCAAACAAAACGTTAATTGTGAGCAAATCCTGTTCGCTTTTTATTCATCTTATCAGCCCAAGCAAGGTATGCTCTTTTAAGTTTCTCAAAAACAATGAATCGCAAATGACCTTGCCATTGTGTCCTGTTTGTGTCCGGCCATGTGTGGTCGCCAAATAGGCTAGCACACATTTAAGTCGGGTTTTGCTTGCATATACATCCTGGTTATTCGATTTTTTAGCACTCGCTAATTGGTGTTAATTTGAGCAATTTCACGCGTTTTGAGACCTGACTCATGCTAATAGAAAAGTTCTTGAGTCATTGCTGACATTTTGTACATGTCGATTAAGCTTGGCATCTTAAAACTATTGATTATAAACTTTGATATGAAATCAAACGATAAATATGAACTCAAACACTGAATATGGAGTCATGAACGCGATCTTTTGATGTAATTACAGCGCAACATCTTGAACTGGGGAGACGACTCATCAAATTGTGGTACTGTTTACTATCTTTTCCAGAACCTGTAGTTTCAGAAGTCACTGCTAAAGTTTCTAGTTTTATTATCTGCAACAGGTTCAAAAGGAAAGGAACCGCCATAATACCCCTTCCTCCTACCATCTCTCGTCAGGGTCAAACACAATCATAATTGTCGTGGAAATGTAAGGATATCTGGTTCTTCCCCTATGAAGAGACGCTAATCGGGTTCCCCTTCAATCCAATGCTAATTCAGAATCTTTTAACTTGAGAAATACGATGCAACTATGAATCGTAGCCACAGACCCCTTGAGTTAATAAGGTTGCCACGTTGATATTGCAAGCGAAAACTGGTAGCATTGGGCTGAGTCCACACTCATAACTCGCAACTCATGAACGTTTTACTTTTTATTTAACCAATTTAAACAAATGATTCCTTACGGGAAAAAATTGTGAGAAAATATAGTGTTCAACGATAAACATTATCGATGGTATTTCGATTTTCATGTTGGTGATGGGACTTAAACACAAATCACATAAAGCACAAACTGGCTTCAATTTTAATTTTGCCATTTGGACTTTGCTTTCGATAGGTGATTTCTGCTTGCTATAAATGCAAAGGGTCTCATTTTTTGCCGCCTGCCTCCTTTCTATTAACATCCGAACTGATTCCCATAAACCCTATCCTCTCTTGTGCCTCATTTACGCGTTGCCGAAGATGAGGAACCGCTTTACCCAGGCACACTATGGCGCTTGCTAACAACCCATCGATAAACGCTCAATGCTCGGGTTGTAATGCAGTTTGATAAAATGACAAAAAATTACAGGCATCTTGTTTTTTGACTACAGAATGTAAATATCGTTTCTTAAAAAATTCAAATAATGGTTTGTTAATAAGAGTCTTATCACTTAAAAATACATCTGATGAACTTGTGCTTTTTTTAAATTAGGGAAACAAAACAAAGTTCAAGAAAAAACGGGAAGTCTTAACAGCTCTGAGACTTACAAGTGAGGCCAAAAATTTAACACGACATAAGCAATTTTTACGGTTCGAATAATTTTTTAAGCCAAAATTTTTACAACTCTGAAGAATATTATGATTTCTACTTCATTATCTTACATACCTCGAATAACGAGCTATCAGCTTTGGGAGTTGAGAAGCTCCAAATGCGGCAACGACTGTCAGGTGCCGCGAACGAATCCCCTCCTGCCTTTTTAATATGAATTACAAAGATCGCAATGCTGCACGTGGAAATACAGGCAAGGTGTGCTGTAGCATCTAGCTAATTGAATAATCAGCAAAAACTGGGTTCAGATATTGGTCTGATAATTATTATCAAATGAACTATTAATATGTTAAGACGGAACAGATCTCGGGGATTTAAAAGCGAGGAAATTTGTCAAAACTTCGCATTTTTGAGATCTTATGGATGAATCACTCATGCCCTAGGAAACGAGAAAGGATATGCAAGAAATTATTTCCGTCTGCATCTCAGTGTGAAATTGAATAACCAGGCTTCGATGGCTTACCCGAAGTTGCGAGTTGTATTGTAAATCACATTTATGTGTAGTAAATTGATGCAATGATGAACTTTACTATAACCTTTATCATGATGTGTCTGTCTCCTTCTAGTTTGCGGGCTTACAAGTTTACAAGCTGGGGTTTACGAGAGCTGGTCCCAAATAAAGGACTTATCTTAGAATGACGTGCGCTTCCAAAAAAAGTTCCCCTTCACCTATAAAATCTAGCTTAGAAAAAGTTTTCATCAAGATTCATATGTAATCCTTTTTTTTCTTCTCTTGCGTGGAAACCTCCCTGTCTGACTTCGATTCAACTGTCACACACATCAGATTAAATTTCTGTCAAGATTGAGGAAAATCCTTTTCCCAGATGCAATCAACCACCCAGACAAAAAAAAATGCTGTGGACATAATTATCACTGTTGATATAATGAAACATTTCCTTTCGACATAAGCACCTTACCGTGCGGTCAAAGTCTTCTGTTTAACCAAGCGGCCAGTGCCCCAGTGAAAACGTGCCTGGAATCGCCACTCTTTGAGGCAGAACTTTTAGATAGGCAAATTAGCTGGCTGCAATATATATGCCCTTAAGCCGTCTGGGTTTTACTTGAAAATTTTTAACTAAAATAAAACTGGAAATTGTCCATGACGTTCCTGCAACTTACCCTATTTTAGAAAAGCAAAGCTTTCTCGTAAAAATTCTTTGATCATATCAGTCTGTTTCCCAATCCTGCTTCATGATTTATTTTCAAGTATTATTTCAAATTTTAAAAGCAAAAAGGATTTAAAAAGGTTCAGTCTGCTGATGCACTAAGGCTTTACAAAAGCTTCACTTGCAAGCCATTTAGTAAGAATTTAGAATGATAATAACGAAAGGCAGTCACAGAATTAATTTTAAATAATGGATGTTCAGCATAAATATCGAAAGCCAGAATTCATGTCAGTTTATTGCTGCCACGTTATAGGTGCCTGAAGAATGCCTATGCATTTCCTGTAATGCCTATGCATTTCCTGTAATGCCTATGCACGTCCTGTAATGCCTATGCATTTCCTGTAATGCCTATGCATTTCCTGTAATGCCTATGCATTTCCTGTAATGCCTATGCATTTCCTGTAATGCCTATGCACGTCCTGTAATGTACCCCATAGATTCCTTCAGTTATCATTATCACTATACGCGCGAGGCTGCTTGGGCCCAGGGCTTGCTCCGTTGGGCGTAGGGGCCTTTCACCAATTAATGTTTTCTGTTCTACCAAAGGTGTCATCGAAGAAAAAGTTATTGGGGTGCGAATGAACTGTTCTGAAGCCCTTTGCCTTGATCTCGCTCCTTGGCAGACAATGCTCATCACCAACAAAGGTTGGTTTCTATTCAGTTACCTTTTAGACAGACTTCGTTCTGCTTTATGGAAATTCCATTATTTTTTCATTAAAGATTGCATAACGAGGCAATGGTGGGATCTTTGATGCCCCTAGAGAAGAATCATTCTCGCAATCCAGACAATTTCAAAAGACATGGAATGGCCGATTGAATTTCCAGGTAAGGCCGAGCTATTTACGTCATTCAGTATACTGCAACATGAAGCTGGTACTAAAGTTAAGCAGTCTTTTTTTGTCATGCATCTAAGAATCGGTTTTTATATGGAGGTTTTTTCCAGCCAGGGTATGTCTGGGATAAATGATCCTCCGTTCTTAATTTGCAAAAGACGCCTATTGCATATTGTTGAAGCTTGGTTGGCTTGCATTGTGTTCTATACCAAATAGTACCAAATCTTTCACTTTTTTAAAGAAGTTCGTAATATTATTTTAAACCTTTAAATGTTATCTTTTTCTTGCTCAACCATAAGCCTTTTTTACCAACTGCTTGTGAGTCTAAACACGTTGCGATGCGTCTTTAGTACCCAGGACCGTTGAAGCCTGGTACTCAGTTTAAGATTCAAGTACAGAAAACATTGCGCATAAATGCATAACTACAAGCGTGCTTCTACCAAAAATACAGTCATGCTCCATGGGCTTCCTTCGCAGCCTATAATCGTCCCTGCGGTGGAGCACCTTTTCCCGCTCCTCACAATGCAATCGTTCTAAGGTAGACACACATCTGGCATGAGTGCACGTGTTTGCAATGTTGTCGGGCATTCCGCGTACGCCCCAATTCGATTTAGCAGAGGAATGAATCAGCTGCGTTTCTGGTCCTATTTCCGTTTGAAATACAGTAATCTGGGCCTAATCCGGAGGGAGGAATACACGGCACTTTCCGTTATCAATACATTGCATTGATTATCTATTAGCTTGTTACAGCCTTGGCACGAGGCCTATCAATTTTCCTTTCGTAGCACGTTTGGGCTACAGTGCTGGAGGCAAAATTGCCTTTAGATAGGCCTTTTTTCTGATAAATGTTCGAAGACATGGGACTTTAATAAATTAGTAGAAGCGGAAATTGTAAGTATTATGCTAAAACGCCATCTTCAAATGACTTTAGCAGTTTCTGCAGATGTGTCTTCTACCACACAAAGTTTCTATCAAACATCGATTCTTTTAGTCTTCTAAAGTTTTCATGATGTGTGATATTGAAGTTGATTCTTTGACATTTTACAACGGGAAGCTCAAAATGAATAAAAACTTAAAGCACCCTGCTTTTTACAAACTTTGGTTGTACGAATTCAATTATCCACTCTTAAAGTATGGCACTTTTGATCCAAGCCCTATACGTCAAGTCCATTTATGTTTTTAGTTTTTGCTACATCACATTAGCATCATAATCTGAGTTTTGTAAACGAAAATGTATAGAAAGTGTCTTAAGCTGAATGCCTTAAAGCAAATTCTTGCCGTAAATCTCTGTCTTCTACGAGTTTTTAATTTCCAGCTACGATTTTATTGTCGTGGGTGTAAATAGAAGGCTTTCGAGTTCCTTGTTCTTGTAGAGATAACTCATAGATATGATTCACCATTTGGCTTTTTCATATAAAGCAAAATTAGCTTTGTATGCAAGGTGACTCAGTCTACCTCCCTCTTATTTCGAAGTTCTTATTTCAGAGCCTGCAAAGTAAACATCTAGCGTGGTGCATGTTGTCCCATGATACCTTGTTCTGCGTGATTGTCCTGGCAACGAAGTGACTTTCCGTCCGGATATTGACTTATGCAGATAAACTGGTAGATTAAATTACGAATGCATCCGAGTTCGGATCTATGGGGCATTGGAATTTTGTCTGGAACTCAACGTACTACTAAGGCTCTTATTCAAACTTCGAAACACTAGACAACACCTGCGAATGAGTTTCCATCATGACTTTTTTCTGTGTCAGGCAACTTTGTGCTTGACAAAATTCTTCTACCTTTGATAAGGTAGTGAATGAATTTGTCTAGTACGCAAAATACTGTAGCCTTTTTGTCATTCATAGTATAGGCATATTTATAACCAAACCAAGTATGTTCTTACTGCATGAAGAAGGTTCTAGAAATGCACTTTTCCAAACTTTTTTCTCCTAGCTAACTGTCAAAGACTTATAATATCCTCATAGCTTTTCGTTGCTACTACTAAACATTGTTTGTACATTCAATAGTTTGATAATACACGGTTTCCTATACCATCTACTAGGCGATGCCGAACACAGCTTTCTTTAGAGCATGCAGTATTTTAGACATAATGCTGCAAAATTAACATGCTTCTATGAAATGGATAATATAGATCTTCTATCTCGATTGAAAATGTCTCTTTTCTTAAAATATGGAATGCCGTGCCAAAAGAAATTGATAAAAACTGTCTTAAATGATACAGGGGATTACGCATCACCGTCAAAAGAGACAAAATACGAACCAGATGTTAGTGCCTTGTTACCTTCTGCAAGTACAGTATTTTTAATTGAGTCAAGAAATACGAGAAATACATTTACAAATACAGATTGCGGGATTCGTAGCTTACAAGTAAAAAGATGGGCTTAAATGAGACCTGTTTTCAGTGTAATATCAATCTTTACTTTATCTTCTTCGTATGGTGAATTTTAGGGAGCAATTTCAAATCCAGCTTTGGACAACATCTTTCCAAGTAGAATTGCATATCAAAGCTTCGTTACAATTTAAGTAAATCTTTCTTGACTCAGCCAGACTGAAACGAAGCCCTTGAAGTTAATTCATGAGGGTGTTTTTTAAATGGCAATGAGCTAGACATACAAAGCTAATTTGGTGATTTGTTCAGCTCTACTTTATGTTAACGCAGCAATGAAAAACAAAAACGAAGTTTATCTCTTTTTTAATAGTGTATGTTAACGTCTTTTGCTTTTTCAATCAAAGGAAACCTTCTTAATCCTGTTTGCAAAAGTTTTATGAATTAAATCTATTTGAACGAGAAGTGTATTGTGAGCGAAATCACTGTTGCTTGAAAATAGGTCACTTGTATTAATGGAGAAGCGGAAATATTCTGGACTCGAATCTGCAAAAAGCGATGCACGAAATTAAGCATGGATTATCATAAATGATTTCATTTTCCAAGTTTCATCACAAAGGTAGGTTTCTCCGCGAAGACTGCAGTACATTTGAACAGATGCGCGTCTCAATCGTTCAGTCATATTTGATGAATTTATCGGTTAGCATCTTAAAGAAATATGAAATGTCGATTAAAGTCAACTTATCAGTGGTTCGAATCGTTCGTGCTCATTTGCCAATCTTTAACTTAGAGTTGCAGTGTGCAGCTAAAGTAATCTCAGTGAATCAAGTTCTGTGTCATTTAAGATAGCTTCTATGTTTTGAAGCTAGGAAGCAAGTGCCTCTGGCGGAGTAGCACTCTGACAGCGTACATCAACTTAGCTATTGACTATTAAACACGACAATAATAATATTTACTTCATATAAACAAGAAAAAGCTCCATAGACAGCTCAAGTCTTGGTGATTGAATTTTTTTTGCTTGGACCCGGCATAATTCATGGGAAGTGCTGATTTGAAATCATTTTAATATGTTGACGATGCGTTGTAGATAGCTCTTTCCGTAGGTAACACATTTCATTATACCACTGCTTTTTTTAATAAAGATTTCATGCACGCTCGACAGGTAAATGGTGACAATAACGAAGATTTGCTTGAAATTTCACCGACTGCATAAGACTGTAGTAGACAGCGCCGTTTTAATTGAATAATTAATGACAATAACTCACTGTCACTCAAGCCACGAAGAGTGCTGCAAAGGCTGGATGGCGGGAATTGGTTCAATTTGGTTGTCAGCACGATCGATTAAGGTAGGATAAGGTCAGATTTTGCTGAGCAATGCATGCGGAAAACAGTCAAAAAATTTCCCTGCTATCTGCTTGGAGTCACTTGCTTCAATTGTTTTGCAAATTTGCTTTTTCAGAATTTTGAGAGACAGCGGAACTATAAATTTTTGCTAGTTGGATTAAAATTGGCATTATTTTCCTTATTTTGCATTGCAAACATATTATTGACAGCCAATAATATCACAAAGAGCTAAATTTTCTTGTTAATGGTCCAGAACGATTCTCAATTCCAATTAATCCCAGCAAATTCTGCTTTGTAGAAAAAAAACGTCACCTTACTATAAAAAAACTAATGTAAGGAAAGCTTGGTAAAAAGTTAGGAACCAAACAATTAAAAGCTTGATAAAAATAAAAGGACATGTCTGTTATAGCCTAATAATCTGACAAGACCGCAGATATTTTTGTCCGTCATTAAATATCCCGCAAAAGATTTCTCATTGCGGTTTTACAATCGCGTTCAGGTCTGCCGGCTTGAATTGTGAAAGGTGACATAGCGGTAAACCAGAAAGTGTGGTTGCTTTCTAATCTGAAATTACGCGAAAGCCGTTAGTAAGAAAATATAGCTATCAACCCGATTGGAAATCTATGACTTCCGCGATAGGTCAGTAAGTAATCTATATGCATATGCACCGTAGGTGTACAAAAAGTTCCGTTTAGGCTCACCTTTGACTTCTATGTTTGACTTTTGACCGATGTGACTTTGCAGTGGCTTCTTTGCTCGAAATGAGCAACGTCCGTGGTGCGTTTTCGTTTTATGCCCTTTCGTGAATTCCCCAGACAGCTGCCGCGCTCCTCTGCAGCTCTCGTGTCTAACAAAGGTCACACGTGAAATTCTTGTTTATTGCAATGAAAGATGGTAGAAAATCATGAACGATCGAGGACACATCCACACTTGTTGTACAATTACGTCCTGGTCATTAGCTCACTTTAGCAACACTTTAATAGAGTTAAATAACTATTGATACTGATTCTAATGTTGATGTAACATCGTAACTGCGCAGTGTATTTGCTAAAAGGCTGATATATGGCGACACGTTAGAGTAAGTGCAGCGCGTGCTACCAGCTTGTACGGATTACACCCTTAAGTTAAAGAAATGCAATTGGATCAACGCACAGGTGCATCAACGTGTTTCTATATGAACCCAAGCAAAGGCAAATGCAAGCCAGCATATGTCTTCTACTTTTGCATTTCTTCAATGGCTTCATAACAAGAAAGCAAAAGTTAAGTTGATGGCTTCTCAATACAAGGAAGAAAACATTCTTAACCTTGCTTTACATTGTATCAATGTTGCTCAGAACATTACTTGTGCAAAAAAATGAGAATGATGCTACTTAAAAAATGTCAAGTCTCTCAGGAAAGTTGTGATAAAAAATATATTTCAGAAGTACCCAAGATTTTTATTGTGTTGAGAAAAATTTTCTTTAAACGCTTTAAGTCTTATCAATCATGTTTTTTAAACAACGAATTCAAGTGTAGAAAATATTTGAAGCAAAGAAACTTGGTCTTAAACCAATATTAATTGCTACTATCTCAGCCTGCGTTTCAGAAATAGATACGTTTACTAAAATTAAGACAAGCTCTTCAGTATAGCAATCTACATGAAAGATAAACAAGATCTGAACACCAAGCTATCAGAACGTCCCGGTCACTTTCCAAAGGGCAATTGCTCCTTAATACCACCTCCATGCCTTTGTTTAGTTTTAACAACATTGATAGTGAAATGCCGCTTTGTTTCTCTTATCAAAATCTACTATTTTCAAACACTGGGAGGCCAAGTAAAATCAGTCGGTAAGCTCAAAAATTGTATCAGCCACAATTCTTGAAACAGATGCTGTTCTTCCCATGGACCCTTTTAATGTATAGTTACTTGCTGGGCTTCGAATTTCTTGTTTTTTTTTATGTTCCTTGTTTAAATAAGCTTACATCAACCGGTTTTCAAAGTCCCTTTTCAACATTGACTTTTTTACATCATCAAAACAACCGCTTTAAGAATTCGATAGCTGACAATCAGAAAACCTTACGCTGAAAACTCTTCCACTACTTCCTCAAAAACGTTTGATAAACTAAAACATGATTAAAGGCGAGAAACCGCAATGATGATGGGCACTTGTCACAACTTATTTTTTTATGAATACCATCTCCCAGCATTCTGAGAGTGGATCAGTTACGTTTACGTACTCAAACACAGTTGTAAACTTAGGCCTTAGAGAATATGATAGAAGATGGATGCTTTCATTGCAAAGATAACCCTTAATGAGCTTTGATTCTTATAGCAAAGACTAGAAAGCTAAGTTGCTAGTTCCTAATCCAATACCACTAGCATTCAATAAAGTAGACACAATTGTTCTTTGTTAGAAATTACCAGGCTCCTATGTTCGGACAACTTTACGACAGTAGAGGATTAACTGTCAGAACGTTTTCCAATAACATCGTTGTCAAAAGGGCTAAAAACACCGATTTTGCCACAATTAGCAACAAACGGCTGGCAATCACATATTAATAATTGATTCTAATCATTCGAAATCTAGCTGTCGATTTGCAAGCGTTGACAATTGATTCTAATGGGCGCTGACAACCAATTATGATTATAAACGCATTTGCTAACTAAAGAGCCAATACTGTAAGCAAAGAATAGCTTGCACGTGCTGCAATTCAGCTCCATGGAAGCATTTTCATCAGATCTTCACAAAAAGCAAGAGTAATTAAATCCAATACTTAGAGTCCGTTACGAGGGCAAATCATTACCTAAGTTTTGAAATTTGTTGCTGTTGATTCCAGATTGTTAATAGATCGCACTGCTTTTCAGCGCGATGCTTCATAATATTCCGGTCGTAGATTTAATCATGACTGTTTCTTTTCCGTCAATTTTACACTCTTCATCAATAATTCAAGCAAAATTGTTAGGTTTAAGTCGTTTGGTGGAAGCGATGCTTTGTAAGAACTGATTTACACTCGTTGATAAAACGTTTGCTAAGCCTCTATACTCCTAATTATATCCATCTCTTTTCTTCTTTTTGAAAAGAAAGACTCGCATGATTGTAAAAATTCATCACGATCGGTCTAATCGTTATTGCCTAATCGTTGAAAGTCGTTGTTGTTGCTGGCTTGTGTCTCACCAGAAAATCGGGCAAGGTATATCATGGTTGCGTCATCAACACACCCCCTACCCCCGTAACCCATCCCCAACTCTCAGCTAGTGATATGGGTCAGAATTTAAGCCAAAGACCAAAGACTCGTCTTGCATAATGATTTGTGGAATTGGAGGGTTGGAAAACTTCTTTGCGGGAAGAAGGTCGAATGCCTCAGTGAGAGGGAACGTGTGTTGATTGATAGCCATGCCAGATAGGCCCGACTCAACTGTTTACATCCACCTGAACTGATAACAGACCTGGTAGTAGATGTTCTGCTATACAACCAAGTTTGATGCGCAATTGCTTTTTGAGAATTGAGCAAAATATCATCTACTAAACCGCTGTGGATCACCTGCTGCGGTAAGGATATCGGTATCAACAAGTTTTCGGAGTCCTTCTGAAGAGAACCTCTGATTGCCATAGGATGTGATTATTTTCTTTCTTAATATATGCTTATGTTATATCTGTTTATCAATCTTGTTTCCAACCCAGATTTGAATATCTTCTTCTTCTTAATGCGACTTTCTTTGCATTGACCTGTTTAGCTACATAGGTAAACTATCATTGTTAACCCTTGAAGAAATCCATTCCTTGCAAAGCTTTAGAAGATTTTCGAAAGTACTTATTTGAATGTCTACTAAAAACATTGCAAAATACAATTCGCGTTTCAATTCTAACAAAATCCCCCTAAAAATCTACCAGCAGGATTTACTCGACAAAGATGCAATCCTCTCTTACGCAATACTGCTCCTTAACATATCAGTACCATATATACAAAAGGATCAGTTATTTCATTTTCTCAAAAATTTGGCCATCTCACTCACCTCTACTTACTCACTGTAGGTGTAACCAATTTCACGTTTTTGAATTGTATCTACGTTAGCTTATAATCTTGTTCACTAAATCACATGCCATAGCTGTCCATTTCTCTTTCTAATTTCCAAATAACTCGAATGTCATTATGTGACAACGTATCAATGTATCGCTTTACTATTAACCTGGTCTTTTTATAAACTACACAGCCCATTCTTCGTTGGTGTCCCCATGCTCTTTAATATTTCACAACTGTAAAACATAGGACCTAATCTTAACTTTCGTTTTCCCAATATCTTTCTATCAATCCCAATGTGTATCCTACAATGACCACTATCAAAAACTGTGGTTTCTGGATGTCAATGAAAAGTGCGCATAAATTTACATTGGAAGATTAATACTAATGGAAGCAGGCCTTTATTAAACGCTCAAGAGTAACTTCTCTTTTCAAAGCATTGCTGAAGCACCTGCCTATAGTCTCTTCCCTCGTTTACATTCTTCTTTACACTCCTCCACAACAGGGTGTTTATCATTTGCCACCCCTTTCATCTATTAACTACCTCAAGTTTTCCACGATTTCTTTCAACTTATCGTAAGCATCTGCTATTACTGCAAGAGCGCTCCTCCGTAGCGCGTGGTCTTTTAAGAAGAGTGGGCGTGTGCAGTTTCAACCATTAGCAGATTTCGCTTGAAACCAGACCCACGAGGAAGCTATGCATCATTTAAGTGCGGTTATCTATATTTGTCTTTGCTGCTTCCACGAATAGTTCTAGGCTACCAGAGCGTGGTTATGGTTTCGTACTGGACAGAAACTTGTTAGTGGCGAGGACAACAGAGCGGTTTCTCTCTCCAACGCAACGAACTACCTGTAATGTTTTTAGGCCCGCCCATCGCAGAAGATTTGTCCGCTGCTAGCACATTGCCTAGAGATGCGTCTCAAAATATGGGTTAAGGCGAAATTCGCCTCGTGGAAATCAGCCTTTACAGAGCCTCTAAATACGTTGATGGCTATCTACGTTTTCCTCTTCTTCGTAGCCATTTCTCCATGGCTGGATAGCTCATTGTAGTTTTGCACTAAAAAAATGAAACTTGCTGTCTTTTTTACTGCAGAATCAAGCAAACAGATTTCAGTTACGGATATGTTTACGCATATTAAATGTTTCACAATGTTCTACAGCATTTTGTTCTACAGTGTATGTAAACGAATTTTTTTATTAATGCTTTGACATCAGCGTGTGCTCCGTAAATCGGGCATGATGAAATGTTTTCAATGATCCAATAAATCTAATGATGTGCCTTCTAGTAAAAGGCAAACGTACTTTTGAAGCTTCAAAACTCACTTTTGTATATTGACAACAGTTTGTTACAAAAAACATTGTCACACAATATGTCAAAAAGTTCTTCTCTATCTATAGAATCAGAAGATAGACTTCCGTCATGTGAAAAGTTACAAACATAATATACATCAATACATGATAGCAAAACAGTATCATACATTTTACACTCAAAAAGTCTCTTCTCCACAAGATGCATCTCTTGTTGTTATAAAAGTCAAACACTGTATTTTAAAGTTTTGAGCCAAGAAAGTCTAACAGTAACTGATAAAGGACACACTACATAATTTATCATAATTGTAACAGGGTATTAACACTTTCATATGTTACTTTTAAAAAGATATTGAGATATTTAAAACTTTGTTACTATTTATCAGAATCTCTGATTATGTTCATCAGTTACCCAGTCAAAATTGGGGCCAATACTGGAAAAGCAGCATAAGACAAATAATTATTTCTTCTGTCTACTCTTTGCTCGGTTTTGAGAAACTGGCCGTAATCGTGCAGAGTTTGGCTGTGAGATATTGTTTTTCTTCATCACAAAGTCAATTTTGTCCTTGCTTTCCTCAATGGACCTTTGCAGCTCAGCATCAAATTGCTCAACATGAAGCTTGGTTAATGCTTGCACAATGCTTGTGAACTCATCAGAATTTTGTGCCTCAAGAGCAGCTTTAAGATGATCATGGGCCTCTTCGCTTGCTAGCTCAATTCTGTCAATATTTGAATTGTGTTTCTCATCTCTGATCTGAAAGGCAATTCATGATGACTATATGATGACTTGGCTAAAGAAGTAAAATGACAAATAATACAAAAAGCAAGTGTTTAGATGAAAGACTTGTAAATTTTCCTGAGAAGTATTAAAAAATACATCCAATGAATGCTTAAAGAACAGGGAGGATGTAAAATGAAGGAAACTGTAAAATATTGTAGCAAATGAATTAAAAATGATCGATGATATAATGGAAAGCACTTGAATACATATAAACAATATGAAAGGGAGAGAAAAAGAAAGTATTGGCAATCTAATGAAAAAGCAAAAAAAGATAAATCCAATTGATTCTATTTAGAATTCATGCCAATAAATTTTAACATTGAAATTCTCCTTCAACTGGTATAGTTCTGTTGATGTCCATTTTCACTGGTTTTCACACATTCATTGTATATTATTTTGAACAAAGATGTGTCAGTTCTACATCATTTTCAAAGCATCATCTCCTAAGGTCTATTACTATGGAAACATATCAAGGATTGGAGACATAGTAAGTGGTAATGATAACTGACTAGCATTTTTAACTCACTGTTTTTAAGTGATCCTGTTCATTTCTAATTTGCTCAATCGCCTGTTGATACTTCCACTTTTCAAATTCAATTCCTCCAGAAAGGGAAGTTGGTACATTGGGAGCATGCACTTCCAAAGTCTCCTCCCTAAGGTCAACCTGTTGCTCATTGGTCATGCAAAATAAGTAAAGGTTATAATGACAGAAAAAGGCATGTAGAGTGTAGTCAATCAATGCTTTCATCTCAGTAGCCACAAAGTCTGCTTTGATATCACCAATCATCAATTTAAACACACTGATTGCATCTTTGAAGCTCTTTCCTATGAAAAGATAATTTAAAAAGGATTCATTGTCTATTTATTCTCAGTAGTGATGAGGGTATTGTTAATTACAGGTGACGCGATGAAAATTCAACGGATGTAAAAATTTCAATATATTGGCAGAACATATACATTGTGTAATATTGGCTTTGATTATAATAGAAATGTGTCATGTAGAATAAAGGCTAGTTTAACTTAATAAGGAGAGGAGCATTTTCTTCAAGTTTCGTTATATCCAATATAGAGCTACTCATCCGGATGAATTTATGAGGATATCCTCTTAGGATAGATTTACCGCGTTCATGTAATCGTATTAGACAAGCGTATTGTTGCCTGCACAGCATAGTTATTTGAATTGTCAAAAAATTGTGCCGAAACAAAGCCTTTTATATGAAAGAACAAACTTTCTAGGTTCAATTTTGAAGTAAGACAGACTTGATTTATTTATGCAACCTACCTTTACAAGATGTCTCTTGGAGAAGATTTACAAGGAAACCAACCGCATTTTGGGTATTACTCCAAGAGAATCCACAATCTGACGTTTGAATTATAACATCCAAGAGAAAATCTATCAGTATCGATTTTCTCAATTCAGTTTCCTCGCAGATCTCGTTTATTTCAAGTTTTTCTAGCAAGACTTCTCTTTTTCGCGTCCTGTTTTTTGCAAGATAAATTTCTTCAAGTCCCTCGGGCGTAATGTTTGACACGTCAAATATATCTGATATAGTTAAATTATCTTTACTTGTAGCCATATTCAATGTTATTGATCTTTGATGTCTGGGTTTTTAATTGAAAAGTAAAGTGTTTGTTACACTTTGTTGTTGTTTACTATTGCCATCTTGAAACTTGTCACCATAGTTTCTTTGAGCCTCGTGTCGGTTTTATGTAGGAAGAGGTTCACGGAACAGGGCTTCATTGTTTAGTGACTGAGTGAAAGTATGCCCATTATGTGTTACTACAAATCAATAGATAATTTCTACAAATCAAAGCAAGTTTTTGGATGATGGATCTTTACAGTGAGTTGAACTATTTGTTTTCTTTATTTTCATAAGGATAGTTTTATTATTTTTTGTGTATCTGCTTTTTTCGCTTTCCAGCGATCGATCATAACTCTACCGTAAAAGTGTTTAGTATCTCACATACTTAGTATTATACACATTATACATTAGTATCTTTAGTATTTCAATGTTTCCCACACCAATTAACAGTGATCTAAGAGTGTGGCGCTTTTCTCTCGTGGTGTCACGAATTGGACAATAACCAAGTGATGTCTGAGTGAGAGCATTCCACCAAATTTAAAATGGCTGAAGGTATTTTGCATCAAATTTATGATATCGAAAAATATTGAATGATACAAATAATGTTGTAATTGTTACACGCATTAGGTTTTAATAGCTTTAAACTGCCTCGATGAATCCATTTCAGGCAATTATAAATCTAAAATTCATATCCAACCTTTTCCACCAAAGAATAAACATCGATTGGAGTTTGTTATGATTTGATCAAACGGTTTTAGATGCATTGTTTGTTATCTGTACGTCCATACGCTGATAAATGTTAATGTTCGATTTTAGATGTTGGTATATTATTCATATACAGGATAATTAATTATCATTCCAACAAATTTGTACAATCACTATTAAACAGGACAAATTTACTTAGAATGGTATTATGTTTCCATGAATATTGTCATCATTTTTATGAAAACATATTAGCCTGATCTTTGGCTCTGTATTTTCTTAGAACCTATTTAGAGTTTACTTCTACATTGAGCCTTAATTATTTTTGTCATTGTTTTAGCATCTGTCTCTGCACCAGATCCCAAGCCAAACAGCGGTAAAGCAAAAAGAACAAAAAAAGGAACTCCTGGCCTTAATAACTCAGTTAGTATCTGAAGATTTACTCAAAGGGCATGCAATGTCCCATGTGTAAACAATCTTACACCAATGGAAAACATTTGTTAGAGCTTTTGATTTCATACCAAATGGCTCTATTCAGAGATTTCACTAACAATCTCTGTAAGTTTGGGATCACCAATTTTGCCAAATTAACACAATAAACTTTTGCACATTTTAATGTTTTAAAAATAAAGCCTTTCTTAAATATTTTGTAATTTTTGATATTTTATATCCTTATAATAGAGGGAGAGAAGAGGATCACAAGAGAGTTGTAAGTTGTGTCTTTATTATTAAAAAATTTTCACTTACATTAGAGAACCTTAAGCAAGGAGAATAATTTCCATTCCACTGAGAGATAAAGTACCCCTCCATAGCTGTGAGCCTCTAAATTACTTCAAGCATCCTGCTTTTGTGTGCATTTGTTTCTTTTTGTCACCTTTTTTTCATTTTACCAATCATCATTACAGTGCTGCAAAATGAAGACCAGAAAGAAAAAGAAAATCCGAAATTGTCTAGAGCAAGGGAGCGCACCAGGGCTCGTTTTGAGTCTCTCCTTCAAGCTGCAGCACAAGAAGGATTGTGAGTTTCAGACCTTTGGATTTATGATCTTCTTTTGTTACAACACACAATTTTATCAAGTACATGATGTACAGTGCAGGCAAGAAGGGTAGAATTGAAATATGTGTATATTTTAGTATCAATTAAGACCTTTATTTGATTTGCCAAGGTAAAAATGCACCAGAGTATTCATCAAAAGCACAACTGATGCTCTGTTTTGAAAATGCAAGAGTGCATAGTATGTTATGATTTGATGAGCCAGCCAGTATTATCCTAACTTGCATTTGCTTCAAAAATGAGGATTTGTTAATTATTGAAAATACACTTTATCAGCTTAGGTTGTAAAATAATTTTGTTTGCTATAGATCTTCAATGATAAACATTTAAATAAATAAATAATGTAGAAATATGCACGGAACTTAATGAAGTCAATGATTTTTGCAAAAGGTAAAAATAAACCATTGTAAAGATTAACATGAGACCATAGGGTGATGTTGAATTTTTTAAAACTACTGTTTAGCCATATCAGTTTATTTTTCTGTTTTATTGCTGCATTTTTCTCATTTATAGAAGGTATGAAATTCCTAGCATGATATCGTATTTAAACTATAATAATCATTTTTTGAAACCCTAGAGCTGAGGAAGCAGAAAAGACAATGAAGAAGAAGAAAAGGACAAAAACTGCTGATAATTTGGTAGTTGTCTCCTTTTATTACCATCAATTTATGCTCAGTTATCCTATTTCTTCTTCAATTTTACTGAATCTTTATAACCCATTTACCTAGATTGTACATCTTCTCATCAGTTTCACTTTCATCAGATCACAGTTATAACTAGCCTTCTTTCCTATATCTTTCCAGAACAATGGATATACAGAGACAGTAGAAATAAACTGTCTTGAATGAATAAAAACTCCTTAAGAGTGAATATCCCCCACTGCCATCTATATCACTCCATGTATCAACAGCTGTATCACAGAGGAAGCAAAGCACAGATTTCATATATGCACTGTTTTCATATATTTGCTATTTCAGCTTATTTATGATTTTTCTTTATTTCTAGCTTTCAGAGCTCAAGTCTGGGGCTCCATTTGTGAAAGAAAGATCAAAATCAGAAGAATGTTTACTAGAAGACAACCTATATAAAGAGGGTAAATTAATTCTTAATTTGAAAGTGAAATACAGTGTTGTCAAAATTGTCAATATTAGAAATAAAGAGTTGGCTGACAATGTTTAAATTGAAGTTCGTTTGTCATTTGAGCAAGTTATCAACTGATGTTAGAAGAAACAATCAAATTCAAAATTGTTTTGTGATGTTTCAATTATTTTCATTTTCAGATAGTTTCAATGCTTGATATTGTTGATAAACAAGGGATTATCTGAGACTTTGTTAGAACATTATCCTGTAGCCAACTATGGTTTACCTCAGAATCAGCACTTGAGCCCATATTACCAGTTCAATTATTCCTGGCTTTTTCAAGACTTGTTAGCACACATATGGTCTCTCTAAGTGTCAGCTTCTTTCTAAGGCCCTATTAAATCTGCTTGCTAGGTGATGATAAACTAAGCTTTTTTATGGAAATTCATATTTATAGATGCTACTCCAAAATTCAAGAAGAAAAGGGCTAAGGAAGTTTTACAAGAAGAAGCAAACAAAGACCAGCTACAATTGCCACTGGAGAAAGAAGATCAGAAAGGTAATCTAAAGGTGAAGCAGAGAACAAAGAAAAGGGTGACCAAGTGAGCATTTGTTCCATTTGCAAACCTCAAATATACTGTCACTATAAAACAGCTTTTTCTGGAAAATGTTTTTATGTACGAGCTCTGTTGCATGTTGTAGAGTTTTTGTTGTAAGTATCCTTTTATGATTTTATTGTTGCTAGTTAGCTGAATATATTTGCAATCATAACTTGAATATGTTAATTTGCTGATACTTTAAGTTCATGAAGTTCATGGTACTCTAGAAAAACTGCTGAGCAGGATGAAGTTGATGCTCCTGAAGATGATGTTGGAAAGGAGAATATTGGCTATGACCAGAGCCCAATGAAGGATGAACCAGCAGTATGGCAATTCTAATTACCATTTGGCTTGAACATTATTACTGTTACCTTATCTAATATCTTATGAAACCTCAATATCAGGATCTCTGAAAATGAAGAAGCTTTCAAGTGCCTATCCAGAACTTTTCTGTTGCTTTTTGCACACCTGATGTGATAAGATACAATCCCAAGCTCAAGGGCTTGCAATTCAGTTCCATTTTGGTGCTTTGACAAGAAAATAATGGTTAAATGAGTTTCGTAGTTATGAACTCGTATCAAAGGGCTCTTTGTATTCCAAATTTGCTACTCATTTTAACCATTCCCAAGATTTTTAAAGACATTTTGCCAATTTTTTACATTGCAAAGCTTTTCAACTTGTTTTTTGTAGTTCAGCTTGCTCTATAATTACTTTGTTTCTTTTACAGGATGCAGTTGTAAAAGCCACAAAGAAAAAGAAGCAAAAGAGACAAAATAAAGGTTTATTACTTTTTGTCATCTTGCAGCTGCAATCTTGTTTTGAAATATTTCACAGCATCAAAAAGCCTTCACAAAGCCCCTTTCCTAAGTTTATCTTTATTATTTTTGAATAACTTGAAAAATTGTATCACTTCAATAGCCTCATATGTTATTATGTTATTACACTCTTTTCTGAGAAAGTTTTCCTCAATTATACTTTGACTGTTTGGTAGGCAACTCGCATTTCTAATGCTATGCCATTCTTTTCTAACTTTTTGTAGCGTCTATGAAAGTGCTTTCTGATTTGAATGCTTTCAATCTTTCCCCTTCGATAATGTTAAGGTTTTTATTCAAAGGGATTCAATATTGGAATTTATTTGAAATTTGTAATCATAAAGTATTTTTGTGTTTTGTTAAACAAATGTCACTTATTTTGTGTGGGGTATTTTCATGTTGTTTGTAAAATATCATTTTCGTATGCATGAAGAATTTTCTTATAATATGTAATGTTATTACAAAAGCATTTGTAAACCTTTGCAGAGCCTGCAGGTGAAATAATTGAGAGGGCACTTCAGGTGAAAAGAAGAGATGATGGTATTTTGTCTATCTTTTAATTCTTTGCAAAAAAATCCTTTTCGGTTTATGCTGGCTAATGTGTTTCTCTATGATAAATTTTTTTAAAGGCTGTCTTCAAATTCTATCAAAAATATTTTTAATGACATCAATAACTCCTAAAAGTTTATAAATTTTGCATTTATCTTCTTGTTTGTCATTAAAATCGGCTCTTAAATCTATGTATCCTAATGAGCTTGCAATTAACTGGTTCGGACTGTGTGTTACCTCGTCATATTTAGCACCATTCTTTCATTAATAGATTCAGCTATATGCCATTAAATATGAAAATACTTTTGTCAGTTGTGTTTAATCTTTCTCCTGAGTGTTTGAATCTCATTGCAAGTCCCCATTATCTTTCATCAAGTTTCGTTTTCAAGACTTCCATTGAACCAAATCATTTTCAATTCCCTAATGATATTGCAAGTTTACTTAATATGTCTTTAGCTAAACTTTTCCAAGCTGAAGAGCAATGATTCTTTTTTCTTCCCGTCTATATCCAAATTGGAGATGGTCGAACTGTAAATATCGTTTTTAATCTCAGAGTTGAAACTATTTTTTTTCAATATGCAGGCTATCTACTAAGCATACAGATTCACAAAGCTGATCGCTTGAAGCCAGATATTGATGTTGTGCACCCTTGCATTCGTGTTCATATTGTTGACATGAGTACTGGCCAGTACGTCAAGAAAAGTGACAGGCGAGTTGTTGCATTTTGCTTCCACAAAATTGTATTACTGACTTCTCTGGCAGAAGATAAGGAAAAGTTTCTTCCAACAAAATTTATATTGCAAAGGGCAATCCACTTTCTTATTTTAGATTACTAGCACCTTGCCTTTTATATATTCACTAAAGTATTCAATGAAGTTAAAGTATTATGTATTCACTTCTCTTTTACTCTTTTATTCTAGCTTCCACTTGCTCTTTTATTTTACTCTAGTTTTTTCCAGCATGCTTGTTAATAGCTTGTGTGTTTATTTGGCTGTTTCCAATCAGCATAAATTTAGCTTTTTATGTTATTTTTCGATACTGATAGAAATATTAAGAGCATGGTTCCCCATGGTAGTGCATACGAAGCTAGTCTGTGGAAAATTTAAGTCTTTATATCTCATTTCTCCACACAGTTGGAGTATGACAGTCTAGTTGAATGAGTTATGAACTTAAGTTGCCTCTTTTATAAAACAAATATTACTTTGCACACGTTGAAGAAAATTTAAAGCCTATAGAATCAGATCTCTCTATGGCTATTTCGTATTTTTAGGGGCCGAAATGTGGCTTCATTTTTTGAGAACAAGAATGATGCAGTCGACTACATCATGCCTATGATGTCTCAGCCATTTGACTTCAGGAAGCAAAAGTGAGTTAAAGCTGAACTTCGAAACTAACAAAATACACCTTAATGAATTGTGATTGTATTAGGCGAAGAATTCAAAGCAGCATTTTAAATCTGTATACTTATTTTTCGAAGTAATCAACAGGACCTTGATAATTTTCCGAAGCCAATCTGCCTAATTTGTTTTGGGAGTAGTTTTAACGGGCAATTCCATTTCCACCGAAGGGGTAGAGGGGGTTTGGGACTAGTATAATACTATTAAGTCTTATAAGACGAAAGTGTTTCTTATTAATCTTTATCAAGAATTTAGTCATGAGCTATCAAACAGCTACTAGTTGCTTGAAGAACAATACCAAGTGGGTTTTTCGAACTCTCTATTTCGAATTCATTGACTAGATGATTTCAACATCAAGGTCTTTTTGCTTGGATTCTTGATTTAGCTAGAATTTTTTCATCTAGAATATTTTTTCAGGCTTTGAGCATGAAATATTCTTATTGATTCAAAGTTTGATTATTGTTTCGTTGTTTCTTTCAGGTCAATGCTTCCTTGTTGGGAGGAGACGCTAATTTACAATGAAATTTACTCGTACTTTCTTCAAAGAGAAGAAGGAGATCCTGAAGTCATGATATTTTTTGAGGTGATCTTGTTAATAAGTTATATCTTAAGTTATATAAGTTATTTTTAGAAATAATTTAAGTAATGTAAAACGGAAGCCGAAGGCCTAAGATTTCTACAAACAATTATGCAAAGTTAGTTTCTGAAAAAATTAAATTGAAGCAGTTTAGTTTATACCTCTATTTTATTGTCTGCTGTAGACAGCAGCTTTTTGAAATGTTGGCATAATCTAAGGTAATTTGCTGCAATAATTAATTTTCTTCTTAGAAGTTTTCTGCCTTTTACTTTTCTCTTTTGGCCATTTGATATTAGTTGGCCATTCGATGCAACAGCATTAGCTCATTATGAAATTATCGGGTTTGATTTAGTAGGATGAAGTCATAGTAAACAACTCTTAGTCTACTATCGAAGCTCCTCTTGATCTGGTTAAAGTAAACACCCAAAACTATTATTTTGCATAGCAGTTGATTAAGAACTCTGGGTAAGGCATGGTAAGATTTTGATACCACTTTATATTCTAGATCTTAGATTTCTTGAGTATGTCATCTGTTGTGAGAGGCAAGACCCATAGTGCGGAGCAAGGGTGGTACAAGATTGCATGGGCATTTCTCAAGGTACCAATGTCCTATTGACCTTAAGTACATTGACCTTTGCACTTATAATGACCTTTTCAACCCAAGTGACCTCTATCGCCTGACCTTTTAAGTAATCGGTTTTACATCGTGGAAGACATGAATTATATTAAGGTCTTAAATATGCATTGTCCATAACTGTTAAAGGATTTAAGAATGAAAATCATAATTATGTCATTCATATTGCTATGCAGTGATAGACTTGATGTGGAATTCTGTTGCATTTTAGGTAGTAAGTACAAATGGTTCTCCTAATACTGACAGAAAAGTTCGTCTTCAGCTGTATCATCGACCTACAAGGATTAGGGCGCGAAATCCTATTCCAGGAGCTCTTGAGGTCAGTACTTCAGTGCGTGATCTGTTTATGCAGGGCTGGGTTGAACTAAGGATTAAGGTTCCACGTCCATCATCAGGTTGCAGACCAAGTGTACCGAATTAATTGATTAATTACCTGAGTTATGTGCAGCTAACTGTTCTTTTTGATTAAATTTATTACTTATGATAACATAAGTTTTAGCCTGAGCGATGATGATGAGGTAAAAACAGTCTGATTCGCATTATGACATGCTGATGATATAGCAAAAAATAACACAAATGAGGGTGCTTTTATTAAAATATTTCAACACAACAAGCTAAAAAATATACCTTTAAAGCTTGTCCTGGCTGGCTTAGATTCTACCACAGATGACGTAGGCTATTCCTTGGATGTGTTTGATTCTAACTTAGATGGCTTAGATTATGTTTAAGATGTTGTAGATTCTACTCTATATTTTACCTGGGCACTATGAAGTTTATAAGGTTTTCTTTCACAAGATTGCCCTAATTCTATGCAATCAAATCTAAGACTAAAGGTCCTACTTTAGGTTTTCACTTGGTGGCAATCAACTGAGAGATTACCGTACCCATCGACTCTTTATGTCACCGTGAAGGGAATTCGCCCTCCCGAAAGCATTGATGCAGCAGCCAGGTCGATGTTCCCAATCCAAGAGGTATGAATCTCTTTCTGATGTTTCGAAGCACAGACAGAGCTGTCTACGGAAGCAATTAGTTTGCCTTCTTCTCTCACCCTATGCAGATTTGACTCATTGACATTTTTCTACATTTGCTGTAGTAAATTTGATTTTAAAACTGTATAGATTAAGCTTCTCTGGAAATAATGTTGCACTGCAGGCCTGAAATTTTGAGCACCAAAAATTCCTTCATGTGCATCCATGGCCTCATGAAGCCACCATTTTGCCTTGAGCAAATTGACACTGGAATTTTTGCTCCCTTTTCAATGTTTAACGGAATGTAAATCTTTGTTCGACAATGTGGCAAGCATAGATTGTGGAGTCTAAAATTGCTGAGTTGGTTGCTAAATAATATAATTCAACTACCCTTTGTAACTTTGTCTTTCCTGGAAAATGATTTTGTGTCTCGTACTTTTTAGGAACGTGGCACACTAACTTACGAGCAACTAAATGATGCCTTGGATGGAGTGAATGCTCGCAAAAGGTATTCTGGCGTTACTCGGCGTCTGGAAAAGAGTTGTTTTATGCTGCGTTTTTTTACGTTGTAAACATATTTTTTACTTGATCTTACCCATTCAAGGGAATCGATTCTGAAATCATCTTTACAATAGTATACAATATTTTTAGAATACAGCTACATGAATTTTTTCCGATGCCAGATTATTTAAATTCCTGCAGTTTGCTGAAATACGCCCTATCTGTCTCTTAAATTTTTATGGAGCAAACATTCGTGAATATTTATCATCTTACATTTCTCTTCAGGGAGTCACTAAGCACCGATAAAAAGCATATCTGGAATCGACTTCCGGGGCAGGCGAACAGAATCCCAAACAAACTGAGTTTGATTTTGCCAACCGGAAGAAGGGGATGCTCTGTAGCCAGGTTTTCACCTGATGGAAGGTTTGTTGAGTGCATCAGCTTCTTCGCAGAATATTTGCTTGCTGTTATTAATTGATTCTGATAGGATTTCACTTACTTTCGCCACTATTACCAACAAAGATCACAGCAAAAAAATTCATCGAGTGTTTCAACCACAACCCTCACGCCCCCCTTGATCCACGTGCAACAGAGATATTGGTAATAATGATAATAATAATGATAATAATGTTAGGATAATGTAACAGGGTATGATTCCTCTGTTACTTTGGGTAGCCAAGCGAAGGTAAAAGCAGGAAAAACCACTCGCTTCGAATTGTTAAACTGACTGATTATATAAATGAAAAGAAGGGTTATATATGTGGGTGAAGGGAGGTTAGTACAATAATTTCATATGATAATCAGTCTCAATATAAAGTTCAGCTGCATTCTCCTGTCACAAGAAAGTAACATCTGCTCATCAAGTTATCTAAAATTTATAAGGACAATGTTTTGGTATATATGTTTTGGTTACAAGGACAATTATGTCATGCCTCTTTTAATTTTCTGTTTGCATCTCTTCTTGCAGAAACCTTGCTTGTGCTTGCAGTGATGCCAGTGGTTATCCGATTCTCATTTACGCGGTAAGTCAGAGCATTCTATTTTTTTATTCGTTCTCTTTTGTGAGTTAAGGCTCAATTCTCTTACTTTCTTTGATTCTGTAAAAAGTTAACTCACACTAAGCTGAAGGATTCAAAATTAAAGGTATGTGAGTTTTACAAAATTGTGAAGACTACCCTGGTATTCATCTGATCTATTTACTTACCCGCTTTTGTTTGTAGATCCCTTCAGGCTCTCTTCAAGGCGAACTTACTGGACATTTTGGGATAATCTATGACATGTCTTGGTCAGCAGACGGCAAAGAATTGCTTACCGCTTCGTCTGATGGAACTGTCAGGTATATAATCTCTCTTCAGCCCGTTTGTGCTTACTTTTTTGTAATAAAAAGGTAACTTTACCGGACGCTTTTCTAAGCCAAAGCAGCTGCCAAACCTGATTTCTTATCCGACTCTTGCTATCCATTCTTTCAAGTTAAAGTCCATTTTCCCTTGTTTTCTTTGCACTTTTCTAGTATCTTCATTCTTTTCCTTACTCGAAGACTCTGCTACAGGAACCCACCGTTTTTCATACAGCACTGTCAACCGAGTTGCTTTTTTTTGGTGCAGCAGTGAAGGCTGGCCATTTTTAACCTTCCCAACTGGTTTTTCTTAGTTCTAGCCTTGAATTTTTTTACGAATTGGATATACTCAATCATTGTGAAGATGCCCCTCCTTAGAAAATGTATCCAGGGACAGGCTATGCTTTCTTTTAAGACTGCGTTTACCATAAGTCTGGTGTTTGAAAACTCGAAGCTTGTTGCAAATTTATTAAGTCACGTACTAGCAGAATTTCTGCATACCACGACCATTGGTGATACACCGAAGCAGGGTGATCGTGGCATGTGAAGCCAATCTTTTATTTGCCTCGTTTTAAGTCACTGTCTCCTTTTCTATCGGGATTCAGAACAGACCACGTGGAGACATGGTTAACGTCTTGTTTGGCTTTCTGAGTAAATAATGCTCGATGAGAAGGTTTATACCGCGGCTTGTTTGATTGCAGAACGTGGGACGTGAAGCGTTTTATCAGCAACGCCATCAAGATATACCCTCACCCGTCGTTTGTGTACGCGGCAAAGCACCACCCAGTCCAGTCGAGCCTAATTGTCAGCGGCGGATACGACAAAGTTGTCAGAATTTGGACCAAGGCTTCTGATGGTCTTCATGGAAAAGTTAGTACTTCAAGAGTAATTCTGAAGTGAAGTGAATATTTCTGAAGAATATTCTTTTTCACTGTTTGGATTCAAGTTAGTTTGTAACCTAGATTATATGTTCGTAGATTGATTTGTTACGTTGAAATCCTCTCAACGTTTAGGTAAGAAGCGGTGAAGACCATCTGAAATTTGATATGACGTCATCTGTAGCATATATCACGTGGTTATCACCATGTTTAAGGCCTAGGAACTTAATCAGAGAAAGCTTTTAATTAGAAATGGAAATTGGTGCCTGCCTTGGATAAACACAGTCAAGGAGACTAGTCAATTTTCTGAAACAAGGCTAACATGGCTCTTTAGTTGCCCGTAGAAGTGGTTTGCTGCTATCTTGGCTTTTTGCTGCTTCTAATCCCAAACTTCAGTTTCTTTTGTGTGCTACATGAAAAACTACTTTGTAAGTGTGAGAAAATTTTGTTGCCTATCATAGAAGCTCAAACATGCAAAACCTACTGTAAAAGCCCATGAGGCATCAACAATGCATTCCCATCTGAATGTTCTCTTTCAAAGGACACCACTATATTATCTATGTTTCGTAACACAGTATTTGAGTCTTTTTTAGCCAAGAAATCATTTGATGGTTACCTCCTTATTTCAGCTTCTCCGTGAGATGGCGGGCCACAGCGGACTCATCAACAGTATTGTCTTCCAGCCTGCAGGTATGATTTATTTATTGTACCCTGAAAACTAACGACCAGCAAGATTCTCTGTTGAAAATTATACTACTCTAGCTAATCTCTGTTTAAGTTTCAAAATTATAGTCTCTTCTAATATAAAGAGAACAATGGCAATGATGCAATTTGCAAGCTAAATATTTATGGTTTGAATAAATGTTTCGTAGTACAAAACATCACTATGATAAGAAATAGCAGAAACATTTTTCGTGTTCATTAACTACCTTTTCCTCGAAGCACCTCAGAGTAACAATAGAGGATTGTGAGAAGAGTGCATGATTCACTTTAAACCTTCTTCTCTACGAGCCTAAGAGAAAACACAAACGAACTCTTCTGCTGCAAAGAACGCAGTGTAGTAATGTTACAATCCTCTAGTGTTATCGATCTACAACGGTCAATTTATTTTGTTAGTTTTTTTATCATTTTCCGACGTTTGCATACTCTGTACTTTGTCTAGATGTCTAAATGTCTAGACGAAAAGTACTTTAAGTATGCGAAAATTATGATTTCGCTTCTAATTTCCATTTTGATTTATTGTTTGGAGAAAAATTGTTAGGTACCTTCATTCCAAGCTGGAGAATTCCCCTCAGAAATGGAAACGCACACCTGTCCTTGTCCTCCATTCAATTCGGTATCATTTGTGCTTCCTGCTCCCGCATATATGATGGGGGAAAATTGGCGCTTTTGAATTTTTGAATTTATTAAATTTTTGATGACCTTAATAAGCGATACAGTCCTAAGCCGCGAGCTGCAAGTTACTTTTTCAATTTTTAAGTTTGTTTTTAACTGCCAGCATAATTTTGTTGTCAAGGTGATCACATGTATTCTGGCGACAGCATTGGTGTCATTGTTCTATGGAGAGTGTCACTCCCGGATTTTGGCGGGAAACGAAAGTCACGTGACCTTGCCGCGGATGGTTTGTCTGTTTCCAATTGTACTTACCAATGTTTTTAAGGATATCAAAGAAGAAGAACATCATATGTGGCTTTTAGACTTAGAACATTAAAAACACTTTAAGTTGGCTGTTTCAAATATTGCCGGTAAAAGGTTGATTAATATTAGCAAGTTATGGTAGCTGCTAAGCTCCAGGGAAAATGGTTTGAAAATTCCTGCCAAATGATATATATGTGAATAATATTTTTTATTTAGAATTGACTTTGAATTTTAGTTCTTGACTTTTCTAATTATTCCAATTTAGAGAATATAATATTCAACGCCATCCTATAGTTTTGATCAACATTCGTTCTCAGAAAAGTTCCGTTAACTTTTTACTATAATCAAGTATGTAATGGACGTAATGAAATTGTTTAACATCAATAAATATTCATTAAATCGTGATATTTAATCATCAATGTTATGAGCTTATTTGTTTATTACAGAGGCTGGTATAAAAAGCTGGAAAATCCTACAAACTATTCGACTAGAAGAAATCAAAGTTAGACTTCTTTTTAGATTGCCTAATTTTTTAACCTTTTTGTAATGTTTTGAGACCTTCCTGCGATTATCTTTTATTTCTTAAAAATGCATCATTCTTCAAATGATCTCTGTAATTGTAGACGAATCTTCTTAGCATCTTCCAATGTTTTCTCAAATGCAGTTTCCTCATTCAACTTTTTCTCAACCCTTCTGCAGGGTACTCCAATCAATTCACTGAAACTGCATCCAAGTGGAAGGAAGTTGCTGGTCCACGCAAGAGACGCCTTCATTCGTATGGTTGACCTCAGAAGGTATCATCAATCATCTAATCATTCAATCACCTAATCATTCAGTAACCATTCATTGAAAAGCGGCAAACTAGATTGGTTAATATAAAAAAGGTCCTCTGAAGTTGTCTTTGATTTTTAGTATCTTTGTTTTCATTATTAAAGATAATATTCAATTCTTCCTCTCTCTGCAATTTGCTCTGAAGTAACTGGTGCATTCAAATATTTTTGACTAAGAAATGTTAACATTTTTTGCTCCTTTTAAGCATAAACTAAATTTCCTTTCTTGCGGATGCTAAAGCTTTTTATTTGTTGACATTAATGTCTTTTTAGCTCCGCTGTCATGAAAAGATATCTTGGAGCCCTAAACCAGAAGGAACACATAAGAAGTACGACGTCTGCTTGTGGAACTTTTGTTATATCTGGCTCTGAGGATGGTACCGCTCATGTCTGGAATAGTGAAACTGGTAATGCAACTTATAACATCCATTTATGACGAGAAGTGACATATGTATGAAAGGGAACCACGACCTAGTGGAATTTTATTATTATTGTTTGTTGATATGCAGTGACCTGAGTTGAGATATCCATTATTCATCATTTTTTTGTGGGATTACATGAACCAAGTTCACAAAGTGTGAAAGACAGAAAATTACTTTCATGATGAAATTCCCAAATGGACAGGAAAGAAACATACATATCGGAACTTTTTAGCATTTGTTTATTCCCCATGGACTTTCTTGCTGGCAGTTTTTGTTCTTAAAGATGCCTTAGGAAGCATGAACTTGATTTGACATGACGCCACCACCTTCTCTTTGTCACACATGTCTTTTATGGACTGGTAGCAATTGGATATGTCTTTTACAGCGTGGGAACCTCATCAGTACCCGATCAGTCCAAACAAGATCCAATTGTCTCACTTTCATTTATTTAATTTTGTTATGCAAAGCCTTCTGTCTCTTTCAAAGACTTCTTTCAAAACATTTTTCCATGAGAGAATTTCTACTCCTGAGTTAATATTTGTATTTATGTAACTGAGCAGTTTTCTTCATAACTTGATTAGAATCACAAAAAGAAGGTTTCTCCGTTGTGTATTGAATTCTATCTTTCGTATTTGAATTTTTTTGCCTGCCTTAAACTTTTGATTCAACTTGGAGGAAAATTCAATGCGTTATTTTAAGAATTTGAATTATTTTTATACTTTGGGTTATAAATACTGCCTTGGAAGCTCTTTTTCCCGAGTTTTCCTCTTGAATACCCCCTTCACCTATTCGGAAAGGCCCCTTTGAAGCAAACAAAATTAACTTTGTTCTGGGGGTAATTATCAACATTTTTGATGTTTCTGTTTTTCCAATAGCCGACCCTGTTTACGAATACAATGACCTCGGATACACCAATGCTGTTAGCGATGTTGACTTTCATCCCAAAGAGAATATGATTGTATTCTGCTCATTTGGAGCTGGGCACCCAGTTCTCATCTATATCTTCGATTTAGAAGGTAAAAGGACGTAGCAGCATCTGTATATCGTTCTTTTTAATAGACCTGTAAATGATTGGAAATTAGTAAGATGTTTCTTGGTCTCTGGCCTACGTTGATCAAGCGTTTAAAGTGACAAACGTTTCCCATTACCTGAATTGTAACGTATTTTAAGTGGGCGAATGATCAGATGATATTCAGTACTTATCTTTCTTTATATTAACTGATAAAAGAGATTAACGAGAATTAGCACTTTCGACTGACTGAGGCATTCCTCTGTAAATATCTATAATATTGTCGTTGTTCAAAGCAAAGTCTTGGCAGATGGTTTATATTTGAGATTTTGTCAATGGCTAACCTTGAAACTGCCAAAGGCAATCCCATCCTTTTCTCTGTATTTACTTTCAGAGCAAATGAAGACGACTAGAGTGAACGACACCATGCGAACTGAAAATGAGAGACAGGCGCTCAAGGATACCTTCAGACCCTCGCTGCAGGAGACCCAGCATCAGCTCGGGGGCACTGCCGATTTCGGGGGGGACAAATTGCGCATCGAAACTTTGAAGCAAAAAATGGACACAATGTTGGTATGTTCATGCGTTTTTCTTGATGATTTGACGGAGACATGATGATATGGCTCTCACCTTTTACTCTTGCACCCTGTAATTTTTCATGCTCCTTTTTTCTTGTTCGTCATAATCTCAAAAAAGGAACCCCTCCTTCCGACTTCAAAGGCCAGACAATACATTTCTAATGTAAAGGAGCCTCAAGACATTCATGTTGTTTGCAAGGGTATCTAAGATGTTGGGAGGTTAAGGGTGTACCCCCCCCCCCCCCAGTGATATTGAGCAAAGGTGTTGAATGTTGTTTGCGAAAGCCACACACCTCTTCAAGCCGGGAGGGCATATTTTATGAACAGTATTTCCACAAAGGCAAAATTAAATAGTACAATGAAGTGCGTTTAGTTAACAGCTGGTGCCTTGAATTGTTCGAGCCTTTTATATATTTTTTATGTAACCCCCGGACTCGGTTACAAAAAATAAGCGTGGAAGAAATGGCGCCTTGAATTTTGCTGGAATTCCAAGGCCCTTTGATGACGTCATAAGCGATCCTTCGAAGCCACTCAATAGGATCAAATATCTCGACTAATATGCAAGCTAAGCTATTTCCAATCACAGTTACGAATAGTGGTTGCCGTAGCGATTCATCACTTAATAGCTTGTCTTAATAACTTATGAAAATCCCTTTGTGGTTCTTGAATCAATTCTTCCTTTTCTTTGAAATCCGGAGGACCCGTTATATATGTCATATCATTGGCATTTCTTTTTCAGAATGCAAGCATGTACCAGTCACCAAAGACACCCCTGAGCCAAGGCCCCTCGGGACCCGCAATGTCAGAGACTGTGATGACATGGGGCTCTGACTTCTCAACTCTTCTGCCCACATCGAAACAAGTGGCAAAGGCATGTGTGCAATTTCCTTTCAGCTATTTGCCCACCGTTCCTTCTTTGAATCACGCCTTTTAAGAGGCCTAATCCCTACTTTGATTGACAGCGATCTATTTTTGATAAGACGCTGGTCAAGGGAGTATGTTTTGCTTCAATACACAAAATATGCAAGCCTTTCTTCACTCATTGCTGACTAACCTTACAAGGCCAAGTGTCCTGGATGCTTGTTTAAAAGCATCTGCTATGACTAAGTGTTCCTTTTTATTACTACATCCATTGAAATGTATAAGTGTGTCTTGAAGACTGTCTTCAAACAGTATTTGTTGCAGCTAACTTACGGCTTTTTGAGACAAGATAAAAGCCACAAAAAATATGATATAATTCAATAAAATACTTGGTGTAGTTCTCCTGTTTGAGTTCTCAATGGTCTATAGAAATTTGGCATTCGGCAAGATTTTAAATATTTCCTGTCAGAGCAGTATTTTTTTGAAAGACAAAAACTGTCAGTATTATTTGTAAAACTTTTCACCAGTATTATTTGAAACAAGACATCAGAAGAGAGTCTTGGTTTCCGTTATCTATTTGTTTCATTATCTTATAGTAGGTTTGTTTGTGGTCACCCTTTCTTGAAAAATGAACTTTGTCCTTTGGCCCTTCTCAAAACCAACACCCAACGAAGTTTCATTGCGTTTAAACTTGATCTGTCCTTATTCAAAGCGATGCGAACAAATATAGCGATCAGTTTCCCTGGCCTTTTCACTTCACTTTTTTTAAAAGCCACCTTAGAAATCTGTTCCTAACATGTAACACCTTTCCGTATTACGACTTCTGCATGTGGAGCCTTCCTCGATCATTTCCTGATCCGTCACTGCTTCCCTTTAGTATGAATGTGCTTTATCAATCCCCATATTTATGAGGTGCTTTCTGTTGCAGACGCCTGCTGACCGGCGCATGTCCGCTTCCCCGCATGCATTGCAACACTTCGGAGGCAGCCAACGAGCAAGACTGCTTAGCCAATCAAGTGACTTCCCTGAAACAAAAGGTACTCGTACCCAGGCCTAGTAAGACTAATTGGTTTTTATCGTGCGGTTATTGGTTTTATTTATCACAGGCAGTAGATGTGGTTCGCCTGGGCTATATGAGGTTGCCTATGGTTTCCAATATTGATTGCTAAAGAATTAAAAGATACAATGATCAAGTTGAACTGTTATTCCTTTAAAATACTGCACTCTCCGCTAATACCGCGCTTACCATAATGAAATCGATTCACTGAATGAAGCCCAAAGACCTAGGCCTAATGTTGGTCTAACTTTTCGTTGTTGCATTTAAAACAGCATTTCCAGTCCGCGTTGAGCTCGTTCTATAAAACTTCGTATCATTGAGCGTCATGACGTCATAAAAAGGAACGCTGCTGATAACCGCTTACTGCATCATCCAACTGGATTATTTATAAGAGATCAAGGCTTCCTGGAGCAGCTTACAGTGTACAGAAGCAGTACCCAGGTTTTCGTGTGTTCCAAAATATCAGAAGCGATGCATGTAAAAACTGCGGAAAATAGATATATTTATTGCATTGCAATATAAGCAAAATTTGGAATCTTTGGTGTATTGAAAACCTTGAATCCATAAAATTTACGGGAGTGCATCATATTTCGATATTCTTGAAAAAATCAAATTCTCTTTTTGTAATTTATACCAGGTTTTCCAGTGGTGGTTTACTAATTTGTTTCTTTCCAATCTACGCTTAATATGTCATTATGTATGGTTATTTCTATGTTTTAGGGGCCTACCAATCCACCCCAGCCAGCCCCTACTACAGTGGCGTCGATCGTCGAGGACTCCCTTTGGTATGTAGTAAGCCATTTGGTATCCTGAAGCCCCCCCCCCCAAAAGTCCAGTGAATACCATGACCCATTAAACCCTATAATTTAAGCAATGTCACATGAATACTTGGTGACGTAACTCAGCAATATCCCTGTTCCACTGCAGTGCACGCCCTAATGTTTACCTGCCCTATTTAGCCCAATTCTCCTTTTTTGTATTGAACTATGGCCTGTTTTCTTTCTAGACAATGTCTCAGCTGCAAGAATCTACCAATCCTGTCTTTAATCTAAGTTCTAATGCAGTCGAAGGAAGGACAGCATCGCGGCTACAACAGGTAAGGTCTTTGGTTCCACTTTTTAAAGTGTACCAGCTAGAAGTGGGTAGTCATTAAATCATCTAGCCTTTCCTCTCAATTTGTTACTGGGCTGATTGAATCGCAAGTAAATCAGATGAAATCACCCTCAATGTAGTGCCTTGTCGTTGTAAGTTTTACCGCGTACCCTTGATAATGTATAAGGATAGGTATACGGATCAACCTTGAATCAATGAATCAATGGATCAATCTCGATGTGATTGATATGCTAACCACTTCTCTATTCGCGTATGCTTCCTTTGTACCCCGGTAACTGATTTTACGTTCAAATGCTTGTTATTTAACAATACAGCTGCATGCTTACCAACAGGTCGTTGCAATGTATCCCTACACCCCAAGCCGCTCAGATGAACTGCACTTCAACCCGAATGACGTAATCACGGTGCTTTATAAGGACAACGAGAATTGGTGGTTCGGTGAAATGGCTGATGGTCGACAGGGGTACTTCCCTGCAAGTTACGTCATCCTACCTGATGGTTTGTTGTGCATTATTAATCCTAGTGCTTTTGTAGTTAAGAATGGCCCTTGAGTACCTTTCCAGCTCTATGGGTCACTCTGAATAACTGCTATGATATCACAGTAAACTGATATTGAAAATATCGAAAATGATCTTAAACCTTTGTACCACTGCAAACCAGAGTCATAAAATCAAGCACCGCGGAGCAGGGGGCGAGGAGGCTTTAGCCCCCCCCCCCCCCAATTTTTCAAAAAATTCCAAATATTAAGTGATAAACTACCAATAAAGCCTCTTTTATAATGGTTTTAGCCCCCCCTACTTTTTTAGATCCCCCACTTTTTCAACGCTCCGCGGTGCCTGAAAATGCCCCTTTGTTCATGCAGACACCAACAACCTGTTTGTAACTAAATGAGCTCCAATCATGGCTTAGATATCCCTCGCTTTTGTCTCTATTGGAACACATCCAGCCACCTTTATCACATATGATGTCTATCTGTCTATTTCTGCAGTTTTCTAATAACTTTTGCCGTCTTTGCGATCATCATTGTCTCTGCTTTATTCATCTAACTATAAGCAAGCTAAGATACTCTTTTGCAGGTCCCTCTAATCGTTTGAAAACAAATTTCTTAATCCAGTTTGTCTTATGACCCGGTATAGATACTGCCCTACGTTAGAATTGACGTGGCGTTTCTATTATTCCGGTCAATGAATATTGCCCATTGATATTAACAAATCCGACCTCTTCAGATGGTAGTCCAATCTTTCCATTAACTTTACATCTTTGTTTAGGATACAGTTAGATATGATAGCATTGATGTTTTTCTCCTTTCACGATTAGTGAATGAGCTCGAAGACACTACTGCGACACAAGATGGCGATCACCATTCCCACGTAGGTTTCTATTGAGATTTTTAGAAACTCGCAAGCATTTCTATTTCTAAGTATGAGCTACTTATCTGAATTCATGATTCATCCATCGTCCGCCTTATCTTTTCATTATTTCAGCCAAAGGTATATTTTGCCTGTTTCCATAGCAGTTCTTAGCAAGACAATAAAGCGAAAAGACAATTAAAGATTCTTAATCTCACAAATATTGCAAGAGTAAAATTCTTCTCTATAACTCAAGTAATTTGTCTGAGTGTTATTTTATGCATTTTAAGTAAGCAGTTTCCGGATAAAGAATACTTTCATTGGCATTCCTGGCCGAGTGTCTTCTGTGGCAATAGACACAGCCAGAGAAAAGGCAGTTCGGTGATCCTTTGCGAGAATGATGGAATGAGGGACTGGAACGAGAGTTGTTGTTGTTGCAACTAGAGTATGAGGGGTAGAGTGAAAGAGTATGTGGAATAGGTTAAAAATTAAGTTTCTGAAATTATGAAAAGAAGACTGAGTTTACACCTTATAATTACTGCACACTTTTTTACGCTATATTTAGGCACCAAGTTTCTGAGCGCCTCTTTGTTATTTTCTGCTTAGAAAAAACCGTTATCCATTTCACCTTCTTAGTTTTAGTAGATAACTTGGTTGCTGGCCAAGTAAAAAAGCCTATATTCAATCTATTCAACAATATTGTTAAATAACTAAGGAGTAAAGCTACAGGTGCATCGTGTTTGCATTTAAATTTAATGGTAACTTTCTTATCAAGAGCTTTCCTGTTGAAATGCCAGATATCTGCATAAATAATGAATCAATTTGATATTATTTCCTTGTGAAGCCTTGAGTCTACAACGGTAATAATAAAAAGGCTAAGAACGCTGATGAATTTTTAATTTTCTATGTTTAGTCTAACCTCTAAAGTTTCTAATCTTTCTGAAGTTCTTTAAGCTCCAGGTGTCTCTTAAATTCTTTTTAATGCAGCTATTGATATTAAATTTTTTGCATATGCTGCTTGACCTTGAAAATTTCGAAGAAACTTTTCTCACAAATTTTTCCAATCTTACCTTTCGCGTTACGTATTATGATTTAGATTCAAGAGAGAGGCTGTGTAGATAGCATGTGTGATCCAATATGCGAGATGATTAACTATTCACTGTGGCTATTTTATGTTCTCCTTTTTAAAGCCAAGACTAGTTAGAAATGGAAGTTGAAACTGAGTATTATTTTTTTTGTGCTAGTGTGCTAAGATACACAAAAGAAGCATTCTCCTGGCAAGAAACCCATTGCTACTTCCAAGAGGACATTTTGTTCATGCCTTTATTTCCTACAAATCTATTTGCATATTCCTTTATTTTGTATTTTGCTCACATTGACTGATGTGTTTTGTTTCTAGTCCGCAGTTATAACCAAAAGTGGTGACTTGAAAATTATCTCTGCACCAGAAGATAGTGAAACAGAACCGAGGTTAGTATTTAAACCGCCTTTGTCTGTAACTGTAATTATACTGGATTCTTTTTTGCATTTAGGTTTTATGTTTTAAACGAGCATTTTTCGTTTTTGAGACTAAAGACCTTCTCCTACCTCAGTATTTAGGTAACAAAGCTCAAAAGTAAACTGCTTTGAAACCTCAGTAACCTCTTTTAGAGTTGGAAGAGTTCTATTGCAGCACATTTGTTTGGCCTAAACTGAAGTTACACGTAAGGTACCAGAGAATAGGGATTGAGGTCTACTTGGGGTAGGGCCTGAATTTGCCAAGGCAAGGTCGAATAATGTCCTAGATACAGTACATTTGGGGTAACAAGCATTTGCCATGTCACCTGTGAAAACGCCACAGACCTACGAAAGGTCCATTTAAACGTATCTTGAAGTTTCAAAGCACATTTCAAATCAGTTGTCCCTCACAACACTTTTGTCCTGCCTTCCCTGTCCAATAATCTACATGCGTCAATGTAATCATTTTGGTTTACCTTCACATTTCTACCTGTAAAAGCCTTGTCTCATGAGTCAATTTAAGATTTTTAACAACGAAAGCATTCAAACAATACCCACTCTCTATGAATTGGAGACGGCTACTTTAGCATTTTAGTATTTTTTTTCTACCTAGCATCCGAAGGTAGGTTTTAGGACATTGAGAAGCTCTATGCTTATCGAGCAGTGTCCTGGTCCTTCCTCCCGATGTGGCCACACCTAGTAATTCTTTATGCTACGTTTGTTTCTAGAGACACTTACATTTAGAAAACGTTGCCTTTCTAGTGGCGGAATGGGAGTCGGGTAATTTTTAAACATTTTTGATGGGAATTTTATATAAATTGAATCACAGGGAATGTGACCTAATTTTCAGGAGCAAAAAAAGAGTGCCATTTTTGCATTTTGTTTACAGGCAGACGACTAAGAGGAAACAGAGAAGGAGGAAGCCCAATAAACCCAGTGATGATTTAGCGAAATGAGAATTCACCCACAAATCGACCTGCTATTCCAAGAATTCCGCATTTTCACGACAGTCTGATCCTGGTGGTTACCAAGGGATTATGTTCTTTGTTATGGCCTCTCTCATTCCTTGGCGACGTATCTGCTGAGCTGTATATAGTGTAACAAGAGAAACCCTTAGGAATTTCTCGCTATATTTTTGCTGAGCGTGAAGAATGAAGGCATTCACTAGGAAGGTACTGTTTCTACTGTGGGGCTTAAATCGAAAAGGCTGGACGTGTGTGTTGTAGGGTTGTGATTAAAGTGTTGTGAAGCCATTGGGAGCTAGAATCGGGGAGTTTATGAACCAATTTGAGACTGTGTTCTGGTAATCTTAAAACCACTGGAGATTATGGTATTTTGACCAAGGGGGGCTGGCCATAACTAGGAAGGTAAAAGCGAATAAAAGTTCTAAGCTTGGATTTGTTGGGGCCATGGATAGGATGGAAAGCTGTTTTTTGTCCCTTATTATTGGAGCAAGACATGTCTTTATAGTGTTCTGCCTTCAAAAAACCTTGACTTACTGTGTTGAAAAAAATGTTGCCTCTTTTCATAAAAATTTTAACTCGCTTCGAATCTGTTGAAAACAAATATTATTAATTGTCGCCCCCCCCCCCGTTTGTGGCCATATCGCCTCCCTCCCAGTCTATCTTCAGTTTGAGTCCTTATTTAAAAAAATCAGCTCCCTTGCTTAGGTCACTACCAATGTCGAATTTGGTAGGCCCATTCTTCATTATTTGTGGCTTATTCTGACTATAGGCTTCGCTCGTGGTTAGACGTTGTTTCAGTAAAGGGATAAAGAGCTCCGTTCATCTTCTTGCGTTATACTGAGATGCTATTTATTTTGAGAGAATGTGTTTTCATTGTATATAAAGACATGTTTTATTACTGTCATTATTTGTGTTATTGTAATATAATCTTTTGTTTCATTGTCATGAAACTATCGAGCGAGGTTTCAATATCCCAAAGGACTGTATTTTTGTCATCTTTTTTGCTGCTTGTCTACGGGGAATACACTTTCAAATTCTGCAATTCCCATATGATCCTACCAAGCCTTTACCTACTCGATGCATACAAATGCCGAAAGTCTGCATCCCATTTTCTAGTAAAATCACTTATTACAGAGCCAATTATCATATTTAAAATGTACAACAATGAAACTTTAACTATATACGAGCCACATAAGAACTCGTTTACTTGTTCGATTCACTGTGTAGTAATATGACTACCTAGTATAGCATTGGCAATTTATGTTCCTTCATGCTTCGAAAACTAACTAATCTTAATGAAGTCAATGTAGAAAGAATTTTTGTTTGAAACGATAATCAGAAAGGTTTGAATTATAAAAATTGCAGCCAGAGGAGGGTTACAACTTTTTCTAGACTCTGTTTAGAAGGTAAACTTGTTAAGAATTATTTCACCGCAATTAACAATCGTGGGTAGGGCGTGTTGCCTCCTCTGAACTTCCCTCTTTAAACCAACCGTCTGAATCAGCTGATGTCAATAGAATTGTCTAACGATTATGTGGAAATCCTTGTTAAAGTATGTTGCAGTTGGAGTTCAACGGACTAAATCTTTATGATTGTTTTTTAATTTTCTTTCTGAAAAGTCAAATTTGAGAAGCTTAATGAGGAAGTTGGAATGGTAAGTAATATAGCTCGACAGATGCCATTCGCCTTCCATTTTGTGACTTTTATTACCAATATTTCCACAGTAGCCATTCATATACTTGCTGCTTCATGTGCGTTTTTGCATCAATAAATATTAAATTTGGCAGTTGTCTTTTTAGTTAATCCCAAGAAAATCAATTACAATTTTTCTGTAATTTAAAGTTCAATTTCTTCCAAACACTGCTTGAATACGGTTTGGTGTAAAGCAAAACTGTTATTGCTTATCGCCATTGTAGCATTGACCCTGGGGAAGTCCTTGATTTTAAAAGAGTATCTTTAATCTTTATGAAAGCGAATTTGTGGATTAGGGCATTGTTTGGAATTGAAGGCGGAAAGCCAATCTTGGAAGGGAACCAAATGGCCTGCAAGAAACTCACCTGTTAACCTCCTGATTCCCTATGGACGGAGCACTCAAATCTCTTTGGATTTCAGTAAAACATCAATGCCAGAGTGTTATATCAAATCCGGGGGGTGGAATGTAGCAGAATTCCAGGCATGTAATGGAATGTACGTTTGGCTTTCGATAGAGAGGCTGGCACGCCCAGGGTGCCCATGTGAGACACGACGTCACGTGGAACGAAGAATGTGAATCACACCCACCAGCGAACACCAACAAAGACATCATCAAGGGAAGTCATCTGCTCAGGACAGAGGAAGCCTGCACGAATACTACCAAGCTATCATGCCGATAAAATGGAAGCTCATATAATTAAAGTTCCACCTCTGAAACCTGTCATTGAATTCCAGGTTTGTTTATGGACTTCCTTTGCTTGAGTTCTTACCAACCCCTCTCAATATTGTGGCGATTTGTTTTTGTTTTCAAGGGCCTAGCCTCTTTATTGGAGAGCGACGTTTCAATTACTTTCGCCAATTCTCTATTTTGTTATGCACGAAGCTAGTTTTTTGAAGTGCCTGAATTTTGGCACTGCCGAATGTGATGTCACCAGAAATTGTAACTTTTGAGCGAACGTGCAGGTTCTTGGGTGCAATATGAACATGCTTGATAATCGAAGTGCGTTACTCTTTTGAGTATTCTAATTTAACCGACCCTGTTTTGATTAATGCCCCACTGAGCATCACTTCGACCATGATGATGTAGGTCGGTTTCTCGGGTTTTTGAGGTTTGGCAGTCCCACAAAAATTTCTGTTTGATTTCGTGCGGAGACCAATATTCTCTAACTTAGCCTACAAAACCGCGTTGGGCCTGAGGTTTTCCACTTTTCTACGAAGGGTTGCGATTTATATACGAAAGAAACCCAGTAAATTACAACCCTAATTGGCCCACTTCTCACTCTTGATTTTCATGCATTGTCAGCGAGGGGCGTATCGCATTATAGAACAACAGTGGGAAAAAACAATGCGGGAAAAAAAACATTAATCCCTTACATTATTTAATCCTCTAATGATTGAAAAGAGAAATACAGGCTTTATTCAAGCGCAGTAGAAAGGAAGTGAACCTTTTTGTTTATCCTAATTATGAGAGGGAAAACTCGCTCCAACTCGTTTCGAAATGCCAGTGTGGCGTAGAGAGTTGTTTACATGTCTACCAGAAAACAAGTGTCTATCGTTGCTGTTTTGTTTGTTTGAGTGGCGTTACTCGATTGTGCATTTTTTAAGTAACTGAGTCTTTGTGCAGGAATAAAAATTGTACTGTTTATGGTGACAGCCAGTCCTGTTGAGATCCACAGAGAACCTGGGCGTGTTTTTGCATGCTGCGGATAAAAGGATTCTTTCACCATAAGATATCAGACAGGAAAGCGTGTGGTGAAATTTTAGACATTATTCATTGGGAAAGTCTAAACATCAAGGAACTAAAATAAAGCCACCGAGAAATTGCTTTGAATTTTTCACAAAATTTTTTCAAGCCTTAATGAACATCAATTTTCACGGAAGTATTTTTTTTCTAAAAAATTGATATTAACGTTATTAAAAGCAGCTATTATCAGTTACTTTATATATGGCCAAGGACTCTCAATGAAATGAAAATTTTTTTCTTATTTTCTCAGTATAAGCCCATGCTCACATGTTGAAAGTGTGCTCATTATCATGTACATGAATTCACAAGAGGGCTAGGCAGGCTTGAAATAAAGCTGAGCATGTATTGTTCCTGACTTATGTATCACATTCTGAAATTGCTGGTGGCCTAATAACATCTCTATAATCATTTAAGGTGCCTTGACTGAAATTTAATGCAAGGCCACCTGCTTTCTGATGTTATCTACAAAGAAGTTTGAGATGGTGTAATGTGCTTTGCAGGTATTCCAAATGCACCCATTTTTCATATTGCTTGTTGTTCACTTCTGAGCATAAAATAGTGGTATTAGAAATACCAGCCAGGGAATACATACAAAAACCTGCCTCTAGCAATTTAGGCATCTAGGGTATTGATTACTGATTAGGGGTCAAAAGACCTGATTAAATGCTAATGCTGGTATTGAGGACTTTGAATGCTAAAGCAGAGCCCAAAACATCATACAGAATGTGAGCTTTGCTGTTATTAGTATCCAACAAAGTTAGGCTCTTTGTAAAAATTTGTGCTTGAAGTTATAAGGTGAAATGCTTTTTGGGCCAAGAGGCAGAGTTGAATCAGCCATTTGAACTCGGAACTCTTAAAACAAGGAAATACAGCAAGTCTTGAGGTTGCCAAAATGTTAGACGGTTGAACCATGAAAATTGCAAAACAAAGTTTTGAAATGGCTCAAAGATGGCTAGGTAGGGCTTGACTGACCATGAGCATTTGTTGTATTTGAGTCACCACTAATACCACTACTGGCAATGTCCTTGCCATAGGTGAAAGGTTTATTTATATGAAAGAAAGTAACCAAGATTGTGAATATTAAAGGACAATCCAGTTAAAGACTTGTTTGAAATTTTCCCTTTGTAAGAAAGAAACTGCATGTTTTGTTTTAGATTATTGGTACATATGACATACATTATGTATAGTTTGAATGCCTCCTTTCTCTTCTGCTTTTATCCCTCTTTACTTGACTGTTTTGACATCAATGGAAAATGGTTGGCTAAGATGGCCAGTCTCTCTTGCCAAAACAAGGCAAAGGGTGCTAGCTCCTGAGAAATTCCAAGAAGGATAATCCTCTGTTTTCATGTGAAATTGGTAGAGGTTATGGGTTACAGGTAACACAAATTTCAGAAAATGGTGGCCATATTTTTTAGCATAGTAATTATGGCTTAATAACTGGATCTCAATACCTATTTGACACTGAAACTGAGGCATTGTAATTAACATTTTGTTAACCCCACCCACAGATCCTCAACTCTTTGGTTGCTCTGCTTTTCTTTGGCCAGAGACTTATCCTGAACTACTGCCCTCATTGAACTATTTTATCTTGGTGCCCTAACCAGAAGTTTATTTGCAGATGTTGTCATTGATGAGGGTTGAAAAGGCGTTCACTTGTCCTTTGGAGTTATACTGTACTATTTTTGCCACGCCCAGTGTTCTGTTGTGAATGAAACAGTAAAATAGTCCATTTCATAATTCTCAACATCTAAATAATCCGAGAAACATCAGTGGGCATCTTCTTAGTAATGAACTTGATTGTTACACTTAATCTAGATGGTCTTTTTACTAGATATGCCTTTGTGAAAAAGGCAAGATTTCTTATGATTCTCTTCACGCGACTCAAGTTTGACAGCATTTCTAAGACTGTGTCGAATTACCGCAAACAGAAACTTAGAACACATTGAACTGATTTGACGAATTGGCCTTTGTTCGACAGAGTCCAGCATGTAATACGACTAGTATCGCAATGGTTGCCAGGTGGCACCCTCTAGCTTGGCAACGCCGGGAATGCTTGTAATGTGTGTTGAAAACAGTCGCTCGGGCATGCTAAAAATGAGTCATCCTGGAGATTCCTTTGCAGTCGCTGTTTCATTGTCTTTGTACGGCATAAAAGGGCAATCACAAACATCTTCTTGGCATTTGATATTTCCGAATTACTTGGTATATATTGCATAAATTGTTTTCAAGAGTACCAGCTTCCCAGTCCAATGGTTTGTGGTAGAGACCCAGCAATGTGTGGGTCCGGTTATCTATATAATCAGTTCGTGAAAGGGTTTTCATGCCCCATGCATCAACCCCGTCGATTAAGGGGTATTAAGCTAGGGGGTTAGCATGCTCTCGATTTGCCAGATTGCTGACGGGGCTCTTGGGTGTGGTCTTTTCTTATAAATGACGATCATAAGAATTCCTTAAACTTCTATCTTCCATTTACGTTCCACGCGATACGGCTCCATATTTTACTTGATTTATGCCAACACATGAAATGGGGCATTCCTTTTTTGCCAACCGAAATCCGGGCAGAGAGTGTGCTTCACTTCTAACACCAATTAGGGCCATACCGTATTTACTCTAATATTCCCGCTTCTCTTTTATTCCCGCCTCTCTAGTAATCCCGCTTGTATTTCATAGATTGAAAAGAATATTCCCGTCTCCCCAGAAATCCCGCATGCGGAATTGAAACTTATAATTGGAATTTGCTATTCTTTATACACTTTGTGTGGGTTCAACAGTCAAAGATTGAAACTTATGCTTAGAGTGAATGGGTTAAATTGCTATTGTTGAAAATTATTATCACTATTACTATTGCTATTGAAAAGATTATTATTGTTGTTGTTATTGAAATTGCATACTTTTCGCTCTGATTTGCAACACTCACGTTTAAACGGTATCCTCAAGCTAGACTTCTAAGCATTGAAAATATAATCCCGCATCTCCAATACACCCGCCTCTCCTATAATCCCGCCTTTTTTGTTAGGTTGAAACGCTAATCCCGTAGCGGGAATATTAGAGTAAATACGGTACTTGTGATTGTCGGGGCCCTGGGTCCGAAGGTGATTGTGTCGTGCTATTCAATTCATCATTGCCAGGGGCCCCTAAAATTGAAAATGCGAGAATCCAGTAGGCCCATTGATAAATACGTCACTTACTCCAATGCTATTTGAATCCTGCGTACACTATCTTGTAAACATGACTTTTTCTAAGATAACAGTCTAACCTTTTTATGATTGGTAAGATTTATGTTTACTCTTTATGTTTATGTTTATGTTTACATTCCGCCGTACAGTTTATTCATAAGTTCATTTTCTTGAAGAAATGAATGATCAGTTTCTCTATTCACTCGTGTACTAATATCTATTTAATGTTCTACTGTAGATATGGCTTGAGAAAGCAGAGGACCAGGCCGATTCGCTCCACATCAATGCCGTTGACCTGGTCGGAATAAAGGATCTACTGCGAAGACACAAGGTAGCATTTGTTAAGATTTTCCTAGGCCTTAAACCCTTCCTCCTGAAATGACAAGTAAGGATATGACTCATGTATTCATCACCAATAATACAATATACAGGTTGTGAAGGTTGCTTCATAATATGACTTGGTTTGCCAGAGCATTATCTTTGAAGACAGAGGTTTTTTCGTATATTTAGATAAGGTCGTTCCCTAGAAAGAATGGTGTATCAACCTCAATTTATTTATTTTCTCATCTGCGGTTGACTAAGTGGATCTATGTTATTTTGTTCTGCCTCTAGGAGTGAATTCGCTGTGCCTTATCTAGAATCAATCTTGGTGTTATTTCAGTTGTACTCTATAATTGACACTGCCATTATTATCGAGCCTCGCTCACAGCACTGGCATAAACATACAAACCGGGGAACAGAACTGCTAAAGCTATTGACAACGTGTCGTGGTTGTGGTTGCCCATATTTTCTAAACAAGTATCGAAATATAAGATAAAAATATCAAAATATTATGTCTTTTAAGAACTGAACTGAAAAGAACTGAAAAGCAAAGAGACAAAAACCACAGATTTTTGTTTTTATTCGACTTTAGCTCGTGGTTTCAATCTCTTGAAAAGCTCATTAAGTGTTACTGGAAGTTGCATACGGGTCTTTCGCATTTCTGTGGTGCCTTAAGATCAATTTCTTTATAAATAAAATTGGCTTCCTCTTTGTTAGAATCCTCTATAGACCCAGAAGACAATGGTATTAATTTGATACTGACCAATGTTCGCGTCTCAAGGGTAAATTAATGTTGTGATTATCGTTCTGTTGAAATTTCGCTTCTATTCGACTCACTGTGCAATAACGCGTTAAGTCTGAAAGATGGCGAAGGAAAATCGCAAGTAAATTTGTGATGGTGAGAGCCGAGAACTTCCAAACCAGCCGGTGAGAATGCATATAAACTTTGGCCTAATTTTCGGTGTCAAGAGCACCATAACCAGGTGTTGAAATTGTATTTAATTGAGGTTGTGTTTATTTTTTCCTAATTAGTCATTAAACAGATTGTTCGCCACTGTTTTTCTTGGGCGTAGTATTTCTTTGTCGCTTGGCGTTGTCCTTTCTTTGCTAAATTTCCTCGACTTGACTTGTGATTCTAGTTGACTGCTAAACTGATCGTTGATTAACCCTGGTGCTCCGAGAATAAGGCAAATTCGTAATTTTATAGAGTTTTATGATCGTGTACAATTACCCACAGCTGGCAAACCAAATACGTTCCAATTCCATTTGTGTAGCCAAGCGTTGCAATGCAACCAATGTCTATGCATGCAACCAACTAGTGAACCAAGTCTCCTAGCCACGGCTTTAGGAAATCTTGTTTGCAGAAAATAGGTTGCGAGGGCTATTTCCATCTTTCCAAAGAGCCTTTCAAATAGACCTGTGAACCCTTTTGAGAGTGCGATGTACTTGAGCTTTTTCGGATTAGTGTCCTTCTAAGCACAATTGGTACGCGTGTTATATTCAGGATTTTGTAGAGCTTAAATGCTCCTGAAATTCCAGAGAGAATCTAAAATGGGGTAGTTCCAGAAAGTGTCTCGAAACAAATGTGTCAACGAGAAAAACTGTCAATTTTCACCACAGTCGCGTGCCACAACCCCACCCCCTCTCTTCCATTCTCACTCTTTCTCTCTCTCTTTACTTGTGTTTTTGCTTCTATGTTCGAGGACCTTTATTCTCTGCTGGTCCACCTGTTTGTGCCCAGGCAGCGACGTTTTCAAAGCGCCGGGGGCTCTTCATAAAGCACCGTCGCCTCTTCCTAAATCTCCCTCCATATTGGAATACTTCATCCGCAACTTCTCCTTTAGGCCATTCTGTGGTAATAAGTGTTTTGCCGAATTTAGTAAGAAGGCAAAGGCACCTTTTTCTGCGCTATTGTACCATGCCATGCAATGTTGAAGATGCATGGCCAAATGCGTCTGTGCTGCCCCTTTCCCCTTATTTCCCCTCTGCACCCCTAGTTTTATACACACCTCTTTGCATTTCAGCTCTAACTTTTGTTTAGATACATTTATCCTACACGTCAAATATTTCGGGTATCGTCAAAGAAGATCTCCTAAAAAGTCTCAATTGTAAGAAGTCAGATGATCTTTTACAGGATAGTGACTGTTGGTCTTTTCAACCGTCCGTGTTTCTGCGCAGCTGCCGTTGTGAGATCCGGCCTTCCTTGCGAAGGAGAGGCTCATTTTCTGCCTGAAATGAAGACCAAAATGTAAGCTTTTGTGCGTAATGAACCTTTGTAAACATTGAGCACTAGGTTCTATTCATACATAATCTTTTCCTTGTTTAAGAAGTTTGTCGAAGAGGTGAAAGACAAAGAAAAAGACCTTGAAAATGTTAACAAACATGGCGAGGCATTTCTCACAGAAGCAAAGGTAAACAATTGGGCTTTTCACACGTGTTTGTTTGATGCTCTGATTTTTGATTATGTACCTAAGGATCTGTTTCAAAACAACACGATTAGTTTCTACTCTGGAACGAAAGGGGTGCCTTCTTTGTCATTTCGTCGAGTTGCGTCGATTTATTGTCGTCCGTCTGGAAGCAGGTACTTTTTGAAGACTATTTTGTTTCTAAGGCGAGCCTTTTTTGTTTCCAACCATGGAAAGTTATTAACAATAATGGTTTTTAAAAGATACATGCTTTGATTGTTGATTGCTGAGTGAAAGCAAACTTGTTTGTATCTGGTCGTGAAACAACTTTTGATGCATGTGAACAGCTTTTTCCCAACAGTTTTAAATGGCGTTCACCTCCAGCGAAGAGCAGGCCTTATTGGAAGCCTTTTGCTAACACTCAGATAGTGGCCCTTCAATTGCACAATAGTTTTTTTCCTGATAAAATGGAAGTCTTCTTTATGGCCTTGCAGTGATTTGTAAGCGCCCGGGTGGTTTTCCTTTGTTGAAAGCACAAGTTTAATAATTGCTCTGCTTGTTATAATTGTATATCTAAAGAAAGTTTTGTCATGTTCCTGGCCTTATCATCATTTGAATTTCTCGCAGGCGTTTCGAAGAGAACTAGACAATTACTATGCAAGTGTCGCCGCTGCACAGGCATCCAGCTTCATTTCTGCGGAGGAGACATGGATGCTCGAACAGAAACTCCATGACATAAACTACCGATATCGAAGGCTCCTCCGCACCCTTCAGTTCAAAGGCAACTTGATACAGGAATCATTACAAAAACATCAAGATCATCACACGAGAGTCGAGTCTTTTCTGCCATGGCTTGCTGAAGCTGAAAGAAAAGTCGCCTATGAATCTCAAGAGATCTCTTTCACCAGCGAAACAGAAGTTACCCAGAAGTTAGAATATCTAAAAGTAAGGATTTTTTTACTGCTCTTTGCTTTCATTGGAGGGTGATGTTCAAAGAGGGGCTACTTTCAATATGACAATGTACTTCTTTCTAGCATAGTCACTTTCTATTGCTTTTATTGATTAAAAAAAGTTTTCTATCGCTGAATTTTGACTTTTTATTTGTCTAGTTGTATCGTGAAAATGTACTGTCGAAGCACACCGAACTGGTCAGAATCATTTTGGCATCGGAAGTCCTAAACGGGATGAGTAAAGTCGACTCAGACATTACGGATTCCAGTCAATTCGTTGAGCTGCCAGAGGGTATGGTGAATCTTGATTATCAAGATTGACTCGATTTGTTAATCCACATAATCGTTATGCATTTAGTGATTTTACAGCTTTGGCTATAGCTCTGCCTCTAACGAATTTGGTGCTTTTTGGGAATGACTTTCTTCGATGCTTTTTAATAAGGTATGGAAGATGACTGACCTTTTGTATGATGAAACCATGGAAAAGTCAATTGTAAAATGTTGACTGAAGAAAGTAATTCTACACAAATACTCAATTCCTAAATCAAGAGTTTTAAATTTGATTTTTTGACAAGGTAGCAACACGCAACTTGGAAGTACTATTCTCATCCTTTCGAACCAGTTCCAAAGCCTGTTTGCCGTTTTCAACTAATCGCTTTATTTTGCAAGCATCGCGGATTTTCTTGCTCCTTGCTCTTCTGGTATTAATTGCGAGAAAATTTTTCATTGCTTCAAAATCAAAACCCTTCAAGGGGTTATGATTTGCAGGGGATGCCCCTGTCTATGTTTTTATTAGCTGAAAACAACTCTCAAGTCCAAACCCTCCCACAACCCCTCCCCCCCCCCTTAGCCAGCTCTTTTGATAGAATTCATTTTTAGCACCCCTCCCCTCATTCCACATCTGAAACTTTTGTGCTCTTCCCGTTTTCAACTCTGTTCATTTTCTTCAGGTGATTGGGTGCACACTACAAATACATTGATCAAAAGGTACACGAATTTGACAAAAAATCTGATCACGTATGAAAGTGAGCTTCGTGTTGGCCTTTTAAAAATCCAATGTTTTGATGATGCTGTGAATTCGGTTATGAAATGGGTGAAGAAAACGAGGAAAGAACTGCAAGAGTTGTCATCCGTGTCAGCAGACGTTGGCGTGCTTTACGAGCAAGTGAAGAGAATGAGGGTATGTATGGTTGTTCACATACTGGAAGCCGAGTTTTTGAATGTATACGATAACATGACTTAGATTACGATAGCATGATTTGGATTACGATAGCATGACTTAGATTACGATAGCATTCTCCAAGTATGATATTTGTTTCGTATTGTGTTACATTTCTCAGGATAATCAGAGTAGAGCTTTGTCTTGTATAGGTTGTGTTATGTAGTACGGTTTTTCAGCTTGTTCTCAAAACAGTGCAGTCCTTTAGAATATTGAGATTGATGCCCGTGTTTCTACAGTTAGTTTTCTACTTCATCGTGATTTGTTTCATTCATGCTGTTCGCATTAGAAGCATGGTGATATTCTTTCATAACGGAGGGTGGGCTACAAGACCTGGCTCACCACAACCACCAACCAAAGTTCATTCCGCGCATCTTGCGAAAAGAAGGTCTAAAAAATTACTTGAGGTCTAAAGAAAGAAGGCTCAAATGATTGGGGGAAATTGAAGGGCGAAGAGATAAAGGAAAGCATCGACCTGCCCTTTGCACAGATTTTTACAGTACATGGAATGTACGGAAATGCTTCATACTTCAATGGACCGTTCCTTTTAGAGAAGTGCAATCGCCAATGTCCTACGAGGATGCGGCACTGATAAAGCGAGAGATGTTTTGTATCTGATAACACCCCACGATATAGTTCTCTTTAACTTCAGTTTATGCTTCTGTCGTTCCAGAATGTTCTAAAACATCTTTCTTCCCTAGTCAACTTTTAATTAGCGTCAATGGAATCCCGCTGTCTGTGATTGGCACTCGTTAAAATTGTAATGTAATTTAAATTGAATATTGCATGAAACTCTCCTTTAGGCCGTCACTGTAGAGATCGTCGCCTGTCGGGAATACATACAACATTTGCACGCGAAAGTCGAGCAAGCTCCCGCGGATGAAGCGCAGACTTACTCGCACACGGTCGAGAATATCGTTCTGGAATTCGATCAGCTGCTCCACCACTCAGATGTGCAGAAAAAGAATATGGTGGTTGTTTATGAAGAGATCATTGTCGAGTTTGACGAATGGGTTGAAGAAGTCGTAGAGAGGTTGCAGAGTAAGGATATTGTCACTATTGACCTTGAAGAGTTCCAGAAAGATTTGACGGTGCGTTGCACTTTTAACGGCTTTTAATTGAAGGACTTATATTGTCTTGCTAAATAGCTTTGTTAAAGAAGTGAGATTTTACAGAGTCAATTTCTACCTTAGATTTAATTGAAAACAAGGTAACTGTAAGGTCGTTATTCCTTTGGTGTCCTGTGATTATTTCAATGTATGCTGATTTAAGAGTGAAAGGAGACATGACTGCATGATTTGCTGGGCAACCCTCTCTGCTTGTATCATTACTAAGAAAAGTTGCTGCATTCTCAATAGCAAATCTTTACCTAAAGATTTTAGATACTCCTGATCGATGGCTGGCTGACCTATTTGGATTTGGTTATTCTTATTCTCTTCCCTACAGGCAGTGACCCAAGAGGTGGAATCAAACAGGTCACTGTTTCAGCGGATTAACCACATTGGCAGGGAGCTGATATCTTCGGATCCAGAAAATCTTACACAGCAGTTCTTGTTATCCATGGAGAAAATAAACACCGCGTGGCAGACTGTGACGGTTGAAATACTGAGTCACACGCGCAGCTTTGACGAGTTGGTCAAGTGTGCGGAGAAGTACAACGGCGTTAAGGAGCCACTCGAGGCCTGGCTGGATGGGATCGAGGCTAGGGTTGGTGGACTTGATGAAATCGCTCTCGACATTGTGATTGTGCTAGGACAGATGGACGAGCACAAGGTAACAATGCTACTATGTTTGTGATTGAAGCTTTTAAAGAGATTGTGTTCTATATGGAAGTTCTCTGCATGTTATCATTTAATTACGTCACAACGTCACATGCATACTCTTATCGGTGTCGGACGAAAATGTACTTTGAGTATGCAAAAACTGCTTCTGCTATTTCTAGCTATCGTGAAGATGTGAAGATAGTTAGATATCATATTAAAGATAGAAAGTTCTTTTCTATATTTAAAGTGATCACAAATAAGTCTTTGAATGTCAACTTAGTTTTGTCCCGCTGCACGTATATGCCAGATGTATAGTTTTAGATAAAGCAGACTTGAACTGCATTACCTTCGAGCCTTAGATGACAGGCAGTAAACAGAAGTGTTAATCATTCTGTCCAGATGTATTTATCAACTTTACCAGCCGTACCTTTTGTGCTCAGTGTCATGTGAATCTCCATATCGCTGTCTTTGCTATGCGTAGGAGTTGCCAAAAGTCGCTGTTAGACATTTATTTAAATCTTTGTACCATTTTGCTATCAAATGTTTTTGTGTGCTTTTCAAATCTCATTAATACTGAACTATTTAAAAGGTGCATTTAGGTTAACAAAATAGCTGTATAGAAAACAGCTAATGAAAGTCAGCTAAGCGTATTTATCGCATGTAAACAAGCTAAAGTGTTGACTCAAATAATAGCTAACTGCAGTTAATCATCGAAAATAAGATTTTTGTCGTAAATCTAGGCTCTGTAGCAATTTCGAGGGATAGTTTGCTGTGTAGAACGTGAAGTCAAAGCACGCTTTAATTGTAGTTTCATCAATTCTAGTCTCTCACTGGTGAACTTCTGAATCGAAAAGGCAGCGCAGAAATTCTCAGTTCGATTTCCGAATCAGTCGTTTCCATTATCCAAGAGCCTGATGACGTCACAGGTATCATTGCTGTTCTTTTTCCGTTTCTATTTTTTCAGAATCACTTATGATATCTTATGTTAGCAAATTGTTTGTTCTATAAATGTTTTATCTGTTAATAACTTCGACGGCCATCTACAGAAAGAATTAGCTGTAATTATTTTTTTTGGAAGAGCGAGGAATGTTTCCACAAGGTGGAATGTTAAAAGCCGTGCATCAGTAGAACACAAAGCATGAATCGTTTCTCAGTTTTCAGTGAAGAATGAATCATAAAAAGTATCAATTTATTGTCCAGCCCTGGTGTAAAGCGTATACAGTTTAGTTAAAGAAATAATTCAGAAATACAAAAATAACGGTTTTGCACCTAATCCTCTTTCGCTCTAATCTAGGTAAGTAAAAACATCTTTCGGGATTCCATTTTTAAAACCTTCTTTGTTTTTCTGACTTACCTTTCTGACTTTAAGAATCCGAGGAGGTGGTAATTATTAGAGAAGAAGTAACGCAAATACAGCAAAGATACGAATTGTTGATTTCAAGAATGGAGAATAGAGGAAGCAAGCTGGAGACTCTGGCTACGGAGATAAAGAAGTTCAATAGAAACTATACCGAAGTGTCCGAATGGCTTGAGCGGGCGGAGGCGTTTCAGTCGGAACAGAAAATCGTGGAGATGGATTTGCATTCGCTTGGTGTACTTATCAAAGAGCAAAAGGTTTTTGTTAATTCCAATCAAAAAATTATTTGTTTCCCTACCGATATCGTGTTCTATTCAACGTCAGGCGATTAATTATTTGTGTCCCAGGAAAAAGTTTTATTTTATAATTTTTGTTATCATTCAAAGATAGTTCCATTTTATGACCAGGGTTGCTTTTTTAGGTTGATATATTTTCAACAGAGTTATTTAAACAATAGTAATTTGTAATAATGAGTTTGTAAATGTCACTATCAAGGTGTTTCAAAGAGAACTGACGCAGGGGATCATTGATGTTAATGGCCTGATTGAACTTGGCAATGAGCTCATCACAGGGAAAGAAGCCGTTCTGGGGGCAACAGATCTAAAGCTTCGTTTAGAGAGCACCAAATCAAGATGGGAGAGTATCGAAAACCACTCGTTGTCGAGGCAACAGTCGCTAGAAGATGCTCTGGAGCTCACGTTTAAAGATGAAGTCAGTAAGATTGCTGCCTGGATACAACACACAGAGAGGCAGCTGGATGATACGGGATTTGTCACATCTCTGCAGGATGTCAACTCATACATACATGTATGATATTACTTTGTTTGCAAATCAGAAAGCAGACAGTCTGCAGTATGACATTTATGATGATTTGACAAGGACTTGCAACATGGGAAATTCTTTACTTGTTTTGTTTTGAAGCTCTCTTTACTCGATGAGCGGTAGCCATGTCGCCAGTCGCAATCTAATGAAGATAAGAATGTTCTGTATCCATTCTTCCTAAACAACACAGAAGCTAGAATGCATTCAATAGAAGCATCATTATCATACAATGTGATTGTAGCGAGCGCGGAATAGATTGCGTCCGTGCAACAACATCTGTACTCAGTATGTAGCCACTATTTTCACTAAGAGCAGTGAAATGTCTTTGAATTGGGTTTCTTTTAATTTTCAAGGAGAGGTGGTGAAAATTTATCAACCGAAATAAGATAGGTATAGCAAAGTAACTGTCAGATTTTAGAAACTTGTAGTGATGAATTATTCAGCAAGGAAGCATTTAATCAAAGGTGTTCGATATATTGTGTATTTTTCTCTTAAACAGACTCTTTCATTGGAAATCCAGTCGCAAGAAGAAAGATTCTACACGGTGTACATAACAGGGTCTGAGATGATCCAAGAGAGGGGAGACGAAGCCCAGGCAGTCGTCCAAATCCTCGCGCAGTTGACGAGAAAGTGGAATTCACTTCGGCTGAAATTGCAAACGGTCGGATGGGTTAATCAAAGATTGAGAATGCGGAGCTCTGCTGATGTGGAGAGGGGCAATATAGAAAAGAGGGTATGTTCGATTTTCTTTTCTTTAGAAGGTTGACGGGAAATTAACGCTGGAGAGGTCGGCAGGGTAGCTTTGTACTCGAGAGCAAGAATTTATATATTCTATAATATTTATATAATTTATATATATACTCAAGATATTCATCAAGAGCAACATCTAGAGCAACACTAGACTTGTCAAGTGTCATGTATTAATGAATTGTTTTTTGAAAAATTATTGAAGGGGTTTCCTTTGGAGTATTCAACATTACACTAGATTTTAAGGGCCACAATAATTTGAATACCTAGACGTTCCTTTAGTTTTGCTTACCTGATAGAAAACCTCATCGAGTACTTTTTGTTTCAATTTTCCCCTTCATAAACTTAAATTCTCTTCATGGACAAAATTTCTCTCCATAAAGATAAACCGTTGTTAATGTTTGTGATTTTCAGAGCCTCGATGTCAGACAAATCATCTCAAGCCCAGGGGAGCCTCTCACTCCACCTTCCGTTGAGATCAGCGTTGAATCCACCGATGACTATTTCAGCAGTCCCTCGTTGACAGACGACCCACAGCACAACCTGTTCACATTCACCCGATCACACTCGGCTACCATCCCGAGATCGCCGTCTGTCCGTCGCAAGGGAGCTGTGGCATATCGCAGATCCCACTCATCGGAAAAGCGTAGAGTCCCTAGATCACCTGAGAAACCGGGTCCCGGTCCTACTAGTCCGGGTAGTATTGGCGGGAGTCCGATTAAACCGGGCAGTAGTCCGGACGTGTCCTCTCCTTTGAGAAGGCGGCGGCCATTGACACTGCGCATTCCCGAGCATGCTGCAACGGAGGAACTCTCCACAAAGACCAAACGCATCCGGCGTACACAGAGCGAAAAGAGGGTTATCAAACGCCAGGTTGTGGACGAATTCGGACGGAAAACAACAAGGGACATTTTGGAACCAATGTCTCCTTCTGGGCATGATGCGGGCCATGTCATCATACATTCACCAACCCAGACTGGAACACACAGCTCAGAAGAGGTTGGTCCGTCTAATTCACCCATCGGATTAGTGACACACTGTTCTCGACGAGATTAGATTTTTAATCGCCTTCTAATTCAAGGAGGCAGTCCAGTCAGCATATAGTCCTCTGTTTTGAATTTGAAGTTCACCTGACCCAATGATGTATCTTTTTTAATTGCTAATGCTTTGCCCATTTATAAGCCATTTTCGCAAAAATTATCGTAGCCTCCACATAACTAGGTCTTTATCAACGAACTGGATGGAAGATAACTGATCTATTGAGACCTAGAAGAAAAAGTTTTAAGCATAGTTCCATGGATCTGAGTCCTCCCCTGAATAGTCCCCCTTGTGGCACAATTGAAATTGATCTCAAATTTCTCACCTCTCTAATGCAATAAGGGTTCAAGGAAAACTGGAAAGTATAACCTAGTTGAATGGAAATGTTTAAAATTAGGTTCTTGAAAGGTTTAGCTGTTTATTGTCTGCGTCCTCTCTGGAGGAGCAGCCGCCCCTCTTGCTTTGCAGTCCATGTTTCTTCGTTAAGAGACATCGTGATTGTTTTTTCAGGTTATATGCAACGACCAAGGCAAAGTCATTCGGCGCATCATTGAGCGCGTCACAGAAGTAACAAGACGAACGAGGATCATAAGAAGAATCATAATTGATGAGTTTGGAAACGAAAGAGTGACAGAAGAAGAAGTGCCAATTGATGAGATCGAGAATCCGCTGGAAGAGGACGATGACGACCAAATGCTTGTTGTTGGAGCTGCCGACGAGGGCCCGGAGTCGCCGAGGGTGCGTTTGCTGACAACTGTCCAGCGACCAGTGAGATCGGCCCACTTCGAGTGCCAAATGGAGCCCGAGGAGCAGCTTGAGGAACCAAAGCAGATAGAGCCACCTGTGTTTGAATCAGAGCCGACGGTTCAAGTGGAAGAGCAACTTGAAAGGGAGTTTATACCGATTGTGCGCTCCAAGAAGCCGGCAAAGAGAACAGCCGTTCGCCACGTGGAAGATACAAGCTCGAAGAGACAGGTAACATGTCTAAGGCTGTGTTTAAAGCCACGGTCTTGGAGTTATTGTCTAAAATGGGGTGTCTAATATGTCTAATAAAATGTTAACCCTACATTCACCACCGCTACCATGTTTCACTTTTGTTTTCATCAAAGCCATGATCATAACTGTAATCATTTTTAACATTAGAATTCTTTTGTTAAGCTTTAACATTAGCATCAGTCATGCGAAAACTATCCAAAAACTAAGGTATCTTGTTCTCTCCTTTTAGGTGATACGGCGAAAAGAACTCCGAACTCAGAGGATACCTGACTCAGATAGTCCTGCTCCATTCAAGGGTGCAGAGAAAATTCTTCCCGCAGCAGTTGTGACAGAGGAAGAGGAAGTCATTCCCCTCCCAGAAGTTGTTGTTGAAACAGAGTACGAACCAGATTTCTTTAATGACGAGCAAATCGAGGAAACACCATCTGAAGACGTTTTGACTGCAAGACAAGTTGTGAGAAGAGGTCCCGAACAGAAGATTTCTCACGGGCAAACAGGATTAACAGAGCCATTTAACGTTGAAGAAGAAGAAGAAGTTGTCCTGCAACCATCTGAAGAAATTGTTGTTGAAGAAGAGCCAGGGGAGTTTATGGAAGTAGAGTTCCAACCGATAGAACGGGAGAAGATTCCCACAAAGCGTACAGCTATGCGGCACAGTGACGAATCTGTCTCACATAGAAAAGTGATGAGAGTCCGCGAAACAGAGACAGAAAGGCTTCTCACGACGGAGACTGCTCCAATACAAGAGCCAGAAGTTGAATCTGCTTCTCAACCAGTTACTGAGCATTCATTCAGTGAAGAAAAAGTAGACAGCGACGTATCTACAAAGATTGAAAGGACAGTGAAGAGACTTGAAGAAGTACCAGTCACTAAAAGGCAAGTTTTAAGATCTTCAGTAAGGGAAACGTATATGACCACTGCACGGGCAGAGTCTAAAGAGTTGCCAAGTCCTACGACTGACACAATGGGTGGAACCTTACAAGCCTCTCTGACCTCAGAGATGGGTGCAGTGACAGAGTTGCCAGTGGGCAAACCAGGCGTCGAAAAGCAGGGTTCAACGCGCATTGCTATTCGAACTGCAGAAGATGCTGTGTCCAGGAGACAGGTCTTTCGAACATTTGAAACCGAGGTTCATAGAATAAAAGAATTTGACATTGGGACTCCAGATAATGTACAGGAAGAAGTGGACGAAGAATATGTACAAGAGCCTGTGGTCTCTGTGGACGTTGAGTTGCAGCCAGGTTATTTCATCGAGGAAGAGGATGAAGTTGGCCGCGAAAAGAGGGGCCTAATTAGGACAGTCGTGAGGCACGGTGAAGAAGAAGTCAGCAGGCGACAGGTTTTGCGAAGTCATGTCACAGAAACTCATGCGGTACGAACAGAATTTGATGATAGCACTGAAGGCACTTTAGAAGAAGCTGTTCCTGCACCAGAAGAAGTTGCTTTTGACCAGACTACTGTATCCAAAAGGCATGTCACACGAACACTGAAGACTGATATTCAAGAATTTATGGAAGTTGACAAAGGCCTCCCAGTTAATGTACAGGAAGAAGTGGACGAAGAAGATGTACCAGTGCCTGTCGTGTCTGTAGACGTTGAGTTACAGCCAGGTTATTTCATCGAGGGTGAAGATGTAGTTGAACGTGAAAAGGGGCGCCTAATTAGGACAGTTGTGAGGCACGGTGAAGAAGAAGTCAGTAGGCGACAGGTTTTGCGAAGTCATGTCACAGAAACTCATGCGGTACGAACAGAATTTGATGATAGCACTGAAGGCACTTTGGAAGAAGCTATTCCTGCACCAGAAGAAGTTGCTTTTGATCAGGCGGAAATCAATGGGTATGAGAACGGAATCGACGAGCAAGAGCCATACCAAAGTGAAATTATTGAACATGAGCGGAGCCTGCCAAGAAAATTTGACTTTTTGCGAACTGCCCTGAGACAGGAAGAGTATGAAGTCACCAGGAGACAAGTGTACCGTAGCACAATGACAGAGGTAGTTGACATCAACGAGGAAGAAAAGCAGAACTCGATAAATGAGAGAGTTTCCACTGTTCAAACGCAGGAACATTCTCCACAAGGTAGTATTTTATGTCTAGTTTGAAACGACAGTTTTTATGCTCATTTTAAGACAAGCTTCACATCTTCATAGTGGATTTCAATGAATTAACCTGGCCCTGGTGATACGATTCAATCATGGAGCTCTCTATAATGTTGCCTTGTTTCTCAATTTTCAAGATTGACCTGCTTGTTTTATACTTTTAATGTTTTCTATAACCGTTTGAAATGATAGGTGTGGTTCTGACATCATTTGTTTGTAACGCACGTGATTAACATCGATGCATATCTCAATGTTCCCAGCCTTAAAGCTTAAAGCTCTGATTGCTTAAAAAATTTTAAAGCTTCTCTTATCTTTATGGTGATTGACAATTTTTTTGATGACATAAATGCAATTATCGTTCTAGGGACATCAAGTATTTCCAGCAACTCTCTTGAAGAAGGTATCAAGGTGACAGAAATCTTTGAGACTGAAGCCAGCCCTGGTTTGTTTGATGAAGATAAAACTGGGTTTGTTTTCGAGGAGGCAGTTATAACTTCAGGGGTAGGTGGGAAACCAAAAGATGAGTTTGAGGAGAAAGTCACACGTAAAGTCTATCGTGAAAGGACTGATGTATGTGTTCCTTTTGACATTGAACGGGGTGAAATTACAGCCACAGAAGAAACAAAACCCAAATCGACAGTGCAAGAGACGAAAGTTGTTGCTCTTCCAAAGCCGAAAGCAACATATTTCAGCCAAGTTCTTGTACACCTGACGCCTTTTCAATTAGTTATGTATCTCGACAATGATAATACGTCAATAACCGAAGTTATTAGACGGTTCTATGTCTTGCAAGCAAAGAGTGCAATAATTTCAAAATCAAAGTTTGTGAACAGAGAGTTGCACACCAACCAATCTTCACACCAAAAGACCGTGAAGAAGTATATATCGGTAAGACACTTTGCTGTTACACGTCCACAACATGGAGAAAAGGATCTTCAACAAGAGAACGTTAAGATTTCAAACAAAGTTATATTATTCAGGAAAAGGGCTCATTATTCATCAACATCAATCATTCTGAAATTCAACATATCAAGACACATTTCAAAATGTGGTACCTTGTACCGGGATCAAGATTTTGATGAAAATGGTAATGTCAACATTGTAACTTTCAATCAAACAGTTAGCTCGGCTTACAAGTACAAAATTAATATTTCGACAAGAAGATCGCATCAGGACCAACGGTTTATAACAGCTGGAATGGAGGCAAACGTGATAACAAGGAGGCAAGTGTATCGTCAAAAAGACATCATGCAGGAGACACATGTCTCACAAAGTGTTCTCCAACCAGAAATTGACGTTGAAGAAACAGTCATCAGCGAGCCAGAAGTCTACGTGCCCGAGGAGACGGTGCCGGAAGACGTTGAAGAAATGGAAGAGGAAGCTGTGGGAGTAGAGCGTAGAGTGGTTAGACAGGAAGTGATGGAAAAGACGTCAAGAAGGGTTTACAGGTCTGTACAGGTTTCTGCTGTTGCGCAGCCAGAAAGGGAGCACGAGAAGGAGGAGTTTGAGGAAGAGGTTATCGAGGAGCCAACAACTGATGTGGTGTTTGAAGAAAGCTACCCTGTTGAACCTGGCATGTTTGAGGAACCAGAGCCAGAGACAGTGCCTGAGAAGGAAGAAGACGTAGTGATGACTCGCCGCCAAGTCTACAGAGTGAGAGAGCCAGAGAAGGAAGCAGTTGCCGAAGAGATAATCGCAGCACCATCGACTGATGTGGTCTTCGAAGAGACCTACCCTGAGGAGCCTGATTTCTTCGAGGAACCAGAGCCAGTACCCGAAAGTGACGAAGAGGAAGAAGAAAAGGAAGAGGTGCAAATTCGCCGACAGGTTTACAGGACGAAGGAGGCTAACGAGCCGGAAGAAGAGAAGGAATTAGAAACAACGGCCAAGCTCTCAGTGCGCAGAACGGTGACATTCAAGAAGAGGATTGTAAAGAAGATAATCTACTTGGCGGATGGAAGCCCTTCGGAAGTGGAAGTAGAAGTGGAAGAGCCGTTTGAGGAAACAGACACTGGACCACGCGAAGAGCCGGATGAAACGGTAGCTGCTGCAGAGCCGGCAAGAGGAGTAAGTGAACGCACAGTGGTGAGGAAGGAGAAGGAAACAGTTTCAAGAAGAAGGGTTTACCGAAGACTGACAGAGGAAGAAAAGCACGACGAAGAGGTTGTAGAGCAAGAGCCAGAGCAGTTGGTACCGCCGACAATGGTAGAACGCTTGTTTGTGCGCCGCATACTTCGGAAGCAGGATGGAACAGAGACGTTGCTTGACAAGTCTGAGAGCGTGGTGCCGGTTGAGAGTCTGTCTCCTACAGCCGAAGAGGTGGAGGTTGTAAAGGAAGTGGACGAAGACACTGCAGAGGGTTTTGTTGTGAGAAAAGTGATAAGGAGGCCTCTGTTTTTAACGAGCAAGAGGACTGTGCTCAGAAAGGTCGAAGTCACTGATGACGGAGAAGAACGGGAAGTTGGAGCCAGTGATGTGGAAGATGAAAGGCCAGTAGAAAGCTCTGAGCCAATGTTGACTCACAGAACCGTGCGGAGAGCAGTGAGCAACAAAGCAAGTGACATCGATTCGAGGATACCGCTGGAAATCATGCGAACGGACAGGCCAGAAGCAGAGCTGAGTGACGAGGAGATTGCAGGCGAAGTGAGACGTACAGTGAGAAGGAGATCAATAACCAGCACCCAGAGAAGAGTTGTTCGCCGAATCGTGGAAAGCTCTGAAGGTAAGGAGGAGGCAGTTGAAGATGAAATTCTGCTGCCTGTGGAGGCTGTTGGTTACAGAGTGGTGAGGCGAAGGATTGTGCGAGCAGACAAGACTGAGGAGGTCGTGACACAGGCTGATTATGTTTTGCCTGGCACAGAAGATGCGATAGAACGCGTCGAGCAGGTAAGAGATGAAGAACGTGGCATAGAGAGGAGAGTGATTCGCAGGCCAGTGCCAGTTGTGACAGTGAGAAAGGTCTACAGAACAATAGTTAGAACAATAGCAGGAGATGAACTGGACAGAGACGAAGAGGTAGAAGAGCAAGATGTTCCTGCCGTGCCACTGCCCACAAGCGAGGTGGTTGAGGAGGAGAAGCCTGTAGAGGAGCTGAGGATTGTCAAACGAAGAGAGCAAGACGTCGTAACACGCAGACAAGTGATCAGACACGTTGCATCAAAGAGGGAGCCTGAACCGATTGCGCCGGAAATAGTTGAAGAGGAGGAAGAGATTGCCGAGCCTGAGGTGATGGCTGAAGTGGAAGCACTACCCGAGCCTGAAGAAGAGGAGACGGAAGACGAGTATAGGCTGAGAGAGAGTTTATTGTAAGAAGGCCGGTGCACGTACAAGCCGTAGAACGGTGATTCGAAAGTTCGAAGCAGCAACTGATGAGCATGAAGCTGAAGTGGAGGAAGTAGAAGAGGATCGCGGAGAAGCTGTTTACCCAAGGCGGGTGGTTGTAAGAAGAAGTGTTTTGCAGCCAGAAGTCGGCGTTGAAGAAACAGTCATCAGCGAGCCAGAAGTCTACGTGCCTGAGGAGACGGTGCCGGAAGACGTTGCAGAAATGGAAGAGGAAGCCGTGGGAGTAGAGCGTAGAGTGGTTAGACAGGAAGTGATGGAAAAGACGTCAAGAAGGGTTTACAGGTCTGTACAGGTTTCTGCTGTTGCGCAGCCAGAAAGGGAGCCTGAGAAGGAGGAGTTTGAGGAAGAGGTTATCGAGGAGCCAACAACTGATGTGGTATTTGAAGAAAGCTACCCTGTTGAACCTGGCATGTTTGAGGAACCGGAGCCAGAGACAGTGCCTGAGAAGGAAGAAGACGTGGTGATAACTCGCCGCCAAGTCTACAGAGTGAGAGAGCCAGAGAAGGAAGCAGTTGCCGAAGAGATAATCGCAGCACCATCGACTGATGTGGTCTTCGAAGAGACCTACCCTGAGGAGCCTGATTTCTTCGAGGAACCAGAGCCAGTACCCGAAAGTGACGAAGAGGAAGAAGAAAAGAAGAGGTGCAAATTCGCCGACAGGTTTACAGGACGAAGGAGGCTAAAGAGCCGGAAGAAGAGAAGGAATTAGAAACAACGGCCAAGCTCTCAGTGCGCAGAACGGTGACATTCAAGAAGAGGATTGTAAAGAAGATAATCTACTTGGCGGATGGAAGCCCTTCGGAAGTGGAAGTGGAAAGAGCCGTTTGAGGAAACAGACACTGGACCAGGCGAAGAGCCAGATGAAACGGTAGCTGCTGCAGAGCCGGCAAGAGGAGTAAGTGAACGCACAGTGGTGAGGAAGGAGAAGGAAACAGTTTCAAGAAGAAGGGTTTACCGAAGACTGACAGAGGAAGAAAAGCACGACGAAGAGGTTGTAGAGCAAGAGCCAGAGCAGTTGGTACCGCCGACAATGGTAGAACGCTTGTTTGTGCGCCGCATACTTCGGAAGCAGGATGGAACAGAGACGTTGCTTGACAAGTCTGAGAGCGTGGTGCCGGTTGAGAGTCTGTCTCCTACAGCCGAAGAGGTGGAGGTTGTAAAGGAAGTGGACGAAGACACTGCAGAGGGTTTTGTTGTGAGAAAAGTGATAAGGAGGCCTCTGTTTTTAACGAGCAAGAGGACTGTGCTCAGAAAGGTCGAAGTCACTGATGACGGAGAAGAACGGGAAGTTGGAGCCAGTGTTGTGGAAGATGAAAGGCCAGTAGAAAGCTCTGAGCCAATGGTGACTCACAGAACCGTGCGGAGAGCAGTGAGCAGCAAAGCAAGTGACATCGATTCGAGGATACCGCTGGAAATCATGCGAACGGACAGGCCAGAAGCAGAGCTGAGTGACGAGGAGATTGCAGGCGAAGTGAGACGTACAGTGAGAAGGAGATCAATAACCAGCACCCAGAGAAGAGTTGTTCGCCGAATCGTGGAAAGCTCTGAAGGTAAGGAGGAGGCAGTTGAAGATGAAATTCTGCTGCCTGTGGAGGCTGTCGGTTACAGAGTGGTGAGGCGAAGGATTGTGCGAGCAGACAAGACTGAGGAGGTCGTGACACAGGCTGATTATGTTTTGCCTGGCACAGAAGATGCGATAGAACGCGTCGAGCAGGTAAGAGATGAAGAACGTGGCATAGAGAGGAGAGTGATTCGCAGGCCAGTGCCAGTTGTGACAGTGAGAAAGGTCTACAGAACAATAGTACTGACAGAAGCAGGAGATGAACTGGACAGAGACGAAGAGGTAGAAGAGCAAGATGTTCCTGCCGTGCCACTGCCCACAAGCGGAGGTGGTTGAGGAGGAGAAGCCTGTAGAGGAGCTGAGGATTGTCAAACGAAGAGAGCAAGACGTCGTAACACGCAGACAAGTGATCAGACACGTTGCATCAAAGAGGGAGCCTGAACCGATTGCGCCGGAAATAGTTGAAGAGGAGGAAGAGATTGCCGAGCCTGAGGTGATGGCTGAAGTGGAAGCACTACCCGAGCCTGAAGAAGAGGAGACGGAAGACGAGTATAGGCTGAGGAGAGTTGTAAGAAGGCCGGTGCACGTGACAAGCCGTAGAACGGTGATTCGAAAGTTCGAAGCAGCAACTGATGAGCATGAAGCTGAAGTGGAGGAAGTAGAAGAGGATCGCGGAGAAGCTGTTTACCCAAGGCGGGTGGTTGTAAGAAGAAGTGTTTTGCAGCCAGAAGTCGGCGTTGAAGAAACAGTCATCAGCGAGCCAGAAGTCTACGTGCCTGAGGAGACGGTGCCGGAAGACGTTGCAGAAATGGAAGAGGAAGCCGTGGGAGTAGAGCGTAGAGTGGTTAGACAGGAAGTGATGGAAAAGACGTCAAGAAGGGTTTACAGGTCTGTACAGGTTTCTGCTGTTGCGCAGCCAGAAAGGGAGCCTGAGAAGGAGGAGTTTGAGGAAGAGGTTATCGAGGAGCCAACAACTGATGTGGTATTTGAAGAAAGCTACCCTGTTGAACCTGGCATGTTTGAGGAACCGGAGCCAGAGACAGTGCCTGAGAAGGAAGAAGACGTGGTGATAACTCGCCGCCAAGTCTACAGAGTGAGAGAGCCAGAGAAGGAAGCAGTTGCCGAAGAGATAATCGCAGCACCATCGACTGATGTGGTCTTCGAAGAGACCTACCCTGAGGAGCCTGATTTCTTCGAGGAACCAGAGCCAGTACCCGAAAGTGACGAAGAGGAAGAAGAAAAAGAAGAGGTGCAAATTCGCCGACAGGTTTACAGGACGAAGGAGGCTAAAGAGCCGGAAGAAGAGAAGGAATTAGAAACAACGGCCAAGCTCTCAGTGCGCAGAACGGTGACATTCAAGAAGAGGATTGTAAAGAAGATAATCTACTTGGCGGATGGAAGCCCTTCGGAAGTGGAAGTGGAAGAGCCGTTTGAGGAAACAGACACTGGACCAGGCGAAGAGCCAGATGAAACGGTAGCTGCTGCAGAGCCGGCAAGAGGAGTAAGTGAACGCACAGTGGTGAGGAAGGAGAAGGAAACAGTTTCAAGAAGAAGGGTTTACCGAAGACTGACAGAGGAAGAAAAGCACGACGAAGAGGTTGTAGAGCAAGAGCCAGAGCAGTTGGTACCGCCGACAATGGTAGAACGCTTGTTTGTGCGCCGCATACTTCGGAAGCAGGATGGAACAGAGACGTTGCTTGACAAGTCTGAGAGCGTGGTGCCGGTTGAGAGTCTGTCTCCTACAGCCGAAGAGGTGGAGGTTGTAAAGGAAGTGGACGAAGACACTGCAGAGGGTTTTGTTGTGAGAAAAGTGATAAGGAGGCCTCTGTTTTTAACGAGCAAGAGGACTGTGCTCAGAAAGGTCGAAGTCACTGATGACGGAGAAGAACGGGAAGTTGGAGCCAGTGTTGTGGAAGATGAAAGGCCAGTAGAAAGCTCTGAGCCAATGGTGACTCACAGAACCGTGCGGAGAGCAGTGAGCAGCAAAGCAAGTGACATCGATTCGAGGATACCGCTGGAAATCATGCGAACGGACAGGCCAGAAGCAGAGCTGAGTGACGAGGAGATTGCAGGCGAAGTGAGACGTACAGTGAGAAGGAGATCAATAACCAGCACCCAGAGAAGAGTTGTTCGCCGAATCGTGGAAAGCTCTGAAGGTAAGGAGGAGGCAGTTGAAGATGAAATTCTGCTGCCTGTGGAGGCTGTCGGTTACAGAGTGGTGAGGCGAAGGATTGTGCGAGCAGACAAGACTGAGGAGGTCGTGACACAGGCTGATTATGTTTTGCCTGGCACAGAAGATGCGATAGAACGCGTCGAGCAGGTAAGAGATGAAGAACGTGGCATAGAGAGGAGAGTGATTCGCAGGCCAGTGCCAGTTGTGACAGTGAGAAAGGTCTACAGAACAATAGTACTGACAGAAGCAGGAGATGAACTGGACAGAGACGAAGAGGTAGAAGAGCAAGATGTTCCTGCCGTGCCACTGCCCACAAGCGAGGTGGTTGAGGAGGAGAAGCCTGTAGAGGAGCTGAGGATTGTCAAACGAAGAGAGCAAGACGTCGTAACACGCAGACAAGTGATCAGACACGTTGCATCAAAGAGGGAGCCTGAACCGATTGCGCCGGAAATAGTTGAAGAGGAGGAAGAGATTGCCGAGCCTGAGGTGATGGCTGAAGTGGAAGCACTACCCGAGCCTGAAGAAGAGGAGACGGAAGACGAGTATAGGCTGAGGAGAGTTGTAAGAAGGCCGGTGCACGTGACAAGCCGTAGAACGGTGATTCGAAAGTTCGAAGCAGCAACTGATGAGCATGAAGCTGAAGTGGAGGAAGTAGAAGAGGATCGCGGAGAAGCTGTTTACCCAAGGCGGGTGGTTGTAAGAAGAAGTGTTTTGCAGCCAGAAGTCGGCGTTGAAGAAACAGTCATCAGCGAGCCAGAAGTCTACGTGCCTGAGGAGACGGTGCCGGAAGACGTTGCAGAAATGGAAGAGGAAGCCGTGGGAGTAGAGCGTAGAGTGGTTAGACAGGAAGTGATGGAAAAGACGTCAAGAAGGGTTTACAGGTCTGTACAGGTTTCTGCTGTTGCGCAGCCAGAAAGGGAGCCTGAGAAGGAGGAGTTTGAGGAAGAGGTTATCGAGGAGCCAACAACTGATGTGGTATTTGAAGAAAGCTACCCTGTTGAACCTGGCATGTTTGAGGAACCGGAGCCAGAGACAGTGCCTGAGAAGGAAGAAGACGTGGTGATAACTCGCCGCCAAGTCTACAGAGTGAGAGAGCCAGAGAAGGAAGCAGTTGCCGAAGAGATAATCGCAGCACCATCGACTGATGTGGTCTTCGAAGAGACCTACCCTGAGGAGCCTGATTTCTTCGAGGAACCAGAGCCAGTACCCGAAAGTGACGAAGAGGAAGAAGAAAAAGAAGAGGTGCAAATTCGCCGACAGGTTTACAGGACGAAGGAGGCTAAAGAGCCGGAAGAAGAGAAGGAATTAGAAACAACGGCCAAGCTCTCAGTGCGCAGAACGGTGACATTCAAGAAGAGGATTGTAAAGAAGATAATCTACTTGGCGGATGGAAGCCCTTCGGAAGTGGAAGTGGAAGAGCCGTTTGAGGAAACAGACACTGGACCAGGCGAAGAGCCAGATGAAACGGTAGCTGCTGCAGAGCCGGCAAGAGGAGTAAGTGAACGCACAGTGGTGAGGAAGGAGAAGGAAACAGTTTCAAGAAGAAGGGTTTACCGAAGACTGACAGAGGAAGAAAAGCACGACGAAGAGGTTGTAGAGCAAGAGCCAGAGCAGTTGGTACCGCCGACAATGGTAGAACGCTTGTTTGTGCGCCGCATACTTCGGAAGCAGGATGGAACAGAGACGTTGCTTGACAAGTCTGAGAGCGTGGTGCCGGTTGAGAGTCTGTCTCCTACAGCCGAAGAGGTGGAGGTTGTAAAGGAAGTGGACGAAGACACTGCAGAGGGTTTTGTTGTGAGAAAAGTGATAAGGAGGCCTCTGTTTTTAACGAGCAAGAGGACTGTGCTCAGAAAGGTCGAAGTCACTGATGACGGAGAAGAACGGGAAGTTGGAGCCAGTGTTGTGGAAGATGAAAGGCCAGTAGAAAGCTCGAGCCAATGGTGACTCACAGAACCGTGCGGAGAGCAGTGAGCAGCAAAGCAAGTGACATCGATTCGAGGATACCGCTGGAAATCATGCGAACGGACAGGCCAGAAGCAGAGCTGAGTGACGAGGAGATTGCAGGCGAAGTGAGACGTACAGTGAGAAGGAGATCAATAACCAGCACCCAGAGAAGAGTTGTTCGCCGAATCGTGGAAAGCTCTGAAGGTAAGGAGGAGGCAGTTGAAGATGAAATTCTGCTGCCTGTGGAGGCTGTCGGTTACAGAGTGGTGAGGCGAAGGATTGTGCGAGCAGACAAGACTGAGGAGGTCGTGACACAGGCTGATTATGTTTTGCCTGGCACAGAAGATGCGATAGAACGCGTCGAGCAGGTAAGAGATGAAGAACGTGGCATAGAGAGGAGAGTGATTCGCAGGCCAGTGCCAGTTGTGACAGTGAGAAAGGTCTACAGAACAATAGTACTGACAGAAGCAGGAGATGAACTGGACAGAGACGAAGAGGTAGAAGAGCAAGATGTTCCTGCCGTGCCACTGCCCACAAGCGAGGTGGTTGAGGAGGAGAAGCCTGTAGAGGAGCTGAGGATTGTCAAACGAAGAGAGCAAGACGTCGTAACACGCAGACAAGTGATCAGACACGTTGCATCAAAGAGGGAGCCTGAACCGATTGCGCCGGAAATAGTTGAAGAGGAGGAAGAGATTGCCGAGCCTGAGGTGATGGCTGAAGTGGAAGCACTACCCGAGCCTGAAGAAGAGGAGACGGAAGACGAGTATAGGCTGAGGAGAGTTGTAAGAAGGCCGGTGCACGTGACAAGCCGTAGAACGGTGATTCGAAAGTTCGAAGCAGCAACTGATGAGCATGAAGCTGAAGTGGAGGAAGTAGAAGAGGATCGCGGAGAAGCTGTTTACCCAAGGCGGGTGGTTGTAAGAAGAAGTGTTTTGCAGCCAGAAGTCGGCGTTGAAGAAACAGTCATCAGCGAGCCAGAAGTCTACGTGCCTGAGGAGACGGTGCCGGAAGACGTTGCAGAAATGGAAGAGGAAGCCGTGGGAGTAGAGCGTAGAGTGGTTAGACAGGAAGTGATGGAAAAGACGTCAAGAAGGGTTTACAGGTCTGTACAGGTTTCTGCTGTTGCGCAGCCAGAAAGGGAGCCTGAGAAGGAGGAGTTTGAGGAAGAGGTTATCGAGGAGCCAACAACTGATGTGGTATTTGAAGAAAGCTACCCTGTTGAACCTGGCATGTTTGAGGAACCGGAGCCAGAGACAGTGCCTGAGAAGGAAGAAGACGTGGTGATAACTCGCCGCCAAGTCTACAGAGTGAGAGAGCCAGAGAAGGAAGCAGTTGCCGAAGAGATAATCGCAGCACCATCGACTGATGTGGTCTTCGAAGAGACCTACCCTGAGGAGCCTGATTTCTTCGAGGAACCAGAGCCAGTACCCGAAAGTGACGAAGAGGAAGAAGAAAAGAAGAGGTGCAAATTCGCCGACAGGTTTACAGGACGAAGGAGGCTAAAGAGCCGAAGAAGAGAAGGAATTAGAAACAACGGCCAAGCTCTCAGTGCGCAGAACGGTGACATTCAAGAAGAGGATTGTAAAGAAGATAATCTACTTGGCGGATGGAAGCCCTTCGGAAGTGGAAGTGGAAGAGCCGTTTGAGGAAACAGACACTGGACCAGGCGAAGAGCCAGATGAAACGGTAGCTGCTGCAGAGCCGGCAAGAGGAGTAAGTGAACGCACAGTGGTGAGGAAGGAGAAGGAAACAGTTTCAAGAAGAAGGGTTTACCGAAGACTGACAGAGGAAGAAAAGCACGACGAAGAGGTTGTAGAGCAAGAGCCAGAGCAGTTGGTACCGCCGACAATGGTAGAACGCTTGTTTGTGCGCCGCATACTTCGGAAGCAGGATGGAACAGAGACGTTGCTTGACAAGTCTGAGAGCGTGGTGCCGGTTGAGAGTCTGTCTCCTACAGCCGAAGAGGTGGAGGTTGTAAAGGAAGTGGACGAAGACACTGCAGAGGGTTTTGTTGTGAGAAAAGTGATAAGGAGGCCTCTGTTTTTAACGAGCAAGAGGACTGTGCTCAGAAAGGTCGAAGTCACTGATGACGGAGAAGAACGGGAAGTTGGAGCCAGTGTTGTGGAAGATGAAAGGCCAGTAGAAAGCTGAGCCAATGGTGACTCACAGAACCGTGCGGAGAGCAGTGAGCAGCAAAGCAAGTGACATCGATTCGAGGATACCGCTGGAAATCATGCGAACGGACAGGCCAGAAGCAGAGCTGAGTGACGAGGAGATTGCAGGCGAAGTGAGACGTACAGTGAGAAGGAGATCAATAACCAGCACCCAGAGAAGAGTTGTTCGCCGAATCGTGGAAAGCTCTGAAGGTAAGGAGGAGGCAGTTGAAGATGAAATTCTGCTGCCTGTGGAGGCTGTCGGTTACAGAGTGGTGAGGCGAAGGATTGTGCGAGCAGACAAGACTGAGGAGGTCGTGACACAGGCTGATTATGTTTTGCCTGGCACAGAAGATGCGATAGAACGCGTCGAGCAGGTAAGAGATGAAGAACGTGGCATAGAGAGGAGAGTGATTCGCAGGCCAGTGCCAGTTGTGACAGTGAGAAAGGTCTACAGAACAATAGTACTGACAGAAGCAGGAGATGAACTGGACAGAGACGAAGAGGTAGAAGAGCAAGATGTTCCTGCCGTGCCACTGCCCACAAGCGAGGTGGTTGAGGAGGAGAAGCCTGTAGAGGAGCTGAGGATTGTCAAACGAAGAGAGCAAGACGTCGTAACACGCAGACAAGTGATCAGACACGTTGCATCAAAGAGGGAGCCTGAACCGATTGCGCCGGAAATAGTTGAAGAGGAGGAAGAGATTGCCGAGCCTGAGGTGATGGCTGAAGTGGAAGCACTACCCGAGCCTGAAGAAGAGGAGACGGAAGACGAGTATAGGCTGAGGAGAGTTGTAAGAAGGCCGGTGCACGTGACAAGCCGTAGAACGGTGATTCGAAAGTTCGAAGCAGCAACTGATGAGCATGAAGCTGAAGTGGAGGAAGTAGAAGAGGATCGCGGAGAAGCTGTTTACCCAAGGCGGTGGTGTGTAAGAAGAAGTGTTTGCAGCCAGAAGTCGGCGTTGAAGAAACAGTCATCAGCGAGCCAGAAGTCTACGTGCCTGAGGAGACGGTGCCGGAAGACGTTGCAGAAATGGAAGAGGAAGCCGTGGGAGTAGAGCGTAGAGTGGTTAGACAGGAAGTGATGGAAAAGACGTCAAGAAGGGTTTACAGGTCTGTACAGGTTTCTGCTGTTGCGCAGCCAGAAAGGGAGCCTGAGAAGGAGGAGTTTGAGGAAGAGGTTATCGAGGAGCCAACAACTGATGTGGTATTTGAAGAAAGCTACCCTGTTGAACCTGGCATGTTTGAGGAACCGGAGCCAGAGACAGTGCCTGAGAAGGAAGAAGACGTGGTGATAACTCGCCGCCAAGTCTACAGAGTGAGAGAGCCAGAGAAGGAAGCAGTTGCCGAAGAGATAATCGCAGCACCATCGACTGATGTGGTCTTCGAAGAGACCTACCCTGAGGAGCCTGATTTCTTCGAGGAACCAGAGCCAGTACCCGAAAGTGACGAAGAGGAAGAAGAAAAGAAGAGGTGCAAATTCGCCGACAGGTTTACAGGACGAAGGAGGCTAAAGAGCCGGAAGAAGAGAAGGAATTAGAAACAACGGCCAAGCTCTCAGTGCGCAGAACGGTGACATTCAAGAAGAGGATTGTAAAGAAGATAATCTACTTGGCGGATGGAAGCCCTTCGGAAGTGGAAGTGGAAGAGCCGTTTGAGGAAACAGACACTGGACCAGGCGAAGAGCCAGATGAAACGGTAGCTGCTGCAGAGCCGGCAAGAGGAGTAAGTGAACGCACAGTGGTGAGGAAGGAGAAGGAAACAGTTTCAAGAAGAAGGGTTTACCGAAGACTGACAGAGGAAGAAAAGCACGACGAAGAGGTTGTAGAGCAAGAGCCAGAGCAGTTGGTACCGCCGACAATGGTAGAACGCTTGTTTGTGCGCCGCATACTTCGGAAGCAGGATGGAACAGAGACGTTGCTTGACAAGTCTGAGAGCGTGGTGCCGGTTGAGAGTCTGTCTCCTACAGCCGAAGAGGTGGAGGTTGTAAAGGAAGTGGACGAAGACACTGCAGAGGGTTTTGTTGTGAGAAAAGTGATAAGGAGGCCTCTGTTTTTAACGAGCAAGAGGACTGTGCTCAGAAAGGTCGAAGTCACTGATGACGGAGAAGAACGGGAAGTTGGAGCCAGTGTTGTGGAAGACGAAAAGTAGAAAGCTGAGCCAATGGTGACTCACAGAACCGTGCGGAGAGCAGTGAGCAGCAAAGCAAGTGACATCGATTCGAGGATACCGCTGGAAATCATGCGAACGGACAGGCCAGAAGCAGAGCTGAGTGACGAGGAGATTGCAGGCGAAGTGAGACGTACAGTGAGAAGGAGATCAATAACCAGCACCCAGAGAAGAGTTGTTCGCCGAATCGTGGAAAGCTCTGAAGGTAAGGAGGAGGCAGTTGAAGATGAAATTCTGCTGCCTGTGGAGGCTGTCGGTTACAGAGTGGTGAGGCGAAGGATTGTGCGAGCAGACAAGACTGAGGAGGTCGTGACACAGGCTGATTATGTTTTGCCTGGCACAGAAGATGCGATAGAACGCGTCGAGCAGGTAAGAGATGAAGAACGTGGCATAGAGAGGAGAGTGATTCGCAGGCCAGTGCCAGTTGTGACAGTGAGAAAGGTCTACAGAACAATAGTACTGACAGAAGCAGGAGATGAACTGGACAGAGACGAAGAGGTAGAAGAGCAAGAGTTCCTGCCGTGCCACTGCCCACAAGCGAGGTGGTTGAGGAGGAGAAGCCTGTAGAGGAGCTGAGGATTGTCAAACGAAGAGAGCAAGACGTCGTAACACGCAGACAAGTGATCAGACACGTTGCATCAAAGAGGGAGCCTGAACCGATTGCGCCGGAAATAGTTGAAGAGGAGGAAGAGATTGCCGAGCCTGAGGTGATGGCTGAAGTGGAAGCACTACCCGAGCCTGAAGAAGAGGAGACGGAAGACGAGTATAGGCTGAGGAGAGTTGTAAGAAGGCCGGTGCACGTGACAAGCCGTAGAACGGTGATTCGAAAGTTCGAAGCAGCAACTGATGAGCATGAAGCTGAAGTGGAGGAAGTAGAAGAGGATCGCGGAGAAGCTGTTTACCCAAGGCGGGTGGTTGTAAGAAGAAGTGTTTGCAGCCAGAAGTCGGCGTTGAAGAAACAGTCATCAGCGAGCCAGAAGTCTACGTGCCTGAGGAGACGGTGCCGGAAGACGTTGCAGAAATGGAAGAGGAAGCCGTGGGAGTAGAGCGTAGAGTGGTTAGACAGGAAGTGATGGAAAAGACGTCAAGAAGGGTTTACAGGTCTGTACAGGTTTCTGCTGTTGCGCAGCCAGAAAGGGAGCCTGAGAAGGAGGAGTTTGAGGAAGAGGTTATCGAGGAGCCAACAACTGATGTGGTATTTGAAGAAAGCTACCCTGTTGAACCTGGCATGTTTGAGGAACCGGAGCCAGAGACAGTGCCTGAGAAGGAAGAAGACGTGGTGATAACTCGCCGCCAAGTCTACAGAGTGAGAGAGCCAGAGAAGGAAGCAGTTGCCGAAGAGATAATCGCAGCACCATCGACTGATGTGGTCTTCGAAGAGACCTACCCTGAGGAGCCTGATTTCTTCGAGGAACCAGAGCCAGTACCCGAAAGTGACGAAGAGGAAGAAGAAAAAGAAGAGGTGCAAATTCGCCGACAGGTTTACAGGACGAAGGAGGCTAAAGAGCCGGAAGAAGAGAAGGAATTAGAAACAACGGCCAAGCTCTCAGTGCGCAGAACGGTGACATTCAAGAAGAGGATTGTAAAGAAGATAATCTACTTGGCGGATGGAAGCCCTTCGGAAGTGGAAGTGGAAGAGCCGTTTGAGGAAACAGACACTGGACCAGGCGAAGAGCCAGATGAAACGGTAGCTGCTGCAGAGCCGGCAAGAGGAGTAAGTGAACGCACAGTGGTGAGGAAGGAGAAGGAAACAGTTTCAAGAAGAAGGGTTTACCGAAGACTGACAGAGGAAGAAAAGCACGACGAAGAGGTTGTAGAGCAAGAGCCAGAGCAGTTGGTACCGCCGACAATGGTAGAACGCTTGTTTGTGCGCCGCATACTTCGGAAGCAGGATGGAACAGAGACGTTGCTTGACAAGTCTGAGAGCGTGGTGCCGGTTGAGAGTCTGTCTCCTACAGCCGAAGAGGTGGAGGTTGTAAAGGAAGTGGACGAAGACACTGCAGAGGGTTTTGTTGTGAGAAAAGTGATAAGGAGGCCTCTGTTTTTAACGAGCAAGAGGACTGTGCTCAGAAAGGTCGAAGTCACTGATGACGGAGAAGAACGGGAAGTTGGAGCCAGTGTTGTGGAAGATGAAAGGCCAGTAGAAAGCTCTGAGCCAATGGTGACTCACAGAACCGTGCGGAGAGCAGTGAGCAGCAAAGCAAGTGACATCGATTCGAGGATACCGCTGGAAATCATGCGAACGGACAGGCCAGAAGCAGAGCTGAGTGACGAGGAGATTGCAGGCGAAGTGAGACGTACAGTGAGAAGGAGATCAATAACCAGCACCCAGAGAAGAGTTGTTCGCCGAATCGTGGAAAGCTCTGAAGGTAAGGAGGAGGCAGTTGAAGATGAAATTCTGCTGCCTGTGGAGGCTGTCGGTTACAGAGTGGTGAGGCGAAGGATTGTGCGAGCAGACAAGACTGAGGAGGTCGTGACACAGGCTGATTATGTTTTGCCTGGCACAGAAGATGCGATAGAACGCGTCGAGCAGGTAAGAGATGAAGAACGTGGCATAGAGAGGAGAGTGATTCGCAGGCCAGTGCCAGTTGTGACAGTGAGAAAGGTCTACAGAACAATAGTACTGACAGAAGCAGGAGATGAACTGGACAGAGACGAAGAGGTAGAAGAGCAAGATGTTCCTGCCGTGCCACTGCCCACAAGCGAGGTGGTTGAGGAGGAGAAGCCTGTAGAGGAGCTGAGGATTGTCAAACGAAGAGAGCAAGACGTCGTAACACGCAGACAAGTGATCAGACACGTTGCATCAAAGAGGGAGCCTGAACCGATTGCGCCGGAAATAGTTGAAGAGGAGGAAGAGATTGCCGAGCCTGAGGTGATGGCTGAAGTGGAAGCACTACCCGAGCCTGAAGAAGAGGAGACGGAAGACGAGTATAGGCTGAGGAGAGTTGTAAGAAGGCCGGTGCACGTGACAAGCCGTAGAACGGTGATTCGAAAGTTCGAAGCAGCAACTGATGAGCATGAAGCTGAAGTGGAGGAAGTAGAAGAGGATCGCGGAGAAGCTGTTTACCCAAGGCGGGTGGTTGTAAGAAGAAGTGTTTTGCAGCCAGAAGTCGGCGTTGAAGAAACAGTCATCAGCGAGCCAGAAGTCTACGTGCCTGAGGAGACGGTGCCGGAAGACGTTGCAGAAATGGAAGAGGAAGCCGTGGGAGTAGAGCGTAGAGTGGTTAGACAGGAAGTGATGGAAAAGACGTCAAGAAGGGTTTACAGGTCTGTACAGGTTTCTGCTGTTGCGCAGCCAGAAAGGGAGCCTGAGAAGGAGGAGTTTGAGGAAGAGGTTATCGAGGAGCCAACAACTGATGTGGTATTTGAAGAAAGCTACCCTGTTGAACCTGGCATGTTTGAGGAACCGGAGCCAGAGACAGTGCCTGAGAAGGAAGAAGACGTGGTGATAACTCGCCGCCAAGTCTACAGAGTGAGAGAGCCAGAGAAGGAAGCAGTTGCCGAAGAGATAATCGCAGCACACATCGACTGATGTGGTCTTCGAAGAGACCTACCCTGAGGAGCCTGATTTCTTCGAGGAACCAGAGCCAGTACCCGAAAGTGACGAAGAGGAAGAAGAAAAAGAAGAGGTGCAAATTCGCCGACAGGTTTACAGGACGAAGGAGGCTAAAGAGCCGGAAGAAGAGAAGGAATTAGAAACAACGGCCAAGCTCTCAGTGCGCAGAACGGTGACATTCAAGAAGAGGATTGTAAAGAAGATAATCTACTTGGCGGATGGAAGCCCTTCGGAAGTGGAAGTGGAAGAGCCGTTTGAGGAAACAGACACTGGACCAGGCGAAGAGCCAGATGAAACGGTAGCTGCTGCAGAGCCGGCAAGAGGAGTAAGTGAACGCACAGTGGTGAGGAAGGAGAAGGAAACAGTTTCAAGAAGAAGGGTTTACCGAAGACTGACAGAGGAAGAAAAGCACGACGAAGAGGTTGTAGAGCAAGAGCCAGAGCAGTTGGTACCGCCGACAATGGTAGAACGCTTGTTTGTGCGCCGCATACTTCGGAAGCAGGATGGAACAGAGACGTTGCTTGACAAGTCTGAGAGCGTGGTGCCGGTTGAGAGTCTGTCTCCTACAGCCGAAGAGGTGGAGGTTGTAAAGGAAGTGGACGAAGACACTGCAGAGGGTTTTGTTGTGAGAAAAGTGATAAGGAGGCCTCTGTTTTTAACGAGCAAGAGGACTGTGCTCAGAAAGGTCGAAGTCACTGATGACGGAGAAGAACGGGAAGTTGGAGCCAGTGTTGTGGAAGATGAAAGGCCGTAGAAAGCTCTGGAAGCCAATGGTGACTCACAGAACCGTGCGGAGAGCAGTGAGCAGCAAAGCAAGTGACATCGATTCGAGGATACCGCTGGAAATCATGCGAACGGACAGGCCAGAAGCAGAGCTGAGTGACGAGGAGATTGCAGGCGAAGTGAGACGTACAGTGAGAAGGAGATCAATAACCAGCACCCAGAGAAGAGTTGTTCGCCGAATCGTGGAAAGCTCTGAAGGTAAGGAGGAGGCAGTTGAAGATGAAATTCTGCTGCCTGTGGAGGCTGTCGGTTACAGAGTGGTGAGGCGAAGGATTGTGCGAGCAGACAAGACTGAGGAGGTCGTGACACAGGCTGATTATGTTTTGCCTGGCACAGAAGATGCGATAGAACGCGTCGAGCAGGTAAGGGATGAAGAACGTGGCATAGAGAGGAGAGTGATTCGCAGGCCCGTGCCAGTTGTGACAGTAAGAAAGGTCTACAGAACAATAGTACTGACAGAAGCAGGAGATGAACTGGACAGAGACGAAGAGGTAGAAGAGCAAGATGTTCCTGCCGTGCCACTGCCCACAAGCGAGGTGGTTGAGGAGGAGAAGCCTGTAGAGGAGCTGAGGATTGTCAAACGAAGAGAGCAAGACGTCGTAACACGCAGACAAGTGATCAGACACGTTGCATCAAAGAGGGAGCCTGAACCGATTGCGCCGGAAATAGTTGAAGAGGAGGAAGAGATTGCCGAGCCTGAGGTGATGGCTGAAGTGGAAGCACTACCCGAGCCTGAAGAAGAGGAGACGGAAGACGAGTATAGGCTGAGGAGAGTTGTAAGAAGGCCGGTGCACGTGACAAGCCGTAGAACGGTGATTCGAAAGTTCGAAGCAGCAACTGATGAGCATGAAGCTGAAGTGGAGGAAGTAGAAGAGGATCGCGGAGAAGCTGTTTACCCAAGGCGGGTGGTTGTAAGAAGAAGTGATTTGCAGCCAGAAGTCGGCGTTGAAGAAACAGTCATCAGCGAGCCAGAAGTCTACGTGCCTGAGGAGACGGTGCCGGAAGACGTTGCAGAAATGGAAGAGGAAGCCATGGGAGTAGAGCGTAGAGTGGTTAGACAGGAAGTGATGGAAAAGACGTCAAGAAGGGTTTACAGGTCTGTACAGGTTTCTGCTGTTGCGCAGCCAGAAAGGGAGCCTGAGAAGGAGGAGTTTGAGGAAGAGGTTATCGAGGAGCCAACAACTGATGTGGTATTTGAAGAAAGCTACCCTGTTGAACCTGGCATGTTTGAGGAACCGGAGCCAGAGACAGTGCCTGAGAAGGAAGAAGACGTGGTGATAACTCGCCGACAGGTTTACAGAGTGAGAGAGCCAGAGAAGGAAGCAGTTGCCGAAGAGATAATCGCAGCACCATCGACTGATGTGGTCTTCGAAGAGACCTACCCTGAGGAGCCTGATTTCTTCGAGGAACCAGAGCCAGTACCCGAAAATGACGAAGAGGTAGAAGAAAAGGAAAAGGTGCAAATTCGCCGACAGGTTTACAGAGTGAGAGAGCCAGAGATGGAATTAGTTGCCGAAGAGATAATTGCAGCACCATCGACTGATGTGGTCTTCGAAGAGAACTACCCTGTGGAGCCTGATTTGTTCAAGGAACCGGAGCGAGTACTCGAAAGTGATGAAGAAGAAGAAGAAGAAAAGGAAGAGGTGCAAATTCGCCGACAAGTGTACCGTCTTGTTTCGGACGAGCCTTTAGAGACGAGACCTATTTTCTCGTTAACTGCCGTACGAACTGATGGTACAGAAGACTTGAGTGATTCAGAGTCAGAGGGACAACCCCTCGTTTCGTCTCGTACGGTCATACGTAGAGCTGTAGAGCCAGATATTTCCGATATTGAAGAAAGAAGTGTAATTGACAAAACTATCACCCTGATAAGACCTGTTCAATCAGAAGTTGGATTAGAGAGTGAAAATGCTGAAGAGGTAACTAAGAGACGGATATATCGCGATGCAGTCGCGCAGAAGGTTCCTGACTTACCCCTAACGGGAGTGGTTTTAGAGCCTACTCCCACTGTTAATGTGGAACCATCTTTATTAACCCCCAGTGTCTGTTTTGAAGAGGAGCCGCAACGTCCTGAAATATTTCGTGAGGTTCATAGAAAGTCGATTCCTGAAGTGACCCATCGCTCTGTGGTGCGTAACGTCGAGAGGGAAAGAGAGCCAGAGGTGGTTGCTGTCGAGAAGGACTTCGCTGAGATTTCACCAGAAGATTTTCGGATTGCGGAGGAGAGGCAAGAAAGGATCGCGAAAAGAATGATGAAGACATTTGTGTACCGAAAGGTAGTCGTTTCATATAAGACTGTCATGGTCCGAAAGTTGGTAAACGAATTCGGGGAAATAGTAGAGAGCTTTGATGAAGGACGTGACGATCTGCAAATGGATGGTTACAAAAGATTTGATGGTGATGATGGGCCAAGCCCAGGTACGAGTGCCTAGCAATTAAGTTGTTTTTGTTAAGATTTTACTGAGATTACCTTTTGTCTTTGTAAGATGTTTTTTTATCGGATCCTAACATCGGATTTCAACATCGGATTTTATTAACATGTGGGGTCCCATAACGTAGAATAGTTCTTAGCAATACTTTGATAGTCAGTCTGCTTCGAAAATAGTTCGCCAATTTGGGGCTCTCTTGTTGGCCTCAGTTTTGTTGGCCCTTTTGTTAATAGATGTAAAATTTGCGGTTTATCTAAACAATAGTGGGTGTTGCTACCACTAACCAATATATGGGAATTGGTTGTAAAATTGATTATGACGGTTGTATCCTGTTTGATTCACACTTACTGTTGACTCAAGTTCGGGAATTGTCTGCTTGGTTTCAGGTGCCACGAATTTGCACAAAAGTCAACACAAGACAACCAAGTCTCTAGGAACTGACACACAGAGTGATTCGTCGGGGCACGAGACAAGAACATTTGCAAGCATAGGGACACAGTGCGATCTTGAAAGCCCTGGAGCGGAAGTAGCAGATTCTGTTATTGGAACTTTTGTGGAAGAAGTTTCAAGGCTGAGTGCGTTATCTTCCATTCAGCCGGCACCAGCCGAGAAAGTGAAAGCTCAGGTTGAGGGTGTGATTTCTGGGAGAAACGTTTTATCCAAAACTCAGTTTAGCAAGCAGCAAGTCACAATGATTTTGACTGAAGAACCGGAGTCGAAGAAAGAGCAACAATTGCCAATCTTTGAGGATGTTCGAACATCGCCAACAGGTCCTGAAGATAAAATTTCTTTGATAATGGAGGTTAAAACCACTGATGAAGTCAGAGGGGTAAGTGATGTGGTAAAAGATGTTGACAAGCAATCCAGCCAGCCATCTGAAATGGTGATAAGTGACGAACCAATCGCCCAGGTTAGTGTCAATGAATCAGTAGAATGTATCCCAGACGAGAATCAAGCTGAACTTGACGAACCAGTCCAAGATCTTCCAATAGTCAGACAAAGCGAGAAGAGCCGGCGAAGGCTTGTTAAGCAAAATACTTTCCCTTTCTCGGTTGAGCAACTTAAGGTCAGTGAGACCACAGAATTCCCTGGCGTTACCAAGGAAGCTCCCGTGACGTCACCCAAAAAGCGACGTGCATCCTATGAAGAAAAGCGAAATATTTCAATTGAGAAGTTGCGATCTTCGATAACTGACGTTGAACTGACGCTTGGGAGGCGAAAATCCAAGTTACGCGAGGTGCTGCTTTCGCGAAAGGATATCAATTACGATGGGTATCTTATCTGGATCATGTTTGCGGAAGGAGAGATCAACAATGTTAGACGTGTCACGGCAACTTATTCGATTCTCATGGAACAAAGGGCATATATAGTGGTATGTAGCTAACCATCATTTGTAGCTATCAATTGTTTGTCTTTCTTTAAAAAAGATGCTCTGGGGTTTTAAAAGAGCTTCTGCGAGACACAGTGTTCTGTCATTAATGATTTCTGAATTGAGAGACATCTTTTCGAATACCACTCAAAATTGGGAACAAGCATTGCTCCTTGATTCGAGCTGTTGCTGGTTAATTCGGGCAGCGATAACGTAAGAACGTTTAGAAAGATTGTCAAACAAACCAACACCGGATGAAGAGCTAGAGATGAAGACATTGTCATATGGCTCAAGGCTGCCTATAAACGTGAAGAGAGGTATGTTTTCAACAAAGATGGCTCTCACGAAGGTTTGAGGGGCTTAATTCGGTACAGAATTGGGTACGATATGCTACCTACTTTGCCTATAGTACTTTTTGCTTAGCTTAAAATTATTTCCGTTTCCACAGGGATTGATTGAAGACATCGAAGAGAAGAAATGGGTAGCAAAAGAAATAGAGCTTTTACTCACCGAGGTAAATGACATGCAGGGCACAGAAGCAGAAAAGAGGCTGTTCGTATCTGAAGTCACAAGACTTACGACGCAGTTTCAGCGAATTGAGAAGACGTCAAGAGACTGTTTGGCCTTTATCAAAGAGATCGAGCCGATAGCGAAAGGCTTGCATGACAGTGTGACGTCAGTCGAGTCTGTAAGCGCAGAGATCAGTGAACTGTTAGCTGAGAAGCCAGTTATGGACATCGATATAACTGTCCTGGAATATGAGTTGAGGAAGATAGAGGTACATACCGTATGCTGCTTGCGTATTGCTCGCAAATTGCGTTGCTAATCATCCCCATTTTGCGCCACTACTTCATTCGTACTGCAGTTATATGTTGCGTGTGTGTTACGTCTATGCTGCACGTGTGTTGAATCACGCTCGTTTGCCAAAGTACTGCAATCAAATTTTGTTCCAGTCCGATTTATTCATTTTTTTAAAAAACCAATGGCAGGTTTTCATGGTCCGTAAAAATGAAACATATGGGGATACATGTACATGGATGCTCCGCTGATGTTAAATGTTTGCGTCTCCTAACTCGATTTCTAGATGAACATTAACATTTCACGGCCTTTTATTCTCTGGTAAAAAAATAAGAAAGTTAAGCTTTGAATGAGCTGCTGCTATAATTTCAGGGCGTAGAGAAAGCCATATCTTCAGCTGCTGGTGATATAAGGGGGATCGAGGCCGCCACTCAGAAGCTTTCTTTCTATCGCGATGACGTGCTTGACAAGAAACAGGCGATTGTCCATGCCAAAATGGTGATGACGACTTTCGAAGAGCGCGAGAGATTGTTGACTGCCCACCACCGGACTGTCAGAAAGCAGCATGGGCGTGCGTATCAGCTTTGCGAAGACATCGGAAGGTTCGAAGACTGGTACCCTAAAGTTGAGCATGAGCTGGAAGGAGATATCACACAGAGCTCGGATCCTGGTTCTTTGAAGAGCGCATTACACGGATTCGAGGTAAGCTTTCTGTGCCAATAAAAAGGAATATTATATTTCGTTATGTCGTATTTCACATTTGTATATAGTACCAGCGTTTGGATGTTAATGCAAGCATAGGTGAAACTTTTGACATGGCAAGGGTCTTGATAAAAAAGATATGAAGAAGATAATGCTCTGTTATGGTCTGCTATGCTGGGCCTTCACTCTGAGGTCACAACTATGTCACTTCCACAGCGTATTGCTAGTTATATGTACATGGTTTTGGCTCAACTGTTGGACATAAAAGCACTTCAAGTATTAAGAAATATTATTTTGAACCGTTCACCTAATTCCTTGGACTTAGATTGGAGTTTCGTTTATACTTTGTTATAGACATTGATGATTTTTTCTTTGGCTCTTGTATCTAGGTTCTTGAGAAGGAAGTCGATGAACATAGAAGTCTGGTCCTGTCTATCGAAGAAAACGGCCGATGGCTGTGTCAGAACCTATCAACTGTTGATGCAAGGTAGCCAATTCTTTCCTACAAATAATACAGACTCGTTATGCTAGATATATATTGATGGGAAAGTATTTCGGTGTTTTTGATTTCAAATGCTAGAAACTAACATTACTCTTCCTAAGCCACCTTCCTACATAAATGCCACTTTTGAAATTTTGGGACAGTCTGAAGCTCATTTTGATCTTCTTTTTTTTTAAATTTCAGTGGGAGACGTTATTCCACTGCTAAATTAATAATGGACAAATTGACGTTGACTACTTCACTTATGGACACGTTTACGAAAGAAATTCGAAGAAGAAAGGGACGTGTTATTGTGCTGCTTTCGGAAAATCAAGATTTTGTCACTTCGCTTGGTATGTTTGAGAAGTGGCTGAAGAAGGCCGAGAAAACTCAGAATGCACAAAAGCCCGTTTCTACTGTTTTGGAAGAGATCAAGACCCAGATGCTAAAAAGCGAGGTTTGTAATATCTGCTCCGTAAGCCTTAAAAACAGGTGGTCTTCTGTATTTCAGAGTAATTGGCCTTTGGTTGGGTTAATTGAGTCATTGAATGATGACTCTCCTGTGCAATCGGTAAAAGAGAGGGGCAGTGCGGATAAATGGCTTGGCCTCGAGTGCTGGCTTGAAAGCATGACCCGATAGCTCAGTTGGTAGAGCACTTGACGTACAAAGTCAAGGGTCGTGAGTTCGAGTTCCGCTCAGGTCGGTTATTTTTCCGCACTCTCTATATGATCCATAGTTTGAATTGTTGGTTTAGCATTTTTTCAAACATTTGGCGAAAAGATGCTCTGCTTACGAACGCATTCAGTTCCTAGAGCCACCTCTTGTTTCTAATCGATGTAGCATGTCAATTGTCTTTTTTTAAGAAAGTCGAAGAATACTCTTAAGTTTCTCGCAGACGGTTATTACTCGCAAGCATAAAACAACGATTTGCTATTATTATTTGTTATGTACTATCAGTTCGTCTTAATCTTTTACTTTAGCAACTGTACGAAGACGTTCTACAGCATGAGCCTGTGTATGCAGCCATCGTGGAAAGTAGCTCTGACTATTTGGAGAGTATCAGTTCCCAGACGGAGCGCGAGAATTTCCTTGTTCGTATAAAGGTGGTTGTTGAAAGATGGGAGAAAGTATCCAGCCTTGTGAAACAACGCAGAGAGTGCTTAAGTAACGCTCAGCGAATCATTTTTCATCTCAATGAGAATTTGCAATGTGTTGGTGAGGTTGTCAAGGCTGGCGAAAAGATGGTCAGTTCCACGACGGCAATTGAGTTCGATGTTGAGAAGGGTAGATCATCGCTGAAAGAAATAAGGGTAAGTGTCAGTTAAAGAAACTTCAGGACCAATCGTTATTGGACAAGTCTGTTGTGATCGTAATCCTTTTTGTTACATGTCACACAAAACAAACACAATATAATGAAAAGGCTTCATCAAAGCTTGTCTTTCATCACCAAGATGTGTTTTGTCGAATTATGTGGTTTGCTTTTGTTGTTTGTTTTACAAAACCCCCAACAGATCTTCCATGAATACTTTATTTGCAATTGTCACCCCAAGCAATAAGAATCAATCACTGGCTAGTTTCTTGTTTGGGACTCGCAATATGTTACCAGCTTCCTCGTCTTTACATTGCAGGCAACTTTGGATATATTTGATCGAAATGAGGTCTGTCTTGTTGTTTTGGATGAATCGGTTAAAGAAGTAGGGAGAAACACGGGTTACAAGTCGGTTATCACGATCGCGAAGAAGGTAAAAACGGCCAGAGACCAGTACCAAAGCCTGAGGGACAATCTGAAAACGTTGGAAGTGACAGTGAGCAGGGATTTGTCTGAGGCCGAGAAGTTTGAGCAACATACGAAAGTATATGAAGAAAGAATGAAATGGGTGACAGAAACGATGATTATTTTGAGAGAATCAAAATTACAGGATGTTGCTGTTGCAAGACGGAATTTGGACCTCATCCAGGCACGTTGCAATGTTTTTATTAGCTACTAAAATGCTGCCTGATTAAGAGTAGAATTAAAAATTTATTATAGGTGTTGTAGAATACCTACAAATTTTTCAGCAGCACCAGGTATAGAATACCAATGATTCTAGAAACATGTATCAATAGAAACTCCTATTGATTTTTTATTGCTGAGATATGTTTTGCGATGCCTTTCCGCGGCATGATGCGTGTATGTTGCCAATCTTTCATTTTGTGATTGTGGCGTCTCTTTGATTGATTATATTTTATTCAAATGATCAGGAATGTGCCATTGTACTCGTGGAAATCCACGAGACCATTGAGATCAGCTTAACAGTTGTTCTGCGGATGAAATCACGTGTTGCGAAAGGGTCTACTGCATTGAAGCATTGTAAGAAGAAAGAAACGCAAGTCAAGTCGTACAGGACTGCACTTACAAAGATAGAGAAGGAGTTGAAATCTGCACAAGAGAGAAGCCAGACGTTTATTCTGAAGCGAAAGAGTCTTGGTGACAGTCAAAGGGAAATTGAAAGGAGGCTTCCTGAAATCGAGGCAGCAGTTGTACGTCAAACCGTCTTGTCTGTGAATTATTTGATTCTCAAACAGCAACACACGAGTCATCAGGTGAGTACCGTTTTAGCCCCCTCTAATATAACATGACATGACATGACAAGACAAGACAAGACAAGACAAGACAAGACAAGACATGACAAGACAAGACAAGACAAGACAAGACAAGACATAACAAGACAAGACAAGACAAGACAAGACAAGACAAGACAAGACAAGACAAGACAAGACAAGACAAGACAAGACAAGACATAACAAGACAAGACAAGACAAGACAAGACAAAACATAAAGAAATATGACATAACATAACTTAACATAACACGTAATGCAACATGTACGTAGTACAACACGCTACACGTAATAATTCCTGACATGTCTGTCTCGTTTAAAGCTGACTCTCAAGTATGTCTCTCTTCAGACCGTTTACGAAGAGGTGAAAAGCTGTGAGAACCTCATCACTCACTTCCTCTCCACTGGAGCTACACAGCTAAGAGAGCAACCCGATGGCCCCGAAAAAGATGTTTTAGCCAGCTCCCTTGCGGACATCGAAAGGAGATGGGAGGCTGTCAGTAGTAAAGTTAGGGCAAGGCAGGAATGCATCGAAAAACTGTTGCCTCTTTCGCGAGAATACAGCGAGTGTGTGGAGGTGATTTTGCCGTGGATGACGACTGCAAACAACGAGGTGAAAGTCGTCATACCCATCGCGTCCGACCAGGAAAGCCTGACGCAGCAGAAGCGAGTTGTTGAGGTGAGATTTTGTTAAATGTATTTTGATTATAAGACAATGCATTATGATGACATGCTTCTGTTGACATGCTTGGCTTTACCGTGGTACCACCTTCTATCAGAAAGTTGTCTACAATGACCCTCTCTCTCCTCTATTTATCCTCAGACCTTCTTTTAGCACTTCCAATGCTATCACACCCGCTTCACTTTTTATGTCATCTCCCCAGTTATTCCATGCATGAACGATCGTACCCCCCAGAATGTGTCTAGGTTGTACTTCTGAAGAGCCCTCATGAGCCCTCAATGTTCAGCAATTCCCATTATATATGTGTTCAGTTGTAATCCAAAATGTATTTGCCATGAATACTGTCTCCTCGTTGAGTTACTTCGGGTTCTTCTATCCAGGACCTTTGGAAAGAATTAGAAGACTGTGCTGGCATTCACAACAGGCTGACAAATTGTTACGACAAGCTCATTGAGGCATGTCGTCTTGAATACAAAGTTACGATCTCTGACGTTGGGTCCATCAAGAATGAAGTTGAGTTCGTCAATTCTGCATGGGAGAAGCTGACGGACAAACTCTCGCATCTCAGGCAACAAATGGCGCGAGTGATTGCCCAGTTACTTGTCTTTGAAGAAGCAGAAGACTGCCTTCTGGATTTGTTTGAGATGATCGAAACAAATTTATCGCAGATGCAGTTCGTTAGTACTTCACCAGAGAAATGCAGGGAAGTTGAAAATGCAGTCAAGGTAAGAATCTGGCTGCGATATATGGTTAAGAATACATTCTTATTTTGTATTGCTCCTTTCACAAAGCAGTGGCACTATGTGCATTGGGCATTGTTAGTAAGTGACATGACAATTTACAAACGTCCTCAGTTAGCTTTCAGTCAACTACAAGTCAGCTGATCACAAGCGTATCAGGCCCCCACATTTCATAAAGTTCTGGCCCAGTGAATCATATTGCTAATAACTTGATCTCCGATTCTTACTGAGAGGAAGCCTGGGTGAATTTTCATCGATTTTGGATGTTTAAATAGAAGGCCCTTGTTTTTGAATAAATGACTCATATCACTTTAGGCTCTTTCTAGAGATTTCTTATTCCTGCTAACTTGGCTGAGGAATACTCTATCGATAGCCGCTATTGTGCTGCAGGTCATTGTTGTTTCTTTCCAATGTTTTGTTGAGCATTTAAGCTGTCTTTCAGGAGCTTATTGCTAAGGCCAACAGGCATGAAGCTGATTTGGAGAAGTACACTACAAGCGGGCAATCATTAGAGACCCTTCTATCGGAATACCAAAGCAACAGTAAAGCGTTGTCGCGAAGAGTGTCCAGGGTCACTGCAGAGTACCGAAAGGCTTGCTCTAAGCTGGCAGACGAACTAGCCTTGGCACAAACCGTCCACGACCAGGCCAGTGAGTTCTGTGACATTTTCGACAATTTCACTGCGTGGGTCGATGTCACGAGAAGAGATGTGGATAAAAAACAGCCCCAAGTGATGACTAGAGATATCGCTAGCCTAAAAGCAATCATTGAAGAATATGAGGTAATTAATTCATATAAAGCAAATGTTTGATTTGGTTCGCCATCCTATAGTCTAGGAATCTCTAATGATAGCCCCACTCAAGAATCTGACGTTTTCAATCCATGTTGCCTTTCTGCCACCTCTTTTGGTCTTTATCCTATATCACCCTTTTCTCTTCCAGTAAACGTAATTCCAAGCATTGCTTTTCTTCACCGTTATTATTACTGTAACCGCACGCTTCAAATTTACTTATCTACCTTACCTTTTGCAGAATAGTTGACTTTTTACAGTCAAAATTAACTGTCAATTAGTCAATGTGCATTCGATTGCAATGTACAATCAACCAATGTTACAGAACTAATTCTATATATAATATAATTGCTTTAGCTGTAAGCGAACTTTGTTTCATTACAGACTTGGCTGATCGAAGTAGTGACGAGAAAGGCCCGCTTGGAGAATGCGGTCGTCATTGGAGACTGGCTTGTCGAGAAGAGCTTGGAGGATCCTGTCATCATCTTCGAAGTCAAAGCAAAGCTATTAAAGGCTGTGACGTCAGTTGACCAGCTTTCGTTGACCTTGAGCTCTTTCAAGAATAAGGCGCAACGCCTGTTGCTGAGTGAACAGGAATTCACTGAGATTGCAAGTGACCTCGAGGCAAAGTTCGACCGAATCGAGGCACAACTAAGCTTATTGGACCCAGTCTCTGCGCGCTATACAGTTGCCAGGCAACAGCAGGAGCATTTCAAGCCCCTATTCGTGGAAGTGCAACAACTTCGTGACTTCCAGGGTGCCATTGCAGCTGCACGTGGCCTGGAGAAGGAGGATGTTCTAGAAAGCCCCGCTAATGCAAGGATTTTGAGCTTGACTGGTAGATGGAAAGCAGCTTGGAATGTAGTGGCGAATTACCACCTACAGATAACGAGCCTCCTCCCATTTGAGGAAAGACACCATTACGCGATTAGAAAACTGATGCCAGTGGTTGATGGATGCGAAAAGAAACTGGAGATTTTGCAGAGTGAAGTTAGGCCCACTTTGAAGCGAGATGTTAGCAATGATATAAAGGTATTCAGTAATTAGTCTTCTGGTCAATCATCTAATCAGTCATCTAATCAGTCGTCTATTAAGCCATCAAATCAGTCGTCTATTAAGCCATCAAATCAGTCATCTTGTCAGCCATCTAATCATTCGGGCAATCAATCAATCATCTAATCAGTCATCTAGCTAGTCATCTAGTCGGTCATCTAGCCAGTCATCTCGTCAGCCATCTAATCAATCAATCGTCTTTTCAGTCATCTAATCAGCCATCTAGCCAGTCATCTAGTCAGTCGTCTATTCATTCATCTAATCAGCCATATATAATCAGCCATCATTTTTAGCCATGTTCGTTGTCATGGTTACCTATGAGTGTCGATTCAAAGTTTTAGCAGTAAACAATTTTAATATTTTCAAAGCAAAAGCGAATATTTCATCACCACCTCTCACATTTGTGAAGTTCCCTCGGAGACCACTATCTTTTCAGTATTTTTTCATCCTGTAGAAATATCCTGCAGGCTATTTTTGTAACTAAATGTTTCGTACTACAACGCTTTTAAAACGTACGGCCCAGAGGAACATATAGTTGTTGGTCATTCCTTAACTTTTCCACGTCTTCAGAAAAGAAGGTAGTATTTAAAGTATGTGAAATTATGGCCCCAAGGTTTCTTATGATTCCGATTCGCTCTAAGTTTGAGGAGGGAAGTATTATGAGTCGATTCATGAATTAATCTAGTTGACTGTTTTCCTCCTGTCGCTTTTTTCAGTTTTGATTCTAATAAATATCTTAATTCGTTCAAGGAAATACTTGAGGAGTTGTCTGACAAAGAATATCTAGTTGCTGGTGTCGATACCGCTTGTAATGACCTTGTAAAAGTATGTCAAACACACGGTATCACAGTTGACGTAGCATTCGTGGAAGATGAATGCCACGATGCGAACCGAAGATGGCATGCAGTGTCCATGGCAACCCAGGACCTGCTTAGAGATGTAAGGCGTGCTGAACAGAAACAACGCGAAGAAGAAGTAATGCCTGTTGAAGAAACTGTAACCGAGGCACAGGTTGTTGAAGACGAGGCAGAGCCAGTCAACTGGGAGATGATGCTAATGGACCGTTCATATGCTGAAAAGGTGGAGGTGGGTACATGTGTATTCTTTTAAATATCTTTTGCTTCCAAACCACTTACGCATCTTCTTAAGGTACTTTTTACCATGCACATCTGACTTGTTTTATATTCAAGGCTTCCGGCATTTCTTTATCATAAACCCATTTCCAAGCCATTTTTGAAGAAGAGCCTGTTTGAAAGTATGCTATAGCTTTCTTATTCCAGTGACATCGTAAAATGGTAGTGATTTTCGTAAAAAGGCAAAAGATAAAATGTATGCATAAAGTAGAAATGTGCTTCGCTTTATGTTCGCTTTTTGATGAAACAAGACCCTAACGATCCTTATACATACCCGTCAATCAAGATTCGTTGAGAAATTCAATTTTCTATCTGTTTTCTCTCGCAGAGAGATCAAGATAGCACCGACATCAGGAGACCATCTGCTTCTATGAGATGGAAATCTGTGAAAGATAAGCTGATGAAAAAGAAGATGCTGATGCAAGTGAAATTAAGAAAAACAGTTGAATTTGTAGCTTCGATCAGTGAAATTGAGGGATTTGTAGCGATTTTCGCTGGACGGATTACTAGCCTTCCTCTCCTGGTACAACCGCTGAAGAAATACAATTGCAAATCGAGGAAACAGAGGTAATGAATAAGACATATTAATAATGAAACAATCTGAAACTGTAATGAACTTACCGTTCTTATAGTGCCCAACATTGACAAGAGTGGACTGATTTTTCTACGGTATGTGGTATTTTATCTAGAATTTCAAGCATTTCGTTTTATCTACTAGACTAATTTTTCGCTGATTCTTTTCACTAGGCCCTTGAGAACAGCATCAACAAACAAATGGCAAAGTTAGATTCGACCGAGGAAACAGCTGATTGGCTCGTAAAGAACAATGAGAACCAACCAAGATTCACAGCGACGATAAACGCAAAAGTCTCTGGTGTGCGCAATCCTTTGGAAGGCCTCGCTCTCATGTTGAAGGAGAGAAAGTCTCGATTGCAAGACAGCCTCATAAGTGTGCAAGAATTCGATGTTATGGCTGAAAACCTGAGAGAGAAAATCGAACAGTCTCAAGCAAGATTTGATGATTTCGGAGAATTGAGTGTTGATTGGATTGAATTGAAGAAGGAGCTAAGTGAGCAAAAGGTAGGTCAAGATTCAGGTCAGATTTAGCTTTATGGTTAATGCCCTTGATAATGCTTTTCTTGGTCTGGGTTTTAGTTATTGAAATGCTCTTCTACTGTTTCGTTTAGAGCTTTGAAGTGAGTATTGCAAGTCTGCAACAAATGTACGAGAGATTCAGAATTATAAGTGAGAAGATGCTGCGAGATGCGGAGACAGACTTGGATGCAGTTCCACTGAATAGGCAGATTTGTACTGTCGAGAATTCCTGGAAAACGCTCAACCGGAAGTGCAATGAAAGGGGTCAAAAGATGGCTTTGATCAAAGAACCATCCTTTAACTTCTATGCAAGAGAACAGAACTTCACTGCTTGGCTGAATGAAGCAGAGACTCGCATTCAAAGTTTCGAAAAAGGACCTGGAAGTCTAAAAGAGGCGGAAGAAACAGCAAAGCGTCTGCAGGTAAGAAACATTTTAGACACTAAGTTGTTATTTATCAAACATCCAATGTTTTCACAATATATTTTTGTCTAAAACCTGGATAACAATATTTTATGTGTTTACCTATAACTAGATTCAGGACCGATGCATTTTGATATTATTTATTATTATCTAGACGCCAATAATAACATGGTGACATGGTAAAGAGTCTCATGACATGATATATGACATATGACACGACATGACAAGACACATGACATATGACAGATGACATGATATGATATATGATATGATGTTATAACACAGTATTGTTTGTTGTTTTTTGCAGGATTTTGTAGACATTGTCACGGCAAAGGAGAAAGATCACCTTACTTTACAGAATGCCTTTGCTTCTCTCCAAGAAGCATCTTCATCGCAAAGGGTAACGAATGGCTATGGTATTGTCGAAAGCAAATTTGACGACGCATGTGAAAGATGGGCGAAATTGAAAGTCACATCTTATGAGAAGCTTACGTCATTAGTTGGTTTGCGTGACACTTTTGCAGTGTTTGAGAATAAGCACCAAAAGGTTTGTTCGCCGCTAAAGCAATTTGAAGATGCGGTGGGAAGCAAAGTAAGCACTGGAACCGACCTCAGCAAGATGACACAAGAACTGGAGCGTATTGAGGTAGGAACAGCAGCAACAATACCGTATTTATTAGCAATGGTGGCTGTGTCATATTGCTGTTGTCATTGAGATGCGCGCAGAAACGTTTGCATTTTCATTCATTGATGAGTGTTTACTTTTCCAGGCACTGGTCACAGAGTTTGCAAATCTGAGCGCTGATATGGAGGCTTTGAATACCCAGGGTTCACAACTTGAACAGGAAATACAAGCTTTAGATGGTGATAGCACTTCATTGAAAAAGAGTCTTGCAGATGTTAATAATCGATACAATTCCATGAAAGATTTGCTAGACAAAAATGCAACTGATACTCAGAAACGAAAGAATGCTCTTGTACGAGTCGTTGGAACTGTGGAGGCTGCTAATAATTGGGTGTTTGCAGCGAGTGAACGCCTGGGTGAAATGGTTACTACGAAGCCGGATATTGCAGAATCCAAAAAGCAAATTGTGATGCTTGAGGTGGGTTGGAATGTGTCTTGTTCTTAAATGCTATTATCAGTCTGTCTATTTTTCTATTTGCTTGTGTGGTTCATTGTAGTAATCGTTGAAAATAAGGTGGGAGCACAATAAGCAGGAAGGAGCATTTCTTGTCTACAACTACAAATTTGGCTTATGAAGTTCCTGACACTTGCTAGGCCAATGTTGTCACTGTCCTTCACGTTTGATCTTAGCTTTTCACGTTTGCTAATCAAAGTTATTTCCGAAGACTTTGCCTTCTAACCCATGAATCTGTTTCTCGTAGCAAATTCTTGAAGAGCTTCAGCCACAGCAAACAGACATGGCTACAGCTTCTCAAGAGGGCAGGTGGCTCGTTGAAAATTCACCAGATGACAAAACCATGAGTTCCAGTGTGCGAAATTTGCTGTCTTCAGGGTCAGCCCCCCTCGACTCGCTAGAGAAGAAGCTTGCAAACAGAAAGCACAGGCTTCAAGCTGCAATAATCTTCAGGCTTGAATCAGAATCAGCCATTCAACTTATCAACGAGAGGCTCTTGAACCTGGAAGAAAAGGCCTCGAGCGTAAAGGTGTCTGCCAACCTCGCAAGGGTTACTCAACAAACGGCTAGAAACGAGGCTCTAATTTCTCAAGCGGGTGAATTGCATTCGTGCTTGCGTGATGTCATTGGCTCGTTATCAGTCACGGATATCGCCGATGAAGACTCGTCTGTGAAGGCCTCTGTGAAGGAGGGGGCAGAGAGCTTGTTAACTCGTCTTCAGGAAATCGAAAGTTTGCTCTGGAAAAGACGAGATTTGTTGCACGAAGTTAGGCCACTTGCAGATCAGTTCAAGAACGAATGCTGGCAATTTGGTCAGTGGTTTGACGCTATGAGTGGAAGCGTGGCTGAACTAGAAAAGGATATTGTGCTAGAGCCTGTTGTTCTTGCAAAACGGCTCCAACAAGTACAGGTAGCGTGCCTTCCAAGGATTATTTTAGCATTAGAATGAATCTTGCAGTCAGTGATAAACATTTCGCCAGAATAGTAGATTGGTGAGATAAATTCTTTGAAGGTATTCTACTTCGGTTCTCGTTCCAAGGCAATTAAATTGGCCTTTTGTAGTAAATGCAGCTTGCTGATTTCCACCAAGTCTTATGTCTTGTTGTGTTAATTTTGTGAATGACATTCTTTCAGTCTTGCGTTGATGAGATAACGGCCTACGAAGATCATCTTGTGCAGAAACAAAAGTGCAGTGAAAAGCTAGTCTTGACTGCCGAAGCTGATCAAGACCCGGTTGAAAAGGAGGCGATTGCAATGCAGGCCAAATATGACCAACTTCGAGTTGGGTGTAATGGATTCCTCGACAAAGTTGCTCATCTCAATGAAAAAGTTAACGAGTTCACCTCTGATGTGGAATCAGTCCAGCTTGTGATAGACGACACGAAAGAATCGCTTGCAGATATTTCTCCCCCTGGACAGGATCTTAAGGCCATGAAGATTGACCTAGAGGCTCTTGAGGTTTGTTCCGATGCTATAGTTCTCGTGGCTTTGGTTGATGAGGTCCTTGATTACTTCATTTGCTCCATGATGTTGATCGCTTGAAAGAAACACGAAAGGCTTGTAGTTCAATTTGCTGCATAGAATAACTATCGGTTTCCCTTTTGTGAAGCAAGCTACGAATCTTTTTTAATTAAATGAGAAACTCTTTCTAATTAATTTTTTAGATGAATTCCTAATTTTGGCTACTTAAAAAAATTGAATACTTTTTTCTTCTGAGACAGTGCATATAGCTTTATACCAAAACATCTGTTAGTTGTAGCTGATTACAAAGTTTAATTCCATTTGCAGTATGTTTTAATAGTTTATTGCATTAATTCACAGAGATGTGATGAGAAACTTGCAGAATGCAAAGTCACCTTGGATAACGCCGTCCAAATCGTGGTCGACCTTGGAAAAGAACCGAATTTGGAAGTCAGTCTATTGAAAGATAATGCTTCAAATAAAAAAGCTGAAATAGAGGACTTGCAGAACGATTTGAAGTTGAAGATGGAAGCTTTTAGAGGTCAAAGTCAAGCACTGGAAGAATTTTACACTATTGTTGAAAGGATCCTGGGTTGGATAAATTCCGTAAGGGAAGAAGGCTATACACCAGTTCATGCAAGTAAGCGGACATTTAAGCAGCAGCTCATTAGATCGGAGGTGAGGGTTCTATTTAAATATTGAGATGCCATGGGTTAATTTCCATTAATGAAATTAGGTATCTTTGATGTGGCTTTAGGCAATTTTCACACAATTTTTTATAACCACTTTATTATCGATACATGTCTGTCTCGGCAATGGATTGGCGATTTCTATAATTCTTTATATCAATCTTTTTTTCTATATAGTACGTCTTATTTCATCATGCATCTTGTTGCATCTTGAATTTCTTTTTTCTTGCTGACGAGACAGTTTTGAGCGATCTTTTATTCAATCTCATCCCTCTAAAAGCAAATTTTCTTTCTTTTTCTTAATTCTTATTTGGATTTAACATAGTGAAAGGTCAGCCTTTAAGCGATCTATTTTTCACACATTACTGACATCTTCTTACAATTTAACCAATTTTAAATCATTAAATGCCAGATGGTTGTTACCGTTTTTGTTTTCCAGACGATTAAGGCCGATCTTCAACAACACATGTCGAATGCCGCACGTGCCGAAGAACTCAGCAAGAAGATTATCGCTACCCATGGCATGGATTCCAGTGCTAAGGACCTGGACTCAAAGCTTGCAGCAGTTCGGCAAAGTCTTGGCCAGCTGGATCAATGTGTTGGCGAAAAAGCAAGAAAGCTCAGCTGCATCCTACAATTGGTGGAAACATTTGCAGGGCTCAGGGAATCTCTAAATGAAGATCTAACCGAATTAAGCTCTAAGCTGCATTTGGTAACTGAGACGCCGCATGATATCGCCACCTTGAAGGAGCAGCAGCAAAAGCTAGAGGTATGATCCATTTGAATGTTCAATGTTATTTTCCTTTCGTGTTATTAAAAACAAAATTTAGATTTTTTGTTATAAATCCAGGTTGTGCAGCAAAGCTACTTGATTTTTGTTGTTTTTTGCATTTTAGCTCTTACTTAATTTGGGTTGTTCATTACCTTATGCGATTTCATGAATTCCGTACCTTGTGATTTTCAGGAACTGTTTATCGACATTTGCGAAAAAGAAAATGTTCTTGCAACCATACAAGACACTGCAGGTAAGATAGAAAAAGAAGCCGGAGAAAGTGGGGAAACGGTGGAAATTCGAGGAAAATTCAATGCCACGAACCAGATGTACGAAGATTTAAAGGGTCGTATAAATTTGCAAAGAAACAAGGCTGGATCATTGCTTACAAGTATTGATAAATACAATGCCGATATACTGCAATTCCAGATCTGGTTGTCTGCAAAGAGGCTCGAAGTAGACGGGTTCAAACCAATCATATTGGACGAGCAATCGTTAGCCATCCAGAAGGAGCAAGTTCAGGTTAGTAGTTTGAAGCTGGTCACCATATTCGTTCCATCATTCTGGGGATGTTGCGTTCACACGAACCATGTTGTTACGTCAGTCATGCCTTCTTACTCTCAGATTGAAAGCAGCCGCAACCACCCTTCCTCCAATACTGCTGCCATTGTAGGGCCTTGGGTTTTAGACATGTTTATATTTATCATTGTTGTTGTTGTTGTTGCCAGGCGTGCTCTTGTAGAGACCGCTTTGAAACCTAGAGCTTTATCGAAAAATTACGATGGTCATCTTCTTCAATCTCTTACATAGAAAAATCGGTTATGGAGGAGTTTCATATCTACGGAAATAATTCTAATTAAATAGATATCTTATCTAGCAACTGAGCGATACTTTCGCAATACAAGGCTAGCAATGACAAAGTGTTTATAATTCCTTGTTTTTTTTCCACATTTCGTTAACAAGCCAGAAACATTTGCCCTGTCGCATTGGAACAAGCTGTTCATACTGAAGCAAAGTTTGTTATTTTGCAATGTGTTTCTGCAAACAAATTTCGTACCCACTTGCGGTTACAGATTATTTTCAGCCACTCGCTTAAATGTAACAGAATGAAACCATGCCATTAAACATTTCTGTATTTCCCATCGGTTAAATCGAATGCCCTTCAGAATCTTTCCCGTGCATTTCAATAGCTGTTATCTTTGTTTATGTTTTTGCCACCGCATACGATTTTTATGCCAATTTTAGCATCCGCCTTCAGTCGTTTTTCCCACATCTGTTGTTTGGAAATTGTATGATTTGATATTTTTTCGAAGCCGTGTGAACCACCTCTCTGCATCCTAATCTTGCATCCCTCTGTCCCATCTTTAGAAAACCACTTTCTGTTCCCAGTGAACGCTTTTCTTTCCCAGTCATAGTTTGTTTGCTATTACAATGTTTCTCTCATCTGATCCTTCTTGCTATCAAAGCAGGTAGATAAAGTATTGTTAAAGTTTTTTCTCAAACAATCAGCTTATGATTTTTCAAGTGTATTTTATCATCTGTTCTAGTGTTTTCCTAATTTGATTCCCATACTATTGACAAAAGTAAAGGCAAGGGCAACCTTAACAGTATAACCTCTACAATCTTCCCACAACCCTCGTTTCTTTTGCAGTCCTGTAAATATCTAGTCTGTTCATTCTTATTTCCCGTCATAATAGTGAAGGCTGGTTTTGTTGATTCATTCAGCCCCCCCCCCCCCCCCCCCCCCCCCGAAAAGAAAGCAGCGATACCAGTGCCGTAAATAGATGTTTGTGATTTTTATAGGGGGCGCCTTGACGACATTGGTAGTTTTCCACGAAAAAGCTCTGCCCAGAGACACACTTTTCGTTATCCCTAACAGAAGCTTTTTACGCCAAATATTCCCCCAGCCCCACCTTTTTACTTCATCCTTTTGAGCATATGAATAATGGACAATTTCGTCAGAATGGGAATTTAAACATTCTGCTTTTTTGTTACCAACGAACAAGACAAAATCAGACGAATGTGTCGCTAAAACGCCAACCCAATCGGTTCCTATGACTTAGATACCTTAAGAAATCTCTGATTCTGTCTGCTACGGCTTGGGCGAATCCTCTTCTATTCGTGCAATACAATGTGCATTTTGTTAAGTCGCAGTGAAAGCCCAGGATTACCTGTTAGCCGAACTCGCCCTTCTTGTTGCTTACTGTTTCATTCCGTCTGATCACAACACAGGCCGTTATCGTCGAACTGCAAGCTCACCGAGACAGGCTCGAGTCCCTGAAGCAGCAGGAAGCCAAGCTGATGGCCGAGTCCCCATCTGGCCACCAATTCGTCGTGAAAAAGGTCCACGAGGAATGCGAGGAAAGCTACCAGGTCCTACAGCAGTGTGTACAGGAGCGCTTCGAGTCCCTGCAAGGAGCTAGCCGAAGCTTGCAGGAGTACAGGACGGAAGAAGATGTTGTCGTCAATGTTATGGCGGAGACGGAAGGGGCGATCAGCCAGAGCATCTCTTATGGCGTTGACATTGAGAAAATGAAAGCTGATTTCGGTAGAATAAATGTAAGAATGCAGGCCTTGCAAAGTTGATCTCGTTTTTTTAAATGGACGGAGGAGACTGTTTCGTTAATACTGACCTAGATTTGATTTTGATTAAAAATTCCACTCTTTTTGTACAGCAGCTGATGCCTGGCCCTTGATTAAATTTGGACTTGCTATAAACATGAACCTGGTCCTTTGAGAACACTATTTCTGTATCGAAAGAGTGCATAGTAACCTAGATGTTGCTTTTTGGGTCAGGTCGCACAAATTAATTAAAATGACTTTCCATTCTCCATTCCACAAATGATCTTATTCTGTGATAGATTCTTTTAAAGCCATAGGCCTAAGCTATTCTTTGGGAACAATGCTAACATTTTATTTATTGTTCTGATAAAGGTTTTTACGTTATTTTTTGGGGGCCATCCGCTCTCTCTCTCCCCCGCCGCTTCATGTCGAACTACTTTTTACGGAATAAAGGCTTGATGCGATTTCGCCTTTGACCATCGATTTTGACCTTCAATACACCCCAGGGCACAGTGAACAGTAGATCGAAATACGTGCAAGTTTACCACTACGCTCGCTAGGTATCTTCTTGTTTTCCATGCTGACTGCAGTCATGATTTGAACTAGGTTGTCGTCCAGCAACAAGAAGAAATTGAGGAGAATGTTCGAAGAGCTGACGAAATTTCCCGCCAGTTGACGCAAACCATAAGGGTCGAGGAGCCGGAGAATCGAGCGTTCATCAAGAAGCACGCCACTATGGTCAAGCTAAGCGCATCTCTCGCCAAAGAAGCACAGCGGGCGCAAAGGGAGATGCAAGGAACAGTTCAGCAAATGGCTGTCTACCACGAAAGGACTGGGAACTACCAAACCTGGTACGAGACGTCAACACGCACGCCCGGCTTGACGGAGCCGATTGGCAGTGAAACGAGTGTCATTAAGAGGCAGCTTCTCGAAGTCGAGGTTAGCAGTTTTTGTCGTTGTTATTGCAGGCGGTGTTGTTGCTGTTGTTTTTAAAAATGCGCTCTTGTTGTTGCAGTTAGTGTTGTGATGGTTGGTGTTGTAGTTGTTGCACTTGCTGACTTTTAAGTACTGAAATTGGAGCCAAACCAAAGAAGGATTTCGTGCTAGTCTATATGGCAGTGGCAGCTCTACAAAATTCTATTCCAATGTTAATACATTATGTAAAGTCAAGGAGCTAGATACACCCCTTACTTGCTTTTATAGACTTGCAAGTTCCTAAACTACAGCGAAAATGAGTAATGATTTGCATTTTAGGCCCTGCAGGATGATATCGTAAAACGAAGACAAGAAGTTGATGGCGTCATTGATGTCTGCATGTCACTAAAAGAAAAGAGGCCAAACGACGACCAGCTCGTTTCGATTGTGGCGGAGAAAAGGGAATTTGTAGAAATGTCGCATTCTGGCCTAAGCTTAGAAGCGGAGAAAAGATACCAGATTCTTCAGAACGCACTTCTAGCAGGCCAGGAGTTTGAAGCGACGTACAGCGACTTCGACTTGTGTCTGGAGGACCTTGAGAGGCGAATACAGCAGCAGCAACCACTCGATGCTAGGTTCGAGGTGATCAGCACCATCATGGTCAACCATCAGGTATGCATCTTTCTTGTTGATATTAGTGGATTACTACATAAAGGTAAACAAATCGGGGAGTTCTTGTAGCATTTAAGAGTATGTTAACTGGGGCCACTCACGAGAACGGAAGGATAAAAGGTATTTTTTATGAGTTTTATAAATCTTTTTTTATATATTAGTTATTTACTTTTGTAGTACCACTAAGTACATGGTTATCAAGACATTCTTGAGTATAGTAGCCACATTTTGTTCCTGTACTCTGCTCCTTTATACAGGCTTTTTCAACTGGGATTCGTCTTTATAAACCTTCGCCTTAGTCATGATTAGTAATGATTGCGTTAGTAATTTCACTTTGGACAAATCTGTTGATTAGATAGAATATGACTTCGATTAAGGGCGTTGACGAAAGATTAGGAGCTGACTTATCCGACCTTAATCAAGTGCAACTTTGTCAGTCAATAACAGAGGAAATCACATTTAAAATGCTTCTCACGTCAACAAGAAACTCGTGCAAAACTGATTATTTTAATTTGATTGTGACAATGACAACTTTCAAAATTAAGCTCAGTCGTTTTCTATTTTTCTTCAAAGCATGCTTTCCATTTTTACCCAAAAGAGCACTTTGCCAGATTATTGTTTTCCAATGTGACAAAACAAAGCTTTCGTCGATTTTTGCTATAACGATAACTAAAATGTGATTTACTTGTGCCTTGCTGATAGATAAATGATAAGTGTATCCTTTAAATTCATGAGCAAAACTATTTTCCTTTGAAGAAGAGAGATATAACATAACAGAACTCGCTACATTGCGTACCTTGTAGTTTGGTGAATAGTTGGAATACTGAATTTACAGATTTCGTCGGTGTTAAATGTGTATAGAAGTTTGCTAGGGCGCTTTTGGATTCTTATTTGTCTTTCAATGAAAGTGAATTATGGGTGTGAGGTACTAGTCGATGAATCCATGTTTCGCTCCACAAAATGCATCGTTGGAATGACTGTTGTTGACATCCTCTTGTTGATGCTCTTCCTCAGGGAATGGTCATGCCAAACAAAAGACCTCTTGAGAGCTTTCCAACTGCCCTTTCATGCATCCCTTTGTGTCAAGTCTTTAATTGCATTCAAGTATCTCTTGGGATCAGACGTCATACCCTGTCTTGCATTGTTTGTTTTTCCTTTGAAAATATTGCCACTGGATTAATTAGATACCACAAAACAATAACTTCCGTCTTTTCAAAAACAATAGGATTGTAACAAAACCAACATTTAATTACACGGTCAAGCGGCAATAAAATCATCGTATGTCTCCTACTTTTATTTCAAATGTCTCTAATGTACTACGCCTTTCCTGTTGTTTTTCGTGACGTCATATTGGATTCGAGAACTAACGATCATCCTACCATGAAAGCATTACTTTCTTTTGGTAACTTTTATGAATTACATCCCTTGTTGTGTGAAAGCCTAATTGAGCCATGAATTTTTTTGTATTTTCAATTAACATCAGTAGCAGGTAACTCATCAATCATTTATCAAGCCATGGGGAGAATTCCTCCGAATTATTATTTCGGCACCTTTAACACAAACTCTGTTTTGTGCGCATATATTGTTGTCCAGTAGCCTGTTAGTGTGACATCTAGCCAGTTTTGTTCCTCGCTCAGTTTTATTTGAAAACAGCTGCTGCTGTCGGCTATTCATGTGGTAGGCCATATTCGCCTCAGCAAGCAAAACACACCTTTCTCCCTATAAAACTATCTTCACTCATATTTCCTTTGGCATTTTGAGATTTAAGAATGCCTTCCCTCTAAATATAACGACTTTTTTGTTTAAGGTGTCCACTAGAGTTACTTTATCCCGCAAGAATTTTATCTGAAACAGCAAAACTGAATTTGTCTGATTCCTTTTATTATTAGAATGTCTATCAAATTTTACAAAGCAGTTTTTGATGTTAGTACGTATTGCAACTTTAATTATTCATCTTCCAACCTGCCATGATTGTATTTTGTAAGAAAAGTTATCTTCGGTCCTTGATAAGTTTGAATGCATCCGGCCATCATTTCAATAGACCAGAGTGATCTCATGAAATATTTCTGCCAGTCTGGGTTTTTCGAAACCACACTAATGAATTATTCAATCGTAATGTTACTTAATTTTTTTCAGTTACTCCTGAGTGTTTAACGATAAAAGCCACGTGGGCCGAATAAATAATGAAGTTGGCATGCCCCTCTCGCTGGTTATCTTCTGAGAGTAAACGCTGCTGGTAATATCAAGCCTCGGGAAATTTGTTGACTTTAGTATTAGCCTCTAAGCAAATTTACAGGGCTTGTTTTTCAATTAACGTCCATGTGTTTGTCAGTCTGGGTGAACGAAAGCAGCCAACAGTGATGCGTTGTTAGTTGAATTTTTTATCGCTCGTCTGCAGGTGTGTTTGGATAGTGGCCTGCGCATTAAACTCTTCTTCAGGTCACCAGTCGCTTTACGGCAACAGTGCATATGGAATCTAAGGGCACCCATATGACGTCATTGCCAACCAGCACTTGGTATGCTGTCTCTACTCTCACTGGACGAGCAGGAGCACCTGCATGCAAAAGATGCAGGGGGGACACGTCAATTGTGCCTGCTGAAGGCTTCTCTCTACCTTACAACATTCAATGGTACAACTCGTCTCTACTGTATCTAAAAGCAGTTGCTTCAGCGACAAATTCCGTCTCTCATTGTCCCTCTTCCATATCTATCCCTCTCACATTGTCTTCCAATTTCCAAGCCTCTACCTAGACCTTTATCATAAAGGTGAGATTATTTGTTTTCACCAACTCAGCAAGATAAAGAGCTTCGAGAGAGGCCTATATGCCTGGGGCATGTGCCCAGTTGTGGTGTTGCCTAATGTTTTTCCGGGTATTGCTGAAGTGATACAATCTTCATTCATAGCAATCTTCCAAGCCCAGAAGTTCCTGCCGATGAATCCTTGTAAGACGCTATCAGTATTTGCTTCTAAAACTACTGTCTGCTGCTCTAAAGAGCGCGCACTTGAAGCTATTGTTTAGTATAACACAACCAAACACAACTGATAATCCATCGCATGAAATTAGGATCTATGGTGGTAGTAATAGCAATACGAGTTAACTTCCAATTATCTCCCAAGTAGTTTTACATTCGAACAAGTTACAGGCGGCAAGCAAATAACATGTGAATGTTAATTGATAAAGTTAGTTTGTACAAATTTTAAATAAGATTTCAATGCAATTGGAATGGCATCAATTTTTGATTGTGTTTATCATTAAAAGGGCGTTCACTTGAAAAATGTTCATGATAAAAATGTCCGATCGCCGAACGGTATTAAATAATGGTTCATTGTTCTGTGAGCAGGGTTCTTTTCTTAGTTATTTACAAACACAATCAGTATGTTTTTATCTTTAATCCTATTAGGAAGATGAACATTTTCTCTATCACAACACTTTCCACTTCAAACACAGTTAAATGCGTTTTATAATGCCGGATTATAGATCAATGCCACCTGTTTTTGCTTAAAGGAACTAAAGGTTGCTTAAAGATTGTACGTAGGTCCAGGGTGTAGTGCTCACTTCTTTTTGTGAATCTGTTGATAAGAGTTGTTCGCAAATGTCTGAGCAGAATACAATGAGAATGAGAATTCACCTTTAATTTGGAATACCGAAAAAGGTTCTTACCTAAACTGAAATAGCTGAACTGCGCTTTCTTTTCGTGGACCAAGATCTTGTGGCTTTGGGTCCTACAATACATATAGAATCTTATTCGGCAGTTTGAGTCTCAAATGGGGACATTTGGATATTTCTAGAGAACTGAAAGCAGTCCCCAGCCATACCTAACAGCCAGGGAACTGGTAGTATAATCAGTTGTAATCAAAACATTTTTCATGTTTTCTATATGGGGCCAATAGATTGTGGATCATTTTGCTAGTTTCCTGAGAATGTAATGGTTCTTGTTTGATGGCCTATCTGCTTGGTCCTCTATGTCCTTGGTGCTATTCTAGGCTCTGTGTTTTGTCTCCCTGTCGTCTACCGTTAAAAATGGCCAAAACTTTTGTCCTAGGTTATTAAAATCAGCAGCATCATTTCCTTTTACTTTGTTGGTTCTTATCAGTTGCCTTAAATTGGCTGTGTTGTGGTTTATCAACCTTTATTAGCATTTGACCCAGTAAATCTATTTTATGTACAATCATGCATGTCAGTGCAGTATCGGGAATCGAAGCTTCTGTTTCATCATCGATTCCGTCGCTACGGAAGAGTAAAGAGAGCTCGTTTTACGCTAACTGCCTCATAATGGTGATTACCTCACTGATTAACAGATTAGGCCTCTGATTAACTGATTAACTCATAATGTTGGTCTTCGGCCTTGTGATTCTCAAAACTGATCAGCGGTCCTGTAATAAGCACTAGAACCGATCGATGGTTCACAACAGACAACCCCCCCCCCCTCATTCGTTCCTATTTGTTTCGCTCCACTTTAACCCCCAACCCTGTGTGAATGATTAACAGACCACTTACGACTCAAGATTGCAATTTGCTGATGATGTTTTCAAAAAAATGACAATTTTTCGTTCTGCACTCGTTCTTTATTTTGTGCTCCAGTTTATCATACCTCTTTGTGATCATAGAGTTGCCCCCATCAACAGCCTACTGCGCTTTTTCAAATAAAGCTCCTCATTTTTTTCCTTTGAATAGATTGGAATTTCATTGAATGTGAGCTGATTGTTACTACGGCGACAAATGACCCATGAATTAAAAATGTTGTACTGGATTTTTCCCAATCACTGCCTAAGAAATTTTAGAATTCCTTGACTTGTGTGTCTTGATAATTCCTTGGCTTAAGTCAAACCACTGCTTGGAAACTGTAATTGAGGTTCCTATATCTCTAGAGTACTTCAAGGTGTTTAACGCGAGTGAAATTCCAGCTCTTCGTGACAGTAAACTGACTTAAAGTACCATCGAAATTTGAATCACATTCCCCCGTCTATTGAAAATATCAAGTAGGCAACTGCACAAAATATTCCATCCTTTTATCAATGAAATTTCACCAACATTAGAACAATAGATGGTCCATGTTTTGTGACACCCCGGTGTTAGCTCAGAACCCTGTTCCACGGCCCCTTTGCATGACAGTCCCGTGATAATACATCTCTCTCTTGTGCATGCATTTATGTATCCTGGGATCTTTTTATTATAATAACAAAGGCGTAAAAGAAAACCGAAATTGTTTGCTTAACAACAGGTCTGTTCGCCACCAGTCCAAGTTTGATTTGACGTCTATAATGTTTTCAGCTTTTTCAGTTTGTTTTAATTTCTAATCCAAATAGCGTCGTATTTTCGTAATTAAAGTAGCTGCCATCTTTTCAAAACGTGAACTCATACAACCTGAAGTGGAAACATTTCAATTTTTACTCTTATGAATCAGCTTCTATAAGGCCGAAAAATTCGCAGAATACAATTTAAAATACCATGGCATCATTTTTAGGTATTTGTTCGGGCGTTGGTTTGAGTGCATAGCATTCTTCTTTTGCTCGTCTTCCGACAAAAGAAGATAGAGCTATTCCCGTCTTGAAAAAGCGTTTTTTTATCGACAGTCTCTTGTTTTTCTTTATGACTGAATTTTTTATTTCTTTCTTGAAAGCGCTGAAAAGATGCTTGGATGATTTTTCGGTTTACGGAGTTTGTTTGTTTTTGGTGTCTTTCTTTGTCGCGCCCCCTCTCTCTCTCTCTCCTTTCGTATCAGTGAAGTATCGTCACCCCCGTCTTTTCCTAGTGTTCTATCACGTGCTCCGTGATCATTCGTCGGGCCGCATCCTCGCGTTCTTCAATCGGCGGAAAGCGAGAAGGGTTGTGCACACCGCTTCCGAAACAGTTATTCTTAAGTTGGAGTTTAACAGCAAAATCGCCACAGTTTTAATGATTCTTGTCAAACGGCACGGGGCACTTACATGAGTAGTTATGGAGGATGGAGAAGGCAGTGCGAATGGAAAGATGACAAATTGCGATGGATCGTTAGAGACGAAAACTTCAAATTATATTTATTTCGTCCGACCAAGGAGAAACAATATTCGCGTGAGCATTTCACTTATTCCTTCTAGTTACATTAGGCCCTAGATAACAGTTGTTTTCATACATTTCCTAGGCTAACAAAATGGCTGGTTTATGGTGATTTTGGCGAAGTTGAACCTTGTGATTTTTAGTTCCGTCTCACAAGCAGTTAGCACCTTTTGTTTACGTTTATTGGAGCCAACCCTGTTAACAGCGACAACTTTTCATCACCTTTCTGCAATTCCCGGAAACTGGATGGCCACGATTTCGTAACTGTTTCAGCCTTAATCACTAGCTAATTAGACGATAAAATATTCACGTCAGACATTAAGTGATGATCAAGCCAGCGATGCAATGATTGGGAAATAAATTCATTCTTGCGAAGCAGGTCTTTTCGATTTTTAAATTTCCTGACTGTTGTTTTCCAGACTTGAGAATTAACAAAGGCAGCTGACTCATATCATCTCCGCCAACTCCTATCTAAATATTACCTGTTCCTTAACTTGGCTGTTCAGATTTAAGTGTTTCAAGGCATTCTTCTATTTTGACCTGCTTCCTACGAGCTTGTAATATTTTTGCTAATAGTGCAAATATGTTAATTCAAAACCTCAACTGTAATGAAACTAGAAAGCTTTAATTCCCGTGGAAATACGAACAGGTGCGTTTGTGGGTTTGAGATTTCTCGTATTTAAGAAATACAAAAGGTCAGGTTGTTAACTTCAAATTGCCAAGTTAGTGCGGGCATATAACCTATGAATGTGTAATTATGCTTTCTAAAAATACTTGAGAAACAGGCGATTGCAAAGTTGTTTTAAGACTCGCTTTGCAATTAATTTGATTTACCTAAATATTTTGTTTGTTCCCTTTGTCATTTGGACAAGTTTTAAATTCCATGCGATTTAATCGTGGCTTTTCTTGTCATATCACAATACTGGAATGATTTGACAGATTTCACAAGTCTTTTCCAAAAATACTTTATATCGAATTTTACCAAATCCGACTCTTTTGCAAAGAGACACTCGGATGTCACTTTACAATCAAGAAAGTTTTAAATTTGCGTGAAGTCATAACGCTCTATTTGGTTTTTGTTGGGGTTAAGAAGCAGCTGCCCCCTTGAAACCTTGCCCCCTTGTCTTTTTCAAGGCCGTGTTTTCATGGCTACAAATGCTTCTTATCGTGACAGACAAGACCTGGCCTTTCCTCGCTCAAGCGCCTTCATTATTACTGCTATGCCTGTCTGTGGTTTCTGTTTCCAAAGAGCACGTGGGTTGCAAAACTAATATTTATAAATCAAGGGTTTATCTAAAGTCGTTTGTCTTACGAAAACAAGGTCATTTAGAAGTTTTATATGTTATTAAAAGTCATCAAATGCTATTTTACTTTCCCTTCAAGCAGAAGTGTTGATGATTAGTGTAATAAGTAGCGAAATTTGAGACCAATGAAAATTGATCGAGTTCCAATATCACGTTGAGTCGTTTGATCAAATATTACGCAACCTCGCGTCTGCCCCCTAATTTTGCCAAATATTTGGTAATTACTCACGTTATTCAAGAAACAAATATTTAGCTTTAAACATCATTAGCAGGCAGATTCAATTAAAAGCAAAGACTCTTTGGAATCAAGGGCATTTAAAGTGTAGCCCTGCAAAATCACCAAGAATAATTGGCCACAAAACATCCTAGACATTCCGCAAATCTCTGCCAAGCTCATGATCGAATTGGTCTGGATGATGAGAAGCCAACTTTGTGGCCAACGTCAGAATTCGCTCAAGAGATTGCTCCGATGCATTTAGAACCAGCGGCCATTTTGGGATAGTTGTGGTGAACTTGATGGTATTTGTAGCAAGACACTTTTGCGGGAACTATTTAGCACTTCAAATGGACAAGAAGATTGGCAATTATCCATAACATTAGCCCATTAAATAGGCATTAAAGCGTTTTGATGAGTGATGGTAGTATGTTTCGAAAGTCTATTTCTTTGCCGGGGGTATTGCCTTGTGGGTCCAAGTTCCTGTGCCCTCCAAGAACTTTGCGCGACGCAGTTGAAAGTCCATGGTTGCTAACGATTTACTTAATATTAGAGGATACTAAGTTTACATCTTTTAATAAACATCCATAATATGCGCTTATCAAAAGTACATGATAGAGTTAACAGGATTATCAAGCCCTCCCTCGCAACCCATCCCCCTGTTGCAAAAATCCAGTTTTGGCTATGGATATCAAAACGTCTTCAAAATGTCTTTTTGGGTCAAAGCTCTTGTATCGCTGTCTCCTTGAACTGAAATGAGATCCAAGAAAGAATAAATCCTTTTAGTTTTCCTTAATTCATTGTTTCTGCCCCTTGAACAGCGTTAATTCCATCTATTTTATTCCGTGAACTACAGGCTCGATAATAAATCGCGTTGAAATGAACCTATTCCCCTGGAATGACCCCACGTGTGAGACAATTGATAATGGCTTTTTTTGGCCCAAACGCGTCCAAAGCCTATGTACACAATCGATCACCACATTTATTATGCTGTCTCGAATTTCTTGCCCTCCCCTGCATTTGGATTAGGCTTCTGAGCTCATTTATCGGCGTTTGCTTTGCTTATCATCACTAGGCCAACACACGGGCCCGTTTAGTTATTTTATCCACTGCTATGTTTTTTAATCAATTTAAGCAAATAATTGCTCTTTGTTATATCTTGTCCTATGCGCATTTATCCAAAACTGCCAGCTTTAGATCTACAAACAGACGTAATAAGATTTTTGGTCGTGACCCAAGCCAGCCAATCAGCTCTTTGCTTCCCTGGTAGGTGAATATCACGTGATACTGCTTTTCGATTGATATTTGCGCTGCGTCTGTTAAAATTTGCGTTATACTGATTCCATAGATTCAGAATCCCGGAATGTAAAAACTTATCATTTCAGTGAAAAGAACCCAAGGCGGAGTTTGATGTTAATAATCCTCTCTCGTATTGTTCCGTATGACCTCCCTCTCTTATTGGCTAGCCACCAGTTTTTGCTAGACACGTGGAACTTTCAGATGACACATTGGACCTTTCTTTGTTATCTAGAATGTTGTCAGGAATCGTATCTCAACACATTTCAAAGCCATTGCCCATGCCTTTCAATTTTTTTAATAAAACCAGTCTAAAATCATGAAGTGTAGCCAAAATTGACCTTCCCATTGCAAGGACACGACGCTTTTGCTTCGACATAATTATCCTTTCTAAAAATGAACAGACTTTTCCTTAAAGTCATTAGCTCTCACATTGGCTTAATCTAATCCTGTTGACGTACGATTTAGGAAGGCGATCCCTATTCAGGCAGTTCCATGATATATTAGTCTGATTCCAGATATCCATAATTCAGAATCGAGACAATCTCCGGTATTGTGCGAAACACGCTCATCGGTGTAACGAGCATTCTTAATGCGCAATCTTCTGTGGCTCCTCCGCAGTGCGGGGGAGAATCCAGTTGCAGCATATTTTTCTGTATTTATAATTAAAAATCGGGCATGGTTTTCACAATCTTGCATTGCTAGGCTTTTGTAAAGCTGGGATAGATTAATGTAAGCCATACATGTGACTATTCATTAATTCACATCAAATCCTATTTGTAACTTACGGTTTTCTTTTGACAGCTGATTCAACAAGATGTGTTGCAACAGCAACCCTTATTTGACAAGGTCATCCGAGAGGGCGAGACTATAGTCAACGGAACCAGCCATGGACCAGAAAGAGACGCACTGCAGTCGAGGCTGGATGATTCCAAGAAACGATGGGAGGAAGTAAAAGATGTCACGGAGACACGCACCGACGATATTGATGGAGTGTATCAGAAAAGCAAATTGTTCGATGGGTCATCTGTTACGTTTAGTTGTTGGCTCATGAAAGCAGAGACGTATAGGAACGACCTGTTGAATTCACCGCTGCAAGCGGATAGGGACATGATACAACAGAGGCAGAAACAACTTGAGGTGAGTAAAGACATCTTCAGTAACCTAATGTATCTTAGGTGAAACGTGACGTTAGTTTGGTCGAAGAAAGGTTGACACAAGATGCCGTCTTGTCAGAACAAGCTTTCGTGGACACCTTGTGGTGAATCGTATCTCTGGGATGTTTTGTTAGAGAGGACTCTGTGAGACGGTGGAACCCAAACAAATTTACAAAGCTACGACGTAGTGTTCTTGTTTTGACGATAAGCTGATATGTTGCATATGTGCAACGTCAAACACGAAGTTAGGCTTCTTTGTCACACTGATCTAAAGCTTCACTAGAGCACTTGCCACCTTCAACATTGGCAGTCATAAAGCGGGTCTTCGATACAGCACTCGTAGCTGCATTTGCAATGGTCCTCCTCTGAAGCGTCGTGTATTGCTGTACATTTTATAGTTTACAAGAATAAAAGCTCCGATAATATCACTACTCCTTTTTCCATTTCTTTGCTTTTTCTTGCCCCACTATAAACTTGAAATTTCGTTGTATAGAAAACAATTTATATGCAAAAGAAGTCTCTTTGGTACTTGGTCTTTTACTCATCTAAACAAACCTTCAAGTTTATTTTCTCATTCTTCCCTGCCCCTCTTCTCGACATAAAACTTTCCATACAACATTCCAAATATTTGGTTTATTTTCTGCGAGCCTTAAGAGTCATTTTCCTTCTATCTGCCAAATTGCATTCGTAATGAAGAATCAACGTTTTGTTCAACCACTTTTATTCTCATCGCCCTTTCAAAATCAACAGCTGCACATCTGCGCTCTCCAATGAGTCTCTTGTCATTCATTTTTGCTATCCTAAAGCGTACTATTGTCGTCATGTCATCATAAATTCAAACTCAAACCCGTCTTTAAGATAACCGGAGCTGTTTTTTCTTCAACACCGTGCTGTGAATCTTGACTGATGCACTGGCTCTTATTAATAATTCAACAGTGCACTTTCTAACTTAAATTCCACGTTTGTAGACGTCAACATTAGAATAATTCTTATCAACGGGATCGCTATTATATTTAAGTTAGTGATTCTTACAATCCAACCTCTCTAGACCCGACCGTAATCTCAAGTTGTAAACTTCCTCAGCGTCTATTAGGGCCCTGTTAAGTATCTCATGCCACCTTCAATAGTAGCTGGTGTCCTTACACAGATTGTAATCCCAGCGCTCTATCGGTGCCTCTTTAGGAATACATAATACAGTAAGTCATTTATTTCACAACGGTCCTGGCATGATGACACTTTGTCTTGCTCGTTAAAGCTCTTCTTTGTTGTGTTCGGGTGTCTTCGAAATAAAAGGTGTGAACATCAGGAATAATTTAAGATTGAAGAGAATGGAGTACTATTTGGAAAGAGAAGAAAAGGCAGGGGTAAGCTAATCTCTAATCTCGAAAAGTCGCTTTTCTGCAGTCTCTGTTCTCAATTTCCAAAACTGCAGGCTGATTCAGTTGGTTTTATATTTGAATGAAGAATGATTGTTGGTCCCCAATGTAAACCTCTACCTGCAGTTTGTGAAAGTGGATTGAAGTACCACTAATGCCTTATTGGCGGTTGTAAGATTATTTTTAGTAAAACCACTTCGATTTGTCAATGTTTAAGCGCGATTCTCCAGGTACCTTTGATCATAGTAGTGAGTACGGAAATGTAATCTCGACGGAATTTAGGAGAAGGTTGGTACGGGAATGGAGATTGCAGAAAACCCGTGCAAAGAATCATTGAAGCAGGTTGAGAAGCCGTTCCCCTCAGAATATCTGCTGCATTACGAGTTAATAACTTATTATGATATATACCTTGATATATACTTTGATTATATCTTGAGTATTATTTAGAGACACTATGATATATGTCTTGAGTATTATTTAGGCATTTTTCTTGAGTTTTAATTCTAACCACGATGAAGCTGTTATTGCCAAGATTTTAAGTATAACAGATCTTCATAATTTGTGAAACCCACACACTCTAATTCCAACGTTGAGCTCCAACGAAAACTATTTTCACACCACCGTGTACAAAGAATTTCTCTATTATGTCGCTTCCCACTTGATATTTTAACCAAGAAACCTTCTCATTTTCCAGCACTTCAAAGAAGACCTTAATCAAAACTACCAACTAAGCGAAGACATGACCAGCAAAGGCAAGGCTCTCACGGACGACTGCGAAACACGAAATGTCACAAATGGAGTGGAGCACATCAATGGGCACATGAAGGAGCTGAATGGCCGGTACCAAGATCTCGAGACCTTTGCAGGCAGCGAAAAGCAAAGGATCCTGGAGGTTGGCAAGAAACTTGACGCATGCCAGATACAACTGACGCCAATTGAAGACCTAATAAGAACTGCGAGACGAACGATTGAAGAGCAGACCCTTTTCCAGGATGATGAGGCCAAGGGCAAACAGCTTGTAGACAAGATTGAGGTGGGCCACTGTATACAGTATTGTTTTTGTTCCGAATCATACGCTGTAATGCACTTACTTTTGGCAATGTTTTTTTGTAATCGTCATTGTAATCGAAGATACCTATTTAGGCCAAACTGATATTTTTTACTTTATCTTTAAAGCTTCAACTAGAATCTTTTTAAACAGGTGGCTGGCTTGTGTGTTTACAATTCAACTCACCAGACTGTCACTTAATCATCTCCAACACTTATTCTGGAATTCTGGATGAATAACGATTACAAACATTCTCGTTGCGTGTGCTTGAAGATCTTTCACTTGATATTTAGATTTCAAATATACCCATGTATATTTGAAGGATTTTGAAGACTTTTATGTTTAATACTTTTTTCTCATTTAAAGGAACTGAAGATAGAATTCGATAAAGAAGAACCACATCTTGAGCAGATTTGTGAAGAATTCCCAAGATTGCTGAAAGACCTAGGCATCCAAGTCGAACCAGTGGAGGAAAGATTCCGGACAGTGAAGTCGGATTTTTACAAAACCAAGTCGGACTTGTATGCATTCTATGACAAAGCATTGAGAGAGGTTTCCGAAGCAGACAACTTCAGGATCATTGTCAATGAGCTTCTGCTGTGGATTCCAGTGATCCGGGAAAAGTCGCAGGTAGTGAAACCTTTGGACGGTGGATGGGAAACCCTGAACGAAAACATGCAGGATTTGGAGGTTAGTCTCTTTTTAAAAATGACGTCATCGAATGGTGGCAAGAATGAAGATAGCTGTTAATGGTACTATTTGAAATTGTTATCGATGTTGAGAATGCGGATGTTGAGAAGGCGGATGTTGCGAAGGAGGATATTGCGAAGGAGGATATTGCGAAGGAGGATATTGCGAAGGAGGATATTGCGAAGGAGAATATTGCGAAGTAGGATCTTGTGAAGGAGATTTTGCTTGATGATCCAATAAGGTTGACGCTTCAATTCACAACTTACATTCTTTCGACCAAATTTAATCTTGCAAAATGTTTTCCTAAGGTACAGCGAATCCATTTAATCGTGACATCAACTCGACTGCGTTTGATTTTATATGTGCTTTGAGTACGTTTTCCATTTTGAGTAAGTATTTGTGTGTCTTTCTCGTTATTTAGGCCTTGCACAAAGAGATCGTTGAGCATAGGCCACTGCTGGAGAAAGCGCGCCTGTATGCAGATACGCTCATTGGCATGAACAGAGACGACCCTCGCGCATGCTCAGCAATCAACGACCGCTTGAACGGCATAAGCGTGCCTCTTGCGGACACGATGACGTTGCTAGAGCAACGCCAGAAGAAGATGGACAAGGCGAAGGAGGTTTTGAGTGGTTACGAGGCTGAGAAAAAGCCGTTCGAAGAATTCATCACAGCTGCTAGTGTCAATATAGACGAAATGGAACCGTTTGGACTTGACGAAGAGAAAGGGAAATGTCAAATTGAGAAACTCAATGTGAGTTGCCTGAGTTCTAACGTCTAAGTGAAAACTGAAAACAGAAGATCGAAATATCTCTCAAGGTTTTTCCGTTCTTGTCTGTTATAGAATGACAAAGCCTTTGGTCCGCTATGTTTTGACGAGCAGCAGAAAGGATATGATATTCTTTACAAAAATAAGTATCAACAATTCGCTGTGAATTGTCTAGGTCGCAACTACATTGCTCATTCAAATAAAGATATTTCTACAACAAATACAATATGGTCGTTATCAACTCTCTTCTATATTTTGTAAGTTTATAACTAACGTGAGAAAAGTTCTGTGTGAAAACTCACAATGTGGTTAAGTTCTATTCCTAGCGGGGAAGACGCTGAACCAAAATAAGGAAATGAAGGATGTCTGGGTTAAGTGAACTGTTGGTATTGTTGCTTGGAAAACATACGACAGTCTGATGTGAATTATAGTCTGGTCTGACTTGTCCCACCCGAACTCTCCACGAGACGACCCGATTTAGAACCCGACCCTCGAACAACGGACAAAACTATAAATTAATTTTGTCCGGAAATGTTACATGCTAATGACAGTAAGAGACTGTTTAACATTGGTCGTCTACACTCTGAACAAAGTGGTTTAATTTTGATACCCCAATTTTCAATGACCCAATAGTCTCCTGAAGGTCAGATTGCCGGAAATGGTCCGTCGATTGCCGAAAACTTGGAAGAGGCTAAAGGCATGTCTTCCCTCTGAAAAAGATTAGTAAGCAAAAAAGCTTCATGGAAGAGAAGAGAATTTAAATACAAGAAAGAGAGCAATGTTTCTATAATACGACCTGAACTCTCTCCACGGTGATTTAATGTCTGTCACTGATCAAATCTTTATGATGATAACGATGATTATCAAGGATCGAGGTTTGAAACTGGAATCTCCGCATCGAGTGCTTTGAAGTTTTATTTGCGAGGTATTTTGTATTCTAATGAAGTTGGCCAGTACCAAGCATCACGTTTGTTTATTTTATCCAGGAACTGGCAGATGAGTTTGAGAAGAAGAAGCAAGATTTGCGATCATTGAACAAGGCTGGACAGGTTCTAATTCGGCACCTAGACATTCAAGAAAGTTTCGAAGCGGAGATTGACAAGCTCAGCGATTCGTACTACGTTGTATTCGACAAAGTCAAAGACAAGCGCGATGAAACCAAAACCAATCTGGCCAAAGTGTCCCAAATCTTGGAAATCATAATTGAGATTGAAGTTTGGATTCAAGAGATTCATGTTAAATTGGAATCCTTAAGTCGTCCAACAACAGATCCTACAACCATGAAGGCAAATCTAGAAGAGATCCAGGTAACCATTTGTTCTTAGATCTACAATCTACATTCTGCGTTTCCCTGGTGGTGCCAACTGGGTTGAATTCACCGTGAAACTCTATGAATGCTTATTTATTCAACATCCGTACCCTCCTGTACCCCACGTAAACCGTATCGTATCGTTTTACAACCAGGATTTCCATTCTAACCTATGTTCATTACAAGTAATTAATTAATTTAAAGCTCAAGAAATGTCGAGCACTTTTCCTAGTCTTCACTTGCTTATTAGCCATTTCCATTCCTTAGGTCATCAGATACGAACTTGCGAGGTATGCTCCACAGTTGACCCTTGTGTATGAAGTAACCGAGGAACTCTTGAAAACCAATGCATCACACAAGCAAATCGTAGACTCTATTACACTTCGAGTCAACGGCATCAAGTCGCCTGTCGAAGAGAATATCCCCAGTATCCTCGATGAAAGAGAGTCTGCTTTGCAAGCTGCTCTCTCTTCTTCGCTGAAGATGCAAGATGACGTCGGTGATTTGCTGCGCTGGGTGAACAAGATGGACGTAGCCATGAAGAGTCAGAGTCCATTGTCTGCAGAAGAAAGTGTGTCGAAAAGACAAGCCTCTGAGCAAGCTTACATTCTGGAGGAGATCGCCAGGTAACGATTGCCTTCACTTTGTATTGGCAGCAGCAGCTGTTCAAAGATGTATCTTCAAGACGATGTCAATAAGCAATGGGAATTTTACCAATTTGGGTTATTTGAAATATTTTCAGGGCCTAGAACATTTGATTTCAGTACCGAATGAAATGAAGTTCAAAAAACAAAAGTTTTATACTTGTGCTTGTGGAATAGATACGTTTAACCTTTGTGCTTGTGGAATAGAAAAGAGTGAATAAAAAAGAAGCTCTAATCTAGTTATTTTTAAGTCAAATCAGTTGAGTTACCTTTTCTCTTTTGGTTCCCAGTCAGCTTAATGGTAATCGACAAGAGATTGACTATCCAGTAAAACGCACAATTGAGCTGGTAACTGCGTACGGTGTATACTTATTTTGGGTTTTGTTTCCATTTTCTAGAAATAAGCCAAAGATAGTCATGCTTACATCATCTAGTGGTGATGACGTAACCGATGGAATACCTTCTGACGCTCTGAAGGAAATCTCAGAGCTGCAAGAGCAATGGAAGATACTTAACGAATTGTCTTTGAAGCGATCTGCTGCCTTGGATGAAATCGTACCTGTGACTGTTGAGCACGAAGCCAAGAAGATGGCTTTCGGTCAATGGGTCAAAGCAACGAAGCCAAAGGTCGATGACCTTGATGTCATTGCAGTTGAGGAGGAGAAACTGCAGGAACAAGAGAAGGCCATCGAGGTATGATCTCGATTTATTCGACTTGAGGTGTTGTCCGTGTGTGTTACATATGTACCTCATGATATACATGTGGATGTCGCATGTACTTTCGTGCTGTACTTGTTTGTGTCACGTATGGTAGTTAAGTAAGTAACCAATTTGTTACTCCAATATAGCATTCTTTTGGCTTCAGACAGGCCCAGACTCTTTTTAACGAAAATTATTGTTGTTGTTGTTACAGGAACTTGTCGCTGATGTTCAGTCGCACCAACCCGATTACGAGAAGTTATTGGAGGCCGGTGATTTCCTCACTGGGAACTGTGCTTCGGATATAGAACCTGTAAAGGAGGTCCAAGCGGACGCAAAACGAGACTGGGATGACATAGATGGGAGGCTCAAGACTGCCTCAAGCAAGCTAGTAGACATGAAGGATGCATTGCAAAAGCTGGATTCTTGTTTGAAGCCGGTCGAGGAAGCCTGCAGTAAGACTGAGGAAGGAATGCAGAATTGCCCTAAATTCGGAACCGATGTGGATGCTGGAAGAAAAGAGGCACAAAGGCTACAGGTAACCCTTTGATGTTGAAAGAACACTGTATATATTTGTCTGCATTGTATTTCAATAATATTGTGGCTAGAATGCAGAGTTGCCTTTGTGTAGATGCTGTAAAAATGTGCCATGCCGCAAACAGACACTCTTTGCCGTTAAAGGATAGTGCTTACGCTTGTTTTTGAAGCAATGAAACTGTATTGAATATTACGAATTTTTTAAATGTATTTAAATCCATGGATTTTTGTTTAGGATCTTTTGAAAGAGATGAAAGATCAGAAGCCAGGCCTGGATCGGTCACATGAACTTGCTTCTGCAGCTGTGGCCATCTGCGAGGAACCCGAGAATGTTTCTGCGATGAAACGCAGAACGGACGTGGTTGACCAACGATACGACGATTTGCTTGAGCTGCTTGAGAAAGAGGCCGAGAAGACCGAGGCTGCGGCGGACGCTGCGCAGCAGTACAATGAACGGACCTCTGACATCAGCAAGAGGATGGAAGATTTGCAGGCGAAGATGGATAGGCCGTTTGATCTTGCCGCTGATCCTGAGAAGATTAAACGAGCATTGGTTGAAGTTGAGGTATGTCATGGCTTGAAAATTCAGAACAGACGTATGCATTCCGCCTTGTAGTAACCGACCCATGATAGTAACCGTCGATTTTGCATTCAGTCCTAAGCCCTTATGACGCACTATACAAAATTATATCTGGAAATATAGATCAATTAGAAGATGTAGGCGATAATAAGACCGACAATTATTCAACGTGGAAAAATAACGAGATGGATTCAACTTGCTTTGTGACATTTTATCTTGTGCCACGGCCTAACATCCTTGAAATGTTTTTTGAATAAAAAAATTATTTTCGCTACCAGGAGCTTCAGGCAGAGGCTAACGAAATCGAAGGACTCTGCAACGAGGCAGACACCCTTGGTGACGAAATCATTCAATTCAACAACTTGCCAGCCGTGGAAGAAAGCATTCGCAGTGAGGTTGAGCAGGCGAAGAAACCACTGCGCGGTATCATCGAAAAACTGAACAACAGGGAAGCAGCTTTGAAGGAGCAGTTGCAGCGAACGGGAGCCTTCCAAGACCAGCTTGAGGACTTCTCCAGGAGGCTGTCAAATTTCGATGCCAAGTTGAAGGAGTTGCAGAAGGAACCAATTTCGACCAAGTCGGCAAAGGTTGCAGATGCGATAAAGGAGTTGGAGGTGTGTGATGTGTTTCGATTGACACTTTTTTGGAGGACAGGACACATAAGTTCCGTTTATATTGTTCGACGGTATTCTTTTTACTCAATGCTCCTTTTGCATTGGCTCTTTTTCACTTTCACCATGTTCCTTCTGTAGACTTTTGCCAAAGATCTCGAGCAAGAAGTCCCTCTGTTCGCGAATGTTAATAACGCTGGTAATGGTATGCTTGAAACTCTGGAATCACCTGATGATAAAGCAAAGCTTGCAGAGGACCTTAAGGCACTTGAAAGCACCTGGCAAAAAGTGCACGACGATCTGGGAGCTAGACAGAAGTTGCTGACAGAGGTGCATGACAAGGCAGAGCAACTGGAGGACAGCAAGGACCAGCTTGACAAATGGCTGGGCGAGACAGAACAAAAGCTTCGTTATTTGAAGCCGGTGTCATGCGTTCCAAGTGAAATTGATGCACAGAAAGGAGAGCTTAACGTGAGTTGTCTTGGCAAGGCCATATGGCCGATGAACATATTTCCTAACATCTCATTTGCTATATCTCATTGTCTCTAATGCGTGCTGTGGTCCTTCCTTATTATTGCTTTTTGGATCATTTAAGCAGGACAGATGCCTGATGATTTCTCAGAGGCAGAAACTCAAAAAGCAACTTAGAACTGCTCTCATCAACATTGTTTCTAGCTCTGACTACACGACATCGCAAACTCCAATTATACAAACACCGAAAAGTTATCTTCAGAACATTAATTCGATACGTTACAGAAGAAGAGGTTATCATGTCTTTTCTTTCTACAGGCACTGAAATCAGACTTCGGCTCCAAGCAGCCTTCCTTTGATGAAATTTCTAGTGCTGTGAGCCAGTTGAAGGATTTGTGTCAAGAAGATGTGGATACACTGATGTCAGGATTTGAGGATACAAGCAAAAACTGGGATGACGTCAGCACGCTGCTGAAGGACCGCCAAAATGCAATTGATCACATGGATAAAAGGATGCTGGATCTTGATAATAAAGCAAAATATATTGGTGAAGTGATTGGCAAAGTGAAGAAAGCATCTGATTCTCTGTCATTCGCAGGGGTCGGTAGTAATGGTCTTGAAGAAGTCAAAGATGACATGTCTAAACTGAAGAAAAAGCTAGACGACTTAGAGCCAAATGTATCTGCAATTGAAGCCATTGCTGACGAATTACAGACATACCATGTACAGTCTGACGTAACCCCCGTGTCCAAACGCGTTGAGGGTATCAGAGAGGAATACGATAACCTGAGAAAGAGTCTTGATGATAAATTTGGAGACGCTGCGGGTGCTGTGGAGGATTTAAAGAATACTGAGGCTAAGGCCAACGAAGTTGCTCAGCAGTTGAAGGACGCTGTTCAGAAGATGGACGCGAACAGGCCAAGGAAACTCATCGTGGAAGATCTGATTATGCAAGCTGAGGAATTGAAGGTATGGTCAACAAGGGATTGTTTGGTGCTGTTGCCAGAGTGTAGGAAATAACCAAGTTATGGATTGATGTGAGATCCATCAAATAGATGCCATCAGATTAAATAAGCGTTGTTTAGATGTTAGAGAATCTTTTCTTTTCTTGGTCTCATAAAAGCGTAAATCCTTCTTAATCTGGAAACAGACTCGATTTTATTCATAGAAGGCTCTTTGTTTTAATGCTAAGTTAAACATCAACTACTTCATTCTTTGTGATTTCTCAAATATATTTGCTCTTTGAAAAAAGAATCTCTTTACTCTAAAACAAGGCAGTGGAATCTTCACTGGAAGAAGCCAGTCCCCAGATAAATGAAGTACTTCGCAACGGCAATCAGCTGCTCAAGAATGGATTCGGCGATGAGAAGCTCAGCAATAACCTCGCTTCGATCACGGAGAATAGAAGGAAGTGCAATGAAGAGTTGCCAAAAGTTGGCTGAAGAGTCACAGACGCTTGGTGAAGAAGTGAATCGATTGAAGAATGGTTTGGAAGAGCTAGGCCGAGATCTTGAAGAAGTTGAAAGGAAGACTGATGCACTGCCTGCCATCGGAACTGATGCTGAAGCAATAAAGCAACAAATGGAGGAAGTCAAGGTTGGGATCTTGCGCTTTTATAAGTAAAGACTCTGGCCCTTTTTTCCTAAACTTCTCTTTCTTTCTATTTGTACGGAATTGAATTGAAATGGAGTCAAAAGGGTATTCTTAGTTGTTTCTCAGATTCTAAATTGACTCAGTGAAATTGACAATGAATAAAGTTTTCTCTAGATTTTTTCACTTGACATCATCTGCAATGAAATGTCCTTGAATTTAAATCTCTAGATGATTCGGGCTGACGCAGCTCGTATCCAGTCCTCTGCATCTGATTTCATTGGTTCGCGTGACGAAGTCGTCAACAAACATCCTGATTGCGATTCATCGAATCTTGACCAATCTGTCGACGATTTGAGCAAAAGATTGTTTGATGCAAACCAAAAGCTCTCTGACCGTCAAGGAAAGCTAGAGGAGGCCTTGGTGCAAAGTGGCCAATTTGGGGAGGCAGTAGACTCACTGCTCAAGTGGCTCGAAGAAACGCAGGATATTGTGGACGGACAAGGGCCTATATCTGCTGCCGATCCCAATGTTCTTAAGGCCCAAATAATGGAACAGAAGGTAGGAGTCGCATTACGCTTTTTCATTTGAAACATCTTAGCGTTGTGGAAGATGCGTTGTGAGAAACTTTTGCTTCGCTTCTCGCTAGTTGAGGCTTATCTAAAATATTGATAATTCTTCGCAGCTTCTTAGCAAGATGTTTGATGACCGAGCTCCAAGTTTCAACTCGATGCTCAAAATGGGTAAGGAGATCATTGCATCACAACCTGATGAAGAAGGTGCCTCGAAGACCAAAGAAGATCTGGAAAAGGTGACTGAACTGTGGAATTTGCTGAACAGGGATGTGGAAGATAGAAAGAGCAAACTAGATGGATTGTTGCCTGTCTCCCAAGACTTCCTGTCCAAGCTGGATGCTGCTTCCAAAAGTGTTGACAATTTGAATGGAAATCTCGATGAAGAAAAATGGCTTCCACGTTCTACAGAAGATGAGATTGAAAAGCAGATTCAAGATCTCATGGTAATCATCCGCCTTTTACGTTCATCTACATGTATTTCGCAAGTTTTGTCAAGTTTTACTGCCAGTTCTGTCAATTTTTCTGTTTCAATGCAAGACTTCTTTAGAGTTAAGAAATGTATTCTTTAGAAGTTATGATGACATTGATGTTACTGTAATCGTTATCTGCGAGCTTTTTTTTGACATCATCATCCTTATCTTTAATAATTATTATTGAATCCTCTAATCATTGATAACAACCTTATGCTTGTTCCAGGATCTCGAGAAAGAGCTTGACCGCACAGATGGCCTCGTTGAAGAAGCAGTATCGTCATCAAATGCGTTGATGGCCCATTGCACCCCTGAAGATGAGGAGATCATCAAAAGCAAATTGGATAAGTTAACTAAAGAAAGGGCTAATTTGAAGGACAAGCAAGAAAATAAGCTGACTTTGCTCAATGACACCCTTGATTTAAGTAAACTGTTTTCCAGTCTCGACAAGGAAGTAAATGCAGTGTTTGCGGACGTGAACGAAAAGCTTTCTGAGAATGGGATTGGCGAAGCGGATATCATTATGGTAAGTTATTTCCCACGATTTCACGTAGAAGTTTAGAAAGTGACTGAGTGAATGAGGAGCAGTATTTAGGAAATATGGGTTTTTGTTTTGCCTTAAGACTTTCAGGAGGATCCACTTACCCTATTTACTAGCAAAATGTTTTGCATGGTTTTGCACAACTGGTCGTGTTATCTCAACCTGCTTTTCCTTTCACAAACATTTTTGCAAGGAAAGATTATCGACTTTTGCTGCTGTATTTTAGGCGCTACAAAAGCAAGTTGCCAGTCTCCAGCCATCGATTTCGAAGTTGAAGGAAATCGACCAGAAGCTGGAAAAGGTTTTACTTCCAGCTGAGTATGAGAAACTCAATGAAAAGACTAGCAAAGACCTTGATGAGTACGCAAGGCTTAAGAAGTTAACGGACGAGAAGGCAAGGAGCATTTTGATGGGAAAAGAAAAGGTGGACGGGTTTAACAGTGATTATGATGCACTGTCCGCGTGGCTCGATGACGTAATAGAGAGACACCGGGGATTGGAGCCTGTTGCTGTAGATGCAGACGTTGTGAAGGAGCAGATCAAGACTCACCAGGTAGAATACTCACTACAAGCTCTACATAATCTTTACAGATCTGCATTTTCGGGCTCCTCGTATTCTAACGGTAGTGGTAGTGAGAGTTGTCAAAGATACTAGCATATAATAAAGATCACTGTTTATCATGAAGTGTTGAATTCCGTGAGAGTAGAGCTATACGCCCTTATGGTATTTGGAGAAGAAAGCTGCTTTTTCGTTCAACTACGATCATCATACAATAGAGTTAAAATAGAAGTCAATATTCTGAATATTTTGTATAATCATGAGGTTATTATTATTTTTTTTTTATTTTCTTAGTTGATACTGAATTTCAAGTTGGATTTCTTTTATTTCCAGGAATTCTTGACAGAATCAGCTGCACACGAAACCCAGTTCAAAAACCTATACGACCAATCAGAGAAGTTGATAGCAGCATCAAACGAGGAAGAGGAAGCTAGTTTGAATGAGAAAGTAGAGAGCCTTAAGCATCGCCAGGCATTTTTCAATAATGCAACCTCGCAGCGGCAAACCAACCTGATCGAGGCTCTGGTAATGGCGCAGCAGTTCTCTGATGTTGTGAAGGAGGTCGATAGCAGACTCAATGGTATGTGGCTGATTTCGACGCAAATCTTTATATGCTTTGATTTGATAAGGAATTAAATGTTTTTGTAATTGAGCAAAGTAATGTTAGAAAGCATCTGTTTATTTTCTGGTTTAGTTCCAGTATTTCTTGAAATTCATTTTCTTGAAAGCTAGCAATTCATTTTTTAACTTTGTAAAGCTATTTAAACATTCCAAGACTATTTACTTTGTTTTTGTTTGCTTATGACGTTAGGGATTTTTGTTGGTAAATTACTTTGGGAGAATCATCATCATCGAATGCATTGTTTGGATTTTTAATAGTTACAGAAGGAATTCTGCAGAAGATTGATGATGAGAAATCGAAAGGGATCGCCGTGCAGAAGGAGAAAATGAAGGACCTGCAAGACGGAATTGACCAATTGGCTCCGTTGATAGACACGCTGAGGGAGACTGGTGCCGACCTGATTCGGCTCAGTGGACCAGGAGTGGCATCAGACCAGGTGAAGAAACAGGTGGACGAAATGGAAGATCGGTGGGACAAGCTCAGCCAAAGAGTCCAGGAGAAAGGTACCAAAGAAGCAAATCAGGCTTTATTCTGTACCCAGAAATGTTTAAGAACCAACCCAGTTTCTGTTTACCACGACGAATGGAGGATACGTAAAGAGAGGCACAGGCATCTTAGATATAGTTTGACTGTTATATGACATGACAGCAACAGCCGTGATCTAAGCATAACCATTTTAGAATCTTCTCGTGGTATCGAATATTTTCATGATTTTATTTCTCGAATTTTCAGGTATAAGCATTCACAAAGCAGCCGATCGGGAGGAAGAGGTCCAAGCAAAGGCGGATGAGGCCATGGCACAGCTACAGAGTCTGAAGTCTCATTACAAGTCGCTGGAACCCATCGCAGTGTACGAAGAGCCGATTCTGAGGCAAATGGAGGAACACCAGGTTAGTAGAATGGAGGAACACCACTTCAATTCTATCAGATGCATGTCAACAGTCGTCAACTTTCTAGAGGCTTGATGACAATTGGATGCTTTTAGATTGCTCTTCTTATTGTCATCATTTGTTGTCATATATTTTCCTTGTCTTCCTTAGGCCACCGAAGCGGAAATTTCGAGTTCCGAAAAAGAAGTGGAAGAGATCACGGCTTCGATTGAACATATCGTCAAGGAAGATGCCGCCTCCCCAGTGGCTGTTAGCCTGAAGGAGAAGCAACGCAAGTTGAACAGCCTAGTTGGATATTTGCGAGGTGCAGCAGAGAATCGCCGAAAGTCACTGGATGACTCAATGGATGCTTGCAAGAAGTTCTGGCCCGGGATCGAAAAGCTGCAGGGAATTTTGAAGGACGTAGGCACGGCTCTGGATTCGGAGGAAGAGCCTCGATCTGATCCGAAGGACATTAAAGACCTGTTACATGAACACGAGGTAACTGCATTGGGCTCGTCCTTGCCTTGGCTTATATTTTTCTGTGTTATAGATTGACTGTATTGGTCATTGTACATAACAATGAAGCTTGCACTTACATAGATCCCAATTCTTTGTTGAAGACTGCCAAGCTTTTACGGATATATCAAATGCATGAATTACAGTGTCTTGATATTTCATTCTTTAACATGTGCTCAAATGTGAAGTATCTGTGTGACCTGTGAATTATCTAAAGAAGTTATCTCCATCGTAATGAAATTATGTCACATCATGCGGTTATAGAGGTATAGACATTGACTTATTGTAACAATGAATAATTAGTTTTCTGTTGATGTTTTGCCAGTCGATACGAAAGGACCTGGACAGCAATGAGGACGTCATCAACATGCTCTGCCAAGCCAGTCCCGTTTTGGTGGGCAACGCAAGCCAAGATGACAAGGTCGATGTCCACAGGCAGCTGACCGAGATCACGGAACAGTGGGACACGCTGGAGGGCAGCTGGAGCAAGCGGAAGACGGAGCTGGAACAGATCTACGAGATTGCTGTCCAGTTCAAGACGGAAGTAGAGGTCATCACCGAATGGCTGGTTGTTGAGGAGCAGAGGTTCGCAGACATGCCGCCAGTTGGGACGCAGGTCGGCGTTGTGAAGGAGCAGCTGGCGGAAATGAGGGTACGTTTGGCCAAAAGGTCGTTTGGCAATAAGTTGTTCGGAGGCTAGGAGCAGATACTACACAGAGTTTTTCAGTCCCTTTTGCTATCGTTCGAGAGTCCATACTCTTGTTATCACCCTTAAGAATACTAACCTTTTCTTCTGTTTACAGGAGGCGTACAAGAACCTGACTCTAAAACAAATGGAAATAACGGCCATGAGCCAAAAAGGCCAAACCCTTTCTGAGCGAGTTGACGCTGAAGAAAGTGATAAAGTTTTGCTCCAAGTTGATGATGTCAAAGAGAGATGGGATAAATTGTGCAACTTGTGCAACGAAAGGCAGCAGAAATTGGAGGAAGCGTTGCTTGATCTAGGCCAATTTTCAATTGCAGTCGAGGAGCTGTTGACGTGGATCCAACAGACCAAAACGGTTTTGTTAGAGAAGGAGGCACCGCCGAAGGATAAGAAGGCGATCGAAATTGAGATGGCGAAGCTGAAGGTCATTCGTAGCGATGTGAAGGCGCATGAGCCGAGTATTGTCATTTGCAGGAAGGCAGTTGACGGACTAATTCGCTCATCGGCTAATCCGGAAGAGAAAGGAAACTTCGAGAGCAAGCTGGGTGAGCTGAATAGAGGCTGGGATGAAATTGAGGCGCTGCTGGCTGAGAGGCTAAAAGTTCTTGAAGAGGCGCTAGACAAGTCGAAGCAATTTCAAAGCCAAGTGCGCGAAATGCTTGGCTGGTTGAACGAGGCCAAAGCCTTTTTGAAGAGCAAGAAGCCCACTGGAGGGAGCCCGAAACAGCAATCAGTCAAGTGGAGAAGCACAACGTATGTTGCCTATGACTGCTTTTTAACAGGAATGTTCATTGTTGTCTCATACAGTAGCGATACATTAAACGCTTCGTACTGGCCTAATTGCTATTTAAGCCTTGGTTTTGTAAATTCTACACCTATGTGCATGTCTATTTTCAATACTTAGTGTTTCCCTCGCCTTTTACACCCTATCATATGTTGAGAACTTCGTCCTTGCCACTCTGCCACTCGTAGTACTTAAGCTCGGTTCGCAAGTGCTGCTTCTATCTGCAGGTCTACGTTTTGTTTTCTTCCTGTAATTGCTTGGAAATGCTTCTCTAAATACCCTTATAATATACACTGTTTTGCACATTTCACATAGTTTTACCTCTTTTGCTGAGAATATTGCTTTAAATTTGCAATGTTTTTGATCTCTTCTTCAGGAATTCACTAAAGTGATTGAAGAACGCCAGGTTACGTACATATACATCACCGAGACACTGGAAACTCTGATCCAACAAACGAGCTCGATTTCGAATTCACGTATCCTCGAGAAGACCCTGAATGACGTCAAAACCTCGTGGGAGATAGTCACCTCTCTGTCCGACAATCAGACAGTGAAGCTGCAATCGTGTCTTGAGCTGACAATGACCTTCTCCGAGAGTTCGAAGGAGCTTGAGTCCTGGCTGGTGACATTGGAAGACCGATGCCAGGAGTTCGACACTCCCGCAATACTGCTGGAGCCGTTGGAGAACCAGCTATCGTCTCTCCGGGTTCGTGCCTGCTTATTACTAGCTAAAGCCAGTCGATTGGCTTTAAGACCTTTTTAACTTGTCAATGATTTGAATATGCTGTGTAATTGATGGAACCATTGCAGTTGTTTGGAGCCCAGTGGTCTATGTTTTACCTTGATACCACAGAATAGGGAGAAGGCAGGAAACCCGAATCGGCAGCAGCATAAAACCTCTATGTCGGACCTGTCTTTTCCCCGCTGAAAAGGAACCTGGTTAATCTCACTTTCATTCACAATAGCCTCAGAATGAAGAAGAGGCAGGGCAGTTGCGTTGGCAATCCTTGAAGTTTTTTATGCAAGAATGCCAAAGTTTGACATGATCACTCTCGTTTTCACGCTAAGGTCACAATATGGGCTACTATGAATATGAACCTGATTAACCTCGCTTTCGGGCTTTGCAAGACTTTTCTTAACAACAAATAGCCCAGCGTCCCTCTGCCTTCTGCTTTTAACGCGATGATAATGCTTATTGCTGATTCTGTTAAATGAAACACCTATTGGTTAGTAAAAAACAGTTGCTTGGATTCAGTGTCTATTTGTAAATTATCTTTAGTATAGTATGCTTTCTGATATCCCGAGCTCTTCCTTTAGGAGGTAACGGAAGACATCGACAGCCATCGGGCGGATGTCGCAAAACTGAAGGAACTTGTCGTGAAGATAACCGAAACGTGCAGCTCCGATGAGGCCTACCTCTTGAACAGTGACATGAGAAAGATTGACGATAAATTCAAGATGGCCTGTGCTGAAGTGAAGCAAAGGAAGAAATCACTGGAGGAGAACAAGTCATTGGCAAAACATTTCTTCGACATTTCGGAAAAGGTCTTGAAGAAGCTTAGAGACTTAGATGATGACGTCAAAGCCGGTTCAACGGTGGGAAAAGACAAGGGGACTGTGAAATTGCAAATGAAGCAGCATAAAGAATTGCAGTTGAGCCTGAACGCACTACAACAACCACTTAATGCTGTCATAAAGAATAGCAATATGCTGCAGAGCAAGGGCAGTCAAGAAGAGGCTGTTGTCGTGGAAGAGAAGGAAAACGAGGTCATGGAGCTCTGGGATGAACTAAGCAAAGCCCTTGTCGCCAGGCAACGGCAGCTGGAAGAGGCCCTCCTTTTCCATGGCATGTTTCAAGACGCTGTGCAGGCGCTGGAGGACTGGCTTAGTAATGTAGAGCCAATCCTTTCTACGGGGACTGCTGTTATGGGGGATGTTGATACAGTGAAGTTGCTGATTGAGCAGCATAAGGTATGCAAGTGTGACGTGTTTTTTAAATGCGAAGAATGGCGGGAAAATCCGATTGAGGACATCAGTCTGTATTTTACACACGATCTATTATTAACGCCACCATATTTTATTGTTCAACATTGCTTGCTTTTCTGGTGCTTAGAAGTTTCTGATTCGCTTGCAGCGTTTTGTCAACGACCTCAACAGTAGGAAGCTGAACTTCGACAGAATCATGTCGATTGGCGCGCAGACGGTAAAGGAAGGGTTAGTGCAAGAGCCTTCTTCGTTGCAGAGAAGTTGGACGAGTTGAAGCTGCGATGGGACGCGGTTACGTCAATGTCGTCAACAAAACAGGTGATTGCTTGCTCTTCTTACATCAAATCATCGCGATCAATAAGAAAGAGCTATATTGCAATGGGTCATTTCTACGTTCCATATCAAAAGCAGAGAATCACGATTGCCCACCTTACAGTTGCTACAAATTTTCCTTTCCTTGACACGGCTTTATTGTCAATAGCAAACTCTTTTTTGTTTCTACAGGGACGACTTGAGAACGCCCTGGAGCTGGCCAAAGAGTTCCAAAAAGGCACGAAGGATACCCTGAGACGAATCGCCGAGTTTTTTGACATATTGAAAGCACAGGGACCTATTGTTGATGACTACGAGGGAATCAAAAAGCAGATTGAAGATTTCGAGGTAAGTTCTTCCCTGGTGCTGCTTCTAGTTTTCACAACTTCAGTCCTATTTCTCGCTGTATTGTTTTTGTTGTTGTTGTTTTATTATGTTCTGAATCGGTTCTGTTCGTTTTGCAGAATCTTCAAAAAGAGATTGCTTTGGAAGAAAGCAACGTGAGCAAGGTGCTTCGAAAAGGCGAGGTAATCCTGCGATTTTGTCACCCGAACGCATTGCAGATCGTGCGACACCAAATCGCACTCGTGAAGCGAAGATGGGCTGACGTAACGGCGTGGGCGAAACAGCGCGAAACTAGGTTACGAGAAGGCGAAACCGTTCTCGTAACTGAGCAAACACTGATTGATGGGTTGATGGCCTGGATTGTCAATGAAGAAGCAGCTCTGGTTGAGGTGGAGACGATTCCACTGCCTGATGATTATGATGCGCTGTTTCGACTACTTGAAGAGCATAAAGAGAGACAACAAAAGGCCACTGCGAAGCAGCCGGATTACGACAAGGTTGTGAAGAGTGCAAAGAAAGTCCTGCCTGATAAACGGAGGGCTGTGAGAACCCCTGGGAAGGCACATGATGCATGCACTGGAAAGGAGTTCCTCAATCCCCGAATTTCACAGCTTGCGAAAAGATGGCAGCAGCTTTGGTTGAATCTGATGGACAGGATGAAGAGATTGCAAAAGAGACTCGATGATATAAGAATCGTAAGTTATCGCTGCTTAACTATAGCATTGTGATTTACGATATCAAGGAAGCGTCGCATTTTCTTTTGTCGTAACGTTACGATGAGGAATAGTAATAGAAGTACGTGCATATGTTGTTACGTCCTCGCTACTCAGGTCGCGTAACTGCGTATATGTTAAGCGTTACCATCCCGGCGATGAAGAAATTCTACTGAAGCAATAACAGAGCAAATCTGACATAAGATGACATGTTACAATTTATAGTTGAAGTCATTATTTTTCTTTTTATCTAGAAAAAGGCTTCTGCTGACTTTGACTGGGCCAATTGGAAAGCCAGGGTGAGTTCTTCAAGTTAGAGATAACTATATGTTTAATTTTGCATCGATTGTTTAATTTTGTATTGCGAATCGCTGAACTGGTGAAGCCTGCAAGACTCGAAGCGTGTAGAAGATTATTGATCGTTTGAGAGAGGTTTTACAATCAACTGTTGATCCATTTACAGTACAAGTGAACTAATCTTGTAGACCTAGATTTTGGCCTAGCCTTTTTATCTGTAAAGTGTTTGCTCCAAGGAATGATGGACATGTACCATAATCTGATGACTTTTCTTTCAGTACCGACAATGGCTACAGGAATCAAAGTCAAGAGTTTCAGATTTATGGAGACGAAAAGACAAAAATAAGGATAACAAACTTAGCAGACAAGAATTTGTTGATGGCATTCTTGAAACAAGTAATTAGTCTATTTTTGCTTGTCGCTAACATGCAAATCTTACCTTGGCTTTTTTTCACGTGCAACATTGTGCCTGCTGTTCTGGACTTTTCCACTCAACTAGTCTCTCTAATGTTTTCACAAACAGTATCATAATTGCTATCTGGCCTAATTCTTGTTCTGTTTTTCCTCAAGCTTTTGTGTCGGAGCGATGGGAAACCGAGCTTGTTTTTGGCATGTTCGAGAAAAATGGTCAGCTGGACTACGAAGATTTTTTCAACGCTTTGAAGGAAAAGAAAGCGGCAAAAACCAGAAAACCAACAACTGCCAAGGAACAAATTCAGCACCAGGTACGGACTAAATGATTTGCACTAGATTACAATTTTTCTAAATTTCTCAAAATAACTCTTCAACTCAAATTTTTCTAGTGTATTCTTTACCAACTAAGACTTTTCTAAATTTCTTTTCCTTGGACGTTTCTAATGGGTACATCAATCTTGCACTTAACGGCTTAAAATTTGAAAGGACAATTCGCTACCTACAAAAATGTTGTTGAAATGTTTTTGAGTTTGAAATGAGTTTTCCCTTGGTTCTCAGATTGAGACGGAGAATGAAAAGTGTTGCTGCCGAAAGAGGTTCCAAGCTGAGCGTATCGGAGTGGGCAAAGGCGACGACCTTTTCTACTGCTTCGGAGAGAACCAGAAGAAGTACTTGGTGCGCATTCTCAGAAGCAACGTGATGGTGCGAGTTGGTGGGGGGTGGTTGAGTTTGCTGGAGTTTCTGAACAAGCATGACCCCTGCAGAGGTATAAAGTCTCTCTTTCACCTGAAAATGTGCATTTTCAATTTCATGATCCTACATTACATTAAATTATATCATATTATACTGTAGTATTTACTTTTTATTGTTAAATCTTGTATGATATGACATCATGTTATTTTTTACACAGATTCCTTGACGCATTTAGATTCCTTGGCAATTATGCTCCAGCAACTAAAATATTTTTGACCTTAATTTTTTAGCTGAAGGCAAAATGAACTTCCAACTGCGGGAGAAGGAATCACAAAATCCCTGAAGGAGCATCACAATCAATGCAGGCATTCAAAGTGAAAAGAGAAGGGTCTTCAAGCGGGCTGAAACCACGTGGTGTGTCTAGGGAACCTTCCGGAGACCTACGAAGCAGTTTGTCACCGAAGACCGCCCTTTCTGGAAGCGTCCGACAGAAGTCTGATTTGGAACGACGCCGGAGCGGGAAGCCAGCAACACCACAAAGCACTGACCAACCAGGGACACCTGCGCCAAAAACCCCGTCCTATAGCAACGTGAAAGGTAGCGGCTATGGTATAAGGCGGTCAACGAGCAGGGAGTCGTCTGAAGCGGTTGACGGGGGAACTGCGAAAATGAAGCGAGAAAAGTCAGGGGATATACTGGGAAAGTCATCCAAGGCAAAGGAGACCACAGCCACCAAGGCGAGAGTTAGCACTGGGCCGGGTCGCACGAGAGCGCCATCTGACGAGGCAACGCCTTTGTCCCCGACCAGGAGTGAGAGGGGCAAATCCACCCCTTCTGCCTCGGCTAAACGGGAGACTTTGAAGCCCCCGGCAAAGAAGAGCACAGATGGACAAAAATCACCAACACCATCGAGAAGAAGTACCACGCCAGTAAGCAAGTCAAGCACCAAAAAGTGATCTTTAGAGACAGTACTTCTGTATGAGGCAAACGTCTTTTGCCTATTCAATGTTGCCGCTAATTCTAGGAGTTGTGCTGGTTTAGGGAAGCATGGACAGTATGCAGTATGGAATTAAATGTAGTTATAGCTGAAAAATATCAATCCTCGAGGCAGCGAACAGAGGCTATACTGAAGGCAAATGAGGGATTTGTGAATATTTGTTTGAAAACATTGTTCGAAGACTGGGCATAAGCTTGTAGAACTATTTGGCGAGCAAAGTCCCTCTTCGAGCTTCCACCTTCTCTGTGAGAACGGTTTGCCTTCTTTTAGCGCCTGCTGTTAGCTTATACAAACCGTTGTAGAATGTTTTGTCGTGCCTAGATTTATGGGGAGCAAAATTTATATGTAGCATTTTTCTTATGCTTTTGGGGTGACGAAATTTGAATTCATTAGACCATTGTAGTTCATAAAATGCACGCTTACAGCTTGTTTCTATTTATTTTCCTTAATATACTTATTAATGGGGCTCTTTGTGCCCGTTTGCAATCAGCTGATTTTTATTGCTTTGCGAATTCATTTACAACATTGCTAGCATGTTCCTGTGTTCAAGAAGCCCTTTAAGTGTCGCCTTAGCATCCTTAAAGTCTAGGTTCAATTGCACAAACAAAGTCATTATTTGTTGGTGCCGTTTGAGGCTACTTGCATTAGATTCACCGCCATTGGTGGAAGAATTGTTAGTCAATGTATATGTAACGATTTTGTCAAGGCTACAGTTCTAGCCAGATGATTGCCTTTGTGAGCCACCGCATTGCTCAAATTTGGTAGCAGATATTTAAATTTTGTAGTTCAATTGAATACCTTTTCTACACAGCATTTGTATTCCAATTAATTATTAGTAATTTAGGCCTAATTAGAAATCGTATACCGTTTTGAATATTTGTGGAATTTTTTAGAAGTCGTTCCATGCAGTAGTAACTGTTAAGTTAGATTGTTAGGAACATAATTTTTGAGTGCGTTTTTTTTCCGATTTCTGCATCAAAAGGCCGAAAATGGGTTTACGCGTTTCAAATCTCGATGCGAAAATACCCCGGGGTCATGAACCAATTCTGAATTTTTTAAAAGAACAGCAAACACGGACTCAAATTTTCGACCAAAAATCCTTAACAACTTTTGTGTTTGGGATATTTGCATTGACAACTGGGTGCGTGTATCGTGGTGATTCCAGAATGATTTGTCAAGTCGTTGACCAATTGATGACGTGAAATTAAATCCTCAAATGACAACATTGAACCCATTTTTGCCAAATGACTGATAGCTTAAAAATGAGCAAAGTTCACTGTGCCAAACATGAAATAGACTCCTTTCTTATGGGACAAAAGATTGGCCCGTAACCTGCATTTACTCAGCAGGGTTATTTTTCCAAAATATAATTATAAGCTTTCGACTAAAACGGAAGGGCCTAATTTAGCTATGGCAAGCAACATTATGTCCTTCAGGTTATTGTTGAGTTTAGATGTAAGATTCAAAATCAATTGGCCATATGACATCGGTATATAATCATCATCGTGTTGTATTTGCTCTAGAAATAATTCAGCAGAAAAGTATTGGGCAAAAGTAATAAAAACATAAGGCTATAGCCTTGCTGTTTTGGTGGCATTTTGGAGTAAAATTGAAGTAATAATTCAGCTGAAAAGTATTTGGCAACAGTGACAAAAGTATCAAGGCTATAGCCTTGCTGCGTTGGTGGCATTTTGGAGTAAAATTGAAATAATAATTATGCGGAAAGTTATTGGGCAAAAAGTGATAAAAATGTCAATGCTATAGCCTTGCTGTTTTGCTGGCATTTTGGAGTAAAAATGAAGTAATAATTCAGCGGAGAATTATTGAGCAACATGTGGCAAAAATATAAAGGCTATAGCTATGCTGTTTTGCTGGCATTTTGGAGTAAAATTAAAGTAATAATTTCGCTGCAAAGTATTTGGCAACAGTGACAAAAGTATCTAGGCTATAGCCTTGCTGTTTTGGTAGCACTTTGGAGTAAAATTGAAGTAATAATTCAGCGGAGAATTATTGAGCAAAAAGTAATAAAAATATCAAAGTGATAGCCTTGCTGTTTTGGTGGCATTTTGGAGTAAAATTGAAGTAATAATTCAGTGGAGAATTATTGAGCAAAAAGTAATAAAAATACCAAGGCTAAAGTCTTGCTGTTTTGGTGGCATTTTGGAGTAAAATTGAAGTAATAATTCAACGGAGAAGTATTGGGAAAAAGTGACAAAAATATCTAGGCTAAAGCCTTGCTGTTTTGGTGGCATTTTGGAGTAAAATTAAAGTAATAATTCAGCTGAAAAGCATTTGGCAAAAGTAATAATAACATCAAGGCTATATAACCTTGCTGTTTTAGTGGCATTTTGGAGTAAAATTGAAGTAATAATTCAGCTGAAAAGTATTTGGCAACAGTGACAAAAGTATCAAGGCTATAGCCTTGCTGCGTTGGTGGCATTTTGGAGTAAAATTGAAGTAATAATTCAGCGGAGAAGTATTGGGAAAAAGTGACAAAATATCTAGGCTAAAGCCTTGCTGTTTTGGTGGCATTTTGGAGTAAAATTGAAGTAATAATTCAGCTGAAAAGCATTTGGCAAAAGTAATAATAACATCAAGGCTATATAACCTTGCTGTTTTAGTGGCATTTTGGAGTAAAATTGAAGTAATAATTCAGCTGAAAAGTATTTGGCAACAGTGACAAAAGTATCTAGGCTATAGCCTTGCTGTTTTGGTAGCACTTTGGAGTAAAATTGAAGTAATAATTCAGCGGAGAATTATTGAGCAAAAAGTAATAAAAATATCAAAGTGATAGCCTTGCTGTTTTGGTGGCATTTTGGAGTAAAATTGAAGTAATAATTCAGTGGAGAATTATTGAGCAAAAAGTAATAAAAATACCAAGGCTATAGTCTTGCTGTTTTGGTGGCATTTTGGAGTAAAATTGAAGTAATAATTCAACGGAGAAGTATTGGGAAAAAGTGACAAAAATATCTAGGCTAAAGCCTTGCTGTTTTGGTGGCATTTTGGAGTAAAATTGAAGTAATAATTCAGCTGAAAAGCATTTGGCAAAAGTAATAATAACATCAAGGCTATATAACCTTGCTGTTTTAGTGGCATTTTGGAGTAAAATTGAAGTAATAATTCAGCTGAAAAGTATTTGGCAACAGTGACAAAAGTATCAAGGCTATAGCCTTGCTGCGTTGGTGGCATTTTGGAGTAAAATTGAAGTAATAATTCAGCGGAGAAGTATTGGGAAAAGTGACAAAAATATCTAGGCTAAAGCCTTGCTGTTTTGGTGGCATTTTGGAGTAAAATTGAAGTAATAATTCAGTGGAGAATTATTGAGCAAAAAGTAATAAAAATACCAAGGCTATAGTCTTGCTGTTTTGGTGGCATTTTGGAGTAAAATTGAAGTAATAATTCAACGGAGAAGTATTGGGAAAAAGTGACAAAAATCTAGGCTAAAGCCTTGCTGTTTTGGTGGCATTTTGGAGTAAAATTAAAGTAATAATTCAGCTGAAAAGCATTTGGCAAAAGTAATAATAACATCAAGGCTATATAACCTTGCTGTTTTAGTGGCATTTTGGAGTAAAATTGAAGTAATAATTCAGCTGAAAAGTATTTGGCAACAGTGACAAAAGTATCAAGGCTATAGCCTTGCTGCGTTGGTGGCATTTTGGAGTAAAATTGAAGTAATAATTCAGCGGAGAAGTATTGGGAAAAAGTGACAAAAATATCTAGGCTAAAGCCTTGCTGTTTTGGTGGCATTTTGGAGTAAAATTGAAGTAATAATTCAGCTGAAAAGATTTGGCAAAAGTAATAATAACATCAAGGCTATATAACCTTGCTGTTTTAGTGGCATTTTGGAGTAAAATTGAAGTAATAATTCAGCTGAAAAGTATTTGGCAACAGTGACAAAAGTATCTAGGCTATAGCCTTGCTGTTTTGGTAGCACTTTGGAGTAAAATTGAAGTAATAATTCAGCGGAAAGTTATTGGGCAAAAAGTAATAAAAATATCAAAGTGATAGCCTTGCTGTTTTGGTGGCATTTTGGAGTAAAATTGAAGTAATAATTCAGCGGAGAATTATTGAGCAAGAAGTAATAAAAATATCAAGGCTATAGCCTTCCTGTCTTGGTAGCATTTTGGAGTAAAATTTAAGTAATAATTCAGCTGAAAAGCATTTGGCAAAAGTAATGATAACATCAAGGCTATATAACCTTGCTGTTTTGGTGGCCTTTTCGAGTAAAATTGAAGTAATAATTCAACGGAGGAGTATTGGGAAAAAGTGACAAAAATATCTAGGCTATAGCCTTGCTGTTTTAGTGGCATTTTGGAGTAAAATTGAAATAATAATTGAGCGGAGAATTATTGAGCAACATGTGGCAAAAATATAAGGGCTATATATAGCCTTGCTGTTTTGATGTCATTTTGGAGTAAAAATTGAAATAATAATTCAGCGGAAAATTATTGGGCAAAAAATGATAAAAATATCACAAAAATAGCCTGGCTTTTTTGAAGGCATTTTGGAGTAAAATTGAAGTAATAATTATGCGGAGAATTATTGAGCAAAAAGTAATAAAAATATCAAGGCTATGGCCTTGCTGTTTTGGTGGCATTTTGGAGTAAAATTGAAATAATAATTAAGCGGAAAGTTATTGGGCAAAAAGTAATAAAAATATCAATGTGATAGCCTTGCTGTTTTGGTGGCATTTTGGAGTAAAATTGAAGTAATAATTCAGCGGAGAATTATTGAGCAAAAAGTAATAAAAATATCAAGGCTAAAGCCTTGCTGTTTTGGTGGCATTTTGTAGTAAAATTGAAGTGATAATTCAGCTGAAAAGTATTGGCAAAAATTAATAAAAATATCAAGGCTTTAGCCTTGCTGTTTTGGTGGCATTTTGGAGTAAAATTGAAGTAATAATTCAACGGAAAAGTATTGAGCAAAAAGTGATAAAATTATCGAGCGCTCTGAATTTGGTATAAAACCACAGATGTTACTTAAATAGGCTTGTTTTGGTGTAGATTGTTGTTGGAGGTTTTTTCTTCCTTCCGTACTTAGTTTCTTTCCATAGAAGCCCTCTTTTGTGATCTTTTTCAATAGGACCCTTGTATCGTAGCTAGCACGTGTGACTACCCAAGTGAATAGCAATCTGCGTCAAAGATTCTGCTTTGAAGGAGGCTCCTGTGCAGCATCCTGCTTACCGTCTTGAAAATTAGCAATTCTTTCATCACTTAGAATGTCTTGAAATTAAAGCCAAAAGTATTGAAGTTTCTCGAACGAAATTCAGTCAATGCTTGCAAAGCGTACTTTCAATTGTTTCGAACATTATTTTGGGCTAATCCTTTGCACAGCAAAAAACGATGTTGACAGAGACATGCGATCTCAAATTTATATTTAATATTAATATTAATATTAGTTTTGACGTATGGTTTGATTTTCTACCTACTGTACGACAGAATTGTTTTTGAGTTAAGTGGATGTACGCGAGGTAACGACTTTATCAATGTTCATATGTTTACAGAACTTTTGTACAGGAACTTCTTTAAATCTGAATTCCCATAGGTTTGGAGAGTTATATGGTAAGAAAAATTCAAGAAAATGTAATGCGCTTCTTTGTTTCGAACTAGGCTATTGCTGGAGTGGGCGGTTAAACCAAGGTGTATTGAAATGTGTTATTTTCTGATTCCCGTTTTTAAAAACAATAATTTCTCAATCATGTTTAGGAGATAACTAGAGAGACTTCGAAGCGTAATAAATACATCAAGTTGATATATTTGAAAAAATTTAATTTGTAAATATTTTCGAATCAGTTGATACGGGATTTCAAAGACATCAGAAAGTGTTGGTAATAGCTGATGATAGAATTTCTCATTGGATTCTGATTTCATTGATCACTAGAAAGCCTTCAGAAGCGATTGACAGAAGAGAAACGTGAAGAACAGCACACTTGATCATTTGTCAACAGCAAACTACACACTTGTTTATTACTCTCATGCAAATAACAAGTATTCATCAATTCAAAAAGGGACATTTTGACATCTTTTTTAACAAAGTGGCTAGGAAATCGGAATAAGAGAACGGCTAGGAAGTATGCGCAAACTAGTTCCGTTTTTTTCTAGCAATTTTGTACCACAAAGCACTTGTTCGAATAAGAGAACATATTACACGAATTACCTTGGCTTCTATAGAAATATAAAGAGCTTTATTTAATCCTCATGAGACCATATTTAAAGCAGGCAATTCGTAAAGATCTTGATGTATAGATGAATCAAGGCTGCAATTAAAACATAATTTGAGGCAGTTCAAGATTTTAAAACGCAAACAAGAAATAGTGGGGAGACTCGTCAGTATCAGAGATTCGTGGAGAGTTTGATAACTGTAAATAGCAACACCTGCACGAGCCTGCGTGTGTCTGCGTGTGTCTGCGTGTGTCTGCGTGAGACTGCGAGTCTCTGCATTTCTTAATGCTGCATAAAGTGGATACACATTACGATAAGGTTAAGCTTCAAGAATTGATTTCTACGATAATTATTATTAAAAGGAGAAAGACAGCTAGCTGCTTGAACTGGATTTGTGAATATGCTCCTTGGCATCATCATCCTTTGAGTCGATGAAAAACAAGGGGAACATCCCAAGAATACAGCCGATTGTTATGCCGATAGCCCTTCCCTGCAAAATAGAAAGGGACAAGTAAAAGATGGAAAGCTTAGATACAGACAGTAAGGCTGCGTTTACACGGGAACGGTTCAAAATGGGAGCGTACCCAAATAGGTACGGATAGGCCTTTCGTTCACACGGGAACTGATGGAACCATTCCAAATAGAACTGCTAGCCGCACAAAAACGGATCCACCCAGAAAGTAGGTACCGTATAAAACCAAAGTTTGCTATGGACGGCTTTGAGGCAAAAACTAAATGGTAAAAACTTCCCAAGGGCAAAAACAAAATGTGGAGCGGCCAGTGTGTGACTACTTTCTAATCACATGGCCATGTCCGAATCTACCTACGAGTCTACGAGGGCTAAAGAAGTGGAGCAGCTCTCTTTGGAGTTTGCCTGTCATGATATTTCACTGCAGCTGCCAAACACTTAAATGGGATAGTAACAAAACACTTTAGGAAGCCTTTGCTCATTATTTGGAACAGTGCCAGAAGAGTCGAACGGCGCTCAGAGCGTTTCAAACATCGCGCATTCTCTTTAGAGCATTCCCTGCCTTGTGGGCGTAGTAAATCGTTCAGACAATGTAATGTAAACAAGCCTCCAAGTGATAGAGGTCTGTCGGATTCCCACAGTTCATTTCAGGCACATTAATAAGGAATGGAAAACGTGACATCCAAAATGTCCTAAGGGATACGCAACCACTGTAATTCAAAATACTTTTGCAGAGTCCTTAATTTGGTGGAAGACATGCCTTAAGCTTGTGAACTCGATAGGAAACATGTGATGTCTTGCAAATGGATGTTCCATCAAACGGGCATAACATCGAATTGTCTAGCATCGGCATTAACTAACAGACAGTAAAATTGCTAAAATAATGATGCTTTAAAAACAGCCCTGTTTGCTTCACCAGAGAGAACAGGACAGAGCCTTTCGTATTCAGCTTCCTGGTCCTGTTATGACCAAAATGAGGCTTCTCAAAGTTGTGTAAACATGACAAAAGATGGTGCCATTAGTGTATTTCATATTTTTCGGTAAGCAATCTCCAAAGGAGTCTGAAATTATTTGACAAAAACTCACAAAATAGGCTGAATATTTGGTCTTCCACATGTTTGCTTGCTTTGTTGACATTGGCGGTACTTCAAACCCCAGCCTCACTGCAACAGCTTCCACATATCCAGCTAGCCTGAAAGAAACGAGAGACGGTGTTAAAAATCATTTGGAGAATTGAACTGCACAAAACTACACTGAACACAGTGATGGCTGTGAGGTTTTGATCTAGTGAGCCCCAAAAAGCTGCATCAAAATACATTTTGGATTTTTAGAGAACCAAACAAATACCGTAAATCCTCGAAGAAGCCCCAACCCTAGAACTACAAATTTTCAATAAGCCACCCCACCCCCCTCGAATAAGCCCTCCTCGATTTGTTGACTTTTGACTCCTGAGGTTGCCTTTGGCATTTTAATGAATTGCCACAAAAATTTATATTTTTGTTAATAATTTAATCAAATGTTACTTTATACTTAGGCTATTTTTTATATAATGAAAAGAAAGAAATTTCAAAAATTATCTTTTTATGTGGCATGCTTCAGGAAATTTTATAAGCCCCCCCCCCCTCGAATAAGCCCCCCCCTCGAATAAGCCCCCCCCCCTCGAATAAGCCCCCATCCAAAAATATCAAAAATAAATAAGCCCCCAGGGGGCTAATTCGAAGATTTACGGTATGTTAGGTTGTAGATTTCTAGGCCTATGGCGTTTGTGTGCTAGTCAACGACCTTGCTTATCATTAACAAGTATATGCACATTTTAGAGTGCACAAGTAACGGTGAAACCCTGATTTATTCTTCCTCTTTTGGTGCCGTATCGCAAAATTATGGCGTTTAGATGATGCCAGCACTGTCTATCGTAAGCTGCGTGTATGATGGATGTTGCGGTCATGTCCACGTGGTTTGGCAAACTGGCCATTAAAATGGTTTCTCGCCGTCCTCTGTCACTCCTTCCCTCGATCTTCCTGAGCGCCTCTAATCCGTCCATCGCTTCATGATCTTATACTTTTTCATAACGACATGCCCATCTTTCGACACGTTACGTGAACCGGCTGAAGCGCAAACTCTCTTCCGACACAATTATCGAATATTTTTGTGAATTTCTTTTGGATTAAAATTTTTATGTTTCTACATTTTTGAGCATCTCTTTCGGAACCATGATACCTTGGCCTATTGGCATTTCCTTTTGATGATACCATTCCTGGTATTTGTTCTTATCTTTGCTTCTCTTTTGTCTTATCTTTTAAATTAGGTCAGGAATCTCCTCTGTCATTCATTTTTGCTTTCTCTTCTTTCTTTCTTTCTTTCTTTCTTTCCGGAATAACATCGTTCGCGAATGTCAGAAAAGCCTCTATGAATATACGGCACTTTATTTTTCTTTCTTCTTCTCCTTCACCTTCTTCTTCCTTTTTTCTCCCTTTTTTCTTCCTTTCCTTCTTCTCCTCCCTTCCTTCTTCTAATTTCCTTCTCCTCCTTTCCTTCTTCTAATTTCCTTCTTCTCCCTTCCTTCTTCTAATTTCCTTCTCCTCCTTTCCTTCTTCTAATTTCCTTCTTCTCCTTTCCTTGTTCCTGACTAGGCTATTGCGCTTTTCTTTAATTTCATTATTTTCTAATACGAGACCATAGTCTAACTTCTTTGTGCTCTTTTCGTATTCTTGACTTATACTTACTTACGCGGGAATTAAATCCATTTGCTGAACACGTATGACACTGAAATAAAGCAGTTAATGTTTCGCGCTCTATTTCATGTAGGACTGCTTACGAAGCAGACTAGGGTTTTATTCCAATGCCCGCCCGTAAACACCTCTTCTGTGACGACAGTGACAAGTTATTAAAGAAAAGCTCCCTGTTTCTACCCTAGATTTAGAAGAGAAAAGCCAAGAGACAGCTGATTGTGACTTGTTTTCGCAAAAATGTAACAAGCAAAGGCTTGTGCTGGCGATTATCCACTGTAAATTATTTATTTTAAGTGTTTTAGATTTGCGCAGCAGGAAACGTTAGATAAATAATCCATAACTTGCCCTCTCGTATAGCAAAACAACATTTGGAATCATGCGTGTTTGTGCTTAACTCGTGTAACTTTTGCTACGCTCTATGCGTTATATTTTCGAAACACCAACAAACAAGATCTTGCCCTTTAGGCTAATGAGCTTGACCTTCTATTCCAAGCAAAGAGTTACAGATCGCATCAGAGTTTTCGATGGCTTTTCTTCTACTTCGGATAAAAATGCCCGCAGATATGCAATAAAACCGTTCCGCATGGTAACATCTAAAGATGATAAATGTAACTCCCTCTCGCTATTTTGGCACACTGCCGGGAAATTTATTCTTTGGCAAAGCCTATGAATTCGCTTCTCAACGGGATCCATCGAAGCATAGCAGAGCGGAATAATCTTTTGATTGGTTGAAGCGCTACAATTTTGAATTTATGCAAATTAGCTTCTTGCCATAGAAATCAATGGGGAAGATGCAGGGAGAGGGATGCAGGGCGAGGGGTGCAGGGCGAGAGATGCAGGGCGAGGGGTGCAAGGTGAGGGATTCAAGGCGAGGGGTGCAGGGCGAGGGGTGCAGGGCGAGGGAAGCAGGGCGAGGGATGCAGGGCTTTGGACCTCTCCGGCATACACAAGGTGCACTCGACACGAAAATCGACAGTTTAAGTGAACCTAAAATGGTCAAGGACTGGAGATGAGTATGATGCGAAGGAAACTCTATGAATTAAAGGGGTAATTAACAATTTGCCAAGTAGCACTTGGATCATTTAACGACAGTATTGTCCCATTAATTGTCCAAAATTTACATGGCTCTAAAGCTTCAAACTTAATAATTGACAATTTCTTCCCTTTAAGAGATCCGTCCCGAAAGCCTTACGAAACGCAGTTTCGAGGCTGTATCCTCGTTTGGAGTGGGAGAGGGAGGATGTGTACATCAATAAAAGTAATAGACGAAGAAGTACGCATTCGTAACATCTTAGACACTTTCACAAACTCATAACACGTAAATAAACCCTAGAACATGTGCTTTTTACATCTATACCTCAAACCACGTGGAAAACAATTGGATTGACAGCGGTGCGAGAGGTAGGCTCCTGTACAAGGTAGGGGGGAAAGAGAGGGGGAGCGAAAGTAAAAAAGGAATGGGAAAATGACTCCGTTTGGCAATGTGGTTATGCTTCTCCTCCAGATATGCTGGTAGGATCGAGTTAACAAAAAGGTGCCAAAGGTGGGAAAATTACTTGTTTTTCTGCAATCGAAGTCAAAGGAAAATTGGGAATCGTTTAGATGCTCAAGAAATGGATAATCAGTTTATTCATATTAATCCATTTCCTGTCATAATACATCGCATTTATCACATAGTTGTATCAAATTTATAATGTACTATCAATTCAGCACAAAAGGCTGACACAAATAAATACGTTACAAATAAAATAAAATGTAATGAACAAATAAGGATATAACTCAGATCATTATTGAAAGATTCTCCTTTCCAGAATCTTTGTTTAGATTTTCTGTGCTTTTTAAGCTCATATGGATCCTAGTACTCCATTATATATTATAGAGCCGTTATGGTACTCTCATTTGCTATGATCACCGATGTTTGTTCTTTAAGAAGATGTATCCCCGGTTGCATGGAATCAGAATGCGAAATTGTCCAGTAACAAGCTAAGAGGTGTTAATATAGTTGCTTGCGGAAACACCCAAGCTAACTGCGTGGAAAAACAGAACACAAGAACGAGCTAAGCTAGTGCGACAGCTGTTTCGCCGTCTTTCACGTGAACAATGACTCAAAAAAGCCACCCGCACACAGAAGAAACTTCATATGTCTTGCGACACCACAGATATCCACATTAAGGCAAACCAGGGCATCGCACAGCAAAGACCGAAGTCTAAAGAAGTATTGCTATAACCACAGACACAGCCTCGTCTAGCAACATTTCCTGCTCAGCAAGGGAATGACCCGTAACGAACGGGCGTGGAAATAACTGTTTGTCAGGAATGGACCTTTTTATGGTGACAATACAACGGACGACCTGTCTCAAGTCATAGGTAAGGTAATCCGCGTTGACTTCATACGAAATTACAATGCATAATGGCAAACAACCAAAGCAGACTTTTATGTTAAACAAAACTTGACAATCGCTATGACATAGTGCAATCTGTAGCTAATTACTGTTGAATTGTTTCTTCACCTTCGATTACATTCATCATTATTTGACTCTTTCGTATCGGCTACAACTAGATATTACGCGAAAAGATACTGACTTGAGTTGAGGAGCAACTGTTTAGAGTTCAGATGAAGGGAATGAAACGCAACCTTTATAACTTTAGGCATGACTGAAAAGTTGTTATAGATAGGATTCGCAGATGACAGATCCTCAGTATAGCAAAAATGCGAAAATATAGACAAACAGATCAAAAATCCTTTTGTGCTTAGCTATCATGATGTAAACGTTTTATTGAAATAGGATGGTGAAAGTCATAAGATCTCAAAGTAGACAAAGGATTATTGGCTCAACTATAAAGTAGAAAAGATAACAATTCAACGCAGTCTATCCATATGATGATGAGTGATATAAAAGACAATAAAAAGATATGATAACACTTTAATGAGTGATAGAAATTCGATGCTTTGACAAACATAAAGAGAATTTAAACTGAAGGTAAGAAAGAACAGTGAAAACGGTTTTATTGGGGAATTTACTGTCGAAAAAGAATGGCAGGCTGCAAAAAGCGACAGGTAGTGTAATCACGTGCGTTGGCAGAAAAATGTAATTACATTGTAATCAAAGGGGCAAGAAGCAATTAGTGACGGCTGGAAATCAAAATGATTTCCAAATCGGAGCCAATTTTGCGCTGTGCTGTTCAGCTAAGATTGAGGGGAGTAGCGATCAGCCTGCGTAAGGCGTAGTATCAAGAAATGTATGGCAGTATTAATCTGGAAAAGAGCGGAATGATTTCTTGAAATGGCTGAACGCAGAAAGCATTTCGCCATGACCCAGCAGCTGGTTCTGCAGATGAAACTGTTGAACCTGTTTCAAGCTACTTGGAATAACACGGAAAACGCAACGGTTAAGGCTATCATCACAACGAGGCTTGTTGGGAGTCTCTCAGCAAGCTGTTGTTTTACTTGTTGATCCGTTCATGACTTTTGTTGCATCGAATTTGTTTACCTTATTTCAAGCAATGTTTAGCATCATTTTCACTGAGCAGAGCTTTTATTGTTTCAATACTCCATTTGGTCGAAATCCCTGCAATTCACCCTATTGAAAAGATAAAGCCCTTATCTCTTTCAGGTTTCATGATCTGTGTTTGAACCTGGTAGATATATCAATTGAAACTGCGACTAAAAAGTGCATCGATACCATCAATGACGTCATCTACATAACCCAAGGCAATTAGAAGATGCACAATCGATAACACGCCAAGACATGATAAGAGGCTGTGATTTGAATGAATAGAGAGGAAGTACTTCAAAGAATGGACCTGTAGTTTAACAAAGCAGCAATGAATAACACGAACTATGGGTATGACACCGACATTTGCGCGTTCCACTACATGCTGAAAGAGGCAGGCGACCAGGGCCAAGTCTGGCTCGCAACTTGGATTACTACTGCCGTACTGACCACTGTACTGAGTCTGGTTGCGATCGTGTGTTTACTTGGCGAAAGCATTTACGGGTCGACGAACCGGTACCTGAAGCTGTCGATGTTTGGCTCGCACCTTTTGACCGGCATCATCGTGCTGCCCATGCTGGCACTTACGAACAACAGCTCCTTGCCTGCCTGTGTCCACCAGATCGTGCTGACATTCTTCGCCTCGATGACGCACTTTCTGTCGTGCATTTCGGTGATGCTGCTATCCACATACATTCACGGACGGGTGTCGCAAAACCAGCCAACCCTAAGCTTCAGGCGTCGCAACAGCTGGAAGCTGGCAGCCATAGTAAGCTGGATCCTGTCCCTGGCAGTTGCTGTTATTCCGATATTTCTACCAGTCAGCATCTATCTGTTGCCTATACTGATCACGGCATTGCTGTTGACGACATACAGACAGGTGAGAACGATCATATGTCTCCGACCGGGTAGAATGGTACCAGGGACCAACGCGGTGCCAGTGGTGACACATAAGTACCTTGCTGAGAAGCGCCTGGCCCGACTGCTCCTCTTGATCTTGTTAATGAACCTCATGTTCACGCTGGTGCCCTATGCGGCACTCATATCCGACCTGAAGGGCTTCGTGAGAGTAGCCTCCAAACTGCCATTCTTCAAGAGCCTAATCGAAGAGATCATCTACTTTTGGGTCCAGAAAACCTGGAGGAGGCGAGTGATCGTGACACTACAGAAATGGTGCACCTACCTCCTATCCGCATATTAAGAACGAAACGTTAAGATGTAGCCGACCTGTTTGCTACATTCTCGAGCTGACATTCAGAGGAGACTTGTGATGACGGAAGGGCCTAGAGGCTGTAGAGCATCAATTTTCTTGAATGCTTCAAATTCGAAACGTACAGGGAAGCAAGAGCCACGACAAAGTCATTGTCTGCAGTGCCCCTCATGATTCTTTTCAGTGGTTCTACTAGCACCGGAAATGACGTCATATCGGATGACGCCATCTTTCTTGTATCGGAACAGGGAAAGCAGGCTGCTCTACAAAAGTACTCATTCTTCAAGACTTTTGGACACTCCCGCTCTAGCTACCGACATGTAAGTGTTAACAGCAAGCGGATAAAATCTCTTGCTTATCGCGAAGCAAAAGCGTTGACAAACAAGCATGAAGAGATCTCGATTTCGGAATTAAATCACTCGCTTCTTTAAATATAGGCTAGAAAAGAAAGCCTTTATAGATATAGTCTATATCTCTGACAACACCACGCGTCCTCCTTTCTCTTTCATCAGATTCCAGTTATCCAGGTAGCTAAACTATTGCATGTCGATTCTACTTCCTAAAGGGTAAATAAGATTGCATACCACATCGCAAAGTTTGGAATGAACATATTTGGGAAAAGTCAGCAAAGCAGCAGGCCGACTTCCCATAAACACTGGTCGGCAACAATACTGCAGGACATCAAACCTCCAATCTCTTTATTTCCCACACGCCGACAAAGCCTCATTAGCAAAGCAGTCTAGCCACAGTTATTTAGCTTTCGCAGATGACTACGACTGCAGGTGAAACGGCATCGCACCTAAGTCGATGCAGCAAGGCCAAACATTGGTCCAGAGACAGACCATCAGGGGAATCCGAACACCAAAACGGCTTCGAAACAGCAGTAAACACTGATAACCAGCTACATAGTCCCGTTTCCACCCTCTCCAATAAGCGAAGTATTTGAAAATATTACTAGGACCTTTCCCCTATCATCATGGAAGCCCGGATCAGATTGAAATTGAATCCTCTAAGCCAATGCTGCAATATGCTTAAAAAAACTAAAAAAAGACCGCGAGTCCCTAAATCTAAAAGACCATTAGTGACTCGATGTAGTTTTTATGTTAAACATTTTTAGATTTCTATTTGGTTAGCATTAATGCTTTTTTGAATTTTCTAACGTTTTTAGCAGGAACTTCTCAACTTGGCCATCACTTGATGGGTGAATATCGATTCCTTAGACTGGCAATGTGTCGCATAATATGCATAATATGATTCTGAAATTATTTTCCTGCTCCTTTTCCTTTTACTGTGAAGCAAAATCATTGATTTGAAAGTAAATTCTGGTGCTAAGCAAGGTCATGGCGCTATCAGCAACGGCAAAGGTCATAGCGCCATTAACAATGACAAAGGTCATGACGCAGCTTACAACGGCAAAGGTCATGACGCAGCTTACAACGGCAAAGGTCAGGGATCAACAACGGTAAAGGACATTTAGTGCAATTAACAATGGCAAAGGTCATAGCGCCATTAACAATGGAAAGGTCATAGCGCCATCAACGATGGCAAAGGCTATAGCGCCATTAACAATGGCAAAGGTCATAGCGTCATAATGCTCGAATCACAATCGAATGCCAAGGTCGTGATATGAGGGCCTTTTTAAATCCTTTTTAAATTCGCCCATCTTGCCACGAATGTACCAGAAAGTATCCCTGACACACACAAAATTAATTAAATCCGTGACAGACCAGCAGAGATATACCTTCTTAAGCAATTGCTCAATCCTTAATAGGATTTCCTATTAAGGTTAAATCGAGTTTCCTTAATAGGCGATCGCAACACACATCTTTCCTCGCAAATTTTCTTTCCAAGTGATCTTCCAAGACGCTCTTTGGAATATCTTTGAACAAATCAGTGCTTTTATACTGAGGACTATCGTCGAAAATATCAAAGCAACAGTCTGGATAATCTTTAACTAGACAGCTCTAAAATACTTTACATCCAAAAAAGTTTTATATTCTAATACTTCTAAGAAATTCTTTTAATTCCAATGTAATTGCCTGTTTCTTAAAAATCCTATACATCGTTTCATCACAAACTTTCAACAGTTATCGAGCATGGTATTAATTCTATAATTATGCCTGATTTCATAAATTCTTCAGAACTTAATCGGTTTCTGTTATTTTAGTCAGAAATGGAACAAAAAGGATTCTGCTAGTTGTCAAACTAAATTTGCTAGGATAAAAAACGCGTGTTTCACAAAACCAAGCCCTGTTGCTTGCGCCGAACCACTCGCCAGGAACTGAGCTAAGATTTGTATCTGTTTAAAGAATGTGGTTATCCTCGAGTGATGAAGAGGGTCGCTTAATCCGGGTTCACGTTAAATCTGCAGGATAGGAAACTTGACTGTTCAAGGAAATACTGGCTCGCACCGCTGTGACAATCACTCTATCAAGGAAGCACAAAGATTCAAGGCTTCTAATAAAGAGACTTATTCAATAAAATTTAAGAGTGAAACAGGTTCGAAATACAGCCAAACATGCAAAGAGAATTTTGCTTGTCCTAAAAATAGAGTAGATTTACTTTGAAACAATCACATCTTGAAAGAAAATAACAAACTTACCCTAGACCCATTAGGTCTGAAATTAGATTTCCAACCGCAGCGGCTAAAATAAATGAATCAAACCATTAAAAATTTTCAACAGCTTTCTTGTCAAAATTTGCAACAGAATTTTCATTTGAAGGGGCACAACTGCAGTTGAATATTTCGAATACAAATTTTGATTAAAAAGATTCAAAACGAAACATCGTTCGCTATTTATGGTTCAGGCGGATACCAAAGACAAAATGTTCGACAAAAATAGTACTTGATCACAAACAATTAGCCAGTATGAAATTTAAGGGGAAAGTTCATCACTCACCAGCCATCGTTGAAATTCCTAATGTTACACCGATGGTGTGGTCAATGTATTCGCCCTAGAGCAATTAAAATATTTGAAAAAAGATTGTACAAAGAGATAGTTGACAGAAATATTGATACACAAATAACGAGAAAAAGAAGGTGCTCATGATTACACTAAAGCTCTTTGAATAACGAGGACGAAACTCGTGTATACAAATAGATAATTTGCTAAGGAAGTATGTGATCGTTTGGAAAATTCGAGAAATCAACAATAGATTTACCATGGAGCACTGCATGTAAATTTAACAACTAAGATACATCTATATAAATATATGTATAAGATCTTGTGCAGAGGCTGAGAGCTTTATGGCATTAAGCTAATGCATTGAAAGAATCAAATTGCATTCTATTCACTCAGGGTTACCAAGTAGGCCCTTGCTCAAACTTTCAAGAAATTGCAGCCTCAACATCTAAAGCTCAGACCAGGGATCAACTGTTTGAAATTCATGAGACCCTTTTCTTGCAAAAATATATCCAGAAGGATCATCTCATCATTAGGGGATCTTAATCTATTCAGATTGCAACGTTCAGGGAGGTGTGAAGAAAGTTTGATTGGATCAAAGTATCAGAAAGATGAGGATATACTTGCCATCCATAGTTAAAGACTACTGTATTTTAACAACAATTAGCAGTGACATCGTAACATGGTAGAATGTAGCTATGTTGGTAAATTATAGCATTCTTGTTGTTATTGCTATATATGCACTACGTTGTGTCTTTCATGCAGAAAGGGAGTCACATGCGGAAAGAGCATTACGTGGGGAGAGCATCACAAAATTTTCCAGATATTCTCGATATTCTGCAGACTTAAGAATACTTCAGAAGAAGAAGTTTATAAGGATTCATTCCCACCTTGGCTTTAGATATAAAATACTGGAACATCAAAGATGCAATAGAACTTTCAATAATGAATGTATAGAGCTTTGGTCGTAAGCAGCTACTGACGTAAGCAGATTTTGACGTATACAGCTACTGACCTAAGCAGTTTTAGAGACAGAGAACTCAGAGGCAGAGGAGTGTCAGAAAACGCAGGTTGACTTTCACTGAGCTAATCATAACTCAATAAATTGAACTCAACCACTTGCAAAAGTGCCTGTCAATTCAGTTAAACATCAGTTGTAATGAGGCATCACAATAGGGAGTGCGAGTTTGAGGTGATGAGAGATATGTGGCAATCATTAGGTAGACCAGGAGATGTGCACTGATGATTGAGAAAGAATAAAGGAGCAAATATTTCAGTAAGAGACAGTATATCAGTTTATTTCAATTACACATGACATTGGTATTCAAATTCTTCAAATTACTACCAAAACTTCATTAAGAGCAACTCACTGCTATAATCATGATTCCATTGTCCAACAGACCAAAGCCAATGAATGGGATAGCATTGCATGCCATAACTATAAAGACAATGTCAGAAGATTCAGCAAATATTCCTGACAAAATTGTACTAACTGTCAGGTGATGACCTTTATTTCTTACCAGCTTTCAGCCATGAATACCAATTGTATTTAACTCTGATTATAATATATTTTGCAAGACCAATGCAAACAACATCTGCATTTTAGATAACCACTTTTGAAAATTCTTCTAAACTAAAAGGTCTCTAGAAACTATATAAAGTCTCTATAGAAAGAATAGTGCTGAAGAGAAACACAGAAATATAGGTGGAAGTGAGTTAAGAAAAGAAAGAGAGATGCATACCTAACTTCAATTGCTGAATTGTTGGATCTGGATCAGGATCTGCAAAGACAGTAATACAGCAATCACTGATTGATTTTTTTGTAGAATATATGGAAAAGTTTTACTGCAAGTACTTGTTAAAAGGGAACAACTTTCAGTTTTCACAGAAGAATGGCAGTGTTTACTTGTCAGTTAGGTGTACTTAAACTAAAATTATGAATCATAATTTGATAGTAAATATATTGCTTTTCTAAATCAAATCAATAAAGAAAAACAGAGATGGTAGGAATATACATGAGATGCCATCCCTTGACTTTCAAAATTATAACACAGATGCAAGACAATAATACAGATGCAAGTCTGTCTAAAGTCATAGCTCTAGCTAACCAGAAAGAGAAATCAAAAACATTAAATAAATATGAGAGCTCCACAAAGAATTTCTCAGTCTGTTGTCCAATTAACAATCCTTCAATAGAAAAATCAATAATTTCTAGGATGCAAAATGTGTAAAGAGGATGGATTGTAATCCTGACAAGTAAACTGTTGTTCAAATGGCCAAAAGAGAACAGATCAAGTTAGGAGTGCATTTGCTCTCTCTGAACTGTGACACCGCTAACAGTTATTGACTGGAAGGTAGACTTTATTGAGGGTGATTGGAAATGTCTATTAGACATGTAATAAATGCAGTTTGATAAGACGAGAGGAAGCCTGAAAGAAAAGATGCTAAGCACAAAATTCTTTTGAAGATCGAAAGTAACGAGAGAAAAACCTGGATGTTTTGATCTTAATGCTTCATTATCTTATCAGCATTATTTCTTGCCAATGATGAGGTTTTCCTTATCTTCCAATAATGTTCTTGGAATGATTCATCAGGTGTACTTAAATTTAAGCATTGTCGCATGATAGGATATCAAATAAGAGCATAAGGAAATACCATCAGAAAGGTCCAAAAGCCCTTCTTCAGCTTGAAAATCTTGCAGAGCTGCAAATAATGCACTCCTTTCTTCAGGAAGCAGCCATCGCACAAATTGATTTGCTGTGTGCTTTGAGGACAATGGCTTATTACTTCTAGTACCATAAAGTCTTCTCTCACTGGGGTGCCTTTCTGAGAGCCATTCGTGTCTCAGATTTGAAACTGTTGTTTTGCGAACAAGAATTAGAAGCATTACAATATTGGTATCATAAGGTAAATTTTCAACCTTATGGTTGCAAGATCTTGTATGGTAATGATATTATACTGATATAAAGATATTCTAAGAACAATAACATATTTTCATCTTGATTCTCAACAGGAGACACATCATGTGTACACACAACATTCACTATTTTACCATCTTAAGGCAAATAAATTAGATTTATCGGTTTTGTTCTGATATACTTTCAGGATCCTGGGATTACCTATCCAAAAAAGACAACATTTTGAAAATAGTCGCTCAACAGCATAGAGTAAATATACTCCATATAGATAACTTGGCAATTAAATAAAACGTTGGTGCACATCAATTTCATAGATTAGATTGATCAGATGTCGCATCAAGTGAGAGGACCAATTAATTACTACTCAAGGCTGTCATCGAGTCCTTCTGGCTAAAAATGCACATCAATCAGGACACGTAGATCAACAACCTTGAGGATAATTTTTATCGTTCGATCCAGGTTGCAGCTACAATTACAGTTCAACAGACATGTCTGTTTCGTGGCATATGAAAGAAAAAGAAGGGCACCTGTAGAATATGATCCTAATGTACGGCTAAGAGGTCGACACTGTTTAGGCTTAATTGCTTGGGTTCTGGAATATTTGAACGTGGAACAGTTGCATCTGTTTCTTGTAATTTGAAAACATATCCTGGGTATTCGATTCATGCTTCTTGGTTCTTGACTGTCGACCTGCTATGTAAACTTTTCATTGAAAACTCTTAAACGTTAAAGCATATTTACTGATAAATTATTAATTTGAATTCAATTTGATTTGGGAAACATCACAATCAACATGATCAATCAATTCTTTTGTTTTCTTTAAAATCCGCCCCAGTTTTGCCTCGACTCCAGTTTCGCCATTACGAGACGGGGACACCTAAACACAATATCAAAATGGCGGATAATGGAACGAAAAGTCTCTCTCTAGAGGCAAATGTAATTGTCAAGAAAATCACAGAAAATGAATCGCACTTGTCAATTATTACACAAAAAATAATGAAGTGTGAAGGACGCAGTCAAGATATAAAAAATTTGCGGAATGATGCGAGAAGGGCAATGCAAACAATCAAGTCGGAACTCGAGGTGAGAGCTGTGTGGCGATTGATTAATGTGGGTGATTTTGCCTGTAGCAAGAATATTGGAGCCATAACCTTAATATTTAGGAAAAGATTAGGGACATGGCTAGTAACGTATTTCTTATGTGATATGATTCTGCATTAGCACCGAACTTGGGCAGTCAACAATTCACCGAGTAGCAATCATTGAAAAAAAAACATTTTGTAGAAGCGCAAAAATTTGTCGATCTTGTGCTTAGATAACATTTAAAGTGGAATTATATGCTTGCCTCTCATCTATCCTTTCACTTAATTATGCTTTTGTTTATTCATTTCCATTAAGCTTCTTTCTCGAGTGCAAGAGCTGGAGACTGACAAAGCTTGCATTGAAGAGGTTCTCTCAAAACATAAGAAGGCCCAAATGAACTTGCAAGTAAGCCTTCGAAAGGCGAATCTCATAGCTGAAGACAAGCTAGCGTCTTATCAAAGAAGTGAACTCTTTTCTGATGAAAATAAAGAAAACTTATCAGGCTCAAATATTCATAGAAGAAAGAAAAGCCAAGAAAAAGCAACAAAAGTTGCTTCAAACATTACTAGTAATTTGTTGAAAATTGCTGAAGTAATGAACAGTCAGGTAGCACATAATGTTGAAAGCACAAAAGTCCTTGAAGAGTCATCAAACCAGCTAGAAGAAACAAAAGAAGAGCTGAAGGGAATGGCAGGAGTCATACAAATGAGCAAAAAGCTCATAAACAAGTACAGTAGAAGGGAGCTTACAGATACATTACTCATATTTTTTGGGTTAGTCCTGTTTTTCTCAACAGTTATTTATATAATATTGAAAAGAATTTGAATAGAGGGTAATTAATATAGAATTTAATGGGAAATACATTGTTTGGTTAAATTTAAAATGACATGACATTGTTACTGGTAGCTAGTTAAAAGTTTAACAAAATATTGTTTAGAGCAATTGTGTGTTTTTTAAACATTCTCTATCTTACTGCATCTTCTTTTTCATATATGACATTTCAATTGAACAAATTATGTATTCAATTTTTCCAGAGAAACTGGTGTGAAAAATCAACCAGTGGTTGCAAACTTGATGGGAAAATATAAATAGTTGAATGCTACTTGTTGCTTTTGTAATGACCTGTGGTTAAGTTTTCTTGACCAGCAAATACACAGAGTATGAGCTACAAATTCATAGTACATAATAATAATTAGAATGATAGGGTATGCTGGTTTTGCTTTTTTCAAACTGGTCGAACAGTAATGTTTTAATGTGATGATTTAAATGGTTTCTAGAAACAGCAGCTTTCAATTCAACTGATAAAGTAAACAGCCAGTTGCGGATAGAAGAATACGAATAAGGTTGTGAGAAGGAACGTATGATTGGCTGTCTGGTGACCAATCAGCGCCTGTTCACAACTTCTTCTAGAATAGTTCAAATGAATAAACGGGCCCATTCTAGATGCATAGAAAGGAGATTAGATTATTGATTAGACAGCCTCCAGCTAGTAAATGAAAAGACATCCTGGTGTGCCCTGCTTTGAACACATTTGCATGCTCTGGGGAGCGTCGGAAGAAAAAGTGCTCGAGTATGCAAAAATTTTGGCTCCGCTGTTCTGTGCTATTTTGAAGTTCTGCAGGGTGGCATAGCATAAGCGAAATCTGCTTAACTTGAAGTCCGAGGAAAGTTAGGCACGAATCCGACTTAGTGAAAGCAGCCTTTCTGGAGCCCTGGCAGCATGGTTGAAAAACGGTTCTATCCAGGGGCTGCTCAGACTAAAAATTAGTTGGTAATAAAATGTTTGGCCACGCCTTTTATCAAAAGTGGAAACGCCCATTTTTCTTCTGAAGAAGTATTCATATGATAATATTTGCTTTTTATATCGTATAAAATATAAAATCATTAGTTCAACCTTAAAAAACAACGAAGATTTAGCTTCAAATCCACATCAAGTTCCAACTTCCTATACCCAATTCCTTCAACATACAGCAACAGAAAAAGCAATCAACAAAAAGTCTATACGTAAATTTAGAGAATCTTCTATGATATGATTTGTACAAATATTGCAAGAAATGCAAAAAAGAACACGAAATAAAAGAACTGTGTTAATTTTGAAAGAAAAATGATGTGCCTTCAGTCAGATGAAAACAGAGTCTGTAACAACGGAATCACATTTGCGTCTTTGCTGACTACCCTTCGACTTGCGCTGCAAACAAGACCTAGATAACTCTACTCCGAAAACATGCGTGATTTGAATGCAATAAGATTTAAACTGTCTCATGACAGCTTAAAGAGTTCCCGATCCTTGACAGCGATGGCAAGTAGCAGACAAAGACAAAAACAGTCAAGTGTCAAATTCTACAGAAATCTTCGGCAATTCTACCATCAGTCTATTAGCAAATATTTAGATTAGTTTTTCTTTGATTAAACTCGATATATTACTTGGAGAACGTCAGCCATTTTCTTGGGGTATCTATCAGCATTTTGTCTACTTGTTGCTGGGTGATGCCTCTTTGAAGCATCTTTGGAACTGTGCTGCATAGAATGTGGGAGTACCCGTGACCGCCATACTTAACCTGAAGAGTAAAGATAGTAGAAGAGAGAATGCTTGATTGTAATGAAACCACTGTAAGTGATCAACAGCCAAGTCTAGCCAATTAACCCCCCGAATTAACCCCCACCCTTCCCCCAAAGATGGCATCAAGTTACGCCATAACGCAAGATCAATAAGTGTATACAAATAAAATATACATATTTCAGGGGAAACGAAGGAAAAACGGGGCGCAGATTTCCCTTTAAAACTGGCAAACAATTCTCAATAATATGAACACACGAACAAGTAATAAGTGGGCCAAAAATATCTGATGGCTATGTTCCTTATTTTACTTAGATTATGCATTAGCTTTTTGACATAAACAAAGTCCGTTTGCACTGAGAAAAAACAGACTGCATTTCGTAATACTAGTTTTTAACATATAAACAAAAGGAATGATTAAATGATAGATGATGATTGGCAAGTGATCTTAAGCATGCTTACCAATCAATGCCTTGTATGAACAAAAGGAATGATTAAATGATGATGATTGGCAAGTGATCTTAAGCATGCTTACCAATCAATGCCTTGTATGAACAAAAGGAATGATTAAATGATAGATGATGATTGGCAAGTGATCTTAAGCATGCTTACCAATCAATGCCTTGTATGAACAAAAGGAATGATTAAATGATAGATGATGATTGGCAAGTGATCTTAAGCATGCTTACCAATCAATGCCTTGTATGAACAAAAGGAATGATTAAATGATAGATGATGATTGGCAAGTGATCTTAAGCATGCTTACCAATCAATGCCTTGTATGAACAAAAGGAATGATTAAATGATAGATGATGATTGGCAAGTGATCTTAAGCATGCTTACCAATCGATGCCTTGTATGAACAAAAGGAATGATTAAATGATAGATGATGATTGGCAAGTGGTCTTAAGCATGCTTACCAATCGATGCCTTGTATGAACAAAAGGAATGATTAAATGATAGATGATGATTGGCAAGTGATCTTAAGCATGCTTACCAATCGATGCCTTGTATGAACAAAAGGAATGATTAAATGATAGAGGATGATTGGCAAGTGATCTTAAGCATGCTTACCAATCGATGCCTGGTATGAACATCATGTGCGATCACAAGTTGATCTTCAAATCCTTGGTCAATCAAATGCTTGATTCGGTAAATCCTTTGTGCATCACTCAAAAAATCAACTGAAAGGTTATTTTGATAGTGTGATACTTCGATCCCAAAGAAGTCATGCTCCAAAATGCACCCTGTCTTTGCCAGCTCTACCAGTCCATCATACTCAAAAATAGTTCTATCCAAATGTGACATGACTGTTTTAGTGACATCACCCCCTGCTTCTTTGATTATGTTAATGATCTCCATTGGCGAATCATGATGCTTACCGGGGTGGATTAATAACGGAGCGCCGGTAATTTTCTAAAAAGGCAAAAATAAACCAGTTTGCTCTACAGATCTTTGTGGAAGGGATTGCTTTAAACAATATGGTTGCACACGATGAGATAAAAATAGATGTATCAGCATCACGTCATACCTGAATTAACATTTCACTTTACCTCATCACAGCACACATTGTCGAGAATCTCAGGTAATCATGAAATTTGATGTGTTTTAAAATCTTTCATGTCACCATCTTTGCAAATTAGTGGAACTGCATTCAACTTACCACACATTTCAAAAGAAAGGGTGCTGTTTGCTTACGTAGAAGCTATCCTAACAGAAAGGAATCAATGGATGCAGTAGCAATAAAGAAAGATGAATAAAACAAGATGGAACCTGTGCTTTGGAGGCTGCAATCAAGCACATCCTTTCCAAATCTGTCAAAGGATAGCAGCACCCAATTTCACCAATTACGCCTCCTTTAATACCATTTCTGCCTTCTTGAATGTCCTTGACAATTTCCTGAGGGGGAAAAAATAATCCTCTCATTCATATGCAATCCCTCATATAATTTTGCACTATGCTATCACCTACAGAAACATTTATCAATATTAAATGTTTACATGGAATTGGTCATAGTTTTCTCTGGAAAGACAATATCTTTTCCACTTCCCCGGCTGTAAATTTAAATGAAATCTTTTGCAATTTCAGGTTCCTACAGACTGATATTTGGACTTCAGAAAAACAAAAAGGGAGGAAAAGAAAACAAAAAGAAAAACAACTCTTACTAATGTAAATGTATTTAAAAGATGAAAGCAAAAAATTACTTATAATTGAACCTTTTGGTTTTTGGAAAGGAGCAGCTTAGGTTAAGGTTTTGGATGTGTCTAAGGCATGCAACTATCTTAGACTATTATTGTGATCATGCTAACATGCTAGCATTCTACCTAGAAGTTCCGTGGCTTGGAACACGACAAGGATATTCGATGGCCTCCTTCTTCACCTAGCAAGAGATGGGTACCTAGTCTATAGACGGGGAATTTCCTGTAGCAGGAAAGTGGATTGGTCACCCATCCCATAGGTCACAAGACATATAAAACAATGGGGTACCACAACATTCATATAAAACAGTGTGCCAACTTTCTTCCATCAAGAACAGCTTTGCTGCAAACCCCAAGATGTAAATAACACAAAACTGGTACAAAACTACTGCTCAATGGGCAATGAAATGTTACCCTGACTACTCTAAGGGGCTAAGAAAGTTTGAAGGGGCAAATTATGCCAAATTAATAAGATGCCATTAGCTTTTATTGGTGCTCAGAATCAAATTAAGCAGGACTGAGTAAAAAGGCAATTCAGAATGAACAATCTCTTTATCTACCAAACTAAGATAGATGCTACACGAGAGGATTCATTCCCATTGAAGTGATTTTTAAAACCAAACCTTGCAGATATCATCAATACTGGCATTCTTTACGTAATCAGGCAGAGTGAAACCCATGTAATGGCCAGCTCCTGCAATAATGTGAACACCAGTGGATTCTGAAACCTCCTTCAGGAAATCCCAATCAGGATTTATTCCCACAGTGGTAGCCTCAACGATCGCCCCTCCGCCATTCTCTTTGAAGAAACCAACTTCAGTGATCATTGACTTGATAGTCTCATCACAAAGTCTCAGGTTCTGAATATGGCTATAGCTAAAATGTCAAAAAGAAAGTTATGGAAAAGAGCTTTGGCCATTCATTACCAAGAAAAAATGCCTTGGATCAAACTTTATCTAAGTGATTCACTCCTCTGAATCCCAACCATTTCAAAAACCTTACAAGATGGGTGATAACTTTTGATAGTTGTCAATACTCCATAGAATATTCTTAAGTGCAAAAAATTTTACTTGCATTGTTTAAAGTTTTTCAATAGATACAATTTCAATTTGATCCAAATTTGATTGACACTCAAGCAGAAAATAATTATATTCAATATCTACCAATTTAAGAATCTTGAAAGAGGCAATAATTAAATTGAAGAGGCTTCTTTTAAACAAGAGAGATCTCAGAAACTAAAATCAAAGAAACCTCTTTAAATAACTGCAAGGTGATAACTGAATCTACTTGGAGAGAAAATATTTCATCAGATGCATTGGGGATGACTTGCAAGGGCATCAAGATTGGCTTGATCAACAGATACTCCCTAGATTAACAGTTTCAAACAACTAGGTCTGATATATTATCATAGCTCCTGATAAAGAAAGTGAATTTAGATCAAATGAGCAATGCACTAACGGATATTGTCTAATCCAGCCAAGATTATCAAGACGTATTTCAGGGTCCCTTGCTTTTTGTTTATCAGCATCAGTTTTTGGCTCCAAATAGCAGCACATGTACTCAAGTTTAATGTGTTCGTGTGTCAAGGTTTTTCCCAACTGATCAGGAGCAATCAAGCCACATACTAAAAAAGAGAATAACTTGAATGTTGGTTTGCAGAAATGTTTCTGTCAAGTGTTAACAAAAACAGTAGCAAATAATTTAAGCTGTCAGCAAAAACAGCAAGACCCATGGCTCAACATCATTATGCAAAAGTAACACAGTCTGAACATAGCTTTGGATTTTTTAAGCTCTTCAAAGGAGCATCATATCTTGGTTCAACTTTGCACTCTGTTTATCCTTTTTACCAAGTGGTCCTTTTCAAAATTCCTTTCCTATATTGAAGTTTGCCCCCCTCCCTCCGCATTTTGGGTCTCATCAGGGGCCCTGATAAAAAGAAGAATTCGACCTGTTGACGCAACACAAACTGATGATGCATCTTTCTAGAAAAAGCGTCTCAAACAGCTAAAAGGGCGTGTCCTTTCGACCAAGGGCGTGGTATTGCAACTGAAAGCAACATTTTAATAGCACCACCATATAAATGAACAACTCAACCGTCTCCACAATTTGCACACCCAAAATTGCATTCGTTTAAACAGAGCAGACCATACGCGCAAAGGCACAAATCTTGACATTAACGATAGAAAATCAAGAATTGATGAGAATCAGCAAGTTTATATCCTAAGGATCATTAAGGGCTGAAACACTCAACAATGGTGATCGCTTGTTATATTTTGTAACTTTTATACTGTAGCAAAGTGAAGCATGTGACCAATCGAGACGACGAAACAACCCTTCGCCAAGACACCAGGCAAAAAACAAACGCTGATCCCGGTGAAAACTGATACGAACCTGTCTGGACTTTTCCGAAGGACATTGCTGCAGATAAAATGACACTTCCACGATAATTTTGGACTGGAGACGCAGTGAAATTGCGTCTAGACTGGAGACGCAGCAAACCTTGTCTGCTGGGGATTCAAAACAAAGTTCACAAAAGGATTCTGGCGGGTAACTTATTCATTGTCTCCTTAAGGGAAACAACGGCTACCACCTTAGGGCTATCTGTCGGACACTGTTCTATAAAAATGTACCCATTAAACATTAACTAAGGTTAATATCAGAGATTTCTCTCATCATTTGAAAGAAATTGGTCCCCACCCCCACCGATAGAGGAAAGAACAGCTCAAATTTGCACTTTCACCATTTATTTGCAGTATTTCAAGCTTTTTGCCCCTGTCGCACACATAAGCTTTCATAGTAGTCAAAGGGGTAGATAATCCTAATTAACGTCTTTTTAGATTCAGCATGATTGGCAAACAGGCATATAACTATTCTTTCCATTTGCTTTGTCAATCAACAGTCGCAAATTAATCTGTGAATAAAATAAACTAATTTCGTAATTTCGCTCTTTTGAGTAACAAAATTGACAGGTTTTGCACGAAACTTGGGAAATAACTATTGTAAAACAAAAAGTTTTCAATATAATTTCGCGTTTCTGGCTCCTAGCTCTAGTTTCATTTTGCAAAACGATGGCATTTCGCTAAAAAACTTATGCCATGTACCATGGGGGCAAAGGCCTTTCCAAAGCACAATTTATTAAAAGCCTCCCATTGAAATATAGTCTTGGAAGGGGTGCGGACGCAAGATTTGAAGAGGAGCAAGATTTGAAGAGGCAAGAATTGGTAAAAAAAAGCAAAAGAAGGTAGTGCATACTCATTATACTGAATGATTGTCTAACTGAAACAGAACTATACTGCAACACAACAGATATTAATATAACTATACTGAAAGACCTAAGAGAGTTGAAAGCCCCTCTGTTGATACCTAATCAGAAGTAGGCGCGTTTCACGATAACCTCGCATTCAATATGCAGGTAGGGAATTAATTTACACTGAGACCTGGAATGGACTCTTCAAATGAGATCGCATTTGTTGACGATCTTATGTCAAAAGGATGATCTATAAATATTGAACCAATTCGCATATGTAGAATAGAGGCGGTCTTAAGGCCAAATGAACAGGGCAAAGACACTGGTCTACTTGAGCATATGGCGAAAAGGCCCGCAAATAGTTTGATCCTACAACTACCGGGGATAAAAATGACTTAAATAAGCAATCTGACTATGGCTTCGCAAAAAGACGAGGAATAGAAAAATATGCTTAAAAATAACAGTTATTTACCCATGCAACACACCCGGTCACAGATTCGGTTCCGGTCGGATGCAGAATTCGGTTTCGGTGAAAATACAAACCGCTTTCACCATTAGCTTTTAAACTCGGAGCATGTTTGTGGTCAACTGAACATTAAGATCCGAACTGCTATAGAAAAGCTTGCGACAAGTCTACACAATTAGCCTTGATAGTCCACGTAGCTTTCCATGTTGCGTGTCCATAGTTTTAATCTATACAAATACGAAAATACTTTGCGTAGTTCGATATACTTCGAATAGTTTATGATGTCTTTTCAACCTATCAACAATTTTCAACAACATTAAAACGACTGTCTTTCCGACCTTTGAACATTATCAAGCTGGCATGTTGCAGCAGCGAGTTACATCGGCAATGACGTCATCGCAATTATAAAGTATCAACAGAGCATCGGAGATTGATTAGCTTTCGACGCGTTCAGCTGGTACCGTTGGTTCTAACAACATCCTTCACACCGAAGCCCCTGTTAATCATCATCTCGTTAACGGACATGTCCAAGCCAGGAGCTCTGACGATAACATTCAGTAGGCCGTCTTCTTTATGCAAAACATCCACCTCAAGCAATTTATCCCCACAGATATCCGCCAATTCATCAATGGACTCTTCTGACCAATCGGAATCCGTCGCTTTGACACCGTGCAGGCAACACTGAACGGCCTGCCTGGGCAGACTGTAAAACTCCGAGTCAAGTAGACGAATGTTCTGCAACTGCACCACTTCAACATTGCCGTAGTCTATGAAACTAACCAAACAGCGTTGCTCATCGCAAACATCAATGACCTCCCCACGGTACCACTCGTTGTCAGCTGGGAATTGCGCGCTACAGAATGTACCCACCTCGGGGACTTTTTGCAACATACCATGGTCGCCGTCGAAATAGCGAGAACGTATGCTGTCCATGAGCTCTATCAGTTGACCGGAAGTGTCATCAAACTGGCACCAAAACAAGGAAGGAGACTCAGGGTGGGACAAGTGTAACAAGAGAGATGAGTCAGGTTCAATTTCTCGGCTCTCAACTTGCGTCAACAATGTTTTCCCTGACGAAGCGGTTGGCACAAATTCTTTTGCATCGACGTCTAACTCGGCAGCGGTAGGTTCGTCTTTGGATTCTGGCACAACATCTTCATTCGTCTCATCTTTGGGCTCCTTCGCTGCTTCCCCTTGGTATTGCAGCTCAAATTGTTCGTAAAGCAAGTCATTAACCGTCCCTTCAATCCCTTCTTTGTAAAACACGCAATCGTAAACATCACCCACTTTCCCAACAATTTCCACCGTCAAATCATGATCAACCATATTTTCGTGCAGCCAACCCGAAGCATTCTCCAGGTCGATATCCGCCTCGAAAACGTCATGAAACTGACATGTGATAAATGTCACCGGAAGTGACGTAAACTGCCCGGATGCTGCTCTGATGTCTTCGTTCTTCACTTTCCCTTCCTTTTCGTGATCGACAAAATAAACGCTGACACAGCTATCTTCCAAGCTCTTAATTTCAGCTCTAGACCACGCACCGTCTTCGTCAAACTTCGCCAAACAGGCAAGCCCGGTTTCCAAATTACTGACGTCACAGACTGTATTCTCGCAGAACTCTTTCATCTTTGGTCGGAGCGACTCGAGATCAGAAAGGAATGAAGACAAATAGCACTTGATGCGATCGACGGATTCAACATTAACAGGGCGTACAACTTCCCTGGCACCCAACTCTAAATTTGGCACGGCAAACCTAAGCGAGGTATTTTCAACAGCGCGTATTTTATCATCAGCTGATGTTGCCTGGGCCTCAGAGTCACCTTCGACTTTCTCTGCATTGGTTTCTGCATCGTTGACCTCAACTGGCGTTCCTTCGATTTCTAGAGCGAAGTGCGAGTATAGCTCGTCATTTAGGCTGTGTTCTGCTCCAGGCTTAAACAGGATACAATCGTACAGGGAATCAGAATGACTGACAACTTCAACAGTCACTTCGTGTCCAATCAGGTCATTGTGAAGCCAATGTACTGCTGCGTTTACGTCAAGGTCTTCATTATGAACATTATGCAACGCGCACTTCATTGCGGTTGCCGGAATGCGCAAAAACTCGCCGCCGATAACCCTGGTGTTTTCCTTCGGTACTTTATCCTTGTTTCCGTAATCGACAAAATGGACCTCAACATCATTATCAAGCACTTCAATAACCTCAGCTCTGTACCAAACTCCGTCCTCGCTAAACTTTGCTAAACAGGCCATTCCGACCTCGAAGTTCACTGGTCTGTCAAGTGTGCCTTCGCAAAACTTTGTTATTTCCTCGGAAAGGACATCAAGATCGTGCTGGAAGCGTGAAAACTGGCAATACAAATCTTGCAGTGATTCGGCATGAACGCAAAACATTTCCTCCTTGGACCCTTCATTTAGATCTGGTTTGCTGAACTTGGCAATCGCGACACTGGTGACGTCATCGCCTGGTGCACAAGGCGGTTGGTCCTTTGCCTGGTCGGCCTGGGCGATGGCCGTTTGACTGGGCTGGGAATTTTCAACAGCATCCACGTTCAGGTCTGACTCAAACAAGGCATACAGCTCATCATTAACTGTCCCTTCTGCGTTTGGCTTTGACAAAATGCAGTCATAACAAGCATCCACCACGTCGACAACCTCAACATTAACTTCCTGCTCAAGAACACTTTCTTGCAGCCATGCCACCGCGGCGTTCACGTCTAGATCTTCGTCATGAACATTGTGCAAGCTGCATTTGATGAGGGTCCGCGGAATACCCCGGAAATCACCTGTCAGTGCACGAGTGGCATCCAAAGAAACAACATCCGTGTTGCCGTAGTCAACAAAGAAGACTTCCACGGTGTTGTCACGCACTCCAGTAATCACTGACCTGTACCACAACTCATCTTCGGTGTAGCGAGCCATGCACCCGCTGCCAATGACTGGCTCTACATTGCTCCCGCCGGTTCCATTGCAGTACGCCTGCATTCGCTCTGAAACAACGTCGAGGTCACCTTGATACTTCGTAAGCTGCACGTAGATCTGATGCAGCGAGTCGATGTGAGTACAGACAGCGCTTTCAGTCGTTTTAAGAGCAACTGATGGATCCAAGAATCTATTTGCTTCCTGTGAGATTTTCTCGTCGCTTTCTTCTCTAGCAGTGTTCAGCTTCTGGCTTCCACTTTCCGTTAAATCTGTGCCAGCAAACTCTTTTTGCACAAGCTCATTGACATCTTTGCCAACGACAAACAGTTTCGCTGTATAAACCCCAGCACCAAGCTTTTTGATAAAAGATACCTCAACTGTATTCTCCAGAAGCTTCTCCTCCAAAAAGGCCTTGATTGGCTGACTCTGCTGGCTAAATGATGCTTGTCCTAAAAATTGAGTTGTAAAACTTAATTGGTCTGATGAAGATATGAAATCAAACAAAAAACATATTGCAGGTGCAAAAGCAACGCAAGCAGAAACACGGTTCCATTTGATTCTCAAGCCAACTTAAACAACACTAGCACAGCTCCCTCGATAAAACAAGTAAACAGTGGCACGAAGTGAATTTTCAGCCAAAAGGATTTGGAACAAAAACAAATTCTCAATTAAGTAGCAACTGCATGGAAAAATACTTAACAAATCGAATCATTCCCGCGAATGGATTTAAATGGCTAGAGGTATTTCAAAATGGGATAAACACTGTCCGTCAATCGTGACAAAACGAGATAAAATGAAGACAAACCTTCGAGAACGCAGGCAAAACTTGCTTTGGGTAGACCGAGAAACGGCTCGGTGATGGGCCTTATTTGTCCTTTAGTTACAACTCCCTTATTCCCATAGTCCACATAAAGCACATTGACATCGTCACCATCTAACTTGACAATTTCAGCACGATACCACTCGTCGTCATCAGCGAACTGGGCAAAGCAAGCCATGCCTGTCTCAATAGTTTGTGGTGGACCTGTCACTTCTGCACAGTAATGCGAAATATGCACCATCAGTTCGTCCAGCTGTTCTTGTACTGATGACGGCTGACAGATCACTTGCAGGTCATCGTTCACAAAACAACAGAAGGCTCCAGTCTTACTTGAGAGATCCAGATCCATCTCCTTGAACCTCGCCGCCATCTTTTCTTCGTCACATATCCTAGCACTCTTTTCCGATGCCAAAGGCTCAACAGGCTCAACTTTCAATGAACCAGCCGTAGTCTCCTCCGTCGAGGCCGGCATCTCTTCTAGCGCAAACTTGCTGTACAACTCATCGTTCACAGTTTCTTCCCCACCAGGATAGCACATGTTGACTTCATAATATCCATTTTCATCTTGCTTTGTTATGAACTTGAAACAGTATTCGTTGTTGAGGCAAGACTCCTCCAGCCATTGCTTCCCCGCAGCAACGTCAAGGTCCTCCTGGTGGACATCATGTAGCCTGCATGAAATCCCCAGGGCAGGCAGCCGCATGAACTCTTCAGTCGTCTCCCGAATGTGAGCAAATGAGACTTCATCCTCGTTTCCATAATCGACGAACCTCAATTTCGCGTTGTCACTTGAAGTTGATAAAATGACAGCTCTATACCTGAAAAATCAAAATCCAAACATGATAACTGGGTTCTTCTCAGACTGACTAAAGAGCTGTCTAATAAACTAAGTAGAGAAGAAATAGAATTTAAACTATGTTTCAATACCGTAAGACTACCAAAATCTGTTTAAAACTAAAAGCCATTGAGCCTGGGTGAAAATGCCAGTAAAGGTTGCAAGGCATCTCAAATGCGCAAGAAAGAAAAGCGGTCAGCCTTGCTTACCAGCCACCGTCGACGTGGTAGTTGCCAAGGCAACACTGTCCAACGAACGGCGCGCTCATGGGCTTATCAGAACTACCACAATGCAGTGCGATCTTGTCCATCATCTCGTCGAATTCCTCGGAGTGGCGCAGAACGTGAGCTTCCAGTGTGTCGAGCGATCTGACAAAACTGCACAGCATAGTCTCTTTGGCGTCGACGTCGAAATCAATCTTCGAATACGTGAACTGGAAAACAGAAAATGCACTTCAGAAAGACAATCGAAATCTCGTTAAAAGCTGCGGCTGTTTCTCAAGATTCATAATCAGTGTTCGGCAAATGGCTACGATTCAGTGGTCCCATGATGAAACCATCAAGCCCACTTCTTACGTGACATAAAAATAGAAATACCTTCTTGGCAGGAGCAGTTGACTTCTGAGAAGAGTCTTGGCTAGTTGGAAACTTCTTCAACACCATATCTTTGACCGACTCCCCAGTTTCTGAAAAGGTTATATTGGCAACAGCTGACGGTCCTTTCACATCATCCGTTACTTCGACTATAAGTATTGCATTGACACACTTCTCTTCAAGGAAGGAAATGACTTCAGCATTCACAGGGATTCCAGGTATAGTGCAGTCGAGGCACGTGACAGACAATTCACAATCAACTGGCCTGGCCTGCCTTATATCGTTGACGGGGACGACCGCCTCGTTTCCAAAGTCGACAAACTTCACAGTTACTTCACCATTACCAACCGTCATGATTTTGCCTCGGTACCACGAATCATCGTCTGCAAACAGCGCCAAGCAGGCCTGGCCTAAAACTGGCTTGGGCACCTTTGCAGCAGCACCATCACAATGCACGTATATCTCATCCATCAGACTGCCCAATGGTCCTTCATATTCCACAAGCTGGCAGCAAACTTCCCCAGTTGGCTTGACAAACGTTCCCAGGGCCTCGAACTTCGCCCCCCTTTTTAGCGTCAACTCCGGGAACGAGGGTGCTGCGCTGGCGCTAGAACCAGACGGCTTTCTAGGTGCAGCCTCTGTTTTACCGAACAGATCATTGACGCTTTTGCCCGTGCTCTTGTCCTTTAACACAACCGTGTGTGTTTCATTCTGAAATGAGACCAGCTCAACTGAGAATGTCTTATCTGCACACGCATCCTTAAACTTCTTGTTCTCCTCCGTATTCCACGCGCCGGCTTGCGGTACTGCAGTCGCCAGAGAGCATTCGACGGCCTGTCGTGGCAACAGGAGCATATCCGCTGGAATCTCCTTTATCGACTCGTTCTTCACCCACTCATCGTTTCCATAATCAACGAAAAACAGCCTCGCTTCCCCTTGCCTCGTTTCCAAAACCTCTCCTCTATACCAACACGCATCCTCACTGAATAGGCCTACACAACACATTCCCTTGGCCACTGGCCTCAACACTGGCAGAGCACCGGAACGCTCATAAATGCTATTCATCAGGGCTTCGAACTCTTTTTCATCTTTGGCCAAATGACAATAGAACTTGCTTGGCGACGTACCATCTAGGAAATAGGCGTCATATTTCTCTCCAACTTTCATTTCTGGTTTCTTGTACACCTTCACATTTGCGCTGGCGGTTGAAGCGGGCTTTGAGGAAGCCTGCTGATTCGATAGCTCCTGGGCGATGCTCTTGCCATCAGAAACGAGGTCAACAATGTACGTGGCTCCTTGTCTCCCTGTGACCTTCAGCGACAACTCCTTATCCATGACACGATTCTCAAAATCTGTGGATGGGCCTACATCACCAAGCAGAGTGCATCTGACCGCAAACGCTGGCTCTTCCAACAAATCGCCGCTCAACTCTTTCAGGTCGGCAATTTTGACTGAGTCGACGTTGCCGTAGTCAACGAACTTCACCTTGGCGTGCGTCTGGCTTTCTAAGCACTCCAGGGCAGCCCTGTACCAGGCACCGTCACTGCTGTACATTGCAACGCACGGCACCCCCGGGACATATGACACGAGTGCCTTGGTGGATGACGCAACTGCATATTGCTGCAGCTTCTCCATAACATCGTCCAGCCTGCCTGCATCCTCGCTTAGATGGCAGTAAAACACCTGCGCAGTGACAACGTAACTGACGAACGCCTTCGCCTCCGCGCCATTGCTCAGCATTTTGTCATTGAACTCCACAATGACCGCTGGAGACTGTTGATTGGAATACGAGCCTGGCATGGCCGCTTCCCTTGTCTCTGCTTTTAGGCCAGGGTCTTTGACTGCTCTCCCGAAGGCAAGCTGTTTCCCACCAACACTGATCTTTACAGTGTTTCTCTCCGCTGCGTCCTTCCCTTGAAACTCAACGGACACTATGTTGTCGAGTGAAGCACTGGCGAACTTTTCGATGTCGTCATCAGTGCTTTGCTGCACGCCACTGAAGGAGCATGGGATTGCTAGCCTCGGAGTCTTCAGCAATTCAGCAGGAACAGATACGATGTTAGTTTTGTCGACAAAATCGCTGTTTCCATAGTCGATGAAGCGCACCTGGAATGGAGGCTCAGTCAATATGGCAGATACATTCACGTAAAACTAGCAGGTGAAATCTGATTCAACTAGCGCGAAGAAAACATCGAAAGCTGGGGAAGGGCGCCCTATTGGAAGTTGAAACTTACAATATACATACTTCGAGTTATATACAATATCCATCAAAAATGAAGACGAACAAATCTGAAGGCAAGCAAGAAAGAAGAGCAGACACAAAACGCAAAAGAGCAGGAGATGAATTAAAACAAGAAATGGGAATAAATAAATAGTCACGCACGAAGATTTGCGAAAAAATTGATTCGGTTTGGTTGCTTGATTAGTGCCAACGAGAGTTTTAAGAATGACCATATTCAAGGGTATCATATTCAAGAATGACCTTTATTTTTCCTCCAGCAACATCGACGACCTCCCCGCGGTACCATTGACTATCTTCTGCAAAGTTTGCGCAGCAAATCTGTCCCCGTGCAGCAGGCTGACTGAGTCTAGGAAAACTGTTCGCTTTGGCAACTTGTGTGGCAACGAGGTCGAGATCAGCCTCGAGATGACACGGCTGGACATAGAACTCCGTGAGTGCTTCAATATGAGAAATGTAGCAATCCATGCTGGAGCCAGGGGTTACTTTGACGTCAGCAAAGCTCGATTGCGAGGCATTGGGAGTGCTGCAGAACTGTTTGCAAATCGTCTCATCCGCTACTGTCAATTGGAAAGCACCCGCAGCAGTTGACTCCAGCTTACCTTGAAGAGAGCAGTCATACAGCGACTATTGGTAAAGACTGGCACCAACATTGTTTACAAGTTTTTAAAAGATATAGTGAAAGCTAAGATTCAATTCATCAAATTCAAAAAGCTCCAATTCGTGAACACCTACAAACACCGATCAAGCAAAACAGTTACTGGTGAAAAGAATTACCTTTCAATTTTTTATCAAAAACCGAGTTCCTAAATCTTTCAAGGTCGCTTTGGCTTATGGGTGCCCTTGCATCCTTCAACGCACATTTGGTAGAAAATGGCGGGGCGCTCAGCATTTCTTGGGGAAGCGGGCAAAGCTCTGCGATGCTTTTCTCCTCCGCATTCCCGTAGTCGACAAAACGGACCAACGCGCTCGACCCAGACCTCTTCTCCACTACAGCTCGGTACGGTGCTTCGTCCTCTGAGAAAAAAGCGATGCAGGGAAAACCCGGTTCGACAGTTTGAAAACCGCCCTTTTGTTTTGGGATCACTTCAAGTTTCTGCATGAGCTCGTCAATCTTTACGGCATCCGACGATTCTTGGATGTAAATCTCTGACAACGAATCTACATGAGTGACGTAAAATTCCATCTCGACACGGGTTCTTGGGGCGGGGGGCGGAAGCCTCGAGCCTGATGCCGCCGCCTTTGGGGGCTGGTGGGCATTTGTCTGCGGGCCCGCGGAAGAAACTCTAGGCGCTGCAAGGTTTGAGGTCAGGGCCGCGCCAGAAGCATCGCGTAGTTCTACGAGGTACTTCCCGCCCTGTTGCGCCTTCACGGCCATGCTTATGACTTTGTCCGCAACCGCCTGAAGCAGTAGATCCGGGGCATTCTCCTTCCATCGCAAACTGCCGTCATCGAGTGAACAGAGAACGGCGTGTTTCGGCTGTTCCAGCAAATCCCCCGGCAACTCTCGCATCGACGCGGCCTTCACTTCTTCAAAGTTACCGTAGTCTACGAAACGAACGCGAGCCGCGGCGTTACCCGTTGCGTCTTCGATCTCGCCGCGGTACCATCCGCTGTCCTCACTGAACATGGCGCACACCGGCTTGCCTTTCGCCGCAGACGACAGCTTCGGTAATGTGTTGATTTTCGTGGCGATTTCATCCATCACTTGAAACGAAAAAGGAAGCAAATACTGAACAAGACGAAAATATGCCATTAAGAAGTTTCAAAGCATGTCCTAGAGCGTTCTTAGCTTTATAGTTGTAAGCAGTTTGGTAGCTTTTTAACAAGACAAAATACGGCATTATGGCAGAAAGGCGTCATTGAAAAACGCTGTTCATACACTTGAACAAAGAAACGATTGGGAAATGTATGGGAAAAAGCTCTTTTGCCCTTGATACGAAACTGTTATCTTGGTCAAAATTGGATATTGTGAATTCTGCCTAAAGTAGATATACATTGAAGGGAAGAATGCAAGAAAGTTTAGGATCTTACTTTAATACGGGGAAGATAACAAGCGATAGCTATAACACCTTGGTAAATCTTAGTAAATCAACAATCTTTCTTCCGTACATTTTACTTTATGAAGAGCGTCAAGTTAAAGGCTTTAAGATAACGCCATAATCTTTATTATATATTTAAATTATTTACCCACGGTTACACCATCAATTGAAGAAGACAGCTTTACAGGGGGCCGTGCTTAAAATCGTGCTTAATAGGAAAAATTATTTATCCTCTAAAAACCTTTCCCTAATTATAATAATACATATGCAAATAAATAAATGAAAAGAAACAGCAAAATAAATCACTTATTTTCAGCGCCTTTGCATTTCCAAGGCCAAGTACTTACATGTATAGAGATCGTTTTCTGTACGGACCAACTGACAGTAGATGTTATTCATGTCATCAACATGCGCCACGTACACTTTTTCGACTGCGCCAACCTTCAACGCACAATTCTTGTACCCCCTGCTTGGTTGCGATGCGGCCGCAATGCCTTGATTGACGGCCGTTTCAGCGATGCTTCTTCCAGCTTCGAAAAGCGAGACTCGATACGGGGGTTGCTTTGTATGAAACTTAGCACGCAGTACTTATAGTCAAGGAGAGCCTTGAATCGATTCGAACTTGCTGCATCCCAATCTCCTGACTTTGGCAAGACCTTCAAGAGAACGGGGGTAATGGATGGTGCATCAAGTGTATTGACGATCCCAAACAAAACCAAAATGGCGCCGGTCAATTAATTTTCCATTCATTCATTAACCTTCCATTCTTGAAGAAAAAACAGAATTTCGTGATGCGAAGATAACTCGAATTCTAACTTAAGCGATACGGTAACAGTCATTTATTTGGTTCTTAAAAAATAAATTTTGGAGGATTCTAACAATCGCCTGTAGATCCGTTTTAGGCCGTATCAAGATCCACAGTTTCGAAGGGTGCATTGTGGGATAGTCTGGTTGGAAACAAGGGTTCTTCAGGAAGGATACATGACCCGGTCAAAACACCCTTCAGGCGAGGAAAGTCTTACGTATCGTCCGTTCAAGGCTCGCACTAACCGAAGCAAATGCCCCGTTGGATTACAGATTGCAACAACGCATTCTTACCCTTTTGTGACCATATGGAAGTACCTTGTGAATGGAAACTATAATTGTGCTTGAGTGCTAAAATTTCGTAGCTATACAATAGCTGAAAGCAATGGGTACAATACGACATTGGGCTACAGTTTCAATCAGGCTACGATGCACTGTATTCACACTGAATTCACGATAACCTAATGGACAAAGGGCAGAATATTCGTGACATTAAAGTCTTTAAAAGGAATTCGCAATCATTGTAAAAATTAACGGACTTGCACCAGAATGAGCCCCTCCCACATATGAAAGCACGAATATACTACAAAACCCATTACCCCAGTCACTTACCCCTTCTAAGGCACATGGTAGACCATAGGCGGGGTCTTCCAGGAATTCTTCTTTCAGCTCCTTCAAATCATTTGCGGAGACGACTTCACAGTTCCCGTAGTCGATGTACTGCACTTCAACCTTGGCAGTGTTAATGACGTTTACGACCTTTGCTCTATACCAGGCCCCATCTTCGCTGAATTTCGCAGCGCATGCCTTCCCCTGGTTTGCTGATGTTACCCGCGAATCGTTTGCACCAATCACTGAGTATGCGTCTTCCAAATTACCCATCAAAACATCCACTTTCCCCGCAATTGACGTTTGCTGTTAAGTAAACAAACATCAGTAAAAATTCTAGCAAAAAAATTAACTTTGGCCTAAGTGGATATGCCAATACATCTTTTAAATGTGCTTGTAATCTTTGCAAGGAATACATTGAGATTATATTAGAACTTATTGATTCACATTAGTTGGTTTTTGTTGACAAAGTATGCATAGCTCGAGATTGTATCAATTTACAGAAAAGATGAGCAAAATTTAAACTAGATAGTAAATCGGTTTATTTTGAATTCTATTGAGCATCAGTATCTACAAAGGATTTAAAGAGGCCATCATAAGTTGTTCACCTGGCAAAAGAATGACGATGGATTATTGACGAATGTTATCTCGATATCTTCTTCGTCTTTAACCGAGGCTAGTGGGATGTTTGAAGAAGAGGCTTTGGCAGGACGCTCCACCCTACTGGTGGCTCCTTGAGTGTGCCCCGCAGCCTCGGCAAAGCCTTTCTCCACCAGCATTTCACCAATGCTGATCTGCTTGCCCCGGTTCGACAAAGTGTCCAGCAACTCGATGTGGTGGATGTTGCTTTTGTCTTCAAAGAAATCAAACACGAAAGTAGAATCCAAAGGAATGAAAGGAAACAACAGAAATTGAATATGATGAAGAAAATAAGAAATGTCTATTTTAACTAGAAAGTAAGGTCTGACCATTTAAAAAGACAAGAATGTGTTGAGGATTTTATTAGTTAGAAATTTGAATGAAAATGGCTTTGACTTGCAATTTTACACTGATGAGAAAGACACACCCTGGTTAGTTGAATGACTTTTGAATTGAATTTGAATGAAAGGTTTAGAATGTTTTAAGATATTGTTTCTTTTTCAAAATGCAAAACCGATCTCCCCCTTAGTGAAACAAGCATAGCAATAATAGATGCTATCTTAAGCTGAGTTTTGCGCAGAAACAAAATACAGTTTTGCGCAGAAACAAAATACATCACAATCAATTTCTGGCACATGACAGTTGACAGTGAAATTTCGCTTCGCATGAAAACTGCTAAAGTAGGAAATGACTATTAAATATGATTCCCTTTCGTTTGAAGAAGAAAAAACCGCCATTAGCAATAACAAACCAATCTGGCAACACGCGACATTCGTAATTACTTATTCGATTGGAGAGCTGACTTGAACCTACTCTGCCGATCCACTGTTTGGTTTTCTAAGACAAATTTGCATGCTGAATACACGGAGACAGATGTCTGGAAGACACTAATCAAAAAGGAAACTGTGTATATGCTTCCGCCTAGCTTGAAACCTCGTGTTTGCTAAAGAGCTACTGGGAAATTCGCAACTGTTCAAATAGAAATAACATTAAGAGTAATTTATCAGATCAAAATTGAGTTAATCGAGCACGGTTTCGGAGCAAATAGATCGATCAGCTGGTAACGACCCGGCGGCTGTAAAGTTATGAATCAATGCTTCTTGCTATATTGATTGAAAACAAATCGGTATGAGTAAAAACTTGCTCGACTGTGAGTATTATCAATAAACTCATTCTCCAGTCTGGATAAAACAGGATCAATTGAGTGGCCTAGGCCAGGAGTTTGGGTAGTCCGAAAATGGACAGCAAAAACAACGGACGTTAACAAGACATTATGGTGATTCACATTCGGGACATATTCGCGAACCGCCTTTACAGGCCCATCAGGAGTAGGGTCTGGTACTTTAACATTCATAAATGAGGCCAATTAAAGAGTGCGATGTTTTTGCTTGTGTAAATTTTTGGGAGAAAAAACCAGGAAATAGGGACGACAAGTTTCCTTAGCCTTTATCAGCTTTACCAGTTAACTAATAACTTATTAGTAATAAGGTTGCACAAATTATTAACTGTTGATCAGTAAGCCTTTCGTATCGGTTCCTTAACATTTACCTAACACTTTTACCAAGAGTTCATTATTTTTACAACTTTTTGCATGAACAAATTCCAAACAATGTTCATAGCGCCAGTTAAAAAATTTTAAGATTATAACACATGTTAAAAATATTATGCAATTTGTTTATATTATGATTTCCTGTTCCTGTTAATCTCAGACACTTGTTTTATTACAGTTTTTAACAAAAAGACTTTTGTTTCTAATATTTGACCATTCGCCTCTTGGTGACTATTTCACAACCATGACAGTTTGCAAAGCAATTGCAGTTTGCAAAGCAATTGCATGTATGAGTAAAAAAAAATTTAAGCTTTGAAAATATTGACATTCCAAAGTTTCTGACCTCAGCTAAAATAGTTCAATTTCCAAACCTATAAAAAGATGGCATTCAGATTATCAATTTAAATCCTCTATCAATTTACTGTTTGTAAATACACACTGACTTGTGTACCTTTGTGTTTGATAGAAACAATCAGTTGTTTCTCGATAACCATGTTGGAAAACTCTTCGACACAAGCCTTCGACCATTCCTTGCTTCCCTTGGGTCTGACGCCACCCAGCGCGCAAACAAAGGCCTGGGCCGGCAAAGCCATGAACTTCGCATACATTGGCCTGATGTTGTCACGTGGGATTCTTTCTTCGTTGCCGTAATCGACATAGTTGACGTCAACTTGCGGGCCGACGGTACGAAGCAGAACTGCCCTGTACCAAAGATTGTCAGCTGCAAGACGAAAAGCATTTATTGATGATGACACAGGGCGCATTACAACAGCCATTGATGTCATACTTGGTCTTCAGAATTCTGTTAAAATGATGAAGCTCAAAGCAGGAATATTTTGAAACTAATATCATTGCACACATTGCTATTGCCATTTTGAAAGCTAATTACCTTACTGGTCATGCTCTGTTGTGAGAAACAACTTTATATGTGAAACCCAATTGCTAATTCTTGCCACAGAAGACAAGACAAAAAGTCCTGTTATATGCTTTAATGCCTTGACCAATAAATTTTATTTTACAGCCAACACATCTTTATTATGCATCATCATCACAATTGATTTTACATCCTTGTTATTGACAGCATGTGTTGGTTTACTATTTAAAAATTATCTTCCATGTCAGCTTGGGGACATATTTTCAAAATACAGCTACAAAGAATTATGAAAAATGGCACATACCTGGATAGAGCGCGACACAAGGCATTCCGTTCCGCAGTTGCATGTCCCTGGGTGCTTGACTATCTTTATAAGCAGTTTCCAGTCCTGCCATCATCTCATCAATCTCACCTGACTTCTCAAAGAGTTGACAACAAAATTGGCTGGGTGACATGATGCTTGTAGGCATAACATCAAAATAATCACCAATAGGGATATCCACCTCTGAAAACTCTTTATTTGTGACAGTGGGGCCAGGGGCACCTGCAAGGAAAGATAACTTAAAATAAATATTGAAAGATCTAATCCTTGCATGTCACTACCATTATTCTCTAAAAGCATTATGATTTAATTTGTTTATTGCTTAATGGTTTTTGCAATTTGCACTTGCTAGTTATTGCCTGATATATATACAAGGGATTTACATAAAAGAGAATTTTTATACATATAAAAGTAATCTTTTTTCTGCTGATTTTTGAAAAAATAATCTCCTGTTGATTTTTTTCTATTTGTAAAAATCAGAGAATCACATTTAAATTTTAAGCTTTCCGATAAACCTAGGCATATAGGAATAATGTATTGGTATAACAATATGAATAAAATTAAAGAAGTTGGTGCACATTGCATAACTAAACATAAACAACTAAACAAGATAAATGCAAAGCCAAGCTTGAAAATTTTTTCATGGATGAGATTTCATGAAATTACACACAACTCCTATGAAGGTGACACATACATTAAAACAGTCTTCAGTCAACAAATGTCAAAATGAATGCCTGATAACTTTTAAACAGGCTTTCAAAACTGCAAAAGGTAAAGCAAAAAGCAACAAGTATTAATGCATACCCTGGAGACCGGATCTTGCTTTTGATACTAAACCAGATTCAATCAACACCTCTGATGCATCAAATCTTGCCACATTGCTCTCGTTGTTTTCAACCAAACTGACTTCTGCATGGCCCGTTGAGTCAACTTTGATGATGCTGATGTTAAACTCTTTATCAATCACCATATCATTGAACCTCTTACATGCATCAAGTGAGAAGGTAGTGCCGGCAGGAAGCTCTATTCCTGTGAGCTTGCATTTGAATGCCTGCTTGGGCAGTTTCAGATACTCTTTCTTCAAATGCTTCAACTCATCTGCTCTGCACTGCTCATCATTACCATAGTCTACAAAATGAATCTGTAAAGAACATGTCAATGACAATCAATAAAGGCTAAGCAACAAAACTGACTGAATTCTATTGACATCATGAACACTTCAATGCTAAGGAAATAATTCTTCATAGAGTTGGATATCTCAAGCAGTCCAGCAGAAGATGCTGTTCAAATTTAAAGCGGAGGAAGGCAATAAAAAAGTTACAACACTTTTTGCCATCATTTTTGCTATTTTTGCTTTTAATAGATTTATGCTCAGATCTAGCAATAAAAATAAAAGTTCATAGATGACATAGATGTTCTCATTTTTTAACAATTTAGAGCTATCAATGTCACATATTAATGACAATATAGCTTTTAGTGATCTTGTCTTCAAATTATTTCCCAAAAGAAGAACAACCTTATATTCATACCACCTATTGATAACACAGCCTTATGACTAAAATGGAAACTAATGTTCAAGACATCTACGATTAGTCTCAACACGTAACCAGACCTCTTTCGTTTGCTACTTTATAACTAGAACAGTGAGATATTGACTCTTGATATCTTACCTTGGCATTTAGGCCTACTGTTTCAATCAGCTCTGCTCGATAGAACCTGCCATCTTCACTGTACCTTGCACAGCAAGGAGTGCCTGGTTGAAGACGCTGTAGTTTCTGCTGGCCTGGCTTCAAACTTGTGTACTCATTATTCAAATCATTCATTATGGTGTCCAAACTTGTCAGGTTCTTAGCAAACTGGCAGCTGAAATCAAAGGGTGATGTGGCAAAAGCGACATACCCAATTTCAGAATCACCTTGGCTCAAGTTGATACCAACAAAATGTGGCTGGACACTTGATAGGCCATGGCTTTGAGAGCTGACACTCCTCAAAGAGGATTCCTCCACATCTTTCTCAAGCACCACATTACTCAACTTTCCAAGCGCTTTGTTTATATTGACCCCATCTCTTGTCTCTGTAGTATCATAAATCATCAATAAAACTTTCTTAGAGTCTTCAATTGTCTTTACAAGCGCCACCAGATCTTTATCCATGGTCATTTCCATAAATTTTCTAACTATTTCTTCATCAAAAGTTCCATCTTGGCTGACTGGTTTGATGCCATGAAGGCTACTATGAATGCCAATTGCTGGAAGACTATGAAATTTGGCAACAAGCTCCCTTATTTGTGAAAGAGGAAGAGCTTCTTTGTTCCCAAAGTCAACAGAAAATACTTCACATTTATTACCCCCAAACATTTGCTTGATAGTTCCTCTGTGCCACCTTTCATCTTCTGAGAATTTAGCACAACAAAGTTGGCCAACAATGACATTGGTTAAGCTGCCTTGTTGGCTTGAGTTGTAAAACTGCTGTATTTCATCGTCCATTTGCCTAAAACTGTCCCTGTACTGTAATGGCTGGCAGTAGAAGCTATTCAAGCTCTCTATGTGGGAAATACAGAGATCATAATGTGATCCAACCTTGAGACAAATCTCCCCCAGCCCATCAGGTTTAGCTTGCACTGACAGTGAACTGCTAACTGAACTTGACGTACTGGAGCTGGATTGGCTTACAGAAGATTTCACCTTTTTCCAGTGGGCAAAGCCAGCCATGACAAGTTGCTGAGCAATCACAACTGTCTTCTCGGCATCCCCAAACAGTTTAACAACGACAGCCCCTGTTTTGCACAAATGAGTTGGGACTCCAACAAGTTCTCTTTCCAGCACCAACTCCTTCAGAAGCTTTATGGCCTTCTTGCTCCAAACCCCTCCCACTGGGTCCACGTTCGCCAAACGACATTGTATTGCTTGCGGTGGCAGCAAAGTGAATTCTTCCGGGATAATCCTTAACCCATTCCATGGTTGCACTTCGCCGTTTCCATAATCAATAAAAAGGAGCTCGGCATTATCATCTTCATCTACACTCAAAATTTGTCCCCTATACCACAGCTCGTCTTCGGTATATCTAGCGATACACAACGTGCCTATTCTGGGAGAAGACGTAAAACATGGGAGCTTGCCAGTTCCTATTGATGTCTCGATATCTTGACTCAGTCTTTCATATTTCACAGATATCGAGCTATCGCTTTGCTGCAAATACATGTAGCCACTGAGGTCTTCCACGTGTGTCACATACCATTTGGTTTCTTTTCCAAAATTTAGGCCTGTCGGCCCAACGTGTCTTGTAACCATCGCACCAGGGATCATTTTCATGAAAAAGAACACATTGCACTTTAGTTGATTTCTTTTTTTGGGCACAAAAAGTTGTTGTAAAAATGATGTGAAGGAATCTGTGAGGCCATATTTTCCCTAGCGCCACACGAGGACCAAAAGGGCACTGCGCATGTGCTTTTGTGCACAGCCGCTGGCACAAGTTGACCGGTTGGCATAAGCGATAAAATTAAGAGAGATATAATTATATTAGCTGTTCTATTTCAATATTTATCGTTAAACTCGTTGATTTACCGAGAAACCTAAAGAACACAAATCTTCAAAAGTTGTGCTGCAGATTCTCCATAATATGATACAAAAGTTTCATTGACAAACACAAGATATTCTCCCCTTTGAATGGACGGCGAGGCAAATGCGTTACCTTAATTATAAACGAAGTTCTAATGGGAAAATCTAAAGGACAGGCTGTTGATCAGGATCAGACACCTAACGGAAAGATATTATGCAAATTGACTTCTACCCTCTGAAAATTGTTCCGAAACCATTTTACGATTGATTATAAACACAAGCCCTTCCTTGATCGCTCATCAACTATTGCACGTGTAGCCGCGAGAGTATTCTCTCCTGTGTGATTTTGCACAGGACCTTGTCAAGTAAATCGACTATCAATTAACTCTTTCTTTACCGCCACGATTTTGTCAAAGATTATCACAAGAACAAAGAACATTTACCGATAAGCCTGCTGTGGTATTTATTCTCTCTTTAAACAGAAACTTGTGTCCAAACATTGCTAAGCCCCGCGTTTACTGAGCAAGCGACTGTGAGTTGGTGAACGGGGACCTGCCTCTTCACTCCTTTCCCTAATGCGCCTTTTATTTGCTCCAATTTCAGTGCCAACTTGCGGTCCTGCTGCTCTCTTGGGATCCAAATTTATCTGCCAGCCTAACAGTGAGATACAGATCTCTCGATGAAACTCAAGAGCTGATTCTGCTGGCAGGTTAGGAGGTTAGTCCGTAAACCTTTTTATGTTGCAGGTGCTTTTAATGGTTTGGTAAGTGGTTGGTTGCTAATCAAATTCTGTTCATTGATTAATCAATCTGAAATATTTATTTGCTACTCTAAAAAACATCTGAATCCAGTCGAGAAATTCAGAGACAGGATTTGAGATCTCTTCAGCTGAGTTTAAAGAGAGGCTTGCATGATATTGGCAGATAAACATTTTGCCTTTGATGCAACAAATATTACCACTGAGTAAAATTCGTTGATATTTTAAAAGACATTTGAAGCAAGTGAAAGGATTTCTCCTTTTTGAAACTAGAATGGAATGACAAAAAAGTTTAGCTCCTTGAAAATTTCCAAACACCAAGGCAACTGAATAATACTACCCGACCTTTGAAAAAAGAATCGAAGCCTATTTTGCTATTTCCTCTCTCTTTGCCTCGTATGATGTCAATCACTTCTGAAAAACTTCTGACCGATATAATGCAATCTATGCATTTAGACAAATTCATTCATTTGTTGATACAAACACACACTCTATATCTTTACATCAACACGTGGACGTCCAGACAAATGAGTAACACTTCAAATAGAGAACTGTCGAGTTGAGACACAACCCTCCCACAGAAAAGTACCCAACGGTAATGGGCAGCACTTGGAGATGCGAAGGAGATAGGTCGTGTGTTATTCGGTACCGGAAGCTGGGTTGCGACCTTACCTCTTGATTATTGGAATTCTTGTGGTCTTGTGCAATGATACAATTCTACAGAACGGTTTTCTAGGTCACGCTTTTATTGTAAATGGACGCGAATTCCGTACATTGAGGCAGCGATCAAGAGATAGAGGACATTCTTAGCTGCCCCTGTTATTAACTACAAGGTCGCCAAACTGAGAGAAGGGATGCTGCTACTATAACTGAGGTAAGATTGATGATCGTATTGACAGATTGCAAAAGACTTAGATTAGAATCTATTTCTAGTTATCTTGGATCAACCTATCAACAATGCTTTTCTTTTTGCAAATTTCGAGATGCTCCTCACCCTTGAAGCTCAAACTGGCACTTCAAGTAAACTGGACAGTCAGAGGCTCAAAATATTTCACTTGCGAGCTTGATTGTTGATTTGTAGAGCGATTGGGTAACACAGATTCACCTTACCAGCACCACCTTTCCAAATCATAAGCAACAGAACCGATTATACTCCACTCCGCATCATTTTGTAAGAACCTAAAGTTGATATTGAAGTTTTTGCACACTGTGTCGCCCTCAAGCGAACATCGGTGGCTTGGATGAGATGCCTCAATATCACCCCAGTCTCGTTGGCTGCACAACCAAGGTATGGTTGCATGGTAACGTAAACTAACTCTCCAAGACTCAACATACAGGGACGTTGGAGGCATCTAAAAAGAGGGGGTAGGAAAGAGGGGGCACATGACATCTCCCACTTTTTATTGTGAAGGGAAACACTTGGGCCTACCAGGGGCATTTATGTATGGCTTACCGAAATTTGGGGGCCATATGGCCCCTCTAGCCCTCTGGTTTAAACGCCACGGTCGAGATTAAACGCTTACTTGAAAGGTTTCTCCTTGTCTATACAACCTTTGCTTGACGAGTGTGCCATCTGAATGGGGAATGCCGTTGAGTAGAACCACAGGCATAGTTTCCATCAGCCAATTCGGTATACCCAAAATTCAGCGTTCTGTGTCAAATTTTAGGACGTACATGAAACGGTGTGAATGTTTAATCAAATTTAATAAACTTAATTAATTCGTCCATGTTATTTAAGAACAGAGACGTGTGAACTGGGGAGCAGAGGGGCCATAACTCCCCCAATTTGTGGCTAATAATACAAATGTGCCCCTGCTAGATCCAAAAGTGCCCCTTCTGAACAAAATGGGATCGTTTAAGGTGAAATGTTTGGCTGTCTTTGGCAATGCCTGTTAATACCTATAGAACGAAATGCGGAAGAGCATCAGCATTGTGACAGATTTGGCAGACGTGTGAAGAGTTCCGTCTGGGGGCATGACATTCAGGTGCCAAAAATACGTCATCATGTGGAAGACCTGACCCATCATGTCCGGGCATTAAACCCGCAGACATGAAGCCTGGCATTAAGAAGTGCTCCATATCCGTAAGCCAATTGAATTGCGTCTCGTTATCACGTGGCTAGGAGCCTGTTGGTTTCGAAGGCAGGTTTCTCCTATGCTTTCTGTTTCAATGAGCAACCTATTTGTAGCTTTCCAAAAAGAACTGGGGGAGGGGGGATTGGCCAGATTTTCTTAATCATTAGCAGAGATTACAGGAGTACCTAGAATATTCCACATTGTCATCACTTCCGTCTGCAAGATTGATGCATTGTATGTTATCAAAATGATAAGCCCAAGGTAGAAGTCTTGCGGAACCACAACATCAGAATCACAACTGCTCAATGCCATTGAGTTTATGAGTGCTCACGAACTACTGAGAAACGGGACAGGATAAATCTCCAAAGTAGAATCATTTCTGCAAATCAATACCCTATGTTGTATTCACTATTGCGATTCTGGCCTTTATTAGGCTCATTGAAGCAGAAGTTCAAACATTTAAAGAAAAGGGAATATTTCCTTTCCAGCAAACAAAAGCGATGTTTTATAGGCACATTTTATAGGTAAAGAAGAGCGATACTATAGAGCGACACAAAAAACGAAGACAGCAGATTGTAGTAAAATGTTTTGCGAGGTCTATTCTTTAACCTACACAGCAATAAGAATTTGTGCTTTCAACAAAAGTTAATAGTCCAAGGGATATGGCTAAGTATCACAAAATATTTATTCTTTGTCAGTATTGACCTGTTCGACTTCATTTTTTACATGGTATTAAATTTTAAAAGGAATTCCAGGCGATTTTTCCTAATGTGTGTAAATTTATACTGAAGAGATCAAAGGTGAGCAAGACTTTCACACTGACATTGTTTCGTTACCTCAAGAACATATTTTTGGACATGTTCTCACAATATTTGCAAATAATTATGCCTAGATTTGATCGCATTGCGGGCAAATGTGAGGGCAAATGTTATTAGTCGGGCTCGTTAAACAATCTTGCCTTCTAAGGACTGTACCATACCGATAATTTGTACAACGAGGGAGACACTGTCCTGCAATGCTTAGTTAAGTGTTTGACGGACAACTAATCCGCAATTATCATTCGACCAACTGTTTGCTACATGCGTGGGCATTGATCGCAAAGCTTTGTCCCTCCAACTGTTTACAGGCTGGCCGCCCCTTACTTTCGAATAAGGCAAATTTCGCTTCACCCAAGGCAAATGGCCTCTGCGTAGGAGCAGAAGCAAATAACAAAACACGAGGCTGACGCGAAGACAAGATGTAAAAGAGACAGAGCAGCGAGTCCGGTTTCAGATTAATAAATATTTCACATAATTTAGAGAAACATATGGCTAGAATGTCTAAACCTGTCACAGGTACCAAACGCGCGAGACTGCTTGATCAAACACTCTTTGTTGAGCCGAGGAGCAACTGGTCTCTTTATTAAGACCGGTTATTGAAACTAATTTGGCTAAGATTCTACGCGGTGTTTACAAAACCTGTCTCGCTCTTGAAATTAAGAATCTCGATGCTAAACTCAATGCGACTGGCAGCGATCTCAATGCTGTCTTGCTAACCACGGCGTTTCGTGATCATCGAAGAACGACTCGGTAAGCACGCTTTCGTCAGACAATATTTTGTTTATTACAAGCTTCGTTTTGTTTGTTTTTGCATGGATGCTTGAGCTTAGCAGTGAAGCATTAACTCGTGTTCATATTATGCAGTGAGAATCTCATAGAACGTGTTGTTTTGCAGTGAAGTCGCCCAAACTCGGTTCGCGCTGGCCAAAGCTGAAAGCTGTGATGATTTTGCCAAACAAAACGTAAAAGTTGATAGCCTATAACGAGCAATCTAGTTTTGAATTGATCACAAATGTTGGGGCTAAAAAGAATTGCTTGACATGGAATGGACACTTGAAAGTGCGTTCTACAGCTAAAGTCCTATGTTTTACCCCTCCCCCTGTAGTGTTTAGAGAATTCTTTGTACGGAGAGTATAAGCAACTAAAACGTTACTTAGCAAAATGGTTCCAAAATCCAAAGAATTAGACAGCCTCTTTGAAAATTTTGTTTCTACAAAATGAAAAAGATATAAATCAGTAATCAGCTGTTTTTTACACAAGTTTGGACCTAAGGAGTTCAAATGACGATGTGTGGGTGGCGCATTGTGACACTGACACAATAATGGAGCACCTTTGCTTAAATTATTTGCCATCAATCATTAATGGATGTGATTCGATCTGGGGACATCGGCTAGGCGTGATACTTAGAGTACATGCAAGGAAGGTCGCACCTTGTTCGTCAGAGCAACAGCTTTAATTTTCAAGGCATTTGATAGCACATCAACAAGCAACTGAAATGGCATATGGCCTGATTTACCCTAACCATACTCAGGAGCCTTGGTAAATAAAACTGCAGTTGTCACAAGGTAATTAATCGCATAACGGGTGCTCTTTGTCTCCACACGTGATAGATGCTGGTGAAGCCGAAGTTTTTATCGCTCTTCGTACAAGTTGAATTGAATCTAAGATTAGTTTCAACCGGGGTGATAAGATTAGAACATTCGCTCTGAATGCTTTCGGCAGGTTCAGCAAATTAAACCCTCATTTCGGCACGTCAGGGCTAAGCAGTGGGCCTCAAAAGATCTTTGATGATTACAACCCACGCACATCGACTCGTGATACGGTGCAACTGTTGTTTAAATTAAAACACAGCCTTCTTTTTCTTTATCGTGTTGATTGTAAATACGCACAGTTAAATATCAAACACGCACATTTGAGTGTTAAAACGAGGCTGAGAACCAACAGAGATTGAGTCAAAGAGAGGCTATTAGCAAATATCTTTTCACAAGATCGGTCTCATTCTCCTGAAAGATTAAAATACCCAAATGAACCTAGAGGACAAAACGTATGATAAAATGAAAGAACTTAGGCTTCAAGACTAGCGTATCTTAACATTGTTTTGTAAAATCACCCGTTGCGCTTAAGTTTCTTAAATAACACTTTCACTCTCCACTCGCACGCACTTTCCTCGCACCTTCCTCGCATGTGAATATTAACAATCTTAACTCTCCAGTTGATCCAGTCGTTTCAGAACCCTTTGACTTTTCAATGCTCCAGACCCACTCTAGTTAGTTAAGAACTGGCTGCCTGTTGGGTAACCAGAGACGAAACATGACGTATCCATCCCCAGGACAACGAGCCAAAATGGCTGCGATTGCCATTGCTATCTTTCTCTAATCCCCCAACTCTTTAGACCATACACCGACGACGCTTATTCTGACTGGAGTAAGTTGTTTTTGACCTTTCATCTGTAGCCCTGAGCTGTTTGTATCAAGCACTCCGCAACAGGAATGTCGATTATTTTGAAACAAGACCCGAGTCAACTGCAATTTCCTTCAATGCCCAAGACTGCCAAAAGCAAACAGAGTAGTGAAATGTAAACAGACGCTGAATGAACGATTAACAGTAGGCGATTGGCTGATTCTTCTCGATTTGGTTTTAGATAAACAAACCTTTACTGCTACTTTGAGATTTAAGTCTGTTCGCCACTGCTGAAACTATCGCGCGTTGGTGTACCGATTAACCCAGATTAGGCCCTTTGTCTCCAAGCCGAGTAGACTACGTTCCCACACACTGCTCGGACGCGCTTGGTTTTGCGGATCAAAGGGACTCCTTCTCGATATAGGCACAGTAGTTTATGGAAAGCCAGTGAAGATCGCCTGTACTGGACACAGGCTTTGCCTGAAGACGCCAGGAGCTCTGATAAGAAAACCAACTCAGATTATACTCCAAGAGAAGGCAGAAAGGTATTAGAAACTAGCATGTCACTTCCATTCGTGAAATGCGATTCCATTGTCCATTGAGCAATGAGTGACTCTTTCAGTCTGTCAATGTTGCTCCAAAACTATTGTTGCTAAAGAAATGTTGTCAAATATCTTTGTGGTCCGGTCTGGTGCCCTCTTCAGCAACTGATTGTGACAAGAAAATCGCTACTGGTTGTCTTGCAAAACTTTATGTAACGGTAGGTAGGCACTCAGAGCGGTTTCTTTGTAGCCTGTGACATTTTATGGCACCAATGAAGGGCAAAGCAGCAGATTAGCCGGTACCTAAACTACTCTAATCAGTCTGTCATTGCTCTTTTCGTCTTCGTGCGCCTGTGGTCAAATTGAAACGTGGAGTCGTTGCCAGATGTGCTTGTTTGCATTTGCAACGCACGACTTTTCACATGCACAAACACGCGCTTTCGAATCCTGTTTCATGGCCTTCCTCGTTAGGTAGCCAGAATTTCATGGCTTTTAAAGAGTTCGAACTAATGACTTGTCCTTTATGATTACCTGATCATTTTATAACTACGTGCTTTCAAGGACCGTCGAAAGATTGTAGTGTTTGGAAACTGGATAAGTTTCTGTATTGAAATAATTTCAGATTGGGGGCAATATTTATGTTTGAAGATGGCTTTTTGGTCACTTTTTGTAAGAGTACCTATTCATGTAGTTGTTGATTGTAATTACTTTATCCTCACAAAGTTCAAGCAGCTTGTAAACATTTGGATAAGGCCATTGAAATTGTCTCGATTATGAATAGACCACTCGATTAGATTGAATCCAAGTTAAGGACCCTTGTAATTTAATTATTGAAAGCGTAAAGTATTTCCTTGAAGTTTTGTGCCCTCGAGATAATGTGCATCTTTTGAGAAAAACATAATTGCTTCGTACTTGCTTTTTCGATGGTTCGGTTCTAACATCTAGCCCCAAATATTACACGCTTTTTTTATAAGGAACCACTTTATAAGGAACCTACATGTAGAAGGCCGAAATAATTTAAGAACTTGTACTACTGAAAACGAAATCACTAAGGAACTTTTCGATTTATAACTGAAATTATTTATAACTGCAAGCATCAAGAACTAAAAAGCCGGTTCCATTCATTTGCAGCCAATACTCGCATATATTGTTTGCTATTCGTGTGTCAAGTGCTTTATTGAATAATTTCCGCATATTATATCTCGCCCCTCTCTCTATTAAGTGTTAACGCTTATTGATGTCCAGTGAAAATTAAGGAACTTTTAAGGAACTTTTAAGGAACTTTTAAGGAACTTTTAAGGAACTTTTAAGGAACTTTTAAGGAACTTTTAAGGAACTTTTAAGGAACTTTTGGTACTAAAATCTGGTAACTTGAGGACTGCGAATAAGAAACTTTTGGAACTAGGCCTTGTGGTAGGTTCCTTATAAAAAAGCGTGTAATATTTGGGGCTCGAAGTCAACTTTTTCATGGTGCGTCGAAAAGCTGAATGCGGGCATCTTACTGTCAACTGTAATCAGGCTGGTTTTCTCGTATTTTCCTGCACGCTGTTTGTCTGTTTTAACAGTCTTGTGATCCCGCGGAAGCCTGATTGTACCTGCGATTTAGCAGCCTCGAAGTCAAATCAATATCCCATTGAACCCCCAAACCTCGTAATCACCCAAGGGCCTGTTAATTACTAGGCATTTATTATGTCACCAAGAAATGATCTTACAGTATTGCTAGCCCGCCCGACCTTCTCAATTTATGACCATCTAAAAGCCTGAAACTGTTTCTCCAATGTTTTTCCGCTTAATGTCAATAGGAGAGACATTAGAAGTTATGGATCCTTTAAGCCAAGATCTCTGTGAACGTTCAATAACCTGTTCAATTCACTTGATTCCTGTATATTTTCTGTTTCTTGTATGCATATCGCTGTTCTGTCATAACACACTGCTTGTGAAATTTCAAAAATTGCTTCATAATCTGTCATATTTCAGTTATGTAAATTTGGATCTTTGCGTTGTGATCTCCGACATATTCTTAAGCTGCGGTGAGATAGAGTTGCTTATATAACAAGCTAAAGATGTGCGGGGAATACAGGGTCTAGGTTACATGTTTGCTCTGTCAAAGGGGCTTAAGTAGAACGAAACATATTTCTTTTCATTTCAAACACAAGAAGCCAACTTCGACACTGGGCCAATGCATCAAGAAGTATCAGCATCGCGAATCATCATCATCATTACAAACAAACTTGATCATGGTCACGAATCATCACCAATCATAATCGATCAATCATAAATTATTATTAGCATTCACTACTAACAGTTGTAAACAGTTTTACGTTATTGTTATTGTCATGTTATAATCAATCAATCAACAATCAGTTATCATTATCTCCAAGGTATTGATCACTCATTCATTAGCCAATCGCTCCATGCATATCAAACATCAGTCCGACAGTAAACAAGCAGAATTCTCTCCATTTTTTATTTCATTTTTAAGCAACGTTTTGTATTTTCTTAGGAAACAGATCAACAACTGATGACTCGCTTGGGGGCACGTCTTCCAGGATGCACCAACTCAAAAGCCCATGCCAATTAAGAGAGAGATGTTTCTAAGGAAATCGAAAAGCAGAACAGAGTTGTTTGTGTTGCTGCCCAACAAACCCAAAGACATAATGAGCCCGACAAATGGCCGGTCAAGCAAGACAATCGAGAATAGTATGGGGGAGGCTATAGAAAAGTCGGGCGGAAATGAGCAGTCGGGTCGGGGAGACAACGGCGAGAGGTCGGACGGTTTCAAGACCGACTTGTCGGATCTGATTTTAGTGAAATCCAACGGCAACTGTCTGAGAGATTTCGATAATAGCAAGCAATATGATATTATGGACTTGCATAGAAAATATGAAAAGCTCAGAGAATATAAACTAGGCACAAAAATTTGTGACGCTGAATTTCGAAGTGATGGAAGTGAACAAAGTTGGACGAGTTCGGAGAACTGTCAGCGTAGTCCGAGAAGGTCGCCTTCTGCAGAAAGAAAGTCGGTCAGATTCGAGGACGACTTGACCTATAGCCAAAGTTTTAATGGCAAAACACGTAATGATTTAGTTTTATCGTCGCCAAGAGAGGACCTGAATCATAACACTGTGGAAAGCAAAGCAAGTAGAATTCCGGTTTTGCAGAGAAGAGAACCGCGCGCGGTTTCACAAAACCGGTACTTAGGCGTGACAGAACTGTATCACAGGGAGACGAGTCTGTGTTCAGTGGTGAGATATCACAGCCTCGCGGTATACTGTGCAAAACACTATCTGAAAACCCTTTCAATATAAAGAGATCGGGCATTTACGTGGCTGATACGAATTTCATGTGCCACGAGTGCGGGAAGATGTTTAAGTATCAGAGCAACTTGAAAACCCACGTGATGACGGTGCACGGAGGAGCTTTAAACAGGTCAGGTGGTCAGAAGAGTCTGCATTCTTTAGAAGACTTGCTGATCTGTGACGTATGTTCGTTGGTGTTTAAGTATTCGGTGAATTTACGAGCACACAAGGCCGGGCATTCGAGGAATAAGATGAACGCAACAATCTGAGGGACAGTTGGCCCAGCGTTGTATTGTATAATACTGGAAACTGCATGAACTGAACTTTTGTCGGGTATACATGCATGAAGTTTTCGTAAATCGTATCTCTATTTTGTAAATGCACATGAGCTTTGAAGTTGCTGGGAGTCAATATAAGACCTTCGAAGCAATCGTTGAAGAGGAGAGAAGTCATCATGGTAGTTGGAAGGAAGGGAACTGTACGATGGCCAATAACAGAGTTGGAAACGCAAGTATGTATCGATATAGTCAACGGACTGTAGTTCAAAAAGTATTTATCTAAAAGCCTTGTAAAGTATTGATTATCAGACAAGTGCCATGTTGAGGACATTCAGGTGCATACACTATCGTTAATCGTATTGAACAAAGATCCACAAAACCTCGTTTTCAGATTGAGGCTATATCGCAGGTGAACATGCTTGATCTGATTTTCAGCCCAATGCACTACATTCCAACTTTTCAGGACTCGTTTGTGGATTACTTTGAAAATTTTGCAATTCAAGTCACCGGATTGTTGTTATCCCTTGAAGATATATTTGGATTAAAAAAGTCATTGATATATGAAATGGCCCTTTCATAAAGTGACCCCATGACCACCAAGAAACGCCTGCTGCGGGAAGGCAAAGGGGGCAGCTGCCCACAGTAAAAGACCTGAATTTGTTCATTTTGCCATTGTTTTGCTACCAACTTAATACTTTTGCCCAATCTCGCACTGAACGTGTGCCAAATGCATGTCCTTGTCGTTACCATAAACATATTGTAAATATGAATTTTACTTGTGTACATATGCTAACATATCTTAGTTGGAGAGAAGTCAATAATGTATATAAAGTGAAAAGCAATATTGTATACCTTGGTAAACACAGTTTTTATGTATGGGAAATGTAGCCTTCCATGTGAATATATTTGATCGAGTTGGCTTTTTGGTGACGTGTCTAGTTGGAACAGTGCAGAAGCTACCGGGCTCAAAACACCAGGTTGACAAAAATGACATTGTCATACAACTTGGTAATAAACTAAGCACAGGTAGGAAGGTTTTTGGTACATTAGGCCTGGATGTAGATATAACAAAGAAGGCCTTCTGCTTCAATGAATCTTTTGGTCAATGCAAGAGAACTGGGCTCCAGTGTTGGGAACTACACAGTCCGTCTGAGGCTCAGAAAATCAGACAAGAAAAGCTCACCAGAAACTCATTATGAGATAGCAAATGTCAGTGGAGTTTTTAATTCCATGTAGGGAACAATCTTTGCAACTCCGTCTTTCTTAACGACTTTTAGGAGAGTTGCCGCTGCTCCATTCTCAAGAAAAACTCAGATCATGAAACAAAATAGTGACTGTCCTGCAAGCCTTTGTTAAAAATAAAAGCTCCTGGAATATTTTGCAAGGTCAGAAGCAGTGTGTGGGAAAATTGTCACCATAGGTGTGTTCCCCACCGAAAGTTGGGGCGTTTCTTCTACCTTTCACATTGATCGATAGCATCGATTGGCAAAGTTTTTTAACCGAAATCTGTAATGGTGATCATCACAGAAATGAGGAATATCTTTTTGGCTGCCTAAGATCTCAATATACAGATAACCATTGTCAATTAAGACATCACAGGAAACTTCTCAAATGACTTTAGCTCAGACCGGCTCCAATTATCATTGCAACAGGAACGTTCTATATGGGCCTAGCACTTCCACCTAATTGTCAAATATGTAATTTCAACCTGTGCAAACCCTTGCCGGCAATAACCAGTTGGCAATAACTTTCACTGTCATTACGCTGAACACTCGCAGCTCTTCATACATATCAATGGTAACTGTGTTGCTTGATCAAACGGGCTCGACGCTCATCCTATTTCCAAGGGTCAGCTTAGGGCAGAAACAGATGCGCTCAGATCAGTGGATGAGATTATCCTAGATCTTTAACATTCTTGTGGGAGGGCCTGCCACTCGGCTGTCAACTTGAGGGAAAAGAAGCCTTGCTCTAAATCTCAAGGCAAGAACTCTCACGCCTCATTGCTCTGCAGTTCAAGCCACGATGTCTCGCGATTTTTTAGATACCACGATGAAATCGACTGGCGAACTACATCCAAGCAATGGGTTGTTCAAGGCCCCCGCCTTGTCTGTCTCTAAAAGTACACTCTATATATAGAAACTCACAATCGGACGGAGGCCTTGTCGGGATAGTTTTTCTTAATTGTGTAAAGATTCCAGTGGGTCGTTCCTTAACTCCTGCTTAGGCTTGATAAGTTTATATTCAAAACAATATTTGAAGAAGCAGGTTGTGCTCTCCCCCTTAGAGGTATCCTTGTGCTCATAACAGGGTGCAGGAAGTCTTTACTTTAGCGAGGAACTTTGCTAAACGCTTTCTTTTGGGAAGCAATTGCATTCTTGTGGCCTTCAATTCCCAAAAATTACTTCTTCCGACGAGCAGGAAACGGACTTATAGCTAGGGTCAGCAGGCAAAAGCCTCAACGATGTAATTAAAAAATTTTGTTTCAAAGCTCATGAGATAGCGTGAGTTAATCCATGATATAATTTTCCACAATAAGATAATTTTTAAAAAAACTCGGGTCACAAAATTAACTCATAGCTTTACTGGATTGGATTGCCCTTTAACCCCTCAACCTTTTAATATGACCTTTGGGCATTTCATTTTCACCTTGACCTATTGACCTTCACCTGGACGTACGGACCCAATCATCTATGCAAAGTTCGTGTTTGATCAGCATTGCCGTAAATCCGTTAGGCATCTCTAAGTAAGAGAGCGGCGTAGCAAGAATGCTCTGAAACCGAGCTTGTATCAGTCGAATGCCACTGAAAGAACCCTGTTATAGACCCAACGCCTTAACAGACGCCTTGTGACGGCCGATTCATATACAGGGCGTCTTTTGGGTGTTACATTACCTTATATTTTAATACACCGCTAAATTAGTGGGAGGTATGAATTGAATGCGGTGTCTAGTGACAATGGATGGCGGCGTGGAGGATTGACTTGGTGAGACAGCAATTTCCAATTCGTGAGGTGTAAGCCACGGTGAGCTGCAAGTAACTCTTTAGTGGCATAGCTATTGCAACGACCCTCAAACGCTACAGACCCACAAGGTCTTGTATTCAAACTTCACCAACTGGCTTTGAGATGCACTTATTGACAGAACATAAAGTAGCGACAGGCATTGTTGAGTGTATTTGTGGTAGCCCCCTCAAATTATAGGCCACCCCCTCCCCACGTTAGGCCACCCCCTCCCCACGTTAGGCCACCCCCTCCCCATTGAAGGCCACCCCTCCCCTCTTTAGAGCACCCCTCCCCACCTTAGGCAATCCCTCCCAATTAAAGGCTATCCTGTGCCACTCGTGGGGGTAGAGCAGGGGTGTAGAGTTAGAAGCACTTCTGCAATATGTTATGCAAGAGCCCTCCTTGTTATTTTGATGGCACTGCACCTCTGGAGTAAAGCGTCCAATTTCAATAGAGCTGCATGCAGGTCCTCCTATTTTCGTTCTCCATTCAAACCGTCCGAGCAAAAGCACTCCACCAGCTGGGTGAAAACAGGCTTAATCCAGTAACATGCAGAACTGAAAAGTTGCGAATCTGAAGAAACATTAGACAAAAGAAACAGAATCCAAATAATCGGCTGGGTGGTTTCGTTAAATCATCAACTGATTTGCAGGGGCAAAATGATTCACTTTGATCTCACTTTGGGCAACTTGGTACATTGATTTAGTACCCGGGGATTCAGTTCAAATCACACAAGACTTCGAAACTCAGACGCCCTTCTACCAAATAAACAATAGGTTGTGGAGACGATTTCTATTTAGATTCAGAAGTCCATATGGTAGATAAAATATCCATAGGTTGTTCCAGAGATAAAACAGGCAATATAGAGCAAGCTCAGAAACTTGATTATCTATATTGAAGAGAGCTCCAGTAGAAAATAAACGGCGTAAGTTCGAATTCATCATATTTAAAATACAGAAAATTGGCTGAACATGGCTAAAGAACTATTGAGACACACTTGGGCGACAAAGGCTGAAATGGGATGGAGATGTTTGCTATTGGCCAATAAATACGTACAAATTGAGTCACGTGATGTTTTTGAAGGGGAGTCCACTTACAAATTGTACAAGCTAGATTGGAATGTAGACAGTTCTCATTTTGAAGGATAGCGCTCGATGATCATACCGTGTCCCTGGAAAATAGGAGAATGGTCAATGAGTGTGTGCGAGGCTACAGTAATATGAGCAGGCATCTGCGCTAAGAAAGTTAATCTTTTTAATCGCAGATAAAATAATTTTCACTGTTGAGAGTTCCAAACTTGCTACTTCTTCTCAGTACGACTTACAATCTTAGTTGGTATAAGATACTTAAAAGCATTGATTAGCCACGTGTCCACGCTAGAGAACCGAATACACACTGATATTATACACACATACCTACGCAGAGTTAACCCTAAACAAAGCAGACAAAGGTACTCACGTGTCCACCTGCCGCACAAGCTGCAACTAAGGCTAATTTCTTGTCTTCCTTGATCAGTCTGTTAGCTGCCGTGGCCACCAACCGGCATCCAGTTGCACCGAATGGGTGTCCGATCGACAGACTGCCTCCCCAGAGGTTCAGCTTGTCCATGGGGATCTGTCCAACCTACAACGTGACGCAAGAACACTCAAACATTGTGACGTAAGAACGCTATAACATTCTGACGCAAGAACACTATAACATCCTGACGTAAGAACACTCATACATTCTGACGTCAGAGCACATTCAAACACTTCGACGTCAGAGCACATTAAAACACTTTGACGTAACAATAGATATAAACACTTTGACGAATCTTGAAAATTTGTTCCTTTGGTACAACGAGTCCTTGAACGATTGCACTAAAGTAACCAAATAATTGATTGTGATTTTCAACCAAATTATAGACTATTCCATGGCTCCCGTCAGTTCGTCATTTCAATGGGTCGATACAATCTGCCTTTTCTACCAACTACTTTAGCTTGCTTTATTTACCCATAAAATAATCCAAGACTATCCTGTTGCTTTTCTTACTGACCATGAACTGTCTCTCTATAACTAAGGGAATATAACCTGCAAATTACAGGAACTATTCCTTTCACATTAGCCTTATAACCAACAAGATTACATCTCACCACTTGAAACAACCACTCTCCTACCCTCTCCTCCCTCCTACGATTCCAGCTGACATACAAATATAGCATGGGACTTACTATTCATACGCTTTACTATTCAATGACGCCATGCTCAAGGGAAATCACAGGTATCCTCACCTTCTCACTTCGTCCCATAACATTTTTTCCGAACCAATCAGAGTCCATTGCCTTCAAATTTGCTAATATTTGACCCTATAAGAGGATAAGAAAGAGGATGCATCATCAGTGGACAATTCTGAAAACAAAAAATGCAGTAATAGTTATAGTGAGAACGTTATTGGGCGCCAAAAGGGCAGCTGCCGAAATTGATATAGACATCATGGTGAATCGCATTGCATCATAACAATGTCTACATAGAAAATCAAAGAAAAATTCATAAGGTTGCTCATAATGAAACGTCAAATGTTGACGTCATATGGGATCTGGTAATTAATGACGTAAAAACACTAAAACTTTAGATGTCATGCATTATCCAAAGATGATTCCAAGGGTGATCACCATCTCAGGGGTGAAATCAATAGATTATGAATTATATTTGACTTGGTGAAAACTTTCTGCCTACCATAAACTAGAAGGAAAACAACAATCTTGCATGAAATAGGCCATATTGTAGCAAACTGATGTTACAGTTAGGGTAGAAGACACATATCATTATGATGAATTATTTAACAATTGAAATAGCCGCAGCATGTTGGCATCAAAACAAATGTTTTTGAGATTTAGAACAACAGTTCTACTGAAAAAATTCAACCCTTTCTTCTATTTAAAATTGTTTTAAAAAGAACACAGAATTAAAATCGACAATCGAAAGTTTCCAAACTTTGAAGCAATTTATTTAGAGTGAGAGACGAGGCAAATCTTGAGTGTACTTTCAATTAAAAAAGACAACGAAGCCATTGAAACTTTAATAAGACGTACTAGTATTGAAGCGTAGTGCAATAGGAAAAAGAATATAATTTCGAAACGATTTGAACAATAGGAATTTGGCGAGAAAATAAAAGACACTTCCTGAGAAGCTCAAACCATACTTGTGGTGAAATAGCAGTTCTGGCTTTGAAGTATAGGTATGATTGGTATGATTGGATATGAGATTACGAACTTACGGCAAAGGCTTCGTGGATCTCGAAAACATCGATATCAGAAAGTTTTAGGCCAGATTTGTTGAGGACATCTGGAACTGCATAGGTTGGCCTGAAAATCACATCAGTAATCACATCAATAATCACATCAATAATCACATCAATAATCACATCAATTATCACATCATCAATAATCGCATCAATAATCACATCATCAATAATCACATCAATAATCACATCATCAATAATCACATCAATAATCACATCAATAATCACATCATCAATAATCACATCAATAATCACATCATCAATAATCACATCAATAATCACATCAGTAATCACATCAATAATCAATATCAACTGTTGTTATTCATAAGTCTGAGGACTCACGCTGTACAGCCAAGTATTGCGACGTTACTGGCAGTGGTCAAGTAAAGGTGAACTATTGGTCATATTCTAGTGTCGAAAATAATACACCACTTCGACTAACCAAGCTCATGTGATCATTGGGAGCCTGTGCGAGATTTGGGGTGTAAAAGCGCTCTTTGGTAGTCAACCTTTTTACTTGTACGAAGCATCTTGGCGTACTGTCAAAATCTTGCGACTAGTTCCTTCATTTACATCGTCATTCGAGTTTAAACCTTTAGTGATTGCGAGATTAAGAAATGGGGCATTTGAATATAATAACGAGAATTCGCTTAGGTTAACTTGATGGCGATAATTACCCAAGGAGAAGCTGGTCCTTAGGATCGATGGCGACGAAGGTGAATTCTCTGTGAAAGAAACAAAATTCACAAAATTGACCAACTGAAGGGTATTGAGTGTATTAATGGATTCCTCAACAAAGTGTCAAGTGTTGAATTTCTCCAACACTCAAAAATACTTTTCCAGGGTCAGACTTGACAATTACATTACATTCGAAAGCTTACTTTACAACACCAGGCGAATGACAAACACGATTTTAGTAGTTAGTGAATACATTAGTTGTTCACTTTGGTTGTTGGTTTTTATAACGAAGAAAAAGTCTATATTTCCTATCAGCCGAAGAAAAAGATCCAGAAGCTGGACTTTATGCAAATCACCATTCAACAGACAAATAAACCTTTGGATCATTCAACTGCATCGAAATATGACTGAATACGAATGGCCCTTCCACCTTTGATTTTCATGCAAAAAGTACAAGAATCAAATTGAAATTGACCGCCTGTTTCATGATGAGTGTGGAAGAAACAAGAAATAGTGTCCATAGAAAAATCAGTCAAATAAAAATCTTAGCAACCCAAGACAAAAAAGCTTCAACAAAGAGATTGGAGTATACCTGAGATAGGCCTTTGGTTTGAAGCCCAACTTTAGCGCCTTCTCTTCGGTCATAAGGAGGACAGCAGATGCACCGTCGGTCTGAAGACAGAGAAAGTCAATTCAAAGATTCAGCAAATCAAAACCAAAAGGGAAAGGAGACATTTGCAGATGGGTAATATTCCAAACGGGAGGAAGGTTAGCAGATGTTTACAAGTACAAGCAGGAAGATGAGTAGATGGGTAATCCTAAAAACAGGAAAAGGGAGTTGTGAACGGTCCTAGGTTGAAAAAGCAAGATTCATAGGTAAGAGACAAGCGTGTAAGCAAAAACTTAACATCAGATTTAACTGGCGTCAAACAAACAATATGTAAGAATGACAGTTTTTGATAGCTTGAAGAAAATTTCGCAAAACAGGAACAGACCTGGAGGCATCAAAAGCGTATTACTTTTCAATTTTTCTCTCTTTTAAGGCCCAGATGTATCTTTAAGCTTAAAACAATCTTTGTTAAGCATATTTGCCATTTCCAAAAAATACCATGCATTGTACGGTGTTCATGTACATAGAATAGAATGCGACAAAAACGAAGGACTGAGTTAGCATACAAGGAATGAGGCATTGGCAGCGGTGATGGTCCCATGGGGCTTAATGAATGCTGGCTTCAATTTGGCCATCTGCTCCATAGTAGAGACGCGAACACCATTGTCCAAAGTGACTGGGTTGGCTACACCTGCAAAATCAAACGAATCCCTCGGGTTAAACGCAGATTTAAGAAACAGCCTGGTGGAGACACGCGGGTTTCCACAGTTCTGACCAAGATATTCATTGCTATTGACCCCCCTTTTCAACCAGCATCAACATCTTGCTGTTGCCTTGCCCCATCAAATTTTTGTCCGCATGTATCTTAAAATTAGGGTATCTTCCTTAGTGATTGGCCATTTGATGAATGCTTCGCTTACTACAGCTACACTAGACCAATTAAACTGCCCGAATAATTTCCAAGCCGGTGCCTAAATTTGTTTTACATCTAATGCCTATGTAATTGTGTACCACTGTCAAAACATTGGAAAAATGTCGAGCTTTGAGTAAAGATTACTGATGCAAGCCCTGGCAGGAGAGGTTTAAGAACAAACAAGCTCTAATCTGCTTATCTGAGGACACACAATCTTTGAAGATAAAATAGATCGAATAACTGAGCCTATGGTACAGCCAACAAATTCAAACATTACAGAGAATTTTGCGATCTTAAAATACCAGAGCGGTAACATAAATATTTTGATAGATTAACAAAACAAAGAAGAGAGCGAAAGATAGTGACAGAGGCTCCTCAAGGGCTAATGGACAGGAAAGGTTTGCAGTAATAGGCGGTGAAATAGAAAAGGGAAACTAAGTAATGAAGAACTGAAGAGAATAAATTTGTCTATAAAACGAAACGATAATTTGTTTTTGAAGATCAAAATTTGTTTTTGACGACAAATAACAAACAAAATGAAAAAATCAAAGATTAAAACAAAAAGAAAGAAATACCTGGTACTTTGTATGGTAAAACGTCATCAAGCAGCCCAGCCTAAAAATAAGTTTCAGGTCAAAGGTCATCACTGCAGGTGACAAGGTTACCAAGAAGAGGGTCAGCACGAATCAAATGAAAAACGGCATTATGGCGTCACATTTTTGGACTCAGCCAAAAGTAAGCAAGATTGTACAAAAGTTAACTACATTATCAACTTCACAAGAAAGAGTTGACTACTTTCTCCGTGTTCTATAGAGAATGGTCTGGGTTCTGCGATGACATTTTTTACTATCTCTATATTGCAATAGTATCTTTATGAAAACCTCTCAACAAAGGTCGCTTCTTATATGTATCTCGTAGGGAACACAACTCACGTCCTGTGCCTTCTTTGCTAACGTGTGTGAACGAATTCCGTATTCATCCTAGGAGAAAACCGCTTCAAATTAATGCCTGCAAAATGTGATTTTTTACTACAAGTAACACTTAACGAGCATAACAACAACAATAAAAACAACATTCAGCAAACATAAAAGCAAGTGAACTGGCTATTCCACTGTGAACTGGCATAGAGTTGTTGGATTTAGTTAAATGCACTATCTATTCCGAGATATCATGCAAGTAGAGAACTTAAGCATAAACACATCAATTTCACTAGTCTCACTAAACAATCCTGGATTGGCCTTTGATAAACGCGATGCTTAAACTGCAAGACCGATTCCACTGCTAAATGAACACAGGATTACTCACCTGCTCTTGTCGGCTAACTTTGAATGCCGTACAAAGTCTGAAAGTATAGAGAGAATTTTAGGCCAAGCTTCCACTGAAAAAATCAGTTTCAAGACGATGATTTCTACAGGAACATCATTCGTCCTATTTCATAATCAATAGCTGTACAGGAAATAAACATCCTGTTAACAAAACGAAGCCAATGAGGTCTTTCAGTGTCCAAGGCAGACATTCGGTCATTTTTATCATCCTTTAGATCTTAGATCAACATAGAAGTGTGTTGTTATCAGATTCGACACTTCCAGGGCTTGAGGCCAGTAAACATAGCGTCAAGTTGCTTCTAAGACAAGAAGCACATACGAAGGATAGATATCGTTATTTTCATTTCGAAATGGATGCGAGGGAACTGGTGCCCAGCCTACCTGTCTGCGCTGTGTCCCATGGTCTCATTTGTAGAGAACTCAGCGATGGCGGGGAGCTAATGAGAAAACAGGCATACATAGTTAACCTCGCTTTGAATAGTGACGTATTCAGCATGGAAAACAAGCTTCAAAAGGCTTTCGATGAATCTATATGACGTCATTTACGCACCTCGGGTACAAGATGTTTTGGTCTCAATGATGCAAGTAGTCCTAGTTTCGCTCCCATTGTTTTCGCCTACAACGAACATAAGGGTATTAGAAAAAAAATCAGATGGAAAAAAGAGGTAAAGAAAGAAAGAAACCCACTCTTTTGTAAAAGGTTTCACGTCAAACTATATGGTGCTCAGCGATACAACGAATCAGATTCTGAATTGCAGAGAAAAAAGCAGGCAACATAAGTGGGTGTTATCTATGGGCTTTTAAAAAAATACTTTGCAAAGTGAATATTTAAAGGCAAGTTAGGCGCATGATACAAGGAAAGTAAGGCAGAGACCTTGGGCATTGACATCATCTTGCCACGCATCGCTCGATTGAATTTGATTGGCACGTCAGACATGAAATCGACACCCCCCGCGATGGCCGTGTCAATCATTCCTGCCTGCATGAAACCAATCACTGCAAAGGAAAGGGACTGGGTATTGGCTTGATCCAATGGCGTTGTATCAATAGCTGCTTAAAAAACCAACCATCAAATGAAATTCTGCTCACTTAGAAGTCATGTTTATGAGATTAACATAGTTGCCATGTTCCCGGGATTTATACCAAAATTCAATTTTCTTGACTCTCTCCTTATATCTGCTTCAAATGTAAATTCAACTAACTCTACTGTTTCTTAAATAATGTCAGCCGTTTATTCAAAATCAAACTAGATCCCGTTTAATAACTGCCCATCAAAACGATAATTTTCACTACACTTGCGCCCTTTTCCTCTTAACGACAAAGAGGCTAATGCCTTTGAATGGTTGCCTTGCATGAACGAAAAACAAGCAGATCGCTATTAGAAGACAGAATAACTTTCTACTGAGCGCAGGCGATACAGCTAGTACCAGGCCTGCAGGCCTAGAGCCTTACTTGTAGCGATTGCCTGGTTCGATGAAATGCATGCCATGGTCACGGTGTGGGCGGGGATTCTGTCCGTAAACCCAGCACTGAGCATTGCCTGCGGAGAAGAAAATCAATCGGTTGCTTAATGAAAAGTTGCTGGCAAAAATCCAAAACACGAGTTTTCTAGCCCGCATACCTTTACTTCGAAATAACCTATATATAACAATTTTCGAACGATTTACACAATTAGGCATTTGAATTCGTTAATTTCTTCCACAAAGTATGGTTTTTTAAATCAAAATAATATATAGTACTATAAGAAGTCTTTTTAAAAATTTACAAATTCGATGCTGCAACGCTATTTACATAGCATTTCTACAGAGCTACATTTCTAAAGAATTTGCTTACACAAATCAAGCAACGGAGCTGTAACATTGATGGAGAACTATACGGATCCAGTGTGAAATATTGATCATCTCAACATCTAAGGGTCATTCGTTTACCTTCTTGTGCAGACCGACATGTTACAAAAGAACATGCTTTTGATCACTGACTTAAATCAATTATGTCCATTTGAAAATATATCTGGACATTTGGAAGTTAAATTATAATTATTCATATAATCGTGAAGTACAACAATGAAGTACAATGAAATCCTTTTGACCATTAACATTATCAGCAATAATACCTCGCGCGCGATATTTGTTGTCTTAGCTTCTTGTATGACAGTTCCGATGCATACATAATCAATATCATCTAGAACAAACAACATACACTTTATGTCTCTGATTGCTCAAAGTGAACACAATTTGAAAAAACGCTTTGTACTATAAAACTTAAAAATAAAACGGAACAGAGGAACCATAATTTTTCACATATATAAAAAAGCATTTTTTCGTCTGCCACTTCTCAAAGAATGCAGACATAAAACATAAACACAAGAGGCAATATGATACAGATGCATGACTGAAAAACATAACACTCTCAAGGAGCAATGATAATTTTCAACAGTGTAAAAATGGGTTTATCTATTTATTCACGTAAAGTACATGAGTCACTTCAGAGAAAGAGCATCCTATTTAGCTAACATGTGGATTTAGAACTTCACGAAGAGTTTGTTACCTTGAGACACTCCAGTTTTTTTCAGAATTCCCCTGTAAAAAGAAATAACTTGGTCATGCATGTAGAATTTGAGCTAGGACTATAAATTCTTTCGTGTCTATTGAGAGACCTTGAGAGGCTTTTAAAGGCTCCCATTTCCTGTCTCTTTCAAAACAAAAACTGTCATGTTTACAGAAGAAACTTATTTCTTAACGTTTATAGTCCAAACACAAGGAAACGTTTTCACCTTGCATCTTTGTGACAGATCTAATCTGTCATCTTATATGCTGTTCAATAACAAGCTGTCATAGAAATCATGGCCATTAGAAATCAAACCCAAAAAACATAATGAGATTTGATTTAGATCAATGCTAAAACAGTGTTTGACTGTATCAATTGCAAACATGCATAAAGTCAATGTGTAAAGACAAATGAAAAACCCACAGTAATGCCTCTCTTTGTAGATCATGTGGCATCAAATTTTTATATCTGTTGAAGCAATGTAGCTAATGCATAAACAATAGTTTATAATCATAAACTCTAAGAAAACAAATATCACATCTTTATGCATACTTCACTACGCACCTATATTTACAAAATGATGACATATTAAATCAGTTAGAAAATAATTATAATTTTTGCAAGTAGAAAATTTCATTTCATACTTTCATAATTTTCTTATATTTTCTCTCTGGGCAGGCATGGGAAAAACCCACATTGCAGAAAAGATTTGTTTTACATATGAACACTCAATCTAAATAATCTTGCAGATATCCAAAGTCTTGGTGCTAGCATATAATTCTCACAATAGCAAAAAACAGAGGAAACATAAATTTGGGATGCTTAAGTAATTTTGGTATGACATTCAGTAGTTCAAGTATGCAAAATCTCACAAGTTGAATAGCTTTAAAAGGACCAAAATGGTTGACAATTTTTTTGATATTGGGCAAGCTAGGTCGTCTGGGAGTTTTTAATTTTTTCATCACTTATTACAACCCTCCAATGTTTTTCGAACTGGCTATTTATTATAAGTATACTTAATTATGTAAATATCATATTTCTCCTCATTCTTCAATCGCAAAGTTTTGAGGTGAAACATTTTTTGATTGCATAGTCCATTACAATTCAATGTTCTGTTTATCTAAGGCACTGGAGGTGCTTTCAATTAAGACTATATGTACAATTAGTTATTAATCTCACTCTGTTCCTGAAAGGCAAAATGGAATCCTGGCCCCATCTACCAGCACAATATTTTTACCACCTGGAAGACAAAAAAAAGCACACCTTACATTCAAGCATTTCTAGCTAAGACATGAATCATAATATGTCTTCTTGACTTTAAGAGGGTGTGTATAGAATTCATGGGCAGACAAGAAGAAAAAAATAATTAAGAAGACAGATGAGACAAAGTGTGATGGGGCTGAGTTTATTACTGCTTTTATCTAAGTGACTTTGTGAAACCAGCAGCCTATAGTCAATATAATCACACAAGGTGATGCAACTATTGTAGCAATCGCTTTATCAACTCACATCAATTAACAAATCAATCAACAGCTTCTATAAAACAATCCTAAATTAATATTATTTATAACTGATAGTTGCTAGTTTGGCAAAAAGGTTAGAGTACATACTCCTTTGCTTTAAAGAAGCTGAAGCACTAAAGGATCTTGCAGCAACACCTGAAAAATTAGTAGAGTATGTTCATAATAGCAATATAAGAGATGTGCATACAAATATTAAATAGTTTGATTGTTTTCCATACTGAGAACTTAAACTGAAACTTGTCTTGCAGGCTTTTAAGCAACTGATTTCATGATAGTAAATGATAATTTTAAATGTTTTTTCACTTCATACTCCAGGTCAAGATAAATAGACCTTTGTGAAAAATCTAAAGAGTTAGACACACGTGTTGAGACATGTAAAAGGAACCATGATTTCAACCCTCTTTATATGTTTAACAAAACTCTGAGCATGAGTCCTTAGCTTGGCCAATTTAAGGTAGCCATAGCCTTCACCGTATTTCATTCCAATTTAAGGAAGCTGAAAGCGAGCAGTAACACCTCTTAACTGGACATGGGCAATTGAACTTGAAAGGCAGCCTGCCAGAGGGGGTCAAGCAGACCATTTTTGTCCCCCCCCCCCTATAAGTGGCCAAAGGTTCTATCAGAAAAGCTTTCTTTTGAATCTTGGACTTATTTTCAAACGATGCTCAAGCATTATTTGGATTGCTAGCAGTATGAAAGAAAGCTTCCCAATATTATATCCCAAAAGATTCCTTACATTACATTCCAAATTTCATCGGCCTGAACTTTAAAGAGTGTTTTTCTTTTGATAAATTGAGACTTCTTTGCTCCTGTGGCAAATATTTGGCACTTCATCGTCTGAAAATTTTTCCAACCTTCCTTGAGCCTGCACCTCCTAGCTACAATCCCATGCTATTTAACTTTGCTGCAAATTTGAAGTTGAAAGTGCCCCAGTTACATAAAATGTCTGGGTCTATGCTAAGGATTTTTATCCATGCTTTGGGAACTACTTCTTGCTGGAAAGTTTTTGTCACGAGTAGCGTTGTTTGAAAAAGGGGTGTTGAGATTTGCATACCTAGTACCGGTATACCCAAAGAATGGCCGATAGGTTTCGCATGATTTTCGCACGGAATATCAGACAGCAATGAAACTACATCTCACCTAATACTTGCTGCGACTTGCATCCCTTGAATGCAGTTGATAGAAGTGTCCTTGAGGCCATTTTTCTCGTGAGACGACACAAGACTCGTGCGTATAGGCCCAAAGTGACCGAAGGAGAAGCTGACGGACTTTGATCTCCGAGTATCAACCTCGTCTTGAATTTCCAAAAGGCAATTGTGACGTCAAATATGATCAGTACTGGGAAAGTCAAATAAAGCAAAAGCAATTTTCCCATAATACCTAGAATTATATGAAGTACCCGAGGGCATTTTCTGAAAATTACCTTGCTGCAATGAACTGAGTACATGTTTCGTGTAAAAAGGGAATTAGAATAGAGGGGGTTTCAATAACAACAGGGAAGGGCAGGAAGAATTCGCAGAATTAATAATCGACAGAAGACGGTCATTCAATACTCTAGAGTCCCTTCTTCTCAAAAGTAGCTACATTCAATCGCTTATCAATTGGGGAACTCATAAGCAGTGATGGCGCCAGCTACCAAACAGTAGGGGAGGGGTGTGAAGAATGAAGCGAGTGTATTGGGCGGAGCCCTAAAGTTATTTTATGACTACGCCCCTCTTAAAGTAGGAAATGCTCTTTTTAAATGATTTGAAACACCCTTTAACCTATAGGAAATGTCTATGTTTGTAGCAATCGCATGTTTTCAATAACTTGTGGCAGTTCCTAAAGCACAAAGTTTCAGGGAAAATGAAAGTACCTCCAAAGATCTTACCCCCGTCCTCCCCCATCATTTTCTCCTCGAATTTAGAAGAATTAGAAGATTGAACGTTTTTTCATTTCAATGTTTCACTTTATTTACAGTTAGTAGTTTCTAGCTATGCAAATTAAGCTAACAAAAACATACTATTTCCACTTCGAAACATCCCGTCCAATTTTCATTTGTTTTCTGATGGATTTGATATTAGGAATTCGCTCATTACCCATAATTATGACTTTCCTTAGCAAGACACTATGTTATAATGTTGCCTCTTTTGGCAATTTAATGAACCAACAAATAAACAGCAAATACTATATTGAAATCCCCCATCCTCAATATCGTCTCGTTCCAAGCATTTATTAAAGTAGCTCTTTAATAAAAGTGACTGAGTTGCTAGCGTAGATCAGCCAGGTTTCGTATAGTCAAAGTACGGTTTTGCATCCAAATATCCATCATGATGATGTCACTAGGACAAGTGCTAAAGAGACTGTACTTCGATGTACAGGATCCTGCCACATTAATTTGCTGCTTCCCCTAGCAACTATAGCACCCACTGCTATAGTCTTCACGGGGGTAACCTTCAAAAATGCATTGCATTGCCCTGTCGAAAACTTGCTAGCGATCCTCGTATGTCTCACATTCCAATAGGTGCCACCCCCCTTATCACCACTAAACAATGCCGGTAACACGAAGTTGTCCCACACAAATCCGGGGGAACTTGTCTTGCAGCACTACAGCATTGTTAGCGAGGAAGAGGGAGTGAATGAAAATAATTTTCATTAGCGTTGCAGAAAACACAAAAAATAAAAATTGCTTCTTTTTCGTAGGTTTATTAGTTCCATTGTTATTATCATAAATAATCATCTAAAAAGCATCTATAAATAAAAGACGAAGGGACACAGTCTAAAAGAAATAAAAACATAGCATACAACTAAGCTCCTTTTCGTGCAGCGAGGTAATCGGTCGCGCATGTTATAGATAAAAAATGTCAAAATCAGTTACAAACAAGGAAGAATGCCAACAAAATGCTACGAAAACTATTGGGTGATGTTTCACCTTTCAACCTGCAGCCGAGTGCATCAGCAGTTGGGGGGAATGTGTTGGAGGGAATAGCTTCGAGTAACCAGAGCAAATATTCGTCTCAGTTTGGAACCGACTTATCATATCAACTGAGGGCTTGAGGAAGGTTTTGCCTGTTGCATGCCATATTTTAGGAAGGTTTATTAGTAATTTTCATTATAAAAAATTAAAGTGATTGTAAAAGCAATTTTTTTCAGTTGGTCACGAGAAAAAGTTTTAATAATGAAAATTGTAGCCGGAGGAGGGCTATGACGTTTTCAAGACATTGCAACTTATTCACTGACAAATACCTTGAGTTCATGAAAAAGGAAATTTCGTCACGGGGGTCAGTAACTTTGATGGGAAATTTTCTAAACTTAAGCTTGAAAAAGGATGCAGTCAATAAATTTTAAAAAACATTAGAAATCACATATAGGCAGCGTATCCCTAGCCTACTCTAACCCACAAACCAATTTCCAAGACTCGTTTGACAACCTTCAAATACTTTAATGACGGTACGGTTAAATTCAAGCTTTGCTAAGCCCAACTGGTGTCCTATGATCCCCAAACAACACTGAGAAACACAAATCAATCCACGTATTCAAATCAGAGTTCAAAAACATAAAACAGACTTTAAAACGTTTGAAGCTAAAAACCACTATAAGCACTAAAAAGTCTAAGATATTGAAAAGTAGCCATCGCGGCTTTAGGAAATCATAATCGCAGCACAACAGCGAGTTCTGGCATTTCGTCAAAAAATATTTCCTGATTTTGAAAAAAACTGGCGCACTCTCGTTCGGCTAAAAATGTTGCGACTTGACAACGATTTGGCAACGAATGGATCAGGGTCCGAAAAACATGGAAACGATCTTCAATTCTGGCTATAATTCATCTAACTTTCCTAGCCAGATACTCTCTAAGGGACTTCAACTGACCAAAATAAGAGGTACTTGTCACGTGATTGATGATGAAAGTGAAAGCGAGGCATTTCAGATATTGCCAAATCAAAATGATCTTGGGCCTAAGCTCCCGAAGAATAGCAAACTAAAAGCTGGAAAATACAGTGTGGAGTTTGCTAAAACCTGCTAAGTTTACCTAACATTATCTTGTGGAGATAACAAAGGAAACCAGCCATAGACGAATATTAAATCATTAACAAGGAGTTAGTCTAAGCGCCTCTAAAGAAATTCATAGGCTTCGGACTGATTCGGTCCCAAACGAATTCCGAGGCAATTTGTTCGCAAACCTACAAAAGAAAAATCTTCTTCATCAAAATCTGCAAATGAATGAAAAAGCAGTGTCATACCACGATCAATAAACAAGAACAAAAGTACTATTACTTCTATTAACATCTATTACTTCAGAACAGGTTTACATGGAGATAATTCTAGCCAGTAGGGATGCTATTGAACTGATATTTTTAAGTCTTAATCGTGGATCATACTAGCATGCAGCCAACTTAAAAATTCACCACGCTATTCCACCACGACAAACGGGCACGTGGCTATACTTTGGATAAATCGTAGCAGCCATGTAAGTTAAAAGAAGAACAGGTCTAGGCATGGTAAGTACCACTAAATATTATTGCTTGGTTATTATGAAGTAAAAACTGAGGCACTGTTTGGTACGTAACAGACTATCAGTTCCTTCCGTATCAGGAAAAAATCGAATTCTGAGGGGCGGGTTAATTGGTGATTTAAGATTCAAGTGCGCCTATAATCTCGTTGTTGTTGTTGTGAAGTAGCGATGATGAAGTGCTCTTAAGTTGCCAGTTACTCAAGAGGGGTGTTCAATTTCAAAATTGACTTGCGGTTATTCAAAACTGACTTGCGGTTATTGACTCAACGATACAACGAGTAAATAAAGATATTTTACTCACTGAATGATTTAGTTCTATTGTCCTTCTTGGGCACTTGTATCAGCAGCTTCTTTCAGCGCCTAAAAAGGGGGAGGGTGGTTATAGAGGAAAAACTGAACAGTAAAGGGTAGCATCAACGAGGAAACAGTTTACAAGGTGTTTGAGCTCCAGGTACAACAACTCCGCATATACATGAACTTCGAATACAAATAAGCTCCGGGCATAGATAAGCTCCGGACATTGATCAGTTCCGGACAAAGAATGATCAAAGATGTTTCTGCAGAAACAAAAGAAGCACATTAAAGTGGATTACTTCACATACTTCACACGAAGGTGTGACTGAAGCCTTAGGAAATAATTGCAAAGACAGATTGGCTACCTGCTGTAGGTCCTCGCTAACTTCTCCTTCGCCTGATATAACTATCTTCTGTTCTGTGGAAGTTGTTATTACTTCGGTTGTCTACAAGAAATCCAGGAAATCGTGTCAATAAATAATACTTACGGGGGTCAAATGAAATAAAAATACCAATGAAACGTGCATTACAGGCATGTATTACTCAGTGTAATTCCAATGGCTCGAAAGGTCGAGAGTCTAGTTGTCTATATTTTTACTATAGAATGAAAGCCTAGGCCTGGTGTAAGGTGAAGCCTGGAAGCCTTGTGGTTGCTCCTAATGAGTGTTGTATATCTGTGGTACACGCTTTTTTTATAAGGAACCTACCCCAAGGCCTAGTTCCAAAAGTTCCTCATTCGTAGACCTTAAATCATCAGATTTTAGTACCAAAAGTTCCTTAAAAGTTCCTTAAGTTCTCACTTTCGGTGCTTTGACTACAAAAGCCTTAACACTCAATATGCGGAAAGTACTCAATGAAGCACTTGACACATGAATAGCAAACAATCTATGCGAGTATTCGCTGCAAATGAACGGAGCCGGCTTTTAAGTTCTTGATGCTTGCAGTTATAAGAATATTTCAAATCCAAAAGTTCCTTAGGGATTTCATTTTTAGTAGTATAAGTTCTTTAAATATTTCGGTCTTCTACATGTAGGTTCCTTATAAAAAAAGCGTGTATTTTCTGAAAATTTGTTCTTGAATCACACATCCTCCATTAAACTTCGCACTGAAAATTCAAGTTAGGAGAGAAATATGCTACTCACAATTACTTTCGATATCGTTGTTTCGCTTGCTGTGCTAGTCATCCGCTCAAACTCTTCGCCGGCATCCCCATCATTGGTGATAATAACAGTGTGTGTCTCAACCTCTGGTGGATATTGTTGAGACGACACGACCTCCGTTGTTTCAATCACCGTAGTACTAGCTGATGGGGAAGTCATTATTGTTTCGGTAACAACACCAGGGGGTGGTGTAGGGAACGTTGTTTCATCGGTAACGTCCATTGATGTTTCGGGGGTTGCATCCGAATGGTTGATGATATCCGGAGGGGGAGATGTGATTATCGTAGTCGGTGCGCTTTCGGCAGGCGAAACAGAGATTGTTTGCGTCGAAACGAGAACGTCATCTTAAAAAAGCAACAGAAAGAACTTGTGAAGCCAAAGTGAAATAATTAATAGAAATGATAAACGCGGTTATAGATATTATATACTTATCAAATTATTCTACTGAGTAACAACACTTGCAATCTATCAACGAGGAAGGTTTTTTGCCTACAATACAACTAGAGTCATGCACCTCTTCAAATAACCATCGCCAAATGTATAGCCATGGATAAATGCACTTGAACACAATTACAACGAAGGGAACTAAAATTATCAAATGTCCCTGGATACCACGACATTAAAAGCTACCTATAAACCAAATTAAGCCTATTAATTTAACTAAAAAATAGGTTTCCTTAATAGGATTTAACAGGAATACTAAATTATATACTGCCGCTAAAAACTCTTTGATAGCAGGATGCAATGTTAGTAGCAAGAAGAAAACAGGCAAAAGGATAATTGTTCAAGTGCAAACTCAAGATGATGTTATACAGATAAAAATCCGCTTTTTCAAAATTCTCTTCAGTGGCCTTTCATCCACAAACTTGATACTTCAGAAACTGAACTGGGTAAATGACGAAACTAGTCGAGAAGCATGGAGAATGTCTATCAAACCAAAAAATTCCTAATTAAATAGCAAGTTGCAATATCGTTATACAAGTGAAAAAGAACCTTGCCATTTTGACTAAGTTTACTTCAAAGTTGTTGCAGAAAAATGTGAGGGCAGAAAAGCGACATGTAAAAAATTTCATTGTCCACCTATACTAGAGGACTGGGGACTACGACGTCATTCATGAAATCGACCCGATCCTGGCTATCAATCACGACTGTGCCAAAACCCTTGACAGGGGACCACAGACAGTCTGGCCCTATCGGCACTCACACTCATTTACCTAGCGACTTGGAGCGTTGCTTCAGAAAGGCAGCCAATGTTGAATCGTACTCCTGCTTCAACCGGCCTAAATGACAGCTTTCTGAGGACGATTTTTTCTTAGCTTGTTGGCCTTCACTTGCTGGCTTTCGTTTCTGCGACTGCTTTTTAATCTTCGCGAAAGAAGATTTAGATTTTCTGTCCTTACAGGGGGATCCAATTACTACAGACTCTTCATTCGAAAAAACATCATCTTTGTTACTTTCCTGACCAAGTGGAAATGACAAATTGGGGCAAGAATCAAAGTGCTTTCGCTCTCTTGATCTTCCTTCATGAAACTGTTTCTCTTCAAAATCACCATTCACGGACAATTCATTATAATCGGTTTCTTTTTGATATGATACATTAAAGTCTGATTGGTCCACCTTCTCGAAAGATGGTGTCTCTTCCACTGGAACACCAGCCACTGGACCACCAGCGGGCCCTTGCGTCACTCTGTCCACTTCGCAACCATCAGCAGCAGATGGCCCTAGGTGGTCTTTTTCAATTACATCTCCATTCCTTTGCTCCATATTATCGTCCTTAGGCATCAGTTCGACGCCTTCAACGTACTCCGAATCCCTAGACTTACAATCACTTCGAAGTTCATCTTCCGCCACAACACTCTCTCCACTCGCTGCCGCGTCCAGTTTCAAATCACTCAATTCCCCACACACTGTTTCATTCTCTCTGAATCCCGGTCCATTATCTCTCTCTATATACTCTATTTCGCTTGGTTCCATGTCAACTGGTTCATCTGGACCAATACTTCCCGCTTCTTCGCCAGGGCTACCATTAGGCCGCTTATCTGGTGGCTCGCCTTCTAACCAATTCAAATTAAATCCATCACAAACACCATTCACGCGCATTTCCGAATTCAAACTCTCCTCCACAGCTTCTCTAGCTGCTTCGCAAGGGCGATGATTCATCACTGGCCCTGTGGGATCAGTATTCGCTTCAAAATGAAGAACGGGTGTCGCAGTGCACGTGATCAGATCAGGTGGTACTGTCTCAAAAACATCGTTCTTCCATCCTTTGGTATGATTCATGTTATTGCATTCCACTGAGCGATGATCTTTATCCAGAACCACCTCCGGCGCCGCAACATTGACCAAAAGCAGCTCTCTGTTTCGAGGCTCTTCGCTTATGCTCAAGAAACCGCGCTCCTTCAACTTAAAGACATCAAAATTCGAAATGTGGTCAAACGATTCCGAGGCTCTGAAGCTCCTCCGCTGCTTCAATACGACTTTGCCCCACAGCTGCTCCACGTTGTCTTTATCAATATAACCTATAATTGGGCAATAAACATTTAACTGGTTTACTTTGAACGTCCTTCTATGAATACCGTTTCGTCGTATCTCTTGCCTCCTGTTGACTTGTGTAGTTGACCTGTTGACTTCTCTCGAAATGCAACAAATTTACCCGCCCTTGACTGAAAAAGCTTGTTTTTATTCTTAGACAAGGGCGTGGGCACCCAGTTCTGTTACAGATTACTCGCGTGTAAAACGCGCATTTTACGCACACGTTTAGCATCTGACAATCGGTGTTTAGACTTTAAGTGACTAGATTCAGCTACGTGGAGGCTTATGTCTCACAACTAGTCCCAGATTCACCCGAAACTGGAGACGAGGCACGCGAGCTTGGCTGGATAAACGTCTCTGCGAAGGAGCACTCTTTATTATTTATTTTTCTCGATCAGCTAAGCAAAGGTGATTTCAGATTGTTAAAACGACGATTCTATTTACGTTTATTCTAAATCTACTCGAACACGGAGCTAAGAGACTAATCTACATTTCAAGGGTGGAAATTCTGCGAAATGGCACTTAAGTTGGTTAAAATGATCAGTGACGTAGCGGCCTAAATCTGTTCTTAGCTCGCCATAACCACCAGTTTAACAACAAACTGCCATTGCATTTTCCTTTCGAAGAAATATCTTCAGACTCAACTCTTCCGTTACGTCACTGATATCAATGCGTGCGAACTCACTCACATTCTTGTTACATTTAGAAGATAAGCTGCAGCTATTTGGCTTGAAGTTTACCTGTTGGCTACCATTTAAAACACGTTTGACTGTTTGGAAATTTCATGATAAATAATGAAAGTATTGGTTGGGCTGCCATACAGAGAGAGAGAGGTCGTCTTACAAATACATTCAAAATTTAACAGTTCATTTGCACTAAATTTGCAGCCGACTGACAAGAGCTTTCGCCAATATTTGCAGCTATTTGCAGTTATTTCGTCAATATTTATATCTGCTATCACAAACTGGATTTCGATGACTTAATTTCCAAACATAAATCAACTCGAATCACCACAAACCACAACAGCTGCAGAAAAACATGTAAGACAACAAAGATTGGCCTAAGAGGAGACCACAGTCAGCACCTGTGGCAACTATGTTAACAAACAGGGTCACAAAATACAGTATCATTAACAAAGAAAGAATAACTGGTCGGGAAATTATAAAAAATTCTAGACAGAAGATTCATGGGTGGGTAAAGACTCAAGTCGCAAATCCATCGCAAATCCATAACTTTGTAGACTGTGTGCTAAGAAATATCTGGGGACGGATTAGAGCGAATGCTAGGAAGGGGAACAAAAGAAAAAGCAGTAGACTCAATGAAAAATAATGCAGTATATAAAAATCACAAAAGTCTTCGAATGAAGATATGAGAGAAAGGTATTTCAAAATTATGCTTGCAAGAACCAAAGGGCAAGTGGAGCAAAATAAAGAAGAGATGACCGCCTTAATAGAGAGACATGTGTATCTTTTCAAAAAAGAAGTGCAAGTTTAAAGTCTACAGCAATTGTAACTTGCCTCATCATTGGAGATTGGGTCTAATTGTTTAAATTAATCGTGCAATGATAAAATTAAACGAGAATGAAAAGCTAATCTAGTTACTTTGTCGCGCTGTAATTGTTGATCGGAAGTTGGGAAAAGCAAATGTATTACGTCGTTAGTGCAAACGGAGAGGTCTGAAATTGCAACAGTTAACTACTGCTAGTTATGTTTAGTTAAAACGGCCGTATAATCCTCGTTGATACTATTGTCTTCTGCATTGAACAGAATACCTGGCTCATTAAATTCACGGGAATAGATCATTTGCAAGCATTCAATTGCATTAATATAGAGAATCAGTGCACTTGGGGAACAACAACATTTAGGCCTGTTTTCAGAAACTTCAAGGGCCGCTATCAGGCCACTTTTCAAACTGGTAAACAAAAAGAAGGCTGGGTTTGGGTGATTACGTCATCGCAGGAATGATAAGATTACGTATTGGCAACAAGGAATATACGGCCTCGCAATTAGATTTGGTTACTTTGAATTTTTTAATTGGTGCATAATTAACATGCTATATTAACAAGCAGTTAAAGCTTAGGTTTAGATGTTAAATCATTAGAGATGAGGCAATTGGTGCAGTTAGAATTCGTGCTTTTTCAGGCAGTCTACCAAGCCAAGAGAAGGCAGGAGGTAGTTCCAGTGCAGTTATGTGCAGTCTTAATGTCGCAAAGTGTGTGTAACATTTAAAACTGTAAAACAATGGCGAGTTTTCATTGTCCTTTTCAAAAGAGTCTAAAAATTTTCAGGAACATAAACATCTGCATCAAAACATAGGAGAAACAAGTAGTTGCAAACTTCTATATCTAGTCTAAAGTCTATATAATTTTACAAAAACAACACAGGCCAAAACATTCTTACCTTCAAGAAACTAAATATTTCGAGCAAACAATGAAAGCCCACCATCTAGCAATTATCGTAGAAAGTGTTAAGTGCATTAGTACGTAGAAAATATTATTTCTAAAATCTATGCATTAAACAGATATTTGGTTAAGAGTAGAGAAAGGCCTGTCGACCTGCATGAAAACAGAACAGAAAAGATCTCTCTTGCAAACTAAAATTCCCAAAGTATGCGACCAGAAGGTTTTTCAATGTTATTTTGATCATTCTGCGTATAGACTTTGATGGAAGAAGTGAGATGTTCAATGGTTAGCAATTGCAATTCCTTCAAAAACATGACAATGCAAAGAAGATTTTTGGTGGTTTTAGACTCCAATGGGCATGAGTAAATGTTTGGTTTTTTGATACTCATTCAGAAGACGATTTCATCACAATGTAATTTCGTGGTAAACAGGCTTCCATTCATGTGAAGTTTTTGCAGATTTGAGAATTTTTGCAAAACATAGAAAAACTAGAGTCAGAAAGTTTGGCGAACTTTCCTGCAATTGCTTGACAATGGACATATGTGAGAATGGAATGCTCTGGGTTTACTGAGTGCAAGGTTCGTGATATTTGATGGAATATGACAAAAGGTATCGAATGAAAGGCTGTCTAAACCTGGTTGTGCGCTTAGGAGCCAAGACAACGGAAACTCTACGTCATTGAAGGTTATCAATTCCTTTTCCAGTTCAAAGTTCAAAGTTCAAAATTCAAAGTTCAAGGTTCAAAGTTCAACATGCTAGATGTAACGATGTGCAACATGCAAAGTGCTAGAAAAATAGGCCAAATTCATACCTGATTTCGTTCTTTGCGTCGTCGGGGTCTCGGAATCGAAAACAATGGTTGTCGTTGTTACTTCTGGAATGGGGAACTTGCTGACATCTTCCATTTTGTCAATTGGGCTCGATTCGGATGACAAGGAGCCGGTCCGCAGCTCACAGGCTGATGCGGGGCGAGCCTCCGCAGAGGTGATCTGGCCTGATTTATCTGGGTTGAAGACAACAGGCTTGGCTCTTATCGGAGGAGGGACCTTTGTCTTCTTCACCTGAAAGGAGCAAATATTTTTAAATTAAGGATGAACAGTGATCTCTGATAAAAATGGTCGAGACTTTACACGAAAAGTTTACATTTCCCTTTTCTGGTGAAAGATAGCTTCCCATCTCCTAATTCAATGTTGAATGCATGTCCTTGGACCGTATGTCACTGAAAAATGATTCCAATATTGATCCAGGGGGGCGCGGAAAATTTGAATTTATTGGGCAACATAATGCTCGAAGCTTCTTTTCAAAGTGGCTAAAATCTTCTGAAAAGTATAGTTGTCCAGGCCAGAGCCAGAGTGATTTGCAAAACTACAAATTTTCAGAAACCGATTTTCAAAGCTTGCTATGGATCGAAATTGCAAATGAGGAGCAGCCATCTGTTTGGTGCTCAAATTCCATAGAAGATTATCACGAACTTATATGAACAAATACGGCACCAATAAGCTCTTCTTTTTTCACGATAGACGGGAAGAATTGACTTACCTCAGGCCTTTCTACATTTGCGAAACTCGTGGACCGGGTTGGCACGACCCCTTTCGTATCATCAGTTGAGCTGTACACACGTGACCTTCTTCTCTCTTCGATCTCTTCGTCCTCTATAATCTTTATCGTTTCATGGCGTCCAATCAAACTCTTCACGAAACCATGTTGGCCTTGCTCCACGCCTGTAAACAAACTCGAAGCTAACTAAACGCACCAGGAAAAAAATTACGTCTAGGCGAAACACATCAATAAAAAAAGCAAAGTGCCATAATTAGGCTTTTGGCCAAGACGGGCAAAGCACGTTGCTTACAACACAAAAAGGAGGCTGACTCATTAGTGGCCTGTGCCATTTGGTGGGCCTCTTCATTTGTGACAATCTTCAATCTCTTCCCTGGCACATTGCATCCCAGTCTCTAAAGCAACACCAAATTTCTTGCCAGCTCCATCCTTCATTTCTCTAACCCTATTCAATCCTGTTTCTACCCTTCCATTTCATCGTTAACATTTGATTTCCAACTGCTTCATTCATACATTAACCCCATCAAACAGCCCCACCCAGCACAGACAGTCCACCATAGCCCCCTAACTGTAAACGACATACATACCCGACTCATCTTTCAGCGAATACTCGATCTTCGATTTCTCTTCCTCTATTTCCGCCTGTTGTCTTGTAACACTTTCGTCATGCAGCCCCCCTGAGGAGTAGGCACGAAGCAACTCTTCCTTAGTGATAAGTGGCACATATTTCCTAACTTTCCGGGGCATGGTGCGCGAACCTGCTCCGGGACTGTAATCAAAGTCAAGGTCATTGCCATAACTACGCCGGATGTAGCCACTGGTCCGCTCTGGTGGCGGGCGACGGACGAATTTGCGGTCAAGCGTCTTCGCCTTTCGGGTATCCACAACCTGTGATTAATTGTTGTCATATAAAGACGGGGAGTGACACAGACCTGGATAATCTTACAAGAAAAAGGTCATCTATCTCTTACATCTAGAGCGATGTCTAGCAAACAGGTTTTGCATCAGAATAATCAATGCCAAAGTGTTTTGTGGTACAAAGTTTCTGTAAGTACCTTAAGCAGGCAAAAACTGGTTCCGCTATTTCTAACTATTATAATCCATGACAATATTAAATTTCAATAATCAGTGTATTCAAACATGGACCTATACTCCGATTCATTAGAAACACACTAAATAGCTGTGCTTCACAATTGGGCGTTTTCAGCTCGACAACGACTAGTAGAAATCAAACGAAATCAAACGTGACGATTCATGCCGGTCATGATACTTACAGGAAGCGTATCGAGGGACTGGGTCTTCTCCGTCTTCGACGAATCAACGTCATCCCCATCGTCGTCGCCCCTCCTTTCGTCGTCCTCGTCTTCGTCGTCCGGTCGGTTCAGTTCCTCGTCCAACTCCCTCATGAACTGCGACGGCATTGGCGATGTTTTGATCAAAAACGTATCCATGCCTCGTATGCCGAATTCCTTATCGAACTCCTCGTTGCCCGTCGATAGCGAAATCTCTTGCAGCTCCGGACTCATTGCTCTAATCCTCCTCGCCTCCTCCTCAGCTTCAATCTCCTTTTGCCGCTTCTCAAACGCCTCTTGGTCCTTGCGCTTTTGCTCCTCCTCCTTCCACTTTCTTCGAAGCGCAGCTTCACGCTCATTTCGCGCTCTAAGTAAAAAGACACCCATTTTAAAAATCATATTGATATAACACCGCTCTTCCTTATAGATAAGCAAATAAATCGATTCATTTAAAAAGTGCAAAGAGAATTGTGAAAAAATTGCTCAAGTTAAGAAACACAAACGACAAATGTAAGCCTGCGATTAGGGAGGTGGTGAGGTGGGAATGGGAAGAATCTTTATGCATCAAGTTAATGCCATGGCAAATAAACTGCACTATACAAATTCACTAACTATTAAATTTTATGGTCATTGTAAATCCTTGCATTAAATGAAAATATTAGACAAAGGAAACTAAAATGAAGCAGTCTAACAATCAAAAACTTAACTTATGCTCCTATTGACTATAATGACTAAAATCAAAACAAGTTCATATCACTTCAGTTCTGTCATGTGCTCGTGTAGAGGGATGCTTTTGAAGCTGATACTTTTGTCTCAAGGCGTTAACTAAGAAACCGATAGCCACCTTCCTGTAGACACTTACTTCCATGTGGTCTTCCATTATAAGTGTTCAAATTTGAGGACAAAATTAGGGTACAGCAACTTCGAAGCAATCCCCATACCTTATTTCTTCTTGCCTTTGCAACTCCTCTTCAATCTCCCTTTGTTTCAGCTCTGCTTCCCTCTCTTCCTTTGTCAATATCTTCACTGTCTCCTGCCTTTCAGTGTTGTAAACAAGCACCTTGGTGGGCGCTTTCGGTTCGGTCTCGTTTTCGATATCCTCTCGCATGAGAGGTTTCACCGCGGCACTGGGCTTCTTGGAACCAGCTCTAAAAAATTGGAATTCGAATAAACGTACAAAAAAGTAATCAAAATCCAGTTAGCTCGAATTATAATAAACTGCATTTCACGAATCAACAACGTTGCAATCTTCGTGTTTTGTGGTTGCAACGGCCCTCGTGGTTTGCGTGCGTGAAGCCATCGAGCTCGTGGAACACTCAGGCTTGTGCTTATAATCCCAGAGACACTGGCGCAAAAGCGAGCTAAATACGAACCTTATGTCTGCAAGGGACATTGGCTTGACTTCAGTCTCCTCGTCCACCGAGTCGTCTTTCTTTTCTTCTGTGACAATCGTTTCTTCGGTGATGACGGTACTGTGGAGAAGTGGATCAAAAGTCAATCACCCTTGATCAAATCAAATCAAAATTCAATCACCCTTGATCAAATCAAATCAAAATTCAATCACCCTTGATCAAATTAAATCACAAGTCAATCACCCTTATCAAAAGGGTTGACATCTGGAGTTAGAAGATTGGCTGACCCTGAAAACGGGGGTACGCAACATTAAATAATAGGCCCAAGCAGGCAACAGAGGTGAACTTTCCTCGCAGCCACCGGCCTATTTACAGTAGAAAATGATGCACTCATTCCATAAGCAAGCAACACCGTTGAAGCAGACTCACAGCTTGTCCATGCTATTTCCCGCATTCAATTGCTATATCGCTCTACTTAAAACCATCTGATTAAGAGAAGATGATATCTCGAAAATCCTCATCTCCATACAATTGCTTGCACACTCGCTTGACGCTTTGAACACAGGCAAAGCAAAATGATATGATCACATGCTAGCCTTGCTATTATAAGTCATTGTTTCAGATGGTTTCACTCTTTTAACACAAACCAAGAATATTGTGGCTACAGCGTAACCCTGAATCTCCACTAAACGATTGGCTTTCTTTAACATGTACGTACGAGTCCCACCCCCTGAAAATGCCACTAGTCTGATTCCCAAAGATTCGTAGACACCTATGCATTATTGATAAGTTCAAGAAAATTATTACCAATATCCTCTATCTGAAAAGAAGATCTAGAATAAAGCACATCGGTTTTCTATTGCTGACAGCCAAACAGATAGACTTAAATGGATTCATTCTTTTCAGAAAAATACTGCCAATGCAAACATATGCTAGAATTATCTCCCAAAGCTTAGTTAAATAATGGCCAGAAAAAATAAGCAGAAAATTTCCGTTACGGCGAATACTTGCTTTAAATGTAAATACAAAACACGAAAGAAAGGATAAACTAAAGCACACATCAAAGCTTCTCCCTTTTCCAATCTCAACGAAGAAAATCTATACTCAAGTTCACTGACCATATCTATGACTAGCTAGCATTTTAAGTATCGCTTTAGAGTCGTTAGAAAAATTGCAAGATCAAAAGATCGTCGCATTCCCAAGAGGGAGAATTTGAAATGGACCGAATCATACAAGGCAAACTGTGTGTTACCACGTGGTCACTGATAGAACGTGAAAGCCTGAGAGTGGTCATATACAGTTGTTTTATCTTTGCAGGCAACTTAAAAAACTCTTGCTTTATGACAGGTTAACTTTAGGTCTATGAAAATTCTTTTCTTCATAAAGCTAACCTCTCTAATGTTGTTACAATGAGCATGAAGAACATGCTAATATCTTCAGGCGAAATGTTTCTCACTGAAACCAGGGGGTAACCAAAATCAAGACTGTACGCTTACAGTCAGCCTAATTAGCTTTCCAATCCCTTAAATTAATATTGTGACTTCAAATACGCGCTGGGTAAACTTTCACTGCCTTCCGTTAGGTCATTACCACGTGCTGGCACTGTACTGCGAATTCCATTTCCAACTAATTAACATCTTCAGCATTAATATTGCAAAAGGCTTCAATAGTGACGTACAGCGTAGCCTGTTAATTCAGTTATCAATGGCTTCCTAGTCTAAGCTCCACGGAGCTGATATTGAAACGTTTACTGTTAATCTGTGGAGGTTGCTATTTATCTGAGAGATCAATGCTTTCCAAGTTACCTAAAATAATTTCTACTCAACTAAATATGAGGTGTCTTTGTCTGTAATATAACAAACATGCTTATGTTTTCTTAGAACAAAATTTTGAAAAATAAAATGGTCAAGGCAACAGGATTTCTTACGAAGAATTATAAAATAAAATGTTTTAACAATTAAAGATCTTCAATTTAACTCAAGTTAACGTCGGTATAACAATTTGAGTGCTTTTTTTAAATCAAGTTATTGAATGACGGTTAAACTTGGGTCAACATGTACAATTTGGAGAACTGAAGAAGTTTCAAAAAGACTCACGTAATAACTTGTTCGTTTTTGACATCATCTAGCTTTTCTTCCTGTTTCACTTCCGTCATGACAATCTCGGGGGATTCCACACGCTTCTCGGGTGATTCCTTCTGGACCACTATCTCCTCCTTCCTCGGGCTTTCGATTGGCTTCTCCTCCATCACGTGCTCAACCTCTTCGGTGCCCTTGCGTATGACATAGGTAGTCTTGGTTGTTGTAGTTGTTGAGGTGGTTGTGGTGATGCGTCTTCTGTATCGCTTAGTCGTTCCATCTGGCAAAACCTTTTCCACTATAATCCATTCCTTCAATATGTTGAAAAACAAAACGAAATGCTTTGACGTCCCTTTAATAACAAATCCAATAACGATACAGAAGAAGATTAAGATTGGCAGCTGCAATCCTGCTAGCCTTCTAGAGCTGAATTTAGAAAACTTTCGGTTTAGTGGCAGGTGGTAAAACGAATCAACAACGACGAGAAGCGGAAGTAAAAAGAGTTAAATATGAAAGCGACAACTTCCATCTCACTCAAAGCGACAACTTCCATCTCTAATGGGATTTTTTTTTATTCTCTTCCTTCTCCCTTAATTGCGTCTGATTCAAGTTAAGCACCGCAATGCTGCCTATAGGGTGTTAAATTTGACCTGGATACCTGCAGGTAGCAATCACCGGATGCCAGCATACCAATAAATACCATCAGCTACTGCAGATACCAGATCACTTAACATAAAACGTACTTTTCTACTCGCATAAAACGTAGCTGACTTTTCAACTTAATGAAAGCAACAAGTTATGGAGAAACTGTCAAATCAATTTTTGCGACAATGTAGACCAAAATAAAAGTAATTCGCGGACACCACTACACAACATTAAGGCGCACTCGTTGTGAGCGTTAACTGTGCTTTACAAAACATGAAGGCGAAGCATAAAGCAATGCGAACTTACATTTGGATCATACTCCTGGTCCGGTTGCGTTTCGTCAATTTCTATTTCTTCAAATTCTTCCTCCGGTTCCTTTTCCGGTTGCTTAACTTTCCTATCATTGACTGCATCTGCTGCGGCGCGCATCATCCGGTTCTTCTCTGATTTAGTCCGAGGACGCTTGCTTGGTGCCCGGGCAAACTTACCGATAGCATTGCGCTCATGAAAACTTGGGTCGCTTCTTATTTGGTACAGGGTTCGTTCGCTGGGGAAAAAATCACTAGTTGAACACGCTCTGTGAGAAAATTTAACTAGAACGCCAAGAGCTCAGAACACAGCCTTGCATTTCGCAAGGATATTGAAAGGCTTTCGACAATCACAAATCTCGCTAGCTTGCTTATTACTCGATCACTTTATTCGCCTGGGCATCTTCTCACTGAAATTTGCATTTTGCCAAAAATTCATCCAACCACCTTGTCTCTTATATGGCTAATTCTGACATATCAATAAATTAAAATAAACTATAAGTCTGGTACATTCAACGTATTCAAAATGTTTTTTAAATTGGCTTCAAATATGGCTAGAAGAAATTTATCGAAATACTAACCACAAAGAAAGAAATGGTTTACCTGTAACGGAACTTTGATCCAATCATGAGCGAATCTGCAGCTCTCTTTGAGGGATCAGCGTTGGTTAACCTAAAGAAGTTTATAATCACAAATAACGTACCTTGTAATCATTTTAGTACCCTAAAATCGCTTGAGACATCACATAAGGGGATAAAGATTTATCTGTGGATGCTTGTTATACTATTGTAAACTATAGAAAAATAGGCTATGCACCAAACCAGAGGAAGAGACTGCGCCATGGCTTACAACAAAGTGCTAACGGAAAACAGCATTCGTCGATACTCGACGAATGCTGTATGAAGAATCCGAAACATGACGATCCGAAACAACAGTTGCTCGCTTAAAGTTGCCTATTTGTGACTGACTTAGCCGGTTTTCACAGTCAAGAGCTATTCTCGGTGGTGCTATCTCCAGGTTATGACAACACAAATAGAAATGTGTTTGTGACGTCATCACTCTAGCTCTTCGCTGTTACTGATTACATTGACACTGTTATGCGAGAGGGCATTTCCATCAACAAGTTTGAAAGAAAGATTGACTGAGCAGGTGGTGTGATGCAGAGGAAAGTGAATTTCTATACATAAAATAATCTGAAGCTCCGTCAAGAAACGGCACAGGACAATGAGAAATACCAAAAGGACCGAGGCAGTAATTTTCTGGTCTTCTCTGGCAAAAATGCACAAGAGAACAGTCGAATATTACTAAAGAAGATTATTCATCTAAAGAAGATGATTGATCTAAAGAAGATGATTGATCTAAAGAAGATGGTTCATCTAAAGAAGATGATTGATCTAAAGAAGATGATTGATCTAAAGAAGATGATTCATCTAAAGAAGATGATTGATCTAAACAAGATAATTCTCATCAAGACACAAAAGGGTGATCGAGAAATCGAGAAAGTGCACCAGAAACAAAAAAGCATGATTTAAAATAATCACCGACTTAACTAGCGATGCCAGTTAATGAAATCGAGAAGAGTTCAGCAGTAGATCAGGGGTGTTACTAACCTGAAGAAAGAGTGATGCTCAATGGCAGAAATGTAAATGTTCTTTGCGTCTCTCCTTCTGTTCATTGAAAAGCGCGGGTTCTTCTTTTTCTAAACGTAAACAAAATCAGATAATCAGTTGCTGAAAGAAATAGCTTGAAGCGGTAAGCAAGAAAACACTCTAAGGTAATCTGAACAAAAGTAGGACAGCTATTTCAGTTATGGTTAGATTTTAACTCATGGTACAAAGTGATGCTCATGTGACAGGGTGGTCTCAGCAATCACTGATACCCACAAACTATCATTTAAAAGATGTGCATCAAGGATATAGGAGATAAAAAGTAATAGTACCTCAGACTAAACTCATAATATATTTGAAAGTATTAAATGAATCCTACCTCTGATGGAAACAATTTGAGCATAAACTTCTTTCTTTTATACGCAACCAAATCCACTGCTCTCCTGAAGGAACGAAATATGTGTTATCAAAGGTGTTCATCAACGTGAATTCTTTAATTATTGAGAAAGGGTCTTGTGTTGAAATCTTTGAAAGAGAGACATTATTCAGTTACGTTTGTAATACGTATGCAATACGTTTTTCAGTTCGTCATGCAAAGAGTCTTCCTCGGTGGAGAGAGTGCTCAAAATAAGTCTACCTTTCTGAACTGGCAGCTACTTACCAACCATAGCTATCTGTCGGCTCTCCATCTTCGTACACGATGATGCCTTTGTGAGAAATGCCAACTTCGATTGGAACACCTTTTTTATTCTGGGAAAGAGGCACAAGGGGTTTAGACTTTTATCTCAGAATGATGGTGACGATGCTGCTATCTCTTGTACGTAGTACATGAAACGCGGATAGAGGCAAGTCCGTTTTCTAATAAAAAAATGGCGGTGCCTTATGCTTCAAAACCACACTAGCTGACGATATTCAAATCATACATGGAACAAATGCTGAATACACAATGTTTCGCATAATACCAAATGTCATTTTTGTGTAAAAGTGACACTGTTTCTTAGGTTCTTTTTAGAGGAGGAGATAAAGAAACATCTTTGAAATTGACAATAACGCTAACGAGAACAAGCATTTCAGACTATTGAGTATCAATCTAGCCGTTATTTGGGTCAAGGGTCGAAATAGGGTCAAGCCTCGTCAATATAGCATAAAACGTTCTTACCCTTGCGTAGTGAATATCCACTCCATATCGCGGCGTACGTTTAGCGACTTCGAGAAAGTTCAGCTCGGCGTCTGCAGGATATTCACCCCTGGAATACACCAACGTACGTAATGAGGGCGTCGAAGAGTTGGCCCGCAAAATAAAGGGCATAAACTATATGTAAAAACTATCTATATATCAATTATACAGATTGTGTAGCAAAGAAATGCTGGGGACAGTTGTCATTTGAGTTCATAAAAGGGCCTAGGTAGCAAAGCTAATAAATTTGTTAGTATACCTGTGCTCTTTGTGGAGATCGATAACCCGAGTGATAAAGCCTTCCTCCTGTTCAATCTGCAAAAAATGGGGTAAAAGCAAAGTAAGCATTTAGGATCAGCATGACCAAACCTTATTTGCAACGGCAATAGGCAGGTCCGAGAAATTTGCTAAGAGTTCCAAAAAACAGGAACATTTCCCAACAAATCGGAAATCAAACCAATGCCAAGAAACCATCACCATTGGAGCCATTTGGTTGCTCTTCTCTAAAGTTCATTGACTCTTTGCATACCGTAAATTCTCTTTTAAGCCTTCACTCTCAATTGAACCCCCCCTTCCTTATTGGCCCCCCTCTAAATTCAGCCCCTCCCCAAAAATATGCGAATAACATCTAGATATCTTTGCAATTCCTTTAAGTAGGAAGCGAATAAATTGGGCTTTCAGCAAACTTCCGCGTGAATAAATATAAAGGCGAAAGTATTCAACGAAAATGTTACATTCATCATGTAAACTGAACGTATACGACGAAGTCTTTAAAACTAGGAAGAGGGCTTTCTCAAAACAGACTAAAAATAAAACTTGCAGTCACGTCCTTGATAATGTTTGCAATGACCGGGGAATTTAAACACAAAAGCATACGAACCGAAGCTGGAAAACAAATCTTACCTCCGCCGGACCTAGTTGATATCCGTCAAGATAACTCGTGCCGTAATCCGCGAAGCTATAGTCTCCAAACTCAGCTGAAATTGTAAAAATGACTTCTAGCCCCAGCCAAATAAACCGACGTTTTTTATTCAAATGTTGCAAAAGGCAAATTTGATATGTAGCCACAGAGTAACAAAATTTCTGCTTTTTGTGAAATACGACAGCGTTTTCACTTTAGCGAAGGCAAAGTGAAATGATAAATTTTGCAACCATCAACAGTCTAAAAATTCAATCCAGCGGCTCTTGTGGTGGCTTAAAAATATGCAGATAGATTGAACTTTATTCAAACCACTTTCTTTTAGAAAATCTTCCAACTTCCGACATTTTTGCTTTTTATAATAGCCTTTCAACCTTTTATCCGAAACCTATTTATAAAAACTCATTGACTCATTTCTCATGACTCACTTCCTTAGATTGAAACCCACGAAGGATTATAAAGAAATACGAAGCTTGCACAGGTAGCACTCAGAAGACATTTACCAAACAAAAGAATACAGCTAAAAAGCATACCTTGAGCCGTAAAAGATGCTAATAGAACATAGGTTCTCGTTGGGCAGCCAAGTCTAAAAAATAAAACAATATTTCAGGTTAAACAGTACGTCAATACAGCTTCTAGTTTCTAAAACGGCAGTGGGCAAACTTAGTAAGAGGTGTGGCAATGATTTACTAACCTTCCATACACGATATCTTCTCGAAGTTGTAGGTATAACAGATATCTAAAGAATAGAAAAATCGTAATTATCAGTGAGAAATGAAAGAAAATCAAGTCCCTTTCTTGGAGATAATGACTTTGAAGCGGATTAAGGATGATGAGGGTCATTTCAGAGAGTAAACAGGTGCAGAGACATGGGTTATGACACAAGGCGAAATTATAGTGTCTTATCAGAGCGTCCTTCTCTTTCACTGTTAGGGTAATCGTTACTATTGAGAAAAGGTGCAACAATAGATCCACAGATTTTGGTGTGCATTGCTTCTTACATAAAAAATGAATGTAATAAATGATATAAGTAATAATAAATAAATGTAATAAATGTAATAAGTAATAAATGTAACTGCGACTGTGTACCTAACCAATTCACAAACACATTCAAATTACAAAGTGATTGGAAATTTCACATTATTACGAGACGCCATAGAGACGAGGTTAGGGCAAAAAGGTTCCTGTCTCATCTGCGCGATGCTGCGTAGCCAGAATGGAAGATCACTTTGGTGGATTGACGCAATCTAAAAGCATATTCACCCTTTTTGGAGAGAGGAGTGTAGTAAAGGTAAGTAGAGATTTGGGTAAATATTGTAAATACGAGACGTGATCTTTGGGTATTCCAAGAAAAGACGGATTCTTAGAGGCAATCAACAACTATACAATTATATTGCTTTTATCACTGTTCTATAGACGAAACATTATCTGTTTCGTTTTTCGGAGATGACAGTAGCTCTCTGCCCAATACTCCAGAGGAATCTTAGAATAGAGCAAACAGCAACAATTCGGTATGGTGTCTATCAAGGAAGAAACGGACTACAATGAATATGCTATCTAGAAAATTCAGCTTGAGCTTTGTTCGATACCTCGTGTACTCATCAAGGTGTTTTCCAGGCTCGGGTTCATAGAACTTGACTGCAAACTGGAACTTTAATTCACCAACTAAAGAAAAAATTTTTGGTCAGCTACAAAATGGCAGAGAAAATTCTGACAACTTAATGACTGGTAAATGTTTGCGAGAAAAGCTTATTAACTTTTGATTGCTTTTAATTTCAAAATGCTTATTACCGTAGAAAAAGACAAAACGTGTAGAAGCTTTAAAAGCCTTATCAAATCGACAACAAAGAGGACTAAAGGACTAAACAAAGGTTTGGTAAAAGCATCTTTACAAAAACTATGGGCTGATCAAAATAATGCAAAGCAGCTAAACTAAAAAAACAACGAAAGAAAAGCTCAGACAAAGAAGCATTGGAACAGCCTGCTTTCAGGCAAGCAAGAGTCTGAGAAATTAATTAGACTGAATTGGCCCACACAAATATTAGAAGATCGTAAGCACATCCATAAAAACAAAAATGCAAAGATGAGAGACAGATGTAATCAAAATACGGATTGCTCTTTGATTATGGTTGATTCTGGCCTTATAAACCATCTAAGATGCCTGATCAGAGATGAAAAACTTAGCAAATACCACGCCAACAAAGTCATGCATTACCAAGCGACTCGGCTAATAAATCGAGCGAATTGGCGTAACAAAGAGGCTTTCGTTTATGAATCTGATAAAAAGATCACTGAGCCGGGGCTAATTTAACAGCAAGGCTGATTCCATAAGGCCTTGGGATGTCGCAAAACAGACAGCGGAGTTTCGAGCTGTGGCTAGCAAATGGCCCACTGACAAAGCATTCTATTCTTGGCCTAATTGAGCTTCGCACTTGGACTGGTTGGTTGTTACACTTCTAGACCGACTCACGTTTTAGCTGCTTCTTGATTGGCTTTCGATGTTGCAACCATGACTACAAGAGTACAGAGTGTGTCACTTAAGACAGCATTACGCATACTAATGACATATTTGATATGACAAGGAATTAGTAGCGAAAAGTTAATTCAACAAGGCTCAAGGTTTAAGAATTTGAAAAAAGATTATGATCTTGAATCTAAACTAATTGCCTCAATGTGACGTAAAATGGGGAAAATCGACATTCTTTCTTATCTTTAGCAACATTTTTAGCCCATTGGAAATCCAATAATCATATTTTGGAAATTTCACATTGACAAGTTTGCCTCTATCAGCCGACCCTAAACCAGTTTTTCACAGTTAAAAACAATAACAACATGTTTATTATCGATCAAAAATTGTCCCGCCAAATTCGTGACAAATTCAGTAATAAATAAAAAGTAGTGGAAATATTAAACCTTGGTTGGGCTGTTGTTTTGCACGAACCGCAGACCAAAGTATTCTTTGTCAACAATGCTCAGATTCTCCACAACTTTTGAAAAAAGAATCTCTCCGTGTGAATTTTTCTGCAAAAGAAAAATAGAAAGCCATGAGAAGATAAGAAAACGGGTCCAGAGATCATATCGATTCGCTTTGAGAACGGGGGTTTTAAATTGCCAATCTTTGAATACGTAATTCATACAGCATGAAACATTTTAATAAAAGCCCATAATTCATTCTTAAGGTAATAAAAATGGAAAAGTTACAATACTGTATATAATACATATCATTTAACAGCACCAGTTAAGTTTCCAAGACATCCACTTAATTTCACAGGTCTTCATTTTGCAGGAGGTTAACAATGATAATTTGTTTTGTCAATAAAGCGTTGCTGTGCGTTTTATTTTGTAAACAGACTAACCAACAGAGGGGTATGTTCCCACAATATTCGAAGCTAGCTGACACCGAAATCACTCTTACTACCACAATAAAAACAAAGCTTTCCAGATGCCACATCTGGCTGTCCAAGATTCGCGCGATTTGATTTCAGATTAGCTTGATTACGACCATCATTAAACCAGCGATCATAATCTCCCAATAACCTTAAAGCTGAATACCTCGGGATACTTAGAGGATTAGGCTCATTTCTGAGATTATTAGCAAATCCTTTGAGTACAGTAAGCCTAGTCAAACGTTGAATCTTCACAAACATAAATTGCTGGGAGAGTCAAACACCTGGACCTTTCTGGCTTCCGATATTGGCTTTTCGAAACCAACGCACGACTAGTCTAATTCTCCAAGAAAACATATCATATCCAAGGGAACAACCAAAGGTTATCAGGTTTCAAAGCAAGGTTACTGAGCTAGCTGTTAAGAGGAATTTCGTTACAGTATGGGGGAAGTTGAGGTTTAGGCCCAACGTGGGTATGCTGATTCAACTGTTCATTTTGTGAAACTTTCCTCTTGCAGAATATGACCGTGAATATAATCCTTGAAATATCGGTAGAATGTGTAGGCTGTTGAGACGTCACAGGCACGTGACCTTCAACTGAAACAGCCAGTAACTCGATCGTTGAAGCCTGCGCAGCTACCAGCATTGACACAAAGCAGCTGCGTTTGGTAGCCTAAAGCCCAATCTCCACTAGGCGGAAAAAATTCCTGCGATCTAGTTGGCTAATTGAAATTGTCGAGGCGGAAAATGTCGACTAGCGAAAAGTAGAAAGTGATCCTTCACAGGGAACTAAGCCTCAATGTCATTCTTAGTAGCAAATAGGTTCCACGTGCACCTTGCAGGAACATCAACACGCACAGCAGTCCTGTTAACATTACCGGTGGTTTGTGCAAATCGCCAAAAGCAAAATGTGCATAACATAAGCTTGGTTATCACCTCGTCTATACGAAACACCGGTTCTTTGTTTCGAGTTTCTGATCAGGACGCAAGATGATAAGGACGTACTCCAGCGGGTGTTTAACACCGAAACTATTTTCACAGAATTCACCATTCACATTACAAAAAACTGAAACTGAGAAAATTTGTTCTACCTAGGCTTAAAAACGGTTTAGTAATGGTCCTTCAACCCTCAGGCAAGCTTTGAGCTTTGAGTTGCCAATTATCGGACCACGCCCATTTAGCTTCATAAAGAATCAGGCTCCTGCATACTTAATCAGCCAAGAGTCAAGTAGAAATATCGCCACAACAATCTTAATAGTATTGTCGACAGGTTGTGACAGGTTGTTCTTCTTGATATGTTAGTTTCGTAAATAATGACTTCAACATAAGCAACAAAGGAATGGCACACAATCAAAACCACACTTTTCAATAATGAATAACCTCTTGCAAATTTCAGTTGTTTATTGAATCCCTTTATCAAATTACTGCATGTTTCTCAGAGCAAGTAAGTGGGTGAGAAACTTTAAAGTGGGCAGGCAATCCACAATGCCTCTAAATATGAGGAAAAAACTAGGAATCCAAGAATAAGGAGCAGGCTTTTTAGTAACTATGACAGTTTACACAATGCTAGTTATTAACCCGTTTTGCAAAAGGATAATTCAAGGCACAATGAGATTATGCTACTGAAATGTTCCAGCACCTGGGGGGTGGGATCTGTTCTGCTAATAATAATTGACACATCAGAGTGATTATTATGTGACACTGATGATGCAATGCAAACTTGATTATGATTTAGATGTATTGTCAGTGCTACACAATCATGAAGACAAACAAAACATAGCATGGGGCTTGCTTAAGAGGCAAGGCATGGATGCAATATACATTCCTGGCTTTATACAAGCAATGGTCTGCTGAAACTGTTTTGCTTTCTAATTGAAAGAGCGTGAGATGTTTGGAATGTGTTTGATAGATATTTACATGCACCCCAGGGAAAGAGCAAACAAAAATAATGAATATTTATAATTGGGTCAGCTCATGAATTAAAATTCCAAAACAAAAATTTTGCAGCTGCTTTCAGGCAGAGACAATAACCCTGCCTAATATTTTTGTCCAAGACAAGTAGAAGATATTACAAACCGTAAATCAATAATCAATTTCTGTTGCTCTTGTGGTGTTAATTTTTGGGTTAAAACATGAAAATAATTTACTACAGCCATAGCCTAGAATTCAAAACCATCAAACATAAAAACAAGTATTTCCTTGCAGCCAAAATATGTGTGCAGTTGTGTGGGATGAACATACTAAATGTCATATGAAAAACAGCTATGCAGTGCCTCATTCTTAAGAACATTCTAGTAAAGCTACACCTAATTGCCAGGATGGAAAATTCTGAAAATATATATATTTTTCATTGCAAAAGCCAGCATATCATTTGATTGCATACATCAGCAAGAGAAAGACCTAATAAAAATGAGGGCACAGTGGTGAAATCTTTCAAATGTACTTTTACTGTTTACAGAGCAATATAGTTTCATTATAGTATTTTTTATCAGTAAAACACAAAGGTGGTTTTATACAGCTTTCAAAACCATTATGTGGTTCACTTCTCACAGTGAATGGTATATAATCATTAACTCCAGAAATTATACAAGAGAGATTTTTGAGCTGACTATGATATCTTCAGATGCCATATCTGAAGAACAACCCATGGAGATCAATACATATATTCTTCAGAATTATTCAACCAATGATCAATATCTGCTTTATTTCTTTGCCACATATCACTTCACACATTTGGATATTTTTCTGGTTCCACTTTTGCATCTAACTTTGCAGGTTTGATCAAGCTTATACAAATCAAAGAAGTTTACATTGGATAACAGTTTGTTTACTGTTATGTTGCTGATGATTAAATTGGATTATTGTGATTGCCATGACAACAAATTCTGCCAAAACATCTACTGGAGCTCACAATAAACATAGGCTTTATGCTTTAATCCACATCTTCTAAGCAGACTTGACTAATATGATGTAGAAGTAAGGTGGTGACTGAATAGCAGAGGATTGGGAGCTGGGGGGAGAATCAAAATGGTATTATAAAACTACTAAATTCTTGCTATAAAAAGGAATAACATTAGGTTTCCAACCACACATCTTGAGTGATTGTTGGATATATTGTTGGGGTCATTAATTGAACATTTACTCTCTTGCTGCAAGTTCTTAGTATTAAATATTTGCGCCTTAAATAAGGCTTCAAATAGCTGGCTGCCAGAGACTAAAATTGGTTCTCATTTAAAATTACCAACTATATTGGTATAAACAGTTTTCTAACAAAAATGACAAGTTTTCTTAGTAACAGGTGGTCAAACCAAGTTATTTTGAGAATCTTTCTTTATACCTGTCTTAGTTTGTGCATAGGAGGGAAACTTGTATGAAACAATAATTAATGGGATGGGTCTTTTTAAATATTAATTATCAGTTACATAGAAGCAGGAAGAACTAAGAAATAACTGAAGTTTGTGGAAAAAACAAGCAGACTGTGCAAAATGGTAGCTTGGGAATCCAAACAATGTTTTGTAGCTTAAAAGTGTCTACTTTAATAGAGAAAATAGAATTGACTGCAATACACTCGAAGTGAGAGATAAAGTTTTGGTGTAGAAGTCTGGAAAGTATTGAGAAAGATAAGGCAGGTTTAACTAAGTTTTGTGCTTTTGTGGAGTCTTTTGGACATAATTCTGATTTCTTTGTCAAAAATGACAATTCCCCGTTGACAATTTCTTGAGAAGCAACGAGACGGGATCAGACTAAAAATACCCTTACAGTTTGGTGTTTGCGAATATGACTCAATAGGAAAAGGAATAAGTCTTACTATAGAACAGAGTTTAAGAAATAAGGGCATGTTTTCTTTGGAAAACGTATCAGTTGCCCCCCTATTGATTGTCTAAATGCGTTTCGGAAATCGCGTTCCTGAATGGAACCAATTCCCATAATGTCATTTCGAGGTGTCGTGGTGTGGTAAGAAAAATATCCAGTTCACTATTACCGAACCGGATGCTGGTTATAAAAATCAGAAGCAGCTTGACTCGCTGTTGTCAGGATACGATATATTTTAGAATTTAATAGAAGACGATTTTTATTCTGTGCCAAAGATCTAACAGCATGGAGAAGTCTGCCATCTGACTAATTGTAATCGACACTCTAATGAGAGTAAACAAATTTCGTAACCTAAAATATGACGAAGACGCCAGACGATTTTCAACCATCTTGTGTGAAGATGATCGTTCGACAAAACAAGTGCGTGACTTAGGAGAGTTTATATCAGTTACAAGGTGTTAATATGCTAATTTAGACGACAAATGTTGGCCTAATAATTCACAACTGTTCATCAGAATGATACTTTGTATCTAAGTCCCTGTAGAACGTTAGCAGATAACTGGGCAGCAGTTTAGAAAATGCACAACATCGAGAATAAAGCAACACATACCTCCACTTCGATTGACAGTTCAGTTCCATCAAGAAGACAGACTTCACAAACGTATACATTTTTGGACTTCTTTTTCTCCTGCTTCTGTCGTCGTTTACTGTTCGCTTTCGTAGCTTTTGATTCATCAGGAATATTATTGGGAGAGTCCGTGTTGTTCGCAGGATTAATGTCTTGATCCTCTGCCATTTTTAATGTCATCTACTTAATACATTTTCAAATTAGTTAATATTTAAAGCGAAATAATTAACGTAGTGTTTTCCTTCGCTGAAACTCATGGGCGTGCGAATGCAACCTCAGCCTGGTACTAAATTCATGTAATCCAATCAAATCGTTGGGTTGTGAAAATAGACCAATAGAATCTCCTCACATTGTTTACTTAACAATAACGAACTCGACTGAACAATAGATGCTCCTTCAAAGAAGCTTTCCCAAGAGAGAGCGTAATCAGCTCGAGAAAACCAGTGAAAATCTCGACGATTTCCTAACCTGAGGCAGGTCCAGGGTAAAACCTATGGTGATGAAATACAACTTCCTACAGTATTTTTCCTTTTGTTTGCAAGTGACTTTTCTTCACAGGCTCAATTTTTCTAGATAGTTATCATAATTTCATAATCATTCTTATTCCATGGTTTATTCCAGAATTTTCCAGAAACAGTATACTGCATAAATTTGTCTCCTAAATGTACACTTCTAATCTCCAATCCTTATCTACGACTGAATGTCTACTGAGTATGCGAGAATCCTAAATATTTTATCAGTTTGTAAGGTAAAAAATAAAGACAGAACTCCAGGTTGTTATCATTTGTGTTCGGAAACTAATATAGCAATGGTTCATCAGGCGGGATTCTCCTTGGGTTCCATGCATGAAGCGTCGTGTTTCCGTGAAAATATTGTAGCAAAGTTTTTAACAGAAAGTTGTGTCCATTCGTTCATTTGTCAAAGTATCATGTTAATACTTAATTTCAAAACAGCTTGCAAATATCTCCGAAAAAATCGAAATGAAAAAAAAATCACAACTTGCAGCGAGATTTTTTCGTATCTTTGGTCAGAAGAGAATTTACCATATTTTTAGGAGATGCACTTCTGAGCATGCTTTTGTTTACATCCTCAAATTGAAGCTTATTACAGTTTCAATCCCATCGCATGCACAATAAACGGTGATTGGTTGAACGGCCAACCACGGTGTTAAAGTGACACGTGGGCCAACGTGTTTCAAAATGATATTATCTTTTGAACCTTCACGTTGAAGTTGGCCGAATTGAATGTAAATTTGTTTCCAGGAAGAATACAATACCTGTCACGCTGGAAGTATCTCAAGAAGCAGTTCTAGGTCCTTTTGTATTTAGTGCATATCAACAACCTTACACGTGAAATACTCAGTGGCAGATAATGCAGTTGTTGAAGCCGTAATTCTATTAACTGTTATTGTTATATTGAGGTTGTAATTAGGATAGAGGCCATCTTGGCCTAGACACCTTTTTAGTAATAAAGAAAAGTTTCCAATATAAATTGAAACTGAAAGATTGTAACAGATCAAAAGCAAAAGTTTTCGCCTTCTTCATTGTACTTCATTCTTTCATAGCTAACCACAATCATCATTACTTATTTCATTACCCAAGTTGTGTCAAATTTGCGCGACAGGGGATAGCTTGGACAACTGTACCCCGAACTAACAGCTTACTGGCGACTGCCCTTGCATCCCAGGGATGGAGGCTTTGCTATACCAAGTGCTGATAAGACCGAAACTAAAGTATTCGTCGTTAATATCTGCTCATCCTTTCTGAATGAAAATTGAGCACCGAAGCACTAGGAGAGCTATTAGATGAACGATGAATTGATACGGCTTGGGAGGCAGTGTCCAAGGTCTCAAATGCCAACTGGGATGCCTTCTGCAATCTGTGGATGATGTAGCCTCAGTTCCTCATTTTTCATATTCAAACAGTGTACATGGGACCTTTATCCTCTTCTTCCAGTCACGGTTTGTGCGCTCGTGTGAAAATGCCTTTGCGATCGACGCCCCCTTGAATAATTAAGGCCACCATTTTAACAATTAATGTTCCCTAAAAGCACTTCGAGCTTCTCTGCAGCTTTTGATATTTATCCTTTGTCGATTCCTATGAAGAAAAAAGGTGAATCTGTATCGACCTTGCTTAGGCCTGTTTAACTTGATCTCCGCATTCTTAACAACAACATTTCGTCATCTCCTTTTCTTGCATCGACTTTCTTTTATACCTAATCCTCTCTCCTCATTATAAAAGTATTTTGTACTGATATGCTCCTTATATTAACACTCGTGTAACCGTAGGCAGGGAATTGAATTAGAGTTAGTTGTGGTTACGTTACTTTACAGTTACGTTGGGAATATAAAGAGAGTTCCTGTATCCTCTTGCGGGAATCCATTACACTCATCATCTACCATCTTCAATTTGGTTTGAACAAATACGCGTAATTCAGCCGTTCAGTTAATTATGATATTCTCAAATAACACAACGAGTCCGTTATTGTACGAACGTTTGTGTATTGCAAACTTTTTATAGGATTAAAGGCTTTAAGAATATTGAGGCTCAGAATTGCTAAAATTGAAGAATAATTCAAGAATAAAGTCAGTCTCAACCTTCATCAAGATAGATTTTCTCCTTAGTCTGAGTTTTCTCCCAATACAAAAACAACAATATGTATATATATTTATATATTCTAATATACACTCAGCCACTTTGTGAGTAATTCATGATAAAGCAGAATCTTACATCAACCAAGATTTAACATTCTTCTTTGAACATAAGGCAAATTTACACCTCATGTTGGGCAAGAATAATTTAACGATAACCTTAGGCTCAATCGATTTTTTTTTCAAAAAAATTGAGGGTCAGCAAAAAGTTAGGTATTCTTATAAACAAAAGGTGTATCGATCCTGTCTTTATAAGTGTTTTGTCGCCTAGTTAATGAGGTGTAATCACAAGAGGCTATCGTATGGGTGGAAAGGATAAGCATGCATTTCGCTCCATGCTATTTAGCGGCCCTTTTTAATATTTTCATCAACTATTTCATCCTCAAGTGAATGTAAACAATATAAACAACCAGTTGCAATTAAAAACGTCGCGTGATAAAACGCCCAATCGGCGCCAAGTTATCCCTTCTTTTAGAAGAATCCGGACTCTTTCCGTCTTAACAAAGAGTTTCACTCCCAAATTGTCATTAGTGTATTGTTATGCAATTAGCTTTAAGTTTTATTTAGTTTTGTGATGTTCAGTTGTTTTGCATGTTCTTTTGATGTTCTTGATAGTTCTGTTGTTTGTCACCTTGCCATCAACATTCCGTGTTATTGCATCATCCCGTCGCCATTATTGTTGTCATTAGTCCTTTGTTGTTTGAAGTACTTACTTTGTTATCGTAATTAGGGTGTGTTGTCATGTGATTTTTATGTTGTGCCCTTGTTTGTAATTTCCGTCGTTATGTGAAGCCGTGAAGTAAAGTTGTGGCGAGTTTTGGGTCTGCCGTAATTTGCTTGGAATTTGCTTAGGTATTTGTTGCTGTAATTGGTTAGGGTATCTGTTTAGTTAATCCTTACGGACGTGCCGATAAAGATAAATAATAATACCAGAAAATTGTCATCTTTTACCTCGTTTCTATGCCCAAAATACTTTAGCTTCTCATAGAGTCATGTTTTTTAGTCGGGCATTGCTCTCTTTTCACAATAGTTTCTTCTCGATGATCATTTTCATCCATCTCTATTAGTGCTACTTACTAAGCCTTACATCAGCAAGAAAATTCATTCAAACGAATGTTCAGAAATGCAACACTTTCAAAAGATAGGAACATAGCTTAAGTATCATGGATCATACAAAGAATGACTCTTTCATTCGGCTTTCAGTTTTTAAGACAAGAACCCAGCTTTCAATATTGTTTCCCTGATCCAGATGAAAAATTGGATAGATTTAGGCCTTTTATCCAATGCTTATTCTTGCTTGCCCTTTTCTTCTGCAGGTGCACCTGTTTTCGACTTCCTATTTCCTAACAAGGTGCATTTAAAAATTGAATATCCATGAACAAACAATTAAACATTTCAGCAGGTGTGATGGGAATAAAGCTGTTCTCATTCAATAGAAAGTATTCACATTATTTGCAGCAAAACAGATGCTTTATTTCTATGTCTTTTTGGAGACCAGGTGGAAAAGTTAGGGCAAATGGTAACTGAGGAGGAGAAGAGGTGTGGCTGCAATACCCTGCGCGAGTGCGGCGCTAATCGGCAACAGACCAAGTATCGGGCTTGTAGGAAAAAGGAGAAAAATGGAGGGCGAAACTCAAACATGTTGTCAAAGATGCTTTAATCTTGGATACTTTAGAACAGCAATCGGCATTTATAAATGCATAGAGTTGTTAGTAACTGTGTTGGGCTTGATTTTCACGGCGAGTGTATCCGCCATCAATGCCGATGCCATCAAATTTTTCATTTTTGTCACCACAGCCAGTAAGTATCATTGTATTCTCGCTTTCAAGCTGTATAATGTGAGCACTTGTTCACATGCTGAAATAGCTGCTCTTTTGCTGTAACACTGTACGTCCTGAGATTATATGACTTGTTTGTAAGCCGCAGAGGCAGGTGGCTTTTGATACATTGTTGACTCCAAGGACACTTGCTCCGTGGCCTAACTTTGCAGGGGCGTGACTCGGACGACCGATCACTAGAACAAAACATACGATTCTTGGGCGCCGATGGAGATTCACACCAAATAAGAAACTGGTCTAAATCGCATTACTGACAAAACTGTAGAATCGGGATTCTACAAAAAACAGTTTGCCTTTCAGTAAAATTATAAACCTGCAATTACCAATGAAACATGGGGGTGGGGTACTCTGGCACCGTACCACTAAACTAATACATAGAAAATAATTTTTGTAGAATCCCGATTCTACAGTTTTACCCGCATCACTTATGAATTAGGGCTAGGGTTATTGCACGAAGCCTTTTGCTACAGGGAAAACCTCCCCATTAAATGACTATGTGATGCGTTATGGTGCGTTAGCGCCTATTTTATCATCGCCTATGCTGTTATATACCTCCAACTGTCGATGTTGCATTTTTGACGTTCATTAATGAGGTTATTTCATTTTCCAGCAATGATATTTCTGTTCATTCACATCATACTGAATGTGATGAACCTGTACCATCGGATGCCTCTGCCCTTGATTGCAAACTTGACCCAGATGATCCTGTGTAGCTTGGCAGCTCTTCTTCTGCTTATATCTTCCTCAATAACCCTAAGCAAATATAGCGACTGGCAGGTGCATGCAGGATCTGTTCTTGGTCTTATTGCCATGGGGCTTTTTATCCTTGAAGCAATCTATAACCTGATTCAGCACAGAAGAGCACCAAAAAGAGAAGATACCCAGCAAGGGGCTGCAGACAAGAAGACAGCAGATCCTGAACAACAACCAAGTTACTGATTTCTGTTATTAACTGTGTTTTGAAAATACAAAATAGCTTTGTTTATGACTTTCTGTTGTCTTTTAGAACCTAGTTGGGAAACATTTAATATTTAAAACACAAAGTATATGGTTATTGAAAGACATTTTTCTCTCGCTTATTGTAAAATGTAGAAGGAGGTATTGTTGTCTCTTCATTGTTCAAAAATAGGGGCATATAAAACAGGTTCTTGGTTGCACTTTGTGGATTTGTAGCCACAAACATTATATCAACTTAATCACAGATTGTTGTAAACCTTGCTGTTAGGTGCTTGGCAAATGGAGCTGGAATACTCAGTGTTGTTTCTTACAGATTCTTAAGTTTGGATCAGCTTGTCACTATCAGAATTATCACTTCAATGCATTTGATTTTGAGAAAATGTTATTTAATATGTAATATATGGTTTAATGTTGCATTACTGACACCTTTCTAAAATATCTTTTTGCTTGCATCATACCTTGCTGGAAGACCTGATATGCTGACTAGGCAAACAATTTAATGTCACAGGATTAATGAATTCTTAATGTTTCAGAAAATTTTGCTAACAGAGTATTGTCAATAACTGTTTTAGAAAATTTTGCTAATAGAGTATCATTAATAATGGGCACTGATTGAAGCCAGGGAAAAGTAGGCAACAGCCTTACAAATGATGATGGTCTTTACAATGACAAATATGATTATGAAAGTAAATGGATGATTTGTCATAAGTGATAAACTGATTAGAAAAGTAAATGAATGCTGATTTTTCAAAAGTTAGTAGTAATCAGTATGTTTAAGAAAACATCCAACATCCTTTTTCATAACTAAAGGACATCAATGTCCTTTGGTGTTGGCAAGGCCTGCCCATACATGCCTTCACCAAAAGGAAAGAGATAAAGGCTAAAAACTTGCAACTCAAAGGTTTACTTAATTTGTAAACCTGATGTTTTGTCAATAACAGACCTCCTTCAAGCACCCAAAATGTTGTTCTAGGTTATCAACACAATTCATTACTTGCTAATTTTACTTTTTTATTAAGAAGTTTCTTATAACTATAAGTGTCTGGAAGCGAATGATGGAACAGGTCAATACTGCAACTGGACATTTAGAAAAATATACAGGAAAAAAACTTATTTCTAAGGTATATACAAAGATAGCTTCTTTGTACAAGATTCTATATACGTGATATTGATATGTCTGGAAGAAATACAATGGAGCTGCACAGAAAACAGACTGCAGGTGCAATTAACAAAGCAGAAATGAACAGATCCTTGACAAAAACTTTTGCCAATAGCAACTTGGTCTCAATTGTATGTATGATTACAAGTAAGTTTCATTTGAAAACAAATTCTATCAACAAAAATAAAACATCAGTATTCAATGAGTATTCAGTATTCAATTCATTAGATAAGAGTATTCAATTTATTCAGGTGTGTTATTTGTCTTTGAATCTAGTTCTTAAAAAAAATTTGATAAAAACGATTCAAATCATAGCTTTAAGATTACAATTCTAGTAATTATCATTCTGTGGGTTCTTTATTCTTCTAAAAACCTGGTTATCAGGCTGGCAAGCTTCCGTGGTCTCTCTAGAGCTATGCTGTGTCCACAATCTTCCAAAATTTCTATGCGGCTCCCAGGAAGTATTTCTCTGATAACCTCAGTAGCTGAAACATGAAGGGCCTGAAAGAAGAATTTAACAGTACTTCAGGGTTTTCAAAGCAGTATTATCATCATGATTGACTGGAGGGTCATTTTTGACCAGTGGTGGCAGTGAGTTATAAAGAAGAACAGTAAAGTCAGTAACAACTTTCCAGCTTTTTCAGCAGTTTCTTTGATTGAATCTATGACTACAGATAGGGTATCATTTTATCCAGACAAGATATCAATTCCAGGGCCATTGCTCCTGTTCATGTGCCAAATGAAGGGCATCATTCTATTGCTAATTATGAACATAAAAATGGCCAATTTTTCAAGCATCAAAGACATCCGTAGCTCCAGATTAAAGCAGAAAGTTGTAAATAATCTTCAAAATGAAGAGCAACATCATCATTCTAGTTTGTGACAAAGGTTGATTTCTTGTCAAAAACGAATGAGCTCTGTTATACTTCAATATAGGTTAATGTTGAGATACATAACGTTTCGCCAAACCAAGATTTTCATTGAAAAATTACTTAGCTTCATATAATAAATCATGAGCTAGATAGCTTTTTCATGATTAACTTGACTTGAAGAGTTTGTAATACACAGCATTGATAATCATTAGCATTGAAAAATGAAGAAAATTTATTTTATACATAAACTAATATTGATATTATATAGGTGCATAACTAGGAATGATTTTTGAAACCAGTAATTGATACACCCATTTACCTCTAACTGTCTACAAAAAGGGCAGAAAAAAATAAACTGAAACTCTACAACCAACACCAGATGAATGGATTCCCAATCAGATGCAACATTGGAAGCAATTTGCTTCATCTAGAGTTTACAGCCATTCAAACTGCTATCAGCGGAGCATATGGTTTCCTTCACATGATATGGGCATGGGAAAACTTTTGTACAAAACCAAATATGCTGACTGTTTTCTTTATTATTTAACATACCTGCTGCATAAGCTTGTTAGCAGACACATTTTGATAGACTCATCTACTACCCACATGTTGCATGTCTCCTTGCACGCAATAGTTCTCTCATCTGTCTATTTCTAAGGGCAATCTCATAAAGTCCAGGGGGTGATGCAATATATAAAAATAAGAGGTTACTGGGCACTTGAATACACCTTTAACATAGTTTTTTACTTCAGACAAAAAAGGTAAAACAATAATTTGTTTACCTTGTCATGTTTTCCCCAAACAACCAACATTTTTGTCTTGATATCAGGTAATTTTTCTTGAAGCAAATATCGTTCACTTTCGTTGATGAGACCTTCAAACACTGCAAAGAGGAAACACAATGTCATTGAATTGATTTTTGGAGAAGACAACAGATCATCAACATAGTTTTAAGCAGATTAAAATTAAATTACAAAGGCCCATGAAATTTATGACATAATAACTACTAGGCTAAAAAGGGGTTCATATACAACTTGCACTAATATTCCTCAAATCTTCATAGTGTTAGCATGAATACATTAGCCTCCCACATATAAGAAACAACTTTTATGATTTCAAGTCTGATATATTTCTTATGAAATCAGATGTACACCAAAAATCAGGGTAATGTTTCTTATATAAAAACAATATTATGCTATATATCATCTACTCAGACACAAGCTCAATTACTGTGATAAGAATATTGTACACTGTTTGACTTGCATTTGTCATTTTTAGGAAACACTAAAAATATTTCAGCAAGTGCTTTTTGCTTAGTTTGCATTCAAAACTCTATTTCATTTGACCAGTTTAGAATGGTTAATGTTTTTTTCTGTCTTATATGAAGGATTAAGTTACATGAGAATTTCTGAATAAAAAAACAGGATTTTTTCTAATATGCTTATCAAATAACTACTTCAATTCATCTGATGAAAAGGTGCATTGTACCTTTCATATAGAAGTCTTGAGCTTGCAGTCGTGCCTGCATAACCCCAGATATTATGATGTTTGGAAGTTTGACTGGCTTGTGTACAAGCATGTTAATCATCTCTACAAACTCCTCATTGCTCTTTGGCATCAGCTTAATCTTTTTATCCTTCTCATATGCTAGCACCATATCGCTGTGCACAGGAGAATCAATGCCAGCAGGGCACACCAACATAACAGATGCTAAATTTTTTGGATACATTGAAGCATGGATCCCAGCAATGAAGCCACCAAGAGATGTTCCAACCAGGTGATACTTCTTTTTATTCAACCCAACAGCATTTGCAAACTGAAATATGATAAACATTTTAAATTTTGATGCTTCATTTTGTTGCTATCAGAATAACTTTGAAACATAGTTCAACAAAAAAGAACTCTACAAGGGAAGTGTGGCATAAACTCTTGAGATCAGTGGAAGTCCTAACAATATATGGTTTGATACATTTATACCCATTCATCAAACTGCTAGAGATGTAACTAACAGCCAATATTTGTTGGATTTTGCTTCACTCTACTTTATGCTTTGGTTGTAAGTTGCTTTGCAGTACTGTCTTTTCAGGCATACAGAGGTTTTCCATGGCTGGTGGCAAAAAAATCTCCATTCTATATTCCTTACTTGTGAAAATAATTATGTGGGGGATTCTTACATATTCTACATGGGCTCTGCAGTGACCTGAGAAGTAATAGACCAATACTGATATGCTTGCAGCATTGAAGCCAAAACGAAGCATCCAAGTTGGACTAAAGGGAAGCCATAAAGTTTGAATTTTCACCCATGAAAACCTAATCTGACTTACAACTGAGTTTTGTTCACAACATAATCCTGGCATTTGATTGGAAAGACTGAATTGTCATAAACAATATAAATGGACAAAATATTAGTAAAATCAATGTTTCCCCCTTTACAACATGGTAAGATTAGTGTTAGCATTTATCAATTGATCAAATGATGTCTCTGGTTGCAACTCATTGAGCAGAGCGCTATCAGCCCCAAACTCACCATAGCTATGACTTTGATTGTGAATGTGTGAAAGCGTTTGGATATGTTTATATGTTTTTTAGAAATTAAGTTGAGGAGATGTTAAAGCAAGATAATAGACAATTTTAAGCTCAAGCCCCACAAAGAAAAGGCAATGATGTGATAGTGAGTTACATTAGAGATTTATCAAAGCTGTGTCAATTGGGTTAACAAGCAGGGTTTTTATAGTTGCAGCCAACTAAATGCCAGCAAACCTTGTGCACAGTATCAATATTTGCAAAAAGATGTCAATAAATCTTTTCCATCTAGCTAAAGTACACAAGCCATTAAATGTTGTGAAATGTCAATCTAGGAACAAAGCCATACAATTTGAGCATGGTTATAATAAAAAGCCATCACAACTTGTTGGGATATTTTAACTGTACCTGTTCCACTCTTCTTGCAAAAGCTGGAACAGAAACATCATCCTTCATCTTTCTTGTCGTCCCTCCATGACCAGGTAAATCCAGAGCAACAACATGTATTCTCTTTGGAATGAAGCTAGCCATTACACACCAGTTGTCCTTACTGGAACTAAAACCATGAACCAGGAGCAGTGATATTGCATTATCCTTTAAACTTCCTCTTTCAATATATTCAAAATGGTAGTTGTCTCCTACTTGGATTCTTTTCTTCTGAAAACCGGTTTTGAAGAGGAGAAACCTAAAACAAAAAAGAGTTTGAATACTTTCCTATTAGTTTATCTATAAAACAAAAACGAGACTTAAAGACAAATAATGCCAGCTAAAATACGTAATTGTCCCTCGATGAAGTAACTTAGACTAGGTATTCAATTTTCAAAACAATGATGAATTATCTAACTTAATACCCCTTAGACTGAGATCGGTTATTATATATAATTCCAAGCATAAGGAATCACGAGGTGTGGTCACATCGAGAGGAAGCAAGGTAGTAACAAATACAAATACAAAGTTATACAAATATGAACAACACATTTAGCTCTCAAGGGGGCAAGAACACGGCTACCTATAATACTTGACGCAAAGATTTAATAGTTCTTATTCTATCGTAACACTTCAGCAAGGTCAGTCGGCTAGAACTTGAAGACTTAAAAATGAAATATGTATTGGATATGTTGCATAATATTGTGCATAGAAAGGTTACTATAAATTACTTGAGACATAAATATACCTCTGATAAAGTCTTAGAATGATGATCGGGTATTTGAAAACAACCAGCAGCAGAAGGATAGACAATATAACTTGTACTGCGAGAATACATCCAAGAGTTGAGCGGTTCGCCCAAATCCAGTTGCTTATCCCGTCCATTCTCTATCGTCTTGCAGCGGCAAGTGCATGCAGCCTCAGTCTGGTGCTTGTTTCCTATTGTTCAAGATGCCCAGGTGTGCAGGAGCAATAAGCGCCCCTCTCAATTAAGCGCCCCTCTTAGTTTCATAAGCACTGGTCTCGAATAAGCACCCCCCTGCTCTGCTTCAAAGAATGCTTTTACTTCTATTTCTACACGATTGATCGACTACTTCACGAAGAAGGTTATGTCGATGTAAAGGAAAAAAAGGAAATTAAGAAGAGAAAGGAAATTAAGAAAACAAGATAATTAAGAGGAAAAGGAAATTAAGAAAAAAGAAAAAGGAGAAACACAGGACAGCAGCACATGCCAAGATGAAATTCGGAGCTTGAAAAATTCGAGGCTTATGATATATCAGAGCTCAGCATATCATAGACTGTCAGCCTTATAGTGCAGAGCTCTATGTTGGAAGAGCAACTGATATTTTGTAGAGTACTAACAATTAATTCTTCATCGGATATTTTCGTGTTTGACTTCTGTTCTCCAGAGAGATGTTTAATTTGAAAAAGATAGCTAATGAATTCTTAATCCTTATTTTTGTAGAAATATTTTATAAGCGCCTCTTTCGAATAAGTCCCATCTCGAACCAGTGTCCCGCTGAGAAGTAAAAGGGATAAATCCCAGGGCGCTTATTCGAGCGATTTCGGTAGTCCAATAAATTTAGGTAGATTGACTTCAGTCTGAATGTACTCAAACCAAATGTTCTGTCTGCTGATTATTGTTCGAGGCCAGCTGTTCATGCATTCACCGGAAAAGTACATTGGAAGGTTTTGTTAACAGAAGTTTTCTGCCAGACACTCATCATGTTGGTTGTTTCTGGAGAAATTTACATGCACAGTTGATGCCCTTTTGCGCAATATTCCAGTAAAGTTCACGTGAACTTTCGATGTGACTGTTTAATCTTGCTAAATTCGCATTGAAGTCAGTTGTCTGCTCGAAAAAATACTTAGAAATCAATGGAGATTATGGACGCCAACACAGGAAGCGGTTAGAGGGGATGTAGGCAATGTAAACCCGGCAAATGTGTCCGATATTCATCCGGCCCCCCTACATTTTGTACAGCAAGATATTTTTCAAGGCGATATAGAGAGAAATAGAAATAAAATCGTAATATTCACAATCTGCCCTCCCCCCCCCCTTTCTAACAAAAATCGCCAGCCCTCTGCTTCAACACTAAGACCAATCAGATGCTTTCTCGTTAAATATTGCTAAACATGATTAGAGGCTTTCCTTTAAGTTTATAAAAATGAAAAGGAAAGGGTTTTTAGATCTAAAAGGAACGCATGACGATTGATGATAGGAATGTGTTAATGGAAGCTGCGGGGCAGGGTAGCCTCGATCCGGATCTTTTGGCGCCATTTCTGTTACTTGCATGTTTGTTGCGGGGCAAAAGATTTTTAAAAAACCCCGTTGATAAAGATGAGTTTGCGTAAGTTGCAGATATTATCACAATTTTTAGATGTGTATTTCGTTAAATGCTTCATTTACTTAATGATTATGCAGAGTTTACATAATTAAATGCTACATGGACATCTAGATGGATTTATGCATGTGGTAATATATTAAACCTGAATTTAAAGTTGATTTGCTGAACTGTGAGAAAGGTGATATATAAAGCTCCTGCATTCTGAAGACCCCTAATTCATGATATATTTAATTTTAGAACACAGGAAATAAAACATATCATTTTATTAAATTGGACATCGTATGAACTAATTAGTTTATCACCTGGTTTTCTGGCAGCTTTGAATGAGATTTTCAAGCAAAGGACTACCAACATAAGGCATTTTTCTACAATCGCCTTTTACGAAAATCATTTCTGCTTGGATAAGCTGAAGCAAAGTTAATTATGAGATTAGTCCAATTTGCGATTCTTCAATGTTAATTTAACATTTGAGTATGCATTTGAATTAAGCATACTGGTGATTGCTAGATTGTTGCGTACCGATCTTTGCATATGAGTCCTTTGGGTATGTGACTCCAAATTTGATAGATAAGTGAATACAAGGCAAAACACAGAAAAAATTGTGCCATAAAATGTGAGGAAAATGCAGAAAAAACTAAGCAAAGCATCAAGAATGTAAAAGAATTTTTGAAGCTGAGCTCTCTTCAATCTATTCAAAATATATTCTACATACATCTAAAATATTCTTGATAAGTTATATTGTTATTTATGTCCTTTAACACTTTTTAAGTTCCTTTATTTGTTTTCCTTTTTTTTCAGCAAATATGTTTGGAGGCGGCTACATGGTAAGTTAATATTAGGCTTGCTGACTCTAATGTTAAGCTTCAAAATTCCTGTCTAGACAAGTTTAATTTTGTAGATTTACGGAATACATATTAACGCAAGAGGTTTTTCAGTTTTATTTCAAAAAGGTTTCATGAATAACTTTTAAATTTATCAGTGGTTTTGTGGAAAATTTATCAATTGTTAATTTTTCAAAGAAATTTAAAGATTGATTCATGTCTGACTTGAGCAGATTTGTGGTAGAAGACTATCTGCAGATGGCAACAAACTGAACTGAAAAATACATTTAGGGCTTTTGGAGCATGCATCATCTTTATTGACCTACAATGCAAAAGAACCACACTTTCGTATATATTATTTCACTCAATTTTTTCTAAAGGAAAAACAAGGACTTTGGTCTTCTACTTCTTAGTAAATAAAAGGCTTGCCTGCTATTTGGCTTGAAAATTTTAATGCTCTGATTTCCATTTGTTCTAGGACATGGGTGGCGGTGGTGGCGGTGGTGGTTTTATGACTGATGATTCACCATCAAGATTGGATACATCACAAACAAAGAAGGTATAAACATGAATGGAATAGAATGCCTATGGTAACAGATTTCCTTGAAGCAGCAAGATGCATTTTGTAGAAAACATTTAAAAACGATTTAAAAAATGAAATTTAATAAATTATGAAATTTTGCTCCATAATTTATAAAACATAATAAAACTGGTTGTATACATCAAAATTATTCTTCATTTACAGACTAAGTCACTGAGGGAGACTCTTTGGCCAGTAACAAATGCAATGTTGTATAAAGCAGAGTATGACAACATATCTGAAATGTTCAAATTTGATGAAATTGAGCTGCATCAGGTGAGGGGTGATTGAGAACTGACTTGTTTAGGATTGCATCTTGATAAAACTTCTGGCATTGAAATTAAGATTATTCAAGTTATTCATTCAGATAGTTGAATTTGACTGCATATTTTGTACTAGTGTGCCTAAGTTGTGGGTAGAAGTGTTCATTGCACAAAGTTGATATATGCGCATTAAGATTTTTAAATGCAGTAAGGGATGCCCTAGAACTGAAGGTGCAATTTAAAAAAGACAACTTTGGCCACAGGATAAATGATGACATGTTATGTAAGAGCAATATCTGAACAAATCAAAATGTAGATTGACGATTTCCTCAAAAATGGAGGTGAACTGATTCAGCTGCCGATTATGGATATGTTTAACAGGTATTCATTTGAAGCAACTGAATCAAAATTTCAAAATAATCTAGACTTTTATCAGCTGTACAATATCTAGAGGTGACAGTGTTTAATGAATGCAATAGTTACCTTACTAGAGCTTCTTGTTTGTCTTGTGTAAGTTTTGAAATAATATGACTGTTGAAATGAACCTTATTCTGAAGGATCCTTTGATAATAAATTCATGGGGGCTGCTTTATATGTTAAATGTTTCTATTTCAACTCAGGTTACAATGGTTGGTGTTATTAGAGAAGTTCAGGAATCTTCTACAAACATCCTTTACAAAGTTGATGACATGACTGCTGATAGTATTACTGTTCGCAAGTGGATTGAACCAGATGTAATTCTTTCTGTTTCTAATTTAATGGGCAAAGAATTAATTAGGCATGTGTATGGTCATTGCAAATTTTGACTGAATTTTATTTCCCCTTTTTTGAAAGATGATAATTTTACTTGTTCAACTTGCAAGATATATTGCTGTATTTGATATGCCATTTATGACAAATATGCTGCAACTTGAATAAATATGCATACAATCAAGCAACATTTCATATGAGAGGTTTTTGAATTGTAGCAGTGTTGATAAGAGGGTTCATGTAATTATCTTTGTAACACAGGAAAACCCTGCTGAAGCAATTAGAAGATCACAATACCGGTATGTTTTTCTTTAACCCCAGTATTCTTGAAAAGGCCTGCTCAGTATATATTACATGTTGCATTTTGAAATATGCTTAAAAAAGTATTGCTCCAAGTTCCACCCCCAGTGTTTTCTGTTGTCATAAGGAAATTAGAAATTTGTGATCTCTTTGATTGATATATACATCTTTTCTCACTATATACTTCTTTCTGCTAACATATATCTATAAAACTATTTCTTCTGCAAGAGAATTACTTTTTTTACCTATAATTGTGTTGCCTGTAATATAAGTACCAAATTGACCTGATAGCAGGAATAAATTATTGTTGAAAAGAGAACTTTTTTATCAATTGTAGCGAAAATTCATATGTTCGAGTGTATGGGCATATGAAGTCACTTCAAGACAAAAAGTGCCTTGTGGCTTTCAAAATTACACCAGTTGAAGATTTTAATGAAATTACCTACCACATGCTAGACGTCATCTATTCATTTCTTCACAAAGCAAAGGTAAATATAATATACTTTTCTTTAAGTTTAATGTTAAAGATTTGTACTTTGAATGGCTGATTATACAGTTGTTTTTTACAGTACTGTTGTTCACCTACTGCTAATATTTAGCCCTAGAATTTTTTGCTTGTTTAAGCCATCTGCTTTTTATTTCTTGAACAGGTCATTGACAAAGGGAGTGGCAATGTAGGTGGGGTTTTCAATTCAGACCCTGTTGGATTGGCTAGCAGTAAAGTCTTTTCTGCACCCAATACTGGTGGAATGTCTGCACTTGAGAAGCAGATTCTTGATTTGGTTCATACATGTCGAGAAGTGCAAGGAGCTTCAATTGAATCAATGAAACAGCAGATTCGAGGAGTAACCGAGGCAAAGATAAGGTATGATGAATCAGATGAAAAGCATTGAAAACAGGGTCCTTTCTATAATGTGAAGCAAGCTGATAGTAAAAGAATGGTCACAAGCATCATATAAATCACACCATGTGAAGGAAAATATCTCACATCTGATTAGGTGTAATCAGATTCAGCTAAATTGCTCCCTTTTTTAAAGAGAAAAAGATATGAATTGGTCTTTGAATACCTTTGGAAATGCAGAGCGTTATAACCGGAATGAAAAAATACTCCAATAAAATGAACATATATATGACTTTCAAAATATTTATTAGGAATTTTTGATGATGATAGTTCTATTGATTAAATTAATTGTTTTGTGATTTATACTTTTTAAATCTCTTTCACTGGCCAAAAGCAAACGATTTTGCATCAGAGTAATACATGATTGTGGAATTTTCTTGTACCGAATCCTTGTATTCCGAAATATTAGAGCCATGAGAATTAAAATTGAGAGGTGAATTCTTGTGATATTGTTGAGCTTTTTCATTAAGTTTGTTATGTTATGCTTCTTATGTTCTTGGGTTCTGCAATTCTCTCCAGAAACCAATCAAATCTTTCTAGTATTACTGCCAAATAGAATGTAATTATCTTAGAGGATGAAACTTCTCTATAAACTTATTTTATAATGTAGGTAATACTATTTTTTTCTAGGGAAACTGTGGATTTCTTGAGCAATGAAGGTCACATATATTCTTCAATTGATGAGGAACACTTCTTATCAACATCTGCTAGGATGTGAAACAATACTGATAAAAGATGGACCCAAGTAATAACACCAGCCTTTGCCTGCAAACCTTTGAACTAATTAGATACCAATGACCTAAATAGTTTTGAACTAATGAAAAGAAACTAGGTGACTTACTCTCTGCCATCAGGGTCCTTGACTGAATTGGCAAAGAGTTTAATATTACTTTTTGTAAAGACAGTGTTCCAGAAGACAAGTGTAGAATTTTTTTGGTATATCCCCTCTATCAAACTGCCAGCTTATAATATTTAATGGAATATCATTAGTAGGTTTTGCCTGATATTGTCAATATATTTTTATAGCGTTAACTAACATCCACAATACATAAGAAATTGCATTGAAATTTCTTAATCTTAAATTGTTTTGAATATTCCACATGCCAGAGTTGATCCACATCTCTATAAAGTCAATGATGAGATTGTGATTTCTCCATTGTTTTTTCTTCTGGTTATCTTTTTTGGTTAAAGTACTTGGTATTTAACATGGCTTTATTTTAAACAAAATTTATAACTGATGAGAAATTACCTTTTTAATTAATTTACACAAGGGAAAAGCTCTTATCCTGTCCTTTCATCTTGAACATGTAATAGAAAGCGAGTTTCCTTATCTCCTTTAACACTTTTACAATTCTTGAAATAACATTTTGCAATTAATATACCAAATCAAAAACAATCTTATATTTATGTCAACACTGCATATAAACAGATAATTTATGCTTGGATGAATCTGCACAACATTTGGCAAAACTAGGCACACAAGAACTTAATATTATAGCAATACCAGAGTTCAAGTTAATATTCTCACTGTCTCTTAAAAAGGTGAGAAAAATAAATATTGCAGATATCTTTGTCCTTTGGCACATACATCCTGTAAGCATTGTCAGTATGCTTACAAACCCTTCACTGGTGAAGTACATCAACACAAAAAATCCTCTTTTATTTGCAAACAACATTTTATGTCAGGAATGTAAACATACAACTATAGGTTGAGCAAAAACAAAGAAAAGAGAAATAAATAATGATAGTCACTCCAGCTTACATTGGTCAGTATCATGAAAGAAATTGAATTTGATTGGAAAAGGAAAAATGTAGACTCATTCGTAAGTTTGTTAGTCAATCTTTTTATCCCAATGAAAGAACTAAAAACCTTAGGCCATTAAATATTGAAATAGTAGAAAACAGGGCCTTAAACAGGTCTTTTGTCATGTCTCAAAAAAATTTCAGTTGCAGAGGAATTTTTCAAAAATCACGACAATACAAACATGTTTTTTGAAACTTATTGAAGTTTGTCTTTCAGACTAACAGACACACGCAAGACATAAGAGAAAATTAAGAAATAAATAGAAAGCAAGATACTGTTACTTGACTACATGTGATTTGGTTTTCTTGTATTCCAAAATTTCTTTAAATGTATGATGAATACTTTGGACTTCACCTTCTAAGGAACTTTAAATTTGGTTTGCTATGCTCTTAAGATAAATAATCAACATTTTATGTTAAAACTTGAAAGAATTAAAATCATATAAAAATATTTTCCATCAGTCAGTGGGTAAAAATATGACTGACTAAATGACAAAGAACTACACTTTGTGTCACATAAAACTCAAATAATGTTCAACACTACAAAAATAATTAACAATGAATTGACTTTTTAAAAAAGCCTGACCATGCTTATTTTTAATGTTGCTAAGGTCAAACATTGTTTTCCCTAAATATTCTGTAATGCATGTTGGCTAAAGCATCACTACAACACTCACTTGTGCACTCAGCATAGTCTCTGTAAAGAGTTACCGCTACAAGAATAAAGATCACCAAAAGTGGCACAAAGAGTAGCCAATTGAGTCCAAGTAGGAGAACAGTTAAACATGTCAGAGCAAGAAGGGTAGCAACTTCAAAAACACCTATGAATATCTGCCACACGGCCATTCCTTTTAAGGTCTCAATCACTGTTGGTTTAAAGGAATTTGTGTTTGTTGTTGACTCTTGATCTGAAAAAACATCATCTTGTACCACAGAACTTGTTGTAGAACTTCTATGTTCACGGAACGCGAAGAAGTCATCATTTTCACCATTCGAAAACTGACCACGGCTGCTTCCATACTTTGTTATTCTTTCCTTTTTAGCTTTATTCTTAGTGATTGGCTCTCGGAACCAAATCAGCTGGAAATTAGACATTGTATTTTAGGATGACATTTTGGCATGTTGAATATAAAGGGGGATAAAAAGATACAAAAATGATCCACAATTATGCCTCTAGATGCCTATTTATATATGTGTACTCAACGTTCAAATTTATCCAACTTTAGATGAAGCCTAAAGTCAGTATTGGGCCAAAGATAAAGAAGTTTCTTATTTATCATAAAAACAGACCTTATAAATATAAAGGTAAATAGAAATGTTCAATTGATTAGTCCCAATGCAATAAAAGTCAAAAACAAGTTAATTCATCTTGAGCTAGATGTTGATAACTTCAAATTTTAAGATGATGATGTTTTGCCATTGTGATCTTTCAAATACATCCATCCAAGTACAAAATTGTGCTTCCTGGATACACAATAATACTCATAAATCTACTTGAACTGTGAGCAAACATTAGAAAGCATTTGATCCTGTGAGTATCTGAGACAACGATTGGGACAGAATCAGGAACTCCTATTCCTGACAAAAAACATTCACGCAAGGAGTAAATATGATAAAATCAAATACCTGCAAACAGTTGATGTGGCTTATATAAGCACCAACATAGACCATACTTTTAAACTTGATTGATGTTTCAAGGACATAAAAGGGCAGGAACTCAAAGGTCCATCCAACTGCTGTCAAGACCACTGAAATGTTGGATTGTCCAAGCGTGCTTCTTTCAGATATGTTGAGAATTACCTATCACCAGATTGAAAATGAGTTAAAAGGGGCTTACATGTTGCAAAATTCATTCTTATAGGATGTAATGAATACAAAAGAATTTCGATCAGCAGGCAAAAAATTAAATTTCATAAGTTAGCATATAAACTTGCATTCCAGCATGGTTTCTTGATAGAAGTCAAAATTCAAAATCTTTTTAAGGAAAAATCAGAATATTTAGACTTTCTAAACAAAGTTTTTCAAAGCTTTGATTAACAGAGTTCTAATTTCTAAAAACCCAGATTCTTATAAAAAACGGAATGGTTTACCTCTTGGAATGTTTTATAAGCATAAATCATATTCAACATGAAATGAATTTAGCAGTAAAGTGAAGTGTTAGATTTTTTTGTTTTCTGATAGCTTTCTATTTGCAGTAAAATAAGCAAACATCTCTGAAGCTCTCTGTGCATTGGTTAGCATGTAAAAGTATATTGCTGTTTACAAAGTCTAAGTAAATAAATGCAGAATCTAGGGTGAAACATCATGGTTTATTGCTTATCAATAAGACATGATTCATGCTGATCTTTCACCAAGACCCTGTACTCTAAAGATGGTGGTATGGTAGATATTTAGAAGAATGAGCTCAGCCTTTCAGTTGTTTGATTGCAGACTGCTCATTTATTCACCTTCACTCAGAAATCTGAGGCTAGTATGTACAAGCCCCCAAAACCAACGGCTTGAGCTCTACCCCTTCTGTGAAATAGAATTGCCCCCAAAATACCTCCAAAACTAACTAGGTTTGAGGCTAGTATGTTTCATGCTGCATTAGAAGTTGATTTGATTGCCACTACAAGGGAAAAGGAAATGCTTTTGCTTTCTTGCTACAGGCAAAATCACTCCAATAATCAACACCTGTGGAATTTTTCAGGGAGGAAATGATGCAAATTTTTGTTATGTATACTGCAAATCTACACTGCGCTCAAGGTCCTTTTTTGTACTTGGATTGTTAGAAAGAAAAAAGTGTAATTACTTGTGGCAAAACACAAACTGAGTATATTATGATAGCAATCCATTCCATTTTGTTTGCTCCTCCAACATTTGGCACAGCAACTTCTATTGCAATAATGGCAAGCCACAGAACAATAGTTGTTCCAAAGAGGGTGACTTTAAACCTGATATCTTCTTTAGAATACAACCAGAACTGGAAAAGCAACCCAGCTGACGTTATGCAGTAGACAACGGACACTATCTTGAAATAAATGTTCTTTGAGGAGATTTGGAAGATGAAGAATGCATGCACCAAGTTTGCAGTAGAAAGTGCAGCTGCCCATAATGAGCTCAGTCCTTTTGTTGACTTTAGGTACGAGTTTTTATGGAGTTGAGGCACGAGTGAGAATACAAAAGATGTTGCTGATACATAATAGCAGAAAGTTGCCAAGCCACAAACGACCACAGTCAAATCTGACTGACAATGAAAAGATAATCCTGCAGATGAATTTTCATGCGACATTATAAGGCCTTGTTGTAGTCGTTTGCGTTCTCGATAATAACACCAAGCAGTGTTTTTAGACGAATGCTTTTGCTTCTCCAACAGTTGCAATGTTTAATTTCTAAGAGGTTGTTGTGGAAATGCAGCCCCTTCTCGCTTGCTCCCATGTCGCATAGCCACTGCTCTCCATTTGCAGAACGTTAAGCCGGACCGGTTGTTGTTTAGGCACCAGAATTGCGATGCATCAACGTTGCGGAGGCGCTATTGTCTCGATCGCGAGTGAAAGCCTCTCTTTCAGGTGAATTCTTGGTAGCAAACTTTGAAATCCTTTTAGTTCGAAGGATTGCATCGATGTTGCATAATATTGTGTTATTTTTGCGACTGCAATCTTCTGTCAGTGTCAAAAGAACTACCAGCTCGGAGAGGTAAGAACACTTTTCTCCTTCTTTCAAACTGTCATAGGCCTTAAGGAAAGTAGAACGTCCTATACTTTGTATTAACTTAGCATTCAGGCCATGTCTAGAGAACTTTTAATAGACACGTCAGTCACTATGAATTACATAACTACCATAAAAAATGGGAAATTTCCATCGTTCTAACTCCTTTTTTTCACTGAAAATACCCTATGTGGCTTCATAAGTTGATCTCAATAGCAGTATTCTTAAAAGATAGCGGATATGCAAATCAAACAGCACAGAAACATATCCAGATCATCCTTTTCGAGGAGTTTTGTGTAAAACATTTCTCTCTCTAGAAAATCAAATGTTTCAAGACTTGTGAGAGCCGATGTTAATGCACATTTTAAGTGTAAATTGGCTACATGGCAACATCTTTTATGGAATCCAGTTTGTCAAAACTTACACTGATAACAATTTTTGTAATATTGGGCATAAGGTTGTCTTTTAATCTTTGAGTTTTGAGTCAGTCTACATTTCTATGCAAAATGTTATTCTATGTATACAGAGGGATTTCATCAACTACTGCTACTTTTCTTAAAGAAGGTGTTAAGTGGATGCTGATTGGTCATTATACAGCCAATCATAAACATTTCACCCACCCTACTGGTGTTTGTTACCTATTTTTTGTCAGCTTTGGTCATTTTCTGAAGTTTTCCCACTCTGAGGAGTGTCAAACAGAAAGTACATGCATGCAAAAATGAAATTTCCAAGGTGTTTCTCAAAATTGTGAAGTTTTGTACCACAAATAATTTATTCAGTTTATCCAAATATTATGTACAGAATCCTTTAGTCTGTGAAAGGGCCTACAGAAATTCATGCTATTGCTCTCTAATGATTTTTGTAACATTTTATAATTTCATGTCCCTTGTAGCCCCTTCTTGTAAATACAATTTAATGAGAGCAATAGCCTTAATTACAAGCTATTCTATTTCTATTTCTTGTTGAGCAGTTGCATAAACAAAAAGTTGCCCAAATTGAAGAGACCAGTAGCTATTTAGCTCACATATACTGACCAATTGCCATTTGGTTGGAAAAGTTTCTGACTATTTTGGAAAAGTCATGATGTTTGCTTGATATATTATGTTTAGTTGGTGTTTACCATCAAAACAAAATAGTCTATGCTAAATATGTCTATTTCTGGAAGTGGTGAAGTTTAAATTAGTTGTGGTGTTACAAAGAAAGTTATCATAGTTTCCTAACAAGAATGTCATTCATAAGAATTTCTTAACTTGAAAAAGAAGCAATGGAATTGTGCTAGTGATGTTTCCATTCAGAAGGTTTCTCAACTTGCTAGCCACTGATAAACTTTTTTAAAGTTTGTTATTCTTAGAGACCAGTTTTTTGAAATCATAGAACTGACAGTTTCTTTAGTCAGTATAGATATTTAGATCAAATCTTAGTTAGGGAAGATTTGCAGTCTTTGTAATATGAAAATAGGTAGCGTGTGGCATTTTGCACGCCTTGATTACTTTGCGCGTGCGATGGCGATGTGAACGACTTTTTATCAGTTGTTTCTCATACCTGTTGTCAAGAACTAGGTGCTGCTTTTAAGGAGACTTTGAATTTGGCGACTTTGAGTTACCCCTTCTTTGAAAATCTTCGAAACATAAGCAATTTTAAAAAGATTTTGTGGCAAATTCTTTGTTTTGCGCGTGCCATGATTAGCACGCCTTGGACAATTTGCGTGTGTGTGGATCGCACACCTCAAATTACAAAGACTGATTTGACATTCTATCTGTTCATTTGCAGTGTAAGGAAATTCATCTCAATATTTTTCTTCTATTCAAGTTTTGACTGGCCTGTGAGGTACATGGTATATTGTTTATGTAAAGTTTGTAGTTAGTCAATTTAGCATTACAGTTTTTAATTCTAGGTTTCTTTTAGCTGACATCAATGCACCCAAGAGCAATCAGATGTGTTAAAGCATCTCAAAGATTACATCAGAGGGCGTTAAATTGCAGAAGGCATATCAGGTATATTGCTTCACCATATGATATTTTGAAGTCAGAGAAGAAGAAAGGGAAATTATCTTGCAAGAGCTTTTATTCACATTATCCAGTTTTCCACATCAAGTACAACTCGGCCATGGATCACAAAAGTAAAATCTTTGACCAGACATTGAAAACGGCTATTGAGACCCCTTTGCCTGAAACAGATTTAGAGTCAATTAAAGGTCAGAGTCAAGGAAAGAATGGCAGAAAAAGGCAGAAAAAGAAGACTAAAGATTCAAGCACTTTAAATATGTCCAAAGTTTCAGATGAGGGTGCGCCTCGTCAGAAAGAGTTACAGGCCTCTACGGGCAGTCATGAAGATAAGGGCAGTGGTTCTGCTAATTCGAATAAATACAGATCCCAGAAAAGAAACTACCACAGTGAAAGTACTCCAAACAAGGGCGACCTTCCCAAAATGGAATGCAGTGAGTACTGGCCAAAAGATAGGGTTGAAGCTGGTATAAAAGATGGAACAGTCATCACTGGAGTTTTTAGAATCAGTCAACGGAATTATAGCAATGCTTATATTTCTTCCCCGAATGGAGGGAAAGACATACTAGTCGAAGGTTTCAATCACAGAAACAGAGCATTCAATGGGGATGTTGTTGCAGTTGTAATGGTTGAGGATAAAGAAGGGATAAAGCTTGAAGTACAAGACATAGCTAGAAAGCTGGCCCTTGAATTTGGAAACATGCAAGTAACGGAAGAAGCTTTGAAGAAGACGGATAATGATCGTGGGCGCGTTGTCTCTATACTGGAAAAGAAACACAGCCGAAAAGCAGCCGGCATGTTAAAGAAATATAAGAACGATGCCTTTGGCTTTGCGCTGTTGTCTCCAATAGACAGCAGGATTCCTCGGCTGATGATTTCTCTGAACGACTGTCCAAAGGACTTTTCCTCCAGGCCGCAGGATTTTGAGAATATTCTGTTCATGGCCGAGGTAGTCAACTGGAAACGCACAGTCGGTATGGCCTCGGGAAAGCTTATCAAAGAGCTAGGTGCCAGTGGCGAGATTGAGCCCGAGACCGAGGGGTACTTGGCCGAGTATAGCATCGACGATTCTGCGTTTGCCGAAGACGTCATCGCGTGTTTGCCTGCAAACTTTCCATGGAAGATTCCAGATGAAGAGTATGAGAAGAGGCGGGATCTTCGTGGTGACGTCATCTTCACAATCGATCCGGCAACAGCTAGGGATCTTGACGATGCCTTATCGATTAGGCCCAAAGATGATGGGAACTTCGAGGTGGGAGTGCATATTGCCGATGTAAGCTATTTCATTGAAGAAGGAAGCGCTCTGGACAAAGCGGCCATGCAACGAGCAACCAGTGTTTATTTGGTGCAGAAGGTTGTTCCGATGTTACCGAGAGCCCTGTGCGAGCACCTCTGCAGTTTGAACCCAGGCGAAGACAAGTTGGCATACAGCGTTATCTGGACCATCACCCCAGAGGGAAAAGTGCTGGAGGAATGGTTCGGGAGGTCGGTGATTCGATCTTGTACAAAGCTGTCCTATGATCACGCCCAGCAGATGATAGAAACAGAGGACCCGAATTCGCTAGACAGCACGCAATTCCCAGTGATCGATGGCTCATGTCAGCTGATCGATATCTACAATTGCGTTCATAGATTATATCAGTTGTCCCTTCAGTTGAGGAAAAGGCGCTTCGACTCTGGTGCTTTGGCTCTGAACCAACCCAAGCTGACATTCACTCTGGACTTGGAGACCGGGCTACCAACCGGTTTCGGGATGTTTCTAGCGAAAGACAGTAACCGCCTCGTAGAGGAATTCATGTTGCTAGCCAACATGGCGGTTGCGCATCGCCTTGTGAAGACGCTGCGAAGCCATGCATTGTTGCGAAGGCATCCAGTGCCGAATTCCAAGATGGTGGAAGATCTTCTTACGCTATGCAAGCGTTGTGATGTCGGCCTAAACACGGGTACATCAAAAGACCTCAACTCATCCCTTCAAATGCTAAAGAACTCCAATCTGCCAAACAAAGAGGCGATATACTTTGCCCTGGTGTCCCTGTGTTCGAAGCCGATGCAGCTGGCAAAATACTTCTGTGCAGGAGCAATAGATGACGTAAGCCACTTTCGTCACTACGCCCTCAACGTTCCTTTGTATACCCACTTCACCTCGCCCATTCGACGTTACCCGGATGTTGTCGTTCACCGAATGCTAACAGCGGCTTTGGAACAGCAGGAAGTGAAGCTGGGGGTAGAAGAGCTTAAAAAAGTAGCAGAGCATTGCAACGACAAGAAGGACTCGGCGAAGAAAGTGCAAGAGCTGAGCGTTTCGTTGTTTTTCAGCGCGTATATTCGCGAGGTCGGAGAGCTGCGTGAGTCAGCCGTCGTTGTGGGCATGCTCGATAGTGCGTTTGATGTCTTACTGTTGCACTCTGGGATAGTAAAGCGAATTTACTGCAACTCGTTGCCGTTGCACAGGTGGAAAGCCTCGAAAGAAGGCAAGGACACCATGAAGATGTATTGGAAGGACGAAAAGGAGGCTGGACAAGAGGCAGCTGGCAGTAGATCGACACCCAACGGAGGCGTAAAGAGCAAACGAGGCACAGGTTGTGATTCCAGCAAAGATGATGAATCGGTGATAGGCCAAGAGCAGATTCTTCAAATCTTCGACAAAATCGAAGTGACATTGAGATCTGAGAAAAATGACAAGTCCTCGTATACTATCAAAGCCTACATATCAAGACCAGAGACTCCGATTTAGATGCTCGAGTGGGGGTGTATGAACTACTCCGGAGAGCAGATTCTTAGAATCTCGCCTTAGTGATCATTTTAGGCCATCTTGTTTGAACCATTTGCAATTGATTTTAGTTGTGTCTTGGGGATCTTTCATATTCAAGATTAAGCAAACAGTGCTACCTGTTGCTTGTGTGATAAGCATTAGTTTTGTATCGCACAGTTGTTTTGCGTTGAGAATGCAGACCCACTAGTCAGACATCATCACAGTTGAGAGAAGACTAGGGGATAGTGACTTAAAACCCTATTGTGTTGACTTTTCCATTTGTTTGTTGATAAGGACCCTTGTTTTGTTATCAATTTTCTAAAACACCAATGCAACTTCTCGATGCCTCAAATAACCATCAAGTTTTTAATTGTTTTTCATTGCTTTCTTTTATTTCAGTGTGCATTTTTAGAATCAAAGCTTGTTGATTAGTAGTGTAACTGTGTTTTTGTAACAAGATGTTTTATCCAACTTTGATGGTGTTTATCAATATCTTTATATACGTAAATATTTTAGTTTTTTAACCCGTCTATGCTCTTGTAGACTCAGGTTTTAGTTGCATTAGAGGTAAATTCTTACCCACCAAGAGCGATGTTTTATGCGTATGGCCTAATGCTTCCAAATCACTTTCCTTGATATTTCACCCTGCTACATCGACCACCCTCCTTACTGCAGTTGGGTTAATGCAGCTGAGATATGCCTTCTGTAAAATATGTGTGCACTGAAATGGGAATTTGTTGTCAATAAGGAATGGTTGTCTCGACAATTTTAAACGTTGCTCCAAAAAAGCTTCTTTTCATTGATGGTTTGGCATTTGGTCTCATACGACCCACCTTAGAAGCGTTCCTGGAACTAAGGGGATTAAAAACGATCCTCTTTAACCAAAGAGAATGCTTCACATTTTATTCTACCATAAAGTAAATCATTGGAGTTTCATTATCTAGAAAACATTTTATCTACAAGGAACAAAAATTAAGTGACTTTTTTTGTTTGAACTTGATAACGATACATCAAACCCAGCAGAAACTGAAACAGATTAACTATGGCCTACCTCAACTTTGTAACATGAAACTAGCTTGGCAGTCCTCCATAAAAGAAAACCGTTGTGCTAAAAGACTGGAAATCTCAGGAAGAAAACCTGCCCATAGTCCTGTAACCTCCGGCTACAATTTTTCTAATTGAATACTTCCCTCATCACCAACTTAAAACAAACTTTTTGTAACAACTTTCATTGTTTATAACAATAACTACTTGTAAACCTTGCTCAAATATAACATCAACAGGCGAAACCCCCCTCCGGGTCCCAGCCGTGCAGCAACTGCAATTTTGCTGGACTCTGAGATCCCGTCTACACGAAATCGTGTCCAAAAAGATCCGCATCCATTTGAGTTCGCTCCCTCCTGTTCTGTTCAAACAAGACGTAAACCCGTTGAGCTTGAAAGCCCTATCCTATCCGCCAGGATGTAAAGGAAGCTCAGTACGAGATCTTTTAAATCGCCCTCGTTCTCTCTCAAGCTTTTTGAAGAAGCACCAAAGATATCAAGAAGTGACATCATGCTCAGTTTTGATAAGTAACTCAATGGCTACAGCAAGCATGTACTGTTTTACGACAGCATAACTGCATAGGAGAGGCTACTGGCAATGATACCAGTTCAGTGACGCACTTACAAATGGGCCTACTGGAGCCCAGGACACCCCTGTTGATTGTTAGGGGCCCAAGAAAAATGTTGTTAAGCCTATACAAAGTGACAGCCAAATTGAAAAGCATGGTAAGAGCTACCCAGGCTACGTTCACACTACTCCGTTTTCGTTTCACTCCGTTTTCGTTTCACTCCGTTTTCGTTTCACTCCGTTTTCGTTTCACTCCGTTTTCGTTGATGAAGCGACGTCCGTTCACACTCATCCGTTTTCAAATGAATATGCTGTGAATACGATATGTGTTCACACTACTCAAACAAAAACGCTGTTGGTGGCCTCAGTTTTGAACAGAAAACTTGGCCTACACTCTTCTGCTATGACTCGTCCAGCCAAAGTATTGGACCACCAGGCGGTGTAAGTTGTGCCAGGGCGAACCCAAAATCTACGTTGTTTCAAAATGCTACGTTGGATTTTGAAGCTGCTAAAAATGTATACACAAGTGCCATTTTGGGAGTAGCATGAATATGACTTAGAGCTGCAACAATTGCCACCAAACTTTGCAAAGATTTATCCGTGAATAAGATTTTTGTAAGTGCTTCCGTCATTTTCAAATTCTCCATTATAAAAATTTGAAAATAAGTGGTTGCTATATTCAGGGGCGTAAATATTGGGGGGGGGGGGTGGTGTGGGGTGTGACAAAAAAACCCCAATACCAAAAAACCCGCATTTTGTCAGGCAAACGCCAGTCAAGATGTCGGGCAAAATATATCAGACAAAAGATAGATCATGTATTTCAGCTTGTTTAGGTGCACAAAGTCAAGAAAATAAAACAGTTTTCGAGAAATTATTTGATGATTTCCCGCTTTGTCAAACAGTTTTGCCCGAAAAAAGGTGATGCTTTGCTTGACGTGACGAAAATCCCTGTTTATCTCAACAAAAGGTGCTGTTCTTCCAAACAAAAGTAGCCTAAAGAAAAGGTGATTGTTTGCCCGACATTTACTTTATATCCGCTGTTCGCACAAAGCACCAGCGCAACAACATGCTCTGTTTCGAGCTGTTTGACAAAGCGGGAAATCATCAAATAATTTCTCGATTACTGTTTTATTTTCTTGACTTTGTGCACCTAAACAAGCTGAAATACACGATCTATCTTTTGTCTGATTTCACCTAGAGGATGTGAAAGAGGATGGTGTAAACTAGGAAAGGGGAGCGTCCCAATAACAGAGTACGCAGAGAACATTATGCAGTGCCTTGCGTGTGTGTATTCGAAAGTATCCGTTTTTGGTGTTCACACTAAAAACGGAGCGTATCCAATACGCACCGTATTCGAAAGTATCCGTTTTCATTTGCGTCTTCAAACGACTCCGTTTTGCAGAGCAGAGTAGTGTGAACGCAAGGCAAAAACGGATTAGTTTGACGGCCTTGTACTGGTTTGAAGAGTTTTGTCACATTCAGGGAGGGTGCTATTAAGTCAATGTAACTTTGCTTTTACAAAGATGCCTTGCTCGTTTACAAGTTCTTGAAGTGATGCTGGCTAAAGTGACGGGAAGGTTGGAAAGTTATAACGGCAGAAATTGAAGATCCAAGAATGGTATAATTTAATTGCGACTGGGTATAGATAGTTGTTGCAAATACTCTTCAAAGTACCTTTTCAGTGGCGTTTTCTTGTTTTAAAACAATGCCTGCAGGCTGAACTTTTAATTGCGAAAATGCAGGTGCCGATAGACTGGCACATAGCACACCCTTGCAAATAGCGTGCGAGATTTCCACGAAAACAATAGGATTTCCAGGAATTCTTTGATAAAACAATAGGATTTTCACAATAGGTGTACAAGGTTATTTTTGAAATGATTTGCCCCTCGCGTGGGCCAACTGATGTGAAGTAATGTAATAAGCAATTAAACATGAAAGTGTCCCTAATTAGAATGAAGGCTTTACCTTTTAGAAGCCACATATATGAGTTAATGCTTAACTGAATTTCCCGTCCTCCCTTGTTTCTGATAAATTCATACGCGCTGTCTATGAATAAATTATCCATTTTCTTAGCCTTAGTTCCAGACCCCAAACTGAAAGTACTATTTGGAGTCTGGGGCTTAGGCTAGACTTTTATAGGATTTCATCACGGGGGATCGATCGGGGATGTGTGGGATGAAGCGCAAATGGTTTCAAAAGCACTTGTGTCAGAGTTTGTTTCGTGTCATTAAGAGTCATTTTGTAGCAGAAGAGTATGGGAAGGCACATGATCCCATTGGCTCGGTGAGAGCCAAAAAGTCACCTCGATGCAAATAGAAAAAAAGAAATGCTAATAGGAACCAATCGCAAAGGGTGCTCAAGCAGAGGGGGAGAGAGGGAGAGGGGGGGGGGCTAAGTGAATCTAAATAAATTCAGACATGCGGATGTACATACGGTTCAAATTTTACTTCAAAGTGCAGACAGAGTTAGCCTCTCTGGAACTGCAAAAATGTATCTAATCTTGGCTTTGGGGAACGCCACACAAGCTATCATAGGCGCCGACTACGTGGGGGCTTGGGGGCTCGAGCCCCCCCTGGGAATTGCTATGGGGGGGCTCAGCCCCCCCTGGGAATTTCGTTTGAAATCAATCAAAGAATTGAACTGATGATACTGAAGACCATGATGTTATATCTGCTTTATTAAAATGTTTTGTTTTGTTATTATACATACTACATATGTTGTATTACGTTATTAAAGCGACAGGTAATTTCTCTACCTTTAAACTTTTTTTAATTTTTTTAAATTTAAATTTTGAGCCCCCCCTGGGAAAAATAAAAGTCGGCGCCTATGCAAGCTATTGTCAACAATGGCAGAAAATTGTGTAACATTTGACGACAAATGAACCTCTAGTGGACATTCATCAAAAGGCCATTCGCAGAAAAGGCTCTACGAGAAGTAAATTATCACACGATGCTGCTGCTTCATCTAATAAAAAATTTAGTCAAACAAGCTTCTGGCGTGTTTACATAAACGCTTTTGAATAGGAGTCGATAAAATCAGGGCTTTTAGGAAAATTTTCACTTCTGGCGTCCTTTGACGATGGCCAACAACAATTTACCCCGTAAGCCCGTTGCAAATCTAGGAAAATCTTCTGGGGACCCAAAAGCTCTTGTTTCCCGCCACTCATTGAAAGAAGGTGTTTGCGTTGCGGATCTTATCAAGAGAAGCCCGCTGTGACAGGACGCCATATGTTCGTATTTGCGACTTCCTCAACGGGTTTCAACCAGCGATGGGGCTTCAAAGCAAGATGGGGAAGGCATCGCCCGCATTATACGCAGCAGTTGCCGTTCTGTCACTAAGTATCGTCTTGTTGATCGTGGGAATAGCATTGGACGCCAAATGCGGACGCGAAAAGGCTGCAGCCACAACTGGAACAGGCCTGCGGAACATCTCCGGGCTCAAGGAGTTCTGTAAATATTCACCGGAAGCAGACAGAATCGGCCTTGATTCGTTCCTAAAGAAAGTGCAGAAGGCTTTTTACGACAACATGCCAAATAATGTGGTTTATGACCCAGATGTGAAATCGAGCGACCGGTTTGAAGACTTGAAGAAAAGGTATTATGTTTGTGAGAGGTTTCCCTTTAGGAGGAAGACGGCGATCCACCTTGTGTAAACTCATTGCTGTAAGAGTGGGGTACAGTCCTCCGCGTAGTGTTGTTGGTTTAGTGTTGTACAACTTTACTCATTTTGGGGTAGGGTGGTGGGTCGCAGAGGGGCTATCAATCTGCTGTTTTAATCAAGAATTTATATTTTTTATGCATGCAATTCGAATCTCGGATTGGCCACCCTTTATATTTTTGAAAATATCGAGGCGAAATTACTCCAATTTTTGAATTATTGTGCAATGAAGAACGTAATTAAGACGTTGGAAATGCAGGTGTTTTTGAATGATTCAGGAAGTGAATACAACTTGTTATTGTCGGTCAGAAGGAATGGCCGATTCCAAGTTGATACTCTGTAAACAGGGCCTTATATGCCGCTATGACTATCGTCAAGTGGTTGGTTCTGGTATATGCATTAATGCATTCAATGCGCTCATCAAGGTTTCCATCAAAGATCATCATGATTGTCAGGATCATCCCAATCACTACCATCGTGATTCATGATCGTCGTGGCAGTGATAATGATTGCCTTGATGACGATTCATAATCACAATCATCATAATTAATCATTATAATCAGCTCCCACCCCCCAGTCACAATAACGATCAAAACAATAGCGATTATCGTTGTAGTTACACCAGGGTGCCTTGTGAAAGTGAATTTGTCATTTCATTTTTCCTTGTTATTTTATCAAAGACTGTATTGCCGAAAATCGGAAGCACCTGATTTTCCCACCTCCCCAGCGCTGACGCTTCTATATGATTAGCCCACTACCAAGTCATAATAATCATCATGATCATTATCACTGTTGTTTTGTTGAACCAGGTATTTCCCGTACGATCCACGCCCCCAAGCCCTAAAGAACAAGACTGATGCGGCCCTGAGGTTGCTGGAAGAGTTGAACAAATTCAAGTATACCCCAAGAAAGTTGAAGCCAAGGGAGAACAGAGTCATCTACCAGGTACAAAAACCAGTTCTCGATCAGAAATGAAGCAGAGATTAAAGAGCGACAAAATATCTGTTTATAGTTTTTATCTTAATAGTTGCCTCTTCCTTGCTAGGGTTACCTCAGGAATTTTCTCAATTTCTCAGAACATGTCTCCTCTTAATTCCAGCGGGGTAGGGGGCAATTCCAGCGGGGTCACGATAAAACTGTCGTCGAAATGCGCTCACAGAAGTTCCATACTTTTGTTGCAGCATGTCTATCATGCTCCCAACATGTAAGACCCCCTTACCTCACAGAATGACAGTCAGTCGCCTCTGTTATTGCCCCCACTCCATTCTGATTCCCCTTTAACCCTTTGACTTTCCTGCCTAGCCTCTATGCGTTTAGTTTCTGCAGATACATAGTGCACTTATTCTAATAGATCAGTTTTTAGGGAATCTGAAAAGGGGGGAAATCTAAAAACAAATCATTTGATTTTCCTAAACCTTAGGATAGTGTATAATTTTTGCAAAGATAAATATTTCATGTTTCAATCTGTGCTTTCTTTATTCAATCTCACCTATTTATACACCCCTACCTTCATTGCTAAATCCCTTTATAAACCTTCAACTATAAGAACAAGTGATTTTATGATACAGAACTTCACGGTAGCAAGAAGTGACGGAAACAGTTCTGCGTACTGAATCTACTTGATACTAAAATACTTTTTACAGTCTCCCCGCCAATTATTGTGTCTTGGGCTTAAAGTAAATCAACGGAGTTAAAATCCAGCTTAGCTCAGGGGACTGGGCCACCTAAAAATAGACACTCTTAGCCATCCAATCAAGGTTGAGAACAGCAGAGTTCATGTGATCACTTCATATATCGCTGCGTGGGGTGTGATAAGAGACGATGCGGCCCCATGTGATCACTTTGACTTCACAATCAATCCGCACGCCTGAATTGTATTGAATTGCAGTGTAATTTTAAATCGGGCGCTTTATGTCCGTTGATTTACTTTAAGCAAGAACAGAGAAAGAAGACGAGAGTCTTTTTCATTTATCTTCCTCACCGATCCTACGCCCGTCGATCTCAACTGTCCCCTACATCCACATGGGCGCAAACAAAAGTCTGGTGACGAGCCCCCTGGGGAGTTGCACTATGACCTAGGTCAACAGATGAACATATGATCAATGGCATTTAACACGTGCCAAAAGCGTTGTTGACACTAGTTCACAACAACAATTACTTTGCGTCAATTACTTCGCATTGCATAGTAGCTAAGCAGTGTTATGATTCGACTCAGGTGAAGCATTACCTAAAGACCGTTTTCGGCACCCCGTACGACACCAACTTCTATGCTGGCGACTGGCTGCTAGGCCCGAACTACTTCTGCTGGCAACCCATATGCAACCTGCAATACGACGTGAACGCACTCGGGTACTATGCCAAACCAAAGACGAAGGAGGACATCGAACACCTCATTAAGAAGCTGACGGATCACGGCACCACTGTTGATAACTACATGTAAGTATCCATAACGTCATGTTGTGTTACGTAATGTATAACGATGTATACATGTATCTCTTCGTGTATCGACTAGGAGTTGTTCAGGAACACTTTTAACGCATAGGAGTTGTCTCTAATCACTGGTAAAAGCAGGAGTTGTCCCTGTACCATTTGTCCCTTCCAAACAGGAGTTCTCATGTGTAACACTGTGGAAATCTACATGCAAGTACTAAAGTAGAGAATATTTCGAAAACTAAACGTCAAAAACGAGCATATGCAAAGAGCTTTGAAAATAGCTTGAAACAAGTAAGCAGTTAGTGTTCGAACCTTGCTTTAGCCTTAGCGCCCGATGCGATTTGTGAGGAAGGCAGCGATCCTCATCCGGCAACAGCTTTAGTCGGTCTTGGTTCGTATCCGGAATTCTACCTTCTAAGCTATTACATACGTTGATAATGCAGATCCTATTATTTTACACGTGTCCGCAAACATGTGGTATGCCAATCAGCAAGCAGCGGTCTGGAACACAGGACTATTTTCACAGGGAGGCTCTCTCAGTGGTGGTAGCTTCTTGATGAATCTAAAGGGTGGTAGAGCTATACTTGCCAAATACTGTAGTTATTGCTTACTTATTTTTAGTCTTAAAGAAGTATTACTCAAGACGTTTTAAGCACTGAGTGTGCAAAATACATTTAGCGATGGCAGGAGTGAAGGGGGGACTTTGCCCCTTCTCTGTCTCCCTTGGAACAGCCACTGCCTCTCAGTGTTTTGGTAAGTAAAGTGCCTATTCATTGAATGACCTGTTATGCATCAACATCTTTTGAGTCACTAAAATTTTCATCTGATTTTCACAAGTTGTTGCAAGATTAAACTTGCCGGAATCCCATCGTGTGCCTCCTATTCTACTTCCCTATCATATGACACTGGTCTAATGGTTGGTGTCTCTGTCAACCAAAGGCATTAACGTAGATATTCGATTTCCCAATTCCCTCGTAATGTGATGATTCTCCTCAAATGGTATAGAGCAAACATGAAGACGGGGGTTAAAGCCGGGATGGTTCGCGCCAAAATTGACTGTCAGGCAGGACTAGATGCGTTTAAAGATCGTCACAAAATTTTGACCAGTGAACGAAGAGGCTCGGCTGTGTTGAAAGAATGGTTTTCAAAGAACTTCAAATCAAGCAATTTGTACGCGATGATCAATAAAACGGTGAGCGATGCATGGTCAGCAGAGAAGGGCAAGACCGTCCAGCAGTCAGTCCAAGATGCACTGGTGACAGGAGTGGGAGACCCAATCGTCAAACTCATCAACTACCTGGAGCTTACCCACTCGAAGCATTGTTTAACAAACGATTTAAGCAGCGGACTGGGGAATCTCCCTGTTTCAAATGTCTACACCAACGACGTGCCAGGTACATTTTTCTAGCAAAACCCTAAGACGGTTAAGTTTATGTTTCAAACGTAATAGAAATCAGATACAGGAAACCGATTTCTTGCTGAAAATGTTTAAAAAGCAAACATGCATGTCTTACATTCGCTGATTTACATCATAACGGAGGCCATCATCCAAAACAGAAATGATTTCTTCTCCACCTTGAAGTATGTCCTAGAAATCAATTATGGAAAATAGGTCTTAAAAAGTGACTTAACAAACAAGAATTTAACTTCAAATGTCAGTAAATTTTCCCACAGGAGAGGCGACGACAAAGAAAATGCCTCTAACAGGAGAAACTTTGAGTGGAAAAGAAGGATACAAAAAGATTCTCTACTACTTCACGACATTTGACATCAGCCCAGAAGACATAAAAACCGAAGGAGAAAACCAGCTGAAAACGTTCTATAACCAGGTGCGTCTTGCGACTTTTGACGTAGGAAATTAACACAGCATGGGTCGATTGGCGTTTTAAGCTGCCTATCTTGTAATCTTTGTAATCTTTGTAATCTAAAAACCTTTGTAATTTTTGTAGTCACGATAAGGGATATTGCATTTTTCATGCTGATAGCTTAATGAGCCGGGCAGATCTCGGCGTTAGGCAAAAACCGAGTCAAACAATTGAGATTACATCATACATGTAAGCAAACATGCCTTATAGCACCGGTGTGTACGAGTAAGAGGCGTCATCAATGAGAGGTTGATCAAAGAGCAAGCTAATGGCTGGGACACGTGTTGGATAAACTTTCGATATAATTTTGTTGACTATGCTTAAAGGCATCTTTGCTCCTTATTCCACATATTAATTATATTTATGTCACATATATTTTATTCAATTTATACCAGGGTTGAAAATGTTGTGTCAGATTTGCAGAACGGCATCTAAGGCCCAAGAATTTGCTGTTTTAAAAATGATTATAAAAACGAAAAAGAGAACGCAGCGAAGCCGAGAGAATCGCAATACATAAATGAGAAAAGCTGTCTTCAGCAACCGACTCAAGGCAACGAAAGCTTAGAACTATCAAGCACGTTGATATTTGTTTGATTTGAATTCCAGAGCATTGAAATAGCAAAGAAGATCATGAAGGATGCTAAGACTACGGAGGAGGCAATCACAAAGTTCAAACTGTACCTGAATAGCGATGAGATGTGGCACGGCACTGCGAAGTTCCCAGACAACGAGTCGAATGCGGAGGCGTACAAGAAATGCAAAACCCACGCAACTGCGAAGCTTTATTGCCCAGTTCGTTGGAAGAGTATTATGATATGGGCCGAGGTACAGGGCTCTATGTGTTTTTAATATGTGCTCCTTCGTAAGAGCCTCTACAGGTCTCATTCGCAGATGCATCCTCCTGCGAATGAGCAGACCGCAAGCACAGAGGGATGTAAAGAGCTGGGAGTTTATATTTGCTAGTATTCATCATTGCTGCGTTCGTTCTTCCCTTTCCTTCACTCTGAACCAGCCGTGTTGCATCATGGTGTCCTCTGTCACATGGTGATCACATGATCCTTCTCACTGCCAGATCTTTGTCATCTCTCTCTTGCGACAGCTTCGCCCGATTCGATTCTACCTGGCTCTGAACATTGTTAGCTTCCTTTCAAATGATTTTTCTCAGATCTGTATTGTGCAAATGTCGCTGTTGCTGTTTAAGGACTGCGTACATCTTCATTCAGAATTCCAGCTCTTATTGAAAATGCTTATTGCGGCTCATGGTATTACACTGGGCATTTCAAGATGCTCTGCCAATAATCAACAATGTATTTCGAGCTAACTACAGTACTTCTAAAACCGCATTTACACAAGCTGTGTGTACGACAAAAGAATCTAATATTTATCGAAATTCAATTTATTATCAATTTTCATTGTCCAAACTTTTAATTTTCAGTACTTCCAAAAAGTTATGTCGATGATACATCCCAAACTTGTTCCACTTTTCACCTTCAGTGGGGACAAAAACACAGTCCCAAATTGTCCAATAGAGATGGAGCCCCACTACAATCCCTCGAATGGTGCCCATTATTTCCAGAGAAGTGATGGAGCCTGCACGAAAACAACAAGATATGGGATGCCATTTTTCCTCGAGAAATACGGGCCCAAGTACCAGGAGTGGTCGTTGACAGGGCACGAAGCACGTCCGGGACATCACACGGAATATCAAGGTACCGGGACTAAGCCTCTGCCAGGTGGCTGCGGTGGAGCCCTGGGCTATGTCTTGCTGATGGATTTATAAACTGTTTAGCATATAGTGAGATTTAGTCCTATCCAGGTTTCAAGTGGCGATTTTGACAAGTTTTCCTTTGAGGCATCTGTCTGTATGATCGACGGTTTGAAGAGATCGACTTTCATAGATTTCCAGATTGGTTATGAGCACTGTCAATGTTGTCATATGCGTCATCACCCGTGACATCCCTATTATTAGCAACCATGTGTCTAGTATCTTTTCCAGTGGTATTTACTTTCCTTGTGGTACATTTAAGACGTAACGTCGCTGAAGGTTATACTAAGCACTTTCATAATACACTTTCTTACTACCAGGGACCGAAGAGCACTTTAGAGACAAATGCGGTGGACTGTTGAGCTGGTTCGACAGGAACGGCTACTACATCGCCTTCACTGAAGGCTGGGCACTTTATGCAGAGAACCCCCTGCTTTCTGACGATGTAAATTTGTACAAAGACGATATGTTGCAGAAGTACGGGATGTATAAATGGCAGGTATGTGGGGCGAGTTGTTAGAGGGTGAGGTGCAGCGAAGGGAGGGGTGCAGAGAATGGAAAAGGGAATTAGGTGGGGGAGAAGAGCAAGGAAACGAAGAGGATGAATGGACGATGGGGGGTTAAGGGAGATAGATGTTACTTTCGCACTATCAAGGGTGGCGGGGGAAGGTTGAAGCTAGGGGATGTATGTCACAGGGGAGAAGGTAGAATTACTCGAAGATTAATAGAAAGATTGAAATTATAGATTGAGATAGAGCAAAGAAGAACAGTCTTGGGAAGAAGCGTAATATGGCTTGGAGGGGAAATTAAAATGGATAGAACTTTGGTGGGGGGTTGGTGGCAGATCTTGAGGGTGATAAGAGTGGTATTAATGTACCGCTCTTTTGTCTACAAGATACATTAACAGAGTCACCGTTGTGTTTAAAGGTGATTGACATCAGATTCAATGCAATAAAGACTTCAGATTGTTTGCGTGTATGGAGATTAAAAACCTGACTTTTGGAATCATAGTAGAAACATAAATCAGGTGCTAAGAGCTATATCTGTCGACTATTTCATCTTTCGACTTTTCACATCTTTTGCAGACATGGAGAGCAGTTCGCCTGATAGTAGACACGGGGTTACATTACAGAGGGAGAAACATGTAAGTCGTGTGTCCACGCATGTAGAGTTTTGAGCTTCACATTAGCATTTCAAGATGCTGGCTAACGCGTGCAATTGTGATGGGCTTAAAGCCACAGGCCAAAGAAAAAGTTGTGGACCCAATGTACCGTATAGAAAGCTACTCTTCTTCCAACTCTTACTAGTTTGTTCAATCTTACGCCAGCAATATGTCCGTTGCAAGGATGACCATGGACCCCAAATAGCCAGTTTCATTTCATAGGTCCCTTAGTGAAGTAAGGACAGTTACCCTTAATGCTTAAATAACTGTCGTCCTTCTTTCTAAATTAAAAAGATAATCAATGTGGCATTTAACTTGTTCATCTAGTACGAGTCTTGAGATAGCCAGTCTCATTTCATAGGTCCCTTAGTGAAGTAAGGACAGTTACCCTTCAATGCTTAAATAACTGTCGTCCCTCTTTCTAAATTAAAAAGGTAATCAATGTTGCATTTAACTTGTTCATCTAGTACGAGTCTTGAGATAGCCAGTCTCATTTCATAGGTCCTTTAGTGAAGTAAGGACAGTTACCCTTTAATGCTTAAATAACTGTCGTCCCTCTTTCTAAATTAAAAAGGTAATCAATGTTGCATTTAACTTGTTCATCTAGTACGAGTCTTGAGATAGCCAGTCTCATTTCATAGGTCCCTTAGTGAAGTAAGGACAGTTACCCTTAATGCTTAAATAACTGTCGTCCTCTTTCTAAATTAAAAAGATAATCCATGTTGCATTTAACTTGTTCATCTAGTACGAGTCTTGAGATAGCCAGTCTCATTTCATAGGTCCCTTAGTGAAGTAAGGACAGTTACCCTTAATGCTTAAATAACTGTCGTCCCTCTTTCTAAATTAAAAAGATAATCCATGTTGCATTTAACTTGTTCATCTAGTACGAGTCTTGAGATAGCCAGTCTCATTTCATAGGTCCTTTAGTGAAGTAAGGACAGTTACCCTTAATGCTTAAATAACTGTCGTCCTTCTTTCTAAATTAAAAAGATAATCCATGTTGCATTTAACTTGTTCATCTAGTACGAGTCTTGAGATAGCCAGTCTCATTTCATAGGTCCTTAGTGAAGTAAGGACAGTTACCCTTAATGCTTAAATAACTGTCGTCCTTCTTTCTAAATTAAAAAGATAATCCATGTTGCATTTAACTTGTTCATCTAGTACGAGTCTTGAGATAGCCAGTCTCATTTCATAGGTCCTTTAGTGAAGTAAGGACAGTTACCCTTTAATGCTTAAATAACTGTCGTCCTTCTTTCTAAATTAAAAAGATAATCCATGTTGCATTTAACTTGTTCATCTAGTACGAGTCTTGAGATAGCCAGTCTCATTTCATAGGTCCTTAGTGAAGTAAGGACAGTTACCCTTAATGCTTAAATAACTGTCGTCCTTCTTTCTAAATTAAAAGATAATCATGTTGCATTTAACTTGTTCATCTAGTACGAGTCTTGAGATAGCCAGTCTCATTTCATAGGTCCTTTAGTGAAGTAAGGACAGTTACCCTTAATGCTTAAATAACTGTCGTCCTTCTTTCTAAATTAAAAAGTAATCCATGTTGCATTTAACTTGTTCATCTAGTACGAGTCTTGAGATAGCCAGTCTCATTTCATAGGTCCTTTAGTGAAGTAAGGACAGTTACCCTTAATGCTTAAATAACTGTCGTCCTTCTTTCTAAATTAAAAAGATAATCCATGTTGCATTTAACTTGTTCATCTAGTACGAGTCTTGAGATAGCCAGTCTCATTTCATAGGTCCTTTAGTGAAGTAAGGACAGTTACCCTTAATGCTTAAATAACTGTCGTCCTTCTTTCTAAATTAAAAAGATAATCCATGTTGCATTTAACTTGTTCATCTAGTACGAGTCTTGAGATAGCCAGTCTCATTTCATAGGTCCTTTAGTGAAGTAAGGACAGTTACCCTTAATGCTTAAATAACTGTCGTCCTCTTTCTAAATTAAAAAATAATCCATGTTGCATTTAACTTGTTCATCTAGTACGAGTCTTGAGATAGCCAGTCTCATTTCATAGGTCCTTAGTGAAGTAAGGACAGTTACCCTTAATGCTTAAATAACTGTCGTCCTCTTTCTAAATTAAAAAGTAATCCATGTTGCATTTAACTTGTTCATCTAGTACGAGTCTTGAGATAGCCAGTCTCATTTCATAGGTCCTTTAGTGAAGTAAGGACAGTTACCCTTAATGCTTAAATAACTGTCGTCCTCTTTCTAAATTAAAAAGATAATCATGTTGCATTTAACTTGTTCATCTAGTACGAGTCTTGAGATAGCCAGTCTCATTTCATAGGTCCTTTAGTGAAGTAAGGACAGTTACCCTTAATGCTTAAATAACTGTCGTCCTTCTTTCTAAATTAAAAAGATAATCCATGTTGCATTTAACTTGTTCATCTAGTACGAGTCTTGAGATAGCCAGTCTCATTTCATAGGTCCTTTAGTGAAGTAAGGACAGTTACCCTTAATGCTTAAATAACTGTCGTCCTTCTTTCTAAATTAAAAAGATAATCCATGTTGCATTTAACTTGTTCATCTAGTACGAGTCTTGAGATAGCCAGTCTCATTTCATAGGTCCTTAGTGAAGTAAGGACAGTTACCCTTAATGCTTAAATAACTGTCGTCCTCTTTCTAAATTAAAAAGTAATCATGTTGCATTTAACTTGTTCATCTAGTACGAGTCTTGAGATAGCCAGTCTCATTTCATAGGTCCTTTAGTGAAGTAAGGACAGTTACCCTTAATGCTTAAATAACTGTCGTCCTTCTTTCTAAATTAAAAAGATAATCCATGTTGCATTTAACTTGTTCATCTAGTACGAGTCTTGAGATAGCCAGTCTCATTTCATAGGTCCTTTAGTGAAGTAAGGACAGTTACCCTTAATGCTTAAATAACTGTCGTCCTTCTTTCTAAATTAAAAAGATAATCCATGTTGCATTTAACTTGTTCATCTAGTACGAGTCTTGAGATAGCCAGTCTCATTTCATAGGTCCTTTAGTGAAGTAAGGACAGTTACCCTTAATGCTTAAATAACTGTCGTCCTTCTTTCTAAATTAAAAAGATAATCCATGTTGCATTTAACTTGTTCATCTAGTACGAGTCTTGAGATAGCCAGTCTCATTTCATAGGTCCTTTAGTGAAGTAAGGACAGTTACCCTTAATGCTTAAATAACTGTCGTCCTTCTTTCTAAATTAAAAAGATAATCCATGTTGCATTTAACTTGTTCATCTAGTACGAGTCTTGAGATAGCCAGTCTCATTTCATAGGTCCTTTAGTGAAGTAAGGACAGTTACCCTTAATGCTTAAATAACTGTCGTCCTCTTTCTAAATTAAAAAGATAATCCATGTTGCATTTAACTTGTTCATCTAGTACGAGTCTTGAGATAGCCAGTCTCATTTCATAGGTCCTTTAGTGAAGTAAGGACAGTTACCCTTAATGCTTAAATAACTGTCGTCCTCTTTCTAAATTAAAAAGTAATCCATGTTGCATTTAACTTGTTCATCTAGTACGAGTCTTGAGATAGCCAGTCTCATTTCATAGGTCCTTAGTGAAGTAAGGACAGTTACCCTTAATGCTTAAATAACTGTCGTCCTTCTTTCTAAATTAAAAAGATAATCCATGTTGCATTTAACTTGTTCATCTAGTACGAGTCTTGAGATAGCCAGTCTCATTTCATAGGTCCTTTAGTGAAGTAAGGACAGTTACCCTTAATGCTTAAATAACTGTCGTCCTTCTTTCTAAATTAAAAAGATAATCCATGTTGCATTTAACTTGTTCATCTAGTACGAGTCTTGAGATAGCCAGTCTCATTTCATAGGTCCTTTAGTGAAGTAAGGACAGTTACCCTTTAATGCTTAAATAACTGTCGTCCTTCTTTCTAAATTAAAAAGATAATCCATGTTGCATTTAACTTGTTCATCTAGTACGAGTCTTGAGATAGCCAGTCTCATTTCATAGGTCCTTTAGTGAAGTAAGGACAGTTACCCTTAATGCTTAAATAACTGTCGTCCTTCTTTCTAAATTAAAAAGATAATCCATGTTGCATTTAACTTGTTCATCTAGTACGAGTCTTGAGATAGCCAGTCTCATTTCATAGGTCCTTTAGTGAAGTAAGGACAGTTACCCTTAATGCTTAAATAACTGTCGTCCTTCTTTCTAAATTAAAAAGATAATCCATGTTGCATTTAACTTGTTCATCTAGTACGAGTCTTGAGATAGCCAGTCTCATTTCATAGGTCCTTTAGTGAAGTAAGGACAGTTACCCTTAATGCTTAAATAACTGTCGTCCTTCTTTCTAAATTAAAAAGATAATCCATGTTGCATTTAACTTGTTCATCTAGTACGAGTCTTGAGATAGCCAGTCTCATTTCATAGGTCCTTTAGTGAAGTAAGGACAGTTACCCTTAATGCTTAAATAACTGTCGTCCTTCTTTCTAAATTAAAAAGATAATCCATGTTGCATTTAACTTGTTCATCTAGTACGAGTCTTGAGATAGCCAGTCTCATTTCATAGGTCCTTTAGTGAAGTAAGGACAGTTACCCTTAATGCTTAAATAACTGTCGTCCTTCTTTCTAAATTAAAAGATAATCCATGTTGCATTTAACTTGTTCATCTAGTACGAGTCTTGAGATAGCCAGTCTCATTTCATAGGTCCTTTAGTGAAGTAAGGACAGTTACCCTTAATGCTTAAATAACTGTCGTCCTTCTTTCTAAATTAAAAAGATAATCCATGTTGCATTTAACTTGTTCATCTAGTACGAGTCTTGAGATAGCCAGTCTCATTTCATAGGTCCTTTAGTGAAGTAAGGACAGTTACCCTTAATGCTTAAATAACTGTCGTCCTTCTTTCTAAATTAAAAAGATAATCCATGTTGCATTTAACTTGTTCATCTAGTACGAGTCTTGAGATAGCCAGTCTCATTTCATAGGTCCTTTAGTGAAGTAAGGACAGTTACCCTTAATGCTTAAATAACTGTCGTCCTTCTTTCTAAATTAAAAAGATAATCCATGTTGCATTTAACTTGTTCATCTAGTACGAGTCTTGAGATAGCCAGTCTCATTTCATAGGTCCTTTAGTGAAGTAAGGACAGTTACCCTTAATGCTTAAATAACTGTCGTCCTTCTTTCTAAATTAAAAAGATAATCCATGTTGCATTTAACTTGTTCATCTAGTACGAGTCTTGAGATAGCCAGTCTCATTTCATAGGTCCTTTAGTGAAGTAAGGACAGTTACCCTTAATGCTTAAATAACTGTCGTCCTTCTTTCTAAATTAAAAAGATAATCCATGTTGCATTTAACTTGTTCATCTAGTACGAGTCTTGAGATAGCCAGTCTCATTTCATAGGTCCTTTAGTGAAGTAAGGACAGTTACCCTTAATGCTTAAATAACTGTCGTCCTTCTTTCTAAATTAAAAAGATAATCCATGTTGCATTTAACTTGTTCATCTAGTACGAGTCTTGAGATAGCCAGTCTCATTTCATAGGTCCTTTAGTGAAGTAAGGACAGTTACCCTTAATGCTTAAATAACTGTCGTCCCTTCTTTCTAAATTAAAAATAATCCATGTTGCATTTAACTTGTTCATCTAGTACGAGTCTTGAGATAGCCAGTCTCATTTCATAGGTCCTTTAGTGAAGTAAGGACAGTTACCCCTTAATGCTTAAATAACTGTCGTCCCTCTTTCTAAATTAAAAAGATAATCCATGTTGCATTTAACTTGTTCATCTAGTACGAGTCTTGAGATAGCCAGTCTCATTTCATAGGTCCTTTAGTGAAGTAAGGACAGTTACCCTTAATGCTTAAATAACTGTCGTCCTTCTTTCTAAATTAAAAAGATAATCCATGTTGCATTTAACTTGTTCATCTAGTACGAGTCTTGAGATAGCCAGTCTCATTTCATAGGTCCTTAGTGAAGTAAGGACAGTTACCCTTAATGCTTAAATAACTGTCGTCCTTCTTTCTAAATTAAAAAGATAATCCATGTTGCATTTAACTTGTTCATCTAGTACGAGTCTTGAGATAGCCAGTCTCATTTCATAGGTCCTTTAGTGAAGTAAGGACAGTTACCCTTAATGCTTAAATAACTGTCGTCCTTCTTTCTAAAATTAAAAGATAATCCATGTTGCATTTACTTGTTCATCTAGTACGAGTCTTGAGATAGCCAGTCTCATTTCATAGGTCCTTTAGTGAAGTAAGGACAGTTACCCTTAATGCTTAAATAACTGTCGTCCTTCTTTCTAAATTAAAAAGATAATCCATGTTGCATTTAACTTGTTCATCTAGTACAAGTCTTGAGATAGCCAGTCTCATTTCATAGGTCCTTTAGTGAAGTAAGGACAGTTACCCTTAATGCTTAAATAACTGTCGTCCTTTTTCTAAATTAAAAAGATAATCCATGTTGCATTTAACTTGTTCATCTAGTACAAGTCTTGAGATAGCCAGTCTCATTTCATAGGTCCTTTAGTGAAGTAAGGACAGTTACCCTTAATGCTTAAATAACTGTCGTCCTTCTTTCTAAATTAAAAAGATAATCCATGTTGCATTTAACTTGTTCATCTAGTACGAGTCTTGAGATAGCCAGTCTCATTTCATAGGTCCTTTAGTGAAGTAAGGACAGTTACCCTTAATGCTTAAATAACTGTCGTCCTTCTTTCTAATTAAAAAGATAATCCATGTTGCATTTAACTTGTTCATCTAGTACGAGTCTTGAGATAGCCAGTCTCATTTCATAGGTCCCTTAGTGAAGTAAGGACAGTTACCCTTAATGCTTAAATAACTGTCGTCCTTCTTTCTAAATTAAAAGATAATCCATGTTGCATTTAACTTGTTCATCTAGTACGAGTCTTGAGATAACCAGTCTCATTTCATAGGTCCTTAGTGAAGTAAGGACAGTTACCCTTAATGCTTAAATAACTGTCGTCCTTCTTTCTAAATTAAAAAGATAATCCATGTTGCATTTAACTTGTTCATCTAGTACGAGTCTTGAGATAGCCAGTCTCATTTCATAGGTCCTTTAGTGAAGTAAGGACAGTTACCCTTAATGCTTAAATAACTGTCGTCCTTCTTTCTAAATCAAAAAGATAATCCATGTTGCATTTAACTTGTTCATCTAGTACGAGTCTTGAGATAGCCAGTCTCATTTCATAGGTCCTTTAGTGAAGTAAGGACAGTTACCCTTTAATGCTTAAATAACTGTCGTCCTCTTTCTAAATTAAAAAGATAATCCATGTTGCATTTAACTTGTTCATCTAGTACGAGTCTTGAGATAGCCAGTCTCATTTCATAGGTCCTTAGTGAAGTAAGGACAGTTACCCTTAATGCTTAAATAACTGTCGTCCTCTTTCTAAATTAAAAAGATAATCCATGTTGCATTTAACTTGTTCATCTAGTACGAGTCTTGAGATAGCCAGTCTCATTTCATAGGTCCCTTAGTGAAGTAAGGACAGTTACCCTTCAATGCTTAAATAACTGTCGTCCCTCTTTCTAAATTAAAAAGGTAATCAATGTTGCATTTAACTTGTTCATCTAGTACGTGTCTTGAGATAGCCAGTCTCATTTCATAGGTCCTTAGTGAAGTAAGGACAGTTACCCTTAATGCTTAAATAACTGTCGTCCCTCTTTCTAAATTAAAAAGGTAATCAATGTTGCATTTAACTTGTTCATCTAGTACGAGTCTTGAGATAGCCAGTCTCATTTTATAGGTCCTTTAGTGAAGTAAGGACAGTTACCCTTTAATGCTTAAATAACTGTCGTCCCTCTTTCTAAATTAAAAAGGTAATCAATGTTGCATTTAACTTGTTAATCTAGTACGAGTCTTGAGATAGCCAGTCTCATTTCATAGGTCCCTTAGTGAAGTAAGGACAGTTACCCCTTAATGCTTAAATAACTGTCGTCCCTCTTTCTAAATTAAAAAGATAATCCATGTTGCATTTAACTTGTTCATCTAGTACGAGTCTTGAGATAGCCAGTCTCATTTCATAGGTCCCTTAGTGAAGTAAGGACAGTTACCCTTCAATGCTTAAATAACTGTCGTCCCTCTTTCTAAATTAAAAAGGTAATCAATGTTGCATTTAACTTGTTCATCTAGTACGTGTCTTGAGATAGCCAGTCTCATTTCATAGGTCCCTTAGTGAAGTAAGGACAGTTACCCTTAATGCTTAAATAACTGTCGTCCTTCTTTCTAAATTAAAAAGATAATCCATGTTGCATTTAACTTGTTCATCTAGTACGAGTCTTGAGATAGCCAGTCTCATTTCATAGGTCCTTTAGTGAAGTAAGGACAGTTACCCTTCAATGCTTAAATAACTGTCGTCCCTCTTTCTAAATTAAAAAGATAATCCATGTTGCATTTAACTTGTTCATCTAGTACGAGTCTTGAGATAGCCAGTCTCATTTTATAGGTCCTTTAGTGAAGTAAGGACAGTTACCCTTCAATGCTTAAATAACTGTCGTCCCTCTTTCTAAATTAAAAAGGTAATCAATGTTGCATTTAACTTGTTCATCTAGTACGTGTCTTGAGATAGCCAGTCTCATTTCATAGGTCCCTTAGTGAAGTAAGGACAGTTACCCTTAATGCTTAAATAACTGTCGTCCTTCTTTCTAAATTAAAAAGATAATCCATGTTGCATTTAACTTGTTCATCTAGTACGAGTCTTGAGATAGCCAGTCTCATTTCATAGGTCTTAGTGAAGTAAGGACAGTTACCCTTCAATGCTTAAATAACTGTCGTCCCTCTTTCTAAATTAAAAAGATAATCCATGTTGCATTTAACTTGTTCATCTAGTACGAGTCTTGAGATAGACAGCAATTATCGATATGATCAATAAGAGTGTTCCTCAATTGGATTCTTTCTTTCACTAGCACTCATCGTTGAAATACTGTCACAGTTGATGTGACTTCATAATATTTCGCCTACTGGATTTCATTTAATATTGGTATCCCAAATCTTTTTGACAAAAGGACCTGGGCCAGGAAAATGTTTGAAGATTACACTTGGGACACTGGTGACTTTGCCAGGAAAGAAATTGTTCGGTACATGAGCGACCCAGGTCAAGCTTTGGCCTATATGCTGGGCAGGCTGGAGATCTTGAAGATGCGCAGGAGAGCTGAGCGAGAACTTGGCGCCAAATTCGATCTCAAAGATTTTCACTATCAGGTAATGGACTCTTCTCTTCATTATAAGCTAATGGACTCTTCACTATAGGGAAATGGACTCTTCACTTAGTCTTGACATAACATAGTTAAAGTCTAAGACAAAGTTGCAATGAAAACACGCCTTGAAAAATTTTAAAGCCTTTTCACAAAATTAAAACCTCAATATTCTCAAATATTTTTACGTTTTCACTTGATACTGGTAATAGCTCTTCTGCAAAGGAAAAACTGATGGACAACGCTTCTAGGTCTGGATGTCACCTCTCTGATATCATTGTCTCCTAATAAGGAACAGGATTACTGGCCCTGGAGAGCCAGCACTGACTCGTGAGCGGCAATTTAGGATGGGGCCTATCCAGTATGGGGAGACACACAACTTCTACTACATGTTTTATTCCCTAAAATACGAGGCCCCCTTGGCAGATTAAGCATCTATCTCATTAGAAACTGTGCCCGACCTAGGCTTTTTATTGGGTTTTGAATAAAAATGACTGAGGCTTTTAATAGCTTTAAGGCCCCTTCTAGACAATATGCTCGACTTGGCACATAATGTGACTTTTTTCTTTTCCATAAACCACGCCACTAGATGTCTATCTGTTCTCTTTTCATTTCAGCTCCTGTCTCAGGGCGCCTCCCCTATTGCGTACCTCAAAAGCCACATGGACCGTTACATCGAGTGCACGAAGGACAACAAAGGAGAGTTGTGCGAGTATATTCTTACCCCTGTGAGGTCTCTCAAAGACGACATTGGGAAGACTGCTCCGAAGGAGGCCGGGCCTAAACTTCCCTCTTTGTTGAGATACACGTAAGAACAGGCTCGGAGCCAATCAGTCTGCGGCTCCTTTTAAGGATACACTTTGTACAAGCTAACTTGTTTAAACTGAAGATAACAACAGAATTTTTATCTTGTGGTATTATTTTTTTGCTCATTATAGGAAATCAGAGTTGAAAAGTGCTAGTCTGTTTGGAGATTAGCTTTATCAAAAGTGTTTAGCTTTACCTATTTTCAATCAACGATTAAAAAAATTATGGATCAGAGATTATTTTACTCTTTCAAAGTTGAAATTATCTTAAAACATGATTTATCTTAAGATTTGAGCCGAGGCAATTTGCCCTGAATCAAACCAGCGTTTCAAAATAACCCAACATATACGACAAGTAGGTTTAGCGGTATTTTTGTCATTTGTGGCTTTTAATGTTGGGAAGGTATTGAAAAAGGAAACCTTATAAATCAATTTAGTCCAAAAACATATTGCATTGAAAGTGGGAAACTTAATTGGCGTTAGTCTTAAAATTATTTTCAGGGCATCCACGCGTAAAAGTCTAATCTTGAGGGGGTGAACAGAAAGCAAAACAAAAAGGGAATTTGTGGCACTACCCTTCTGGGTAGGCTCATCTACATAGGGCCTTCCTATTGAATGAACATGTTTTTAGTTAAAATGGAGCAAGCAAGCATGCAAGCTGAGTACTAAGAAGAAGTATGCATAACAGACTTTCACACAATAGCTTTTTTGATGCATTGATTAACAGCCCAAAATAAAATCAATTTGTGGCCATTCACTTTGGTAAGAGCTCTAAGCACTAGAAAGCTGCAATTTTCACATTTTGAAATGCATTTCGCTGTTATGCATACCCTAGAACCTCTCTCGCAAATATACCATTCATTAATATTAAACGATTGAATGGTTGCAACAGAAGTGGAGCTTGGCTCGACCTTTTGATTTGTGTGACCTTTCCTGACCCTAGGTCATTAGCTTCCCTATCTCTTTCTTTATCCATGCAGTCGCACCATTTGCGAATGTTCTCCAAAAGCAGAAACTAAGAAGCAAACGATTTACTGATACCTGAGACTGCTATTGATTTGGTGTCCTACATGAATAACAAGGTGATAATAAATGGCTAAATTTAAGAACTAAAAGACTCCACCTTATTACCATGAAATTATCTTATAAAAACTAAGATAGTCAACAGAGTAAAAAAATTCTATATATCTATTTCCATTCCTACGTGCCATCTATAGTTCTTTGTTTCGGTAATAATCGAATCCATGAAACATTTGCAATCTTTGCAAACGACGACCGTTTTCCCGCCAAAAGTTCGTTTTGAACTGATTCGCAACATCGACTGTCGTTTGCATGGAAATGGCGTGATTGTCTCGTTGCAGATACTTTCAGTTAGGTTCCCGATGCTCTTGCTTAGGGGTTTTGTCGCTTTGAGGTCCCCTAGTTGCCCCTCGTGCCGGTTTTGGTTCACATCAACAAGATGGTTTGGTATCTCCACGTTTGCTACAATGCAACTACTGCAAAACCGTTTCCTGCATAAGTCACAATAACTGGCTTTATCGAACAACAGGAAGGACGTCTTTCGACACGAAAAGCAAACTTTGCCTTTTTTTATCGCGCGGTTTTTTCCGCTTGACGCTGGTAACGCGTCCAGCTCTGCGAATGTGATAGCCTGTCTTGTTTTAGATATTTCATATAAGGAAGTTCCGACGGCCCGCGGGTCATCGTCTAAGCTCACCTCCGTTAGACACATTGCGCTGACGGCTAACCGCTTCTTCCCATGATGCAGTGCTTCACTAGTTTGGTCAAAGCTTCCAAGCGGCGCTAGGTGGCTAGCAATATGGGCTGGAGAATTCTCCGTACTCAAATGCAACACGCCCATATCAACTGAGTTCCTTCGAAGCTCATTTCCCAAAGTGGGTGAAAGTTCGTTTTTAGGATTTGGAGGGTGAAGAACTTTGTCGTCGGATAGTAAACTCTCAAGACTTGCGTCCCAATTATGTATTTTGGACCAAAGAGGTGACTCTACCTTCAGTGACTTTCGTCTATGATCAAAATCGGCATTTTCACTCTCGTAAACGATACTACTGAGTTCCAAGTTCTGGCTTTCTGCCGAATCACTCGAGTCTACCTCTTCGATGTAGGGAAGCAAGGTTTTCTTCCTTTCAACCGGCCTGGACAAAATGAAGTCGAGAATCACTTCGCTTGCGTTTTCCGGTAGGCCACTCTCTTCAGCGGGCTTCAGTTTTATGTCAGAAGAAATACAACCATCAGAAACCATTTCATACGGCAAAAGCTCGAATTCTTCGGGCGAAATTTCGGACTGCGTCACTTTTCGCAAATGCACGCCGCGACGTAACTCGTGCATGACTTGTAGCCAGAGACGGGCCCATTCGTACACGCATTCTTGCGCTGTGCAAGCTACACTTGGCTCTAGGCTACGGTTCTCGGAATCTACACTAGCGTTATGAAGACTCGAAGAAACGTGGTCCAAAAACAGCTTCAGTTCAAGTGCCTCTCCATAGAGCGCAGCGACGACATTTCGATAATGCTCACTGTTGCTTCTGATGCTCTTTTCCAACAACCTTTCGTCGCAATAGTGACAAATTTCGTCGAAAGTTCGACACTGCCGCGCACGACCGAATTTGTTACGCGGCCAGAGGGTATCGTCATCCTCGTAACCTTCGTCGTTTTCCTCGCTTCTTTGGAACATAATTTCGGAAATGAACTGCTCGAGATCATAGTTATGGCTGCTACGCCTGGGTGAATACTTACTGGGTTTGCGGTTAAGACATTTGCACAGAAGTTGGCCTAACTTCTCGACGAGCTCCCCTTCCCGCTGCAAGCTATCCGTGCTCTCCCTCATCATCACCAAAATACTTCCGCCTTCTGTTAATTGCACAGTTTCAGCTTCGATCTCGAATCGCACGGTCCGACGACTGGCCACGCTTTCTCGTCTTTTGCCCGCAACTGTTTTTGCTGTGACATAACAAACAGCCCATGTCTGCTCTTGGCTCAGCTGCGAGTCGAAGTTTCGGATAACTTCGCTAAGAAACATTTTCACACAAGTCTTATAGACCGAAGAAGGAACAGGTAATCTTTCCCGGCGGTGTCTGACGCAGATTTCTGGTGTCACTTCTTCACCGGCTTGGAAATTCCTTCACTCCGTTTTGGAACAACGAAACCAGTATCCCATCGACCTGGAATGCCATGCAGGAAATAATTGCACGAAACGTTATTGACATTCCAGACTCAAAGATCAATTGCACGATTTCTAAGGTTCAGGTAGCAAGAATGTTTACAAGCTGCTGTCTGTGAGCAAAATATAAAAATAAAACAAAAACAGTTTTTATAAAACGTTATAGATCTCCTCTCTCAGTTAAAATACCTCCAATTGGCGATGATAAAACGCGCGAAGATTCCAGCTTTCTGTCAACACGCTAAGATTCTGGCACCTCGTTGCTTCGAGCGATGAAAACAAATGTTGGCTTTGAAGTCATCTGCGATTGTTTTCGGCCAAACAAACCATCAACCTTACTTGATGATCTTGTGAAAGCATAAACGTCCGTTGTTTGCACTGCACATCTTCGGCCTAGCAACTTGAAACAGCTTCGAACGCCAACTCACAAATATTCCTCCTTGGTTTCGGAGAATGTTGATAACATGCACGCCATTATTCCCATTATGGACACAAACTATCGTTAGATCACAGATCGCTTTTCTTTATTTCTTTAGGTTGACTAGGCCTATTGTGATCTTTTATGGAATGGTGAATTGTTAAATATTAATCCGTAGTGAGAATGTGTTGGCAGTTTCCATGGCTACCATTCACCCTCTGTCTTTGTCTTTGTCGATCACTGGCAGGTGATCCGAGGGATTCATTACGTAATCTCCTTCTGAGAGGCAAGCTTATCCGCATGGCGGCAGACTGGAGAAACCATCTCTATGGGAAAAACAGAAAGCGGAAAAGAAATTTGGATGTGACACAGCAAAATGATCCATCTTTTGATAACGTTAGCCTTATTTCATTTGAGAGTAAGAATTCTCGGTTAATTTTGTAAATTTTGCAATGTTTAAATATATAAATGAATAATTTAAAAAGGGAGCGGATCGAAAGCAGATTTATCTTGAAACAAGAATGAGCAAATAAAAAAGGATGCAGTGTTGGGGTAATCGAAAGAAGGACATGAAAAATGTTAGAAGAAAGGCCTGAGAGGAAAAGGGGAGGGTAAAGAATTAGAAGAGAAGAAGAGGTGGATATGGCTAAGAGAATTAAGAGATGGAGCCAAGTCAAGGTAGAACTTTAAAGGTAGAAGGCAGAACTTAAAAAAGGCTGATAGGCAAGGAAAGAGCACAGGGGAGAAGGTAGGGGGTAAGTGAAGGGGTTTGAAGGTTGAAGTGGGTTGAAACGAAGGTAAATTTCACATGAAATGCAGATGAAGGAAGAAGTAAGGAAAGGAAGGTTGGCATTGAAAGGGGAAGTGAAAATGTGAAACAAGGGAATGTGCTGGGAGGGAGGTGTGGATGGGCATTGGGGGTGAGTAGTAAGATTGGTAGATGTGGAAAAGGAGGGAAGGAGTGGAGGGCGTCACACCTTGCTCAGATGCAGTTGACAAAGGTAATTGGATATGGTTTCAGGTAAGCCCCAAGCCAGCAAGAATGCTAAAACACTGGCCAGAAAATGCACACGTGCCTAAAGACAAAGATATGCCACTGTAGGGAACAGTGGTAGAGGTAATTCCCCCAGAAACTAGCTCGCCTTTGTCTAAGTTGCAAAAAATTGAAATGAAAAAATTGAAGATTCGATAGATGCGAATTAAAGTCTAGAAAACAAATACATTATCTAAAGAGATTCGAAAAATGCGAAAAGACGTATAGGTATAAAGCAGGAATCATATGACGAGTCTCTCTCTCCGTTGATCAGAAGAAATGCCGTGACGTCATTCAGAATCTGTCGTAGTCTGGCTCAGTCAACATAGGCCACATGGAAAGAAAACGCTTCATTCTTGCAATACAGAGCCTTTGCAAATTATGCCTGAAGCTTGAAAGTTTTGGTCTCAAAGATTCAAAAGTCTCTGGAATTTTGAGAGCTTTGATTCAAGGGTCACATGATTACGATTTTAATATATATAGATACAGAATGTCCAGGCTTCAATGTAACGAAATAATCCTTTCACCACTTAACTCCGGCCAGGTCGAGGTTCCATGGAGCAAATCTAGGTTCCAAAAGCAGCACGAGAATTTAACAATTAATGCAGAAGTCAACAATGAATTTATTGCACTTTTTTACTAGCTCCCCCTTTTGCAAAGAGGGTTTACTCCTGATGATACTGCGCAGCGACATAGAACGCATCGCGTCAGATATCGAATGATAATCGTTAGCCAAATTAGAACGTAGCACGTCAGATTTAGAAGGAACTGTAAGGTGGGCGGAGATGTTCTGTGTTGTTGACAGAAATGCCATAACATGCAAAGACAGGTACACGAGAAATTAATACGATGAGATTTATAAAAGCCTATGTATAACTTGATCGAACTTGGATTCAACACGTATCTTCTTTCAAACATTATCTAATTTCTTCACAAACATTAGAGAGGTGGCATTAAAATGTAAAATCTATGATTTTTCATTGAAAAAAGGACTGATGCAGGGAATTGGTTTATTATTTTTGATTTATTAAATGCTGGGTGATTATCGACGAGGCAAAATATATGATTCATAGCTCACCGAAGCACTGGAAAACATTGTATTTGAAATATGGCAATTAGATGACGCTGTCTAAGGTTTTCTTTGCCAAAGACCCAGAAACTCAAAATGAATTCACCATTTTCTCCTTTTCTGACATTGGCATCCCGTTAAAACTTTGTTTTCTCCTCTGCAAGCTTTATTACGATAATCGATAATGGCTGGTCCATAACAGATAATTATCCTTATTTTCAGTGCATTTTGCCAGAAAGAGTTGATATGTCATCGAGCTATTTAATAAATACCAATGATACATAGTGGGTCTGGTACCCAGGGTAACTATTCGTTAGACTGTCTTTGGAACGATATTTGGAGAGGAGAAGCAAAAAGAAGAAGCAGCACCTCACTTATGATTATTGACTCAATCGATTTTGCCATCCTTAGACTTAAGAGACGTGACACAGACCAACAGATCAAGGGGTTTGTTTAAGGGTAATAGCTCTTTGACCTTGGCTTTATTTCTATTTCTGGGGAGCGTCACCTCTCTAGAAGCCCTTCGTCTGCTTGTCATTCTGTCACTCCCACAACAACGGTAGAATGCATAAAATGCCTGGTTTTGGAACTGGAAGTAAGCTTACAATTATTTTGAAAATTTTTATGGAAATCATCCTGCAAAAAGGAAGTCTCACCTCTGACTTAGGGCTTTTGAAAGCATTATGTATACAAGTATCTGGCGGTTGTAGAAAATACAAAATCATCGCCTTTTGCATTTATAGAAGATTGGACGTTCAAATATGACTTGGTTTATAGAGCTCTACTGACGCAGTTAATGTTGTAGCGAATTGCAATGGTAGTCACCATTATATTTGAAACACACTAGTTTTAGCTTTTGATATCATCACTGAAATATTCTTGTAAATTTTTGACGAATTGAAAAGCTGTAGATTTTTACAACTGAATTATCAAATTATTTAGCCATTAAATGTTATTTCTGACAAAATTGACTTGAGTTCTCATTAGCATTCCATTTTTACCAAAAAACTATTTTGCAGTTTGTTTCGATCAAGTCAATGTCCTGAAATTGTTGCAAAACGATTCTTGCTTTTCAATTTTTTCAATAATGTTTTTAAAATTCATAAACAAGTTGGCAGAACTGGCCATTAAAAAGTAAGGCATCATAAACGAGGTAAAGGTTTTAGTTATAAACAGAGAGCGTTACAAGACTCAAGGAATAATTAAAAATAAGAATGAATGAATGAATGAATGAATGAATGAATGAATGAACAAGCAGCTTCATTCTGTGCATTGACAGGTATGTACAAAGCCATAGTTGTGATAGGACCAATGCTTCTGGCTGGACCTCTGCATCCACGTTTAGCCTGGAATTTGGCCTGCTATGTGGGAGAAAAGCAAAGTAGAACTGAATGTTAATCACGTATAGTACAAAGTTCTTTGTTGTTGTTGTTGTTGTTTTATTGTTGCTGTTGTTGTAGATATGCTCGTAAGTCATCCAATCGCTAATTTCATAGCGATTTGCACGTTCATTTCATGGCTTATTCTAGAGCTATGGGACGTATTCAATCCTGCCACAATTTGCAAAAACCCTATAAAAGTAGTGAGGGGTGAGATTGTTCCACCGTCTTATAGTACGTCGACCACCTAATAGATTTAGAAGTACAAAAATCCTGACTCTGTGGTGGTTAAGAGTTATGTTAGATAACCCTAACACTCATTGAAAATTAGGGTTACTGCGTGATGACAAAATGCATTAGGGTTAGTGAATCATTATATCATTTGATGTTTGCAGATTATTACTTTCTATGGAAGAGCTAGCCAATCAAAGATAAAATGAAACAATACGTCTCGACATACTGTATAAAGACTTCAAAATGGCTGCAGGAATTTTTGCTCATTACTTATTACAATTTCAGATTATCCTCTCGGAAGTTCATCGAAATTATGACGAAAAATAATTTTGCTTGCTTGGACTCATTTCTTCACGTAGAAAGGAAACAGTTCTTTGAAGAAAATTCATGTCGAGTGTTGCAAACAATACATGCATAGTCAGTGCAAGACAACTTTTTACTTCTATAAAGCAGCCAAGTTAAGAGAACTAAAAAGTGATAAAAATTAAAAATTAAATACAACCACCCTTGGGTAGAAAAGTAAAATATGGTTGAATGCAAAAGCTGAACTTTTATTTAAATATCAGAATTGCAAATATCAGAATGGTAAAGAATGGCGATGTCCGGTTAAGTGTAAAGTTTTAAAGAAAAATGAAGTGGAGGCCTCAATCACCTTCTCCAGGCGCTGTTGAAGATGCCCAAATACTTTTTGGGTCAAAGAGTTAATGAACTACAGTGGGATAGTTCTTTCACCTCGAGCGATACCTGTTTAGTTGAAAGGAAGCCAGGTCCTCAAGAGACTCATTGGGAATGTAAAGGATGGTTGAAATGGAATCAGTATACTGATGAAGGTATTTGGAGAAGCAAGTGGGCATCAATTGTCAAACAAGAGAGCCTGGGGTCTTTCTTTAGGGCTATCGAAAAGGAAAGATCAAGGGGCGATTCCCTTTCTGTCGAAATTACGACTTCAATCAAATGTAACATATTAAGGAATTGATTTAGATCTTTTGTCTTACCATCGAGTGAAGACGCTGAGGTCGGGAATCAAGCAACTCTGGTGTTTGCATATTGCAAGAGGCCATGGCGGTCATTTTGATTACGCAGTACAGATGCAAAATGGGTTTTGATAAGGTATCATGAGTCCAAATATAATGATTAAATATAATGATACGGTTGGTGCTCAACGGGTTTCGTAATTTTTTTGAATTTTTTTGGTTAAAACAGGGGTTTATACAGTTAGCTTGCCCAAGTTCGCTATATTAAGTCATCGATCACCTGATAATGTCAATTTATTCAGAAATACCAATGTTGCCCGAGCGCTAATTAACTATTCACCATTACATAAATGGAGACATTTTGGTTCCATTTTTATGACAATTAAACGCTAGAAGAGCCAGGCTGAAGAACCATTTAAAGCAGGTAATGCGCTAGTTCGAACTTCGAGGCGCCTTCTGCGCGGTCACTTTTGTCTTTCAGGAGGAGCAGCGACAGCTGGAAAAACAAGGCCAAAGAAGCATGCAAAGTTTCCTTTCAATTTGACAGCATTAGCTACTACAAGGTCATGACATGGCTGGAAGGTTGTTTGTTCAACGGCCCTGGGTGTGTGTGTCGTAGACCGCGTTCATGATGACCCCGGGCAAGTAAAAACACATTAGCTTCCATTGCCCTAATTTCTTTTGTCCGAGCTAATTCGCAACAAGTCTATTGGTGCGGCGGCAGATGCGAGTGAGCAGTTCTTGTGTTCACCAGGAGCTGGCCTAGGTCAGCCAATTGTGATCATGCGCAAAGCTGTAACCGAGAACAATGGAAGGCCACGCGTGGCTAGGTTGCCTCTGAGTCAGCTTTCTTTGAATACTGCACAAACGCGTGCTAGACAACTAGGACTGCTTTGTCCTAGCTGCATCTGGATTTGCTCAGTAAAAGGAGGGGCGACTAGGACCAAGCGGAGTCAAAGATCAAATCAGCAATCGGCCTTAGGCCTGCATCTGCTGTATCTTTCAAACATCACAAACTTCCTCGAAGCTTTGAAGAAGATTGTACTGATGCTACAGGACGTTTTAACAAGAAGACTGTGTTAGAGCTGCGGGAAGATCAATAAGAAACAAAATATATTCTGTAATAATAGATTGCTGTCTCCATGGAGGTTTGAATTTGGAGGCACAAGGAGTAAGCAACCCACTTTTCAGTAATTGAGACAAAGTTCCTCTTCATTGTCCGCGAAGGGCCCCTCTTCTGCTTATATTTCTTCCCTCCAACTTTAGAGGTGCTTCCTATATATGTCCTCGGGGATTTTTTAGAGCTTTTTTCGGCTGAGAATAAAATTTCCTTTTTCTTCTACAAATCAAATTATTTAAAGTTCTTAAAACCCTAATTTACCCAGAGCCATCAGGTTCTTGTCTAGTTATACTTGTCTTCCCACTCCAATGATTCGTCTGACAAAACCATTCTATAAGTGAATAAGCGATGTCTACTGCTAAATAATAAAAACACTTTTCACCTGCGTTTCTCATTAGATTCTTCATCTTTTATCTCTTGATACTTGTAAAAGATATTAAATTTGTTATCTTGTTTCTTTACTAATTAAATTATTGTTGAAAATGGTGTCATTTTAAGCATCATTTGTCTACATCTAAAAGCTAAATATTATTTTCCCGATGTTTTCACCTTCTAATTACTCCCATTATTCGGACAGGGTAATCATGCTTAAGGCATAATATGACAACTTCCATATACAGTATAACACTATACGTATCATATGTATAAGATAAGTAAACATAACACCTTATATCTTCGATGTCATATATGTTTTGTGCATAACATAATTGTTTTGTATTTGCCTCATTTAGGCAGAGTTGTACACGCTCATGACGTAAAAAATGGAACGGTTCTAAGTTGATATTCACATCTTATATGACCAGCATACTACTAGCCTATTCACTTGCACATTTAACAACTATTTCACTATATAAGCTTTTATATTTTACACAGCTACATTTTAGATTTGTGGTGAATTTATACAAATTAGGTAAATTTTTTCAACCTTTGTGTGCAAAATATTTCAAAAGAGTGGATGGTTTACACGGCCTTTGAAATTGACATTGCATTTTTTCAAAGTTGAAGCAAGTTAAATCTTTCTGCATCTTAAAAAATTGAAAGTATCAATTTGATTTTCTTGCCCTCAGAAGTAGATCCTCAGCTCAGAATTAATCATGGAAAAAATCAACAGAAACGTAAGGAATTTTAGAGCCAGAACTTGAATAGAAATCAAAAGAAATGCATCAAATTCAGGGATGCATTGAATGTTCCCTTTGTCTTTTAAGTTCCTATCATCTGCAGAATTTATGTTTATGTTGCGAGTGTCAAATGCCAATTTTTTGGTTTACGAGCTTGTTAAAAAGACTGATTGTAGCCGAATGGTGCTTATTGGACTTGAGAGTTGGAAGTCACGAAAATGACGTCATCGCAGATCATCGCGCTTTAAGACAAGGAGTCTCTGCGTTTTATGCAAATCGACTGTGGGAAAAGGCCAATGAACAACCTTAAGCATGTTTTAAAAACCCAATTTAACATATAAATTTTTAACCAATTGGAGTGCAATCTAATTGTTTATGACATTCTCTGACATGGGAAATGCAGCGATGTTCACAATACTCACATAAGAAGGAGACAGTCAAATCGTAAATCAATTTGCAAAAGCTATAATCGGCTATAATTGGAAGGAGAGCAAGTGTGTTTCAGGCTGCCTCAAGACTGTCGCAGGCTAGGAAGAAGCACGAGAAAGCGATTTCGCAAGGCATGAGTAAGAACTTATTGAGACGCAGATTAACAAGGCATCATTGATAAAAACTAATTGGGGTTAAATGCGGTCCTTTTTGATAAAACAGTTCAATGCCACTTCAAGCTGGATTTTTATTAAAAGGAGATAATTCATTAGACATTTGATAAAGTACATTGAGAAGTACAATACGAAGAGTGGTCCACTTGTTTGTTTACTCAGTGCGCATGTTGTTTCACCTGATTTCTGTCTGTTGAACCTGACAACTGCAGGTGGCATTCTGACAAACGGGTTCTAAGCATTGGCTCTAAGTTGATAAGCCGCTTAATCACTAAAGAGCCTACGCATGAGTCTACGCAGTAGCCTACGCAGGAGCCTCAGGCAGTTTCAATCAAGCTATAAGCGCAAAACGTCCTTTCTCAAAGGGAGACTCAAGCAAAACTCTACAGACAACGTCATACTGCAATTTGAAAGGAAATCAGCAAGCTTGAGACATCTAGCTCCTTCATGTTGGGGCTGATGATTTCGACATTCAATATTTGTCGCTTGTTCAAGCCTCTCAGGTAATAGTCGCTAAGGATCCTGTCCCTCCCTCAACCCTGAAATCCTAGCGACGTTAATGTCTGAGTGAAGTTTTAATCAACTTCACGGTGATTATTAATCAACTTGAATTGATGAGTGGAGTTAAAACTTCCCTCCAAGCAATAAATTATAAAGCTCTAGCTTTCGCATATTGCACAAATATTTCAACTAATTCAAAGTCCACACTAATTCAAGCAAACTAAATCAATAGCTGATAAAAAGGTGTCTCTTTAAATTCCAAGTGATTAGAGGTAAGAGGTCTCTTTATGTTTGTGAAATTAAGCATAGATAGTAATTAATGTATATGTCTACAACGTTTAAATGTTGTCTCGGAATTAACAAAATTACAAAAAACTTTCTGAATGTTTGGAGATTCATTACAAATGTGATATCAGAATGTATGGATAGAAGTAGCAGTGGCTTTCCTTTTTTCTTTGAAGTTTCTTACTTTGATTGTGTATGCAAGAGTTTTAAATGTTAGGAGTATGGAAATGCTCAACGAAAAGTCATTCTTAGTGACATATGATGCGTCGTAAAACTGGGGGAGGGGGTGACATACGTGCGGCACGGTTCGAAGGGGCCATCTGCAAAATTTTAAGTGTCGGTCTTTCAGAAAGAAGTCGATAGATTGTTTCTTTTGCCATTTCTGACTCTTTCTCTATTCCCGCGTCATTTTAAGGGATCATTCAATTACGTAGTAGTCGCATTAGAGGGGTTATAAGGTGTGCAAATCAATTCGTCTCAAATGCTGAAAAGTAGGGGGAGGGGGGAGGTGGCTGTTAAACGTAGCCGATTCTAAAAGTGCTTTATTCTATACAAAATGCTTTTTTACGTCCAAGCAAGCATTTCTGTGTTACGCATACTTAATCTAGAGTCTGCATATACCAACAAAAATGACGAAAAATTAAAGCAAAACTACTGCTTGGAGATTGTTTTGCTGTAAGAGTGTCTCAACATTGATCTAAAGAAAATAAGGCCTGTACAAAGCTTCGAGAATAAGCCTGTCCTCCCGTAAAGATGGGAAAACTAATTTATGCAGGTTAGGATGGTTATATCATAAGAAATTGCAAACGTCAAGAAAATGTTTCTCATCGTCAAGACAAGACGTGGGTCTGTGTAGAAAACTACCAACTCTTGCAGCGCTATTCAGGCCTATTTGTCAAGAGACGCTCGAAAATTTTCCTTCCACTGTCATTTTCCTTGCTTGATTATGAATGCCATCTCCCTTTTCGAAACTTTTTGAAAATTGTTGATTCCTTGTTATAAGTATCACTACGCTATGGATAACAATGTTTTAAGATTATGACTTATTAACCTGTATACGAGAGAAACGTCAAGATGTACCAAATTATTAATGATCTATTAGAAATCGCTATGAGGTAAATTTTCTTCAACTCTGAATATCGTAGCATGGCATGTGTTTTCTTCTTACACACGGACCTATCAAGTTCTTCATTGAACACATCTGCTGTCGGTGACCACATTTCTTGCTCTGAGCAAGAATAAGTACAATTTCTGGTAGCTAGTTGAAAAGAGATTGTAAATTGTCGTTTGACTGCGCTCAGAAGTTATTTTGATCGACAGCATGCCTTCGACGGCTAAGAATTCTCTACACAAATACTCAAAAGTATAGATAAAAACCTATGCTTTTGTGTATATAGCAAGAGATAGATAATAAATAGGTTGGTTTCTTTGCCACTTTGATGAGTCAAGCATCTGTCCAGCGTTCAGACTGTGCCCAATTTAACTTCTTCAGTCTAAACGATGTATAACCAGCAAGCATCAACACGAGTCGATTTTCTACAATGTGCCTTTTCTGGTATGTTTACTGGCTATCTGCTTGTTCAAAGTGTGTCAAACAAACTGTTTTATTCAAACTAACAATGTATTAACCCGTCAAGCGACTGGTTCGTCCGCTTGTCCAGCGGCGCAACAAACTTTAAGCTGCCATCTTGGACCTTCAGTTGCTGAGGCAACCAGTAACCCTAACGTCATCTGCCGTTCATACTAAAACAAAGTTCGTGGCTTCTCAAGGAAGACGGAAGCCTGACGCTTTTTGAATTAAAAATAAACTGATCTTCAAGCCTCCTGTATTCGCCTATTGTTTTCATACGCGTGCATTGCAAATTTATGCATTGCATGTAACATCTGTTGTTCTAGCCATGCCATTCGACGGGGGTAGACACCTGTCGACATTCGCGGCAAGTTTTCAGTGTTAAAGATGGACTTTTAAGAAAGCTAGTAAAAGTGCCGATAACATTAAAAGAATTACCTAAGTCAACAAAATCTAGCAACTTCGAGTAAACAAAATGATACTGCACAAGCAATTAATATTTAGTGAAAGTTTTCTGTGGACCATACGGTATATGTTGAGCCCATGCTAGGAAAGATTTGTCGTGTTTTGAACGAACTAAAAGCGTTTTTACATTGTGGGTGTAAGCCAATTAAGTATGCGACCATCGATTGCAGTTAATCAGGCAAATGTTTTGGCAAACAACGAGAGACACAGAGCTTTTAAATTGCGGACCAGGTGCCTTTCTGAGGAATGCGAGAGGCGATGAAAAAATTATTTCCAACGAGTATCCATTATTTTGTGTAAAACTTTTCCAAAACCAGACGACTTTGCCTCAATAAACAAATAGGAAGTCTTAAAACGAATTCCGAAAAGCAAATGGCCGACAGCGATTTCACAACACTTAAATATTAAGACTTTGCTTCAATTTCATCGCAACTAGAAAGAACATTTACTTAGGCCTTTGATATACAGAAAGAGTTTGCAAAAGCAACTCATTAGGGTGTCGCAATCGCTTTAGAATGCTCTTGTACAAATGTTTGGTCATATTCATGTAAATTTAACATATGCGGAGGAAGACAGCTGTACTTCAATGCTGGATGCAACCCCCTGGAAAAGCAAATGTAGGTGTTTAGAGACATTATCGCTGTAGGTGTGCAAACTGCAGTAGACCAATCAAATCGAAGGATCCAGCCACGTGCAAAGATGAGAAGATACAATAAGGATTGAACTTAATATTGCTTAAGAAAATGCAGCGAGAATGTGCAAACATTTATCAGTGCTCCACCAGTGGTAATGCGAGGCCCTCGTTAAATTGATCTTTAGATCACTCAGTGGCCTTTTAACTGCGCAGAACGGTAAATGCAGAGCACCTAGTTTCAATATTGCTGAATTATTTATTTGTAGAGGCTTGAGAATCTCCCAGGCGAGCAAATGATGATCAAAGTCACGTTATTTGCTATCTGAGGCTATTTATGGTGTTGTTGCACGTTCTAGAGAGATCACCGGGAAGATAAAGGAAACAGACGCCTTTTTAACTGGTGTCAGTTGGACATTGAACAAGTAATTGCTGACCATCTGAAAAAGTTGTTTCATCTCTTCGCGTCCTGCAATTGGAGGCAGAATTCTTGGATTGGCATCAGACTGACTGACGAAAGGACTTTTGCTGTTATCAAGATTCTGGCTTTAGAGGAACATCATTCAAAAAGGTATAATTGAAACGAGAGTCCAAGCCGTGTCTGTCTTTACAAAGTAATTTTCCCTCGAGAAAAAGTATAATCACAGTTTGATCAGCTAACCGGAATCAGCTGGTGCTATTGTGAGCGTTGCTAAGAGGAAAGTGGAGAAAGTTATTGAAGAGTCGTAAAGACGAGGACAAGAGTTCGTGCGAGCAAACAGTGGAGTTCTATCGTCAGGCAGGAGACTTGCTTCAGCTTCGCGTTTGAAAAATGTTGGGTCATGATGCAAAGACCCGATACCCGGCACAAAACTATACTCAAGACTGTGCGTACTTGGTCGACCCATCACACGAAAGACTCGCATCGAGAAGGCAGCAGCAAGATTCTTGCGTTAGCCAGCCACAAATACTAAGAGTTGAAGTCGATTTTATAGATTCGTTTCTGGATTTCGCCAACTATCTGGACAAGGTGAATCCAATATGTCCAGCAGACAAAATTGATACAGCCGATAAACTTCTCAAATTGTTGGGACAACGGTAAAACAAGGTTTTGAGTGGCATACTGTTTGTTGGCTTGAGTAAATGTACTTTGTCAAAATGGTATCCTTCAATTACTCAGAGAAGAGTTAAGTGCCTTGCGAACATTCTGTGAGCGGAGTACTCTTGGGGAGCCGTCATGTGATCTTGTAGTGAAAGATTCCTGTGTTTCGTGTCCGAATCTGTTGAAGAAATTGTTCTCATAATAGAGATGTTTCTTAAAAACAGAATATTGAAGATTTGGATGCTTAAAAAGAATAGACGTCGAGTTCCAAAATCAGCTAATACGATGATTCATCAGGGAGACAAAGAATTCACAATAATTCATCAGAATAAGTAAAAGTACACAATAAAACATTCAAAGGACAAAGAGTACACAATGACACAGCAGAAAGACTAAAAGCACCCTCAAGAGTTTTACGAGGATACACCGGAAAGACAGAGAATGCATGATATTAGATCAGGAAGGCAAAATGTAATCGATGACAAAGAGTACACGATGATTTATCGAAAAAACAAAGGGTACGCGATGATTAATCGAAAGACAAAGAGTACACGATGATTCATCGAAAAGACAAAGAGTTTCCCGATGATTTATCGAAAAGAAAAAAAAGTACACGATGATTTATCGAAAAGACGAAAAGTAAACATCAAATGATGATGAATCGAAAAGACAGAGAATGCACGATAATACATCAGGAAGGAAAAATGTATTCGATGATACAAAAGCAAGACAAACAATGCACAATAAAAGAGCACTCGCTAAAGATGACATGATACATGATGAAAATAAAAGAAAAGCCTGCAGAGACTTGCTATAGAGAACATTGTAAAAAGCATTATTTAAAGGAACACGATAAATGAGTACACAACAAAGACACGCGTTAAAGGGCGTGCGTTAAAGAGTTCAAGATAAGAAATTTGTCAAAATGTACAGGCAAAAAGCGCAGGAAAACACAACGAGGGAATACATCATTTCTCACGTATTGACTCAATCAGCAACTTTTAAACAGTTCTTCAAGTGATAAAGTATATAAAAGGGGAAAGGAAAAGAGAACTGTATGTAGATGACATTTTTACAATGCCGTAAAGAAAAGATAAAATGAGGGTATAGCTGATGATATGAGAATGTTGAAATGAGTTTGAATATCAAGAAGTGGTTATTGATGAAAAATTGATTGTTTGTGCTGTTGTTAATGCTATAGATTACACATTTCACCTTGTTCTTCGTCACACTAATTGATTGGAAATCTCACGAAAAGAGGCTTTCATAGCATTCATATAGCGTAAAAGCTCTATTAGGCCCACCTCTCTCAAGCCCCCCTTTATATTAAGCCCCACAGAAATTTGAAATAAGCCCTCCATTTACATACACTAAAAACTACAAAGTAGAGTGCAATGATTTAGTGACAGTTCATTATGTATTTCGTTGAAAAATTGGAAATCATCATAGACTAAGACTTGTAGTTTTGTATTGAGTTCCATAATTTAACAATTAGATTTCAGCCACTGTTATACATTTTCTTTTTTAGATATAAACCAGAAAAAAGCAAAGAAAAATTAAAATCATTTTTGTATCCTTGATCTTGATTTTTGAAATATGCCCTTCTCCAATAAGCCCCCCTCTGTTAACCCCCTCTAAGACCATGAAAATCGAATAAGCCTCCCGGGGACTTAATAGAGTTTTGACGGTACATGTATTGACAAGAGAATGTTTCGATGCCAGTAGCTTTCAATGCCTACTTTTCATTATTGATGCAGTACATCTGACTTATTGATGAGATATGAAACCTCTTCTATCTCTCACATGTAAGGTGTTATTTGATTAATATTCATTCAAAAACTTAGCCCGCTACCGACATATGCTTTCTGAAGACTCTACCTGGTGTTATATACTAGTCGTATCAATCTAATGTGAATTTCATCTTTATTCATACTTGCTGAACTCCCGATGTAAGGCGATAGAGTTACGAAGCATTACAAAACATTTTCGATTGTTTGCTTCACCCTACACTAGAATCATCTCTGACGACTAAAGCCAATAACACTGGTAATAGCCAGGGTAGCACTGCATACGCCATAACGAATTCATTGTTGATAACAGCCAATCACTACCCAGGCAGTTTGTTGTTATTGCATTGGTGTAAGGCAAACAGCAGAAATCATCCCTTTGCGTAACTCGAAGATATAAAAAGGCCCTGGGTGTCTATAAGGTCTCAATATTCTAATCAAGCACGCATGTTTTCGAATACTTTCGCTTACCTGAACAATCATGATTTTCAAATAAACGCCCAATTAATGAACTGCCTATTTGGTAAAGGTGCTTAGAAGATGCTAGAAACGTCTTCAGCTCATCGAAGTAAGGCAAAACTTTAATCGTAGTCTGCTTTGTTCATCCCTTCTGAATATAAAAATCAGAGTAAAAAATCAACGTACGACACAGTTAAACACCATTCCCGGGGGTAGTATTCTAGATGTACGATGGTGTCCACGAAAGAGATTTCCCGACGCGTCTCTAAAGATCAGGCCGTTGTATAGGGGTGGTTTTGGCCTACCGTAATTCTTCGAAGGTGTTGGCATTGAAGAATCAGATTGACAAGTCTTTGACAGCTTCTGAAAAACGTCATAAAATTGTACCCTCAAGTTCCTAATTGCAGGAGAGTCTAATAAGGATGGGGGTTGAAATTTTTTTAAGAACCCTAAAAGGGGGTGTTATAATAGGTTGAAATGCTTAGATTTTCCGACGTTTGTAAGAAAAAAGGGAAGGAGATGAATTTTTGCATAAAATACATAATTAGATGGTTCTTTGAAATGGAATGGGTGTGCAAAATTGCTTATCTTCTCCTCTTCAATATGGAACTTTGGGGAATAAGCAATCGTAGACCTGTCAACTCTCCCAGTTTGGCGAGGAGACTCGAAGTTGGCCTCCTTCCTCTCGGTTTTTCATGATTTTCTCTCTGCTTTTTTGTCTTTTAGTGAGGCTTACTTATAAAAATAATTGAAATGACTTTCTTCGTGGCAAAGTCTTTAGCTAGTGCTTGCAAATTAACGAATCGTTACAAACCATTAGGGGGACTCTACCCATGTAACGAAACATTACAAATTAACGACAATTGTTGTCATTAATTGTTTGGTCACCACAACTTTATTGACAGGTATGTTGTTTACAAATGAAACTAACTCTTGGGGTCTCCTTGTGTTTGACCAAATCTCCCGGTTTTTCGCAACAAAAGTCAGAAATCTCGAGGTTTTGAAAATTATATGTTGACAGGTCTATAACCGTACTCTTTTTCAAACTTAAATGCTTTCTTCTGGCTTGCGGTCCAGCGACCTGGATAAATACAAAACAATCATGTGATGGACAATTTGCGAATACCAATATTTAGACTGAGCTTGCTGCAGTTTTTGCAAATTATTTATGCGAGTTCGAAATCAAGCATTCGAAAAGCAAGTTTCTGTTCCTTCAAGCACTTAATTGTGCAACAGTTGCACGGGATAGCTGGAATATGGACAGGTGCACTTTGGCTAAGACGCTAAATTTGTGCATTTGAATGGCCTTGTGTTTAAACATTCAGCTCAATATTTGACGGACAGTCTGCACTTTTTTAAGAAGGTGAAATGGCCGTTTCTGATAAATGGCAGGTATCTTTCTGTGACTTCGACAAGATCTATTTTCGTTTGTTCATCCCGTATGCCACACTTTACTAATGTTGATGAAAATATTACTCGCTAGTACATTTTACTTGAAAACTAAAAATACAGTCAATCGTCGATGTCAGGTTTTTATAGTCGAATTGAAAATTAGGGACTGTTCGATGTGATAAACAAATACAGAGGAGGTATCAAATTCTTATTATCTCCTGTTATGAACAGATTACCCCCTAACTGTAACACTGGATGGTTCAATATTTGGTGCAACTGTTGCAAATAGGCATTTTTCATGGCATGCTTTAAAGAAGGACGCCATTTTTCTACGTAGGTCTTAGAAAAAACGTCTCTGCATTTTAAAGCTTCAAACCAATCAAAATAGTAACTTGACAAATGCCTTATAGAAGAAATGACCTTCATTTTTGTAGCACAATTCGGATTTCTGAATTTTGATGTTTGAAAGCAATCTTTTTTACGCTATGGTGATCACACAGTGTCGCGTGTATAAATCATTGTTTCCCATTTTAAATGCACAAATCAGGCTATTCGTCACAAGGTAATTTTGTTGAAATGAGTCACTTCTCCTCCCTATTTAAAGCTTTTCCTCGCTTTAAATAGTTAGTAAGTCTGTGACGTCATCAGATGTCCCATGGTGGAGGCTTTCCCGTCTTATAACTGCAATCTATAGATGCACAGATTTTGGTGTTCAATTGGTTGCCAAGTCTGTTTAATGCCCAAACACTGGCACAATGAAATAAGCTGGACCACGAGTGGAACAGATGAACAGGCCATAGTCACACGAGTCCACGTTGCAAACGGAATTTCAACGGATCGCAGACAGTATCGAACCGCAACAGAATTTCCATGATTAAAAAGATTGAGACAGTTTCGATTGTGGGAAGAATTGATTTTTATCAGCCGGAGCAATAAGAAGTTGTGTCTGGTGATTCGCTTTTCGCTGTGAAAAAGAACGAAAACGTCTGAAAAATCCTTTTTAGCCATTCCTGTCATAGCAAGGATGTTTTGGCTGTTATCGCGTGGAAATATGCTGATGAAAGAATCGCCCAATCTGAGAAGGGGGTTACCAATGGAGGAACGAAGAGCGCATCTAATAAGGGAAGGCCGCTCAAGGGACATAGAATAGAGGGTAGCTCTGGTGCAATCCGCACTGTCTCCGATGCCTTTTGGACCTCAAATCTCATCACCTAAATCTCGAGAGTATATACCTATCACTTTGTTAAAAAATCACCCGAGAATACATAACTCCCAAAGGGAAGGAAATTAATTGCTTGCAAAATAACGCGAAATTTTACCATCCTCATATTAATTTTCCATGCAATAGAAATAAATAGTTGACGTTATTAAAAGAGGAGTTGCTAAATGCGAAATAGGCTTTCAAGTATTGGCTAAAAATGTTTTTAGGCAATGGTATTAATTTCAGGGCAGTTTTCTGAAAAGCGAAATCCAAAGAAAAGTGGAAGATGCTGTTTGAAAATTTATAATTACGCTTTGCTTCAAAATAAGATGACAGACAAGGATTTCAAGATGATGTGCAACGGATGTCAAGTCATTTGGATTGGTTTTTGCTATTCCAAGGCATTAAGAAGACCCTTCTTCATTCCATAAAGCATGTATTAGTTATGGATGTAATCTCATGTGCAACTCCAGACGGAAGAGGCAAATGTAGAGGGAGGGTTGTTCTTGAGCAAGAAAAGACAGGCATGTCTGAATCACTTTGCAACTAGGCAGAGATGTCTTGCATGGGAGTCAGGGTGGAGCTACTTTTGATGACAATTTGTTTGGAAATTATGTGAATAAAAGATTTCCATGGCAAGAAGCCCCACTTAGGCACCACACTTTGGTACATCTGCCAAGAAATCAGTCTTCAAGAGACGAGCCCTGGTCAAGGAAACAGGAAAAAACTATTCCTTCAATGCGTATTGTGATCAACCAAGAGTAAACGATGGCTCCACTATTAAACTTTTGTTTCAATCCACAGAGTTTTTGCATTCAAACAAATCGGTATCATTATAAAAATCTTGAGCTTTGCGGGAAACTTCATTCATATCTTCTGGTGCTATCTGCCATTGAAGTAACTCAGTGGCCTCAAGGAAAGTTAGTGGATTTTTCACATACCTCACGACAATAATGTGGTTCTGCTCAGGAAATTTCCGAAATGGCTACAGACTAGAATAAATCTAATAAGGCTGGGAGATTTTACTTCATAGAAAATGAACTGTTTGAAAGAATTAAGGTTTCGGTGGATTTATTTGACTCGAATGAAACCTGATAAGATTAGGACGATAGCCCCAGTCCTATTCAGAAATAACTAAAACGAATATAACAAGTATATAAACGCAGTAAAAGCCGCAAAATCGAAAGCTTTCTTGTTTCTAACAGAAATGGAAGGAATTTAGAATTAAAGACAAAATGTGTCGGGAAATGTTAGGACTCACAACAAAGAGATTAGTCTATGTTAGCTAGGGGAATGAGGCGTTGGCTTTGAAATGAATCATCCGCTTCGAGACAACATAATTTGTTTCCAAGGCTGAGACTCCAATTCTCATGACTTGTTATGAATTTTTTTAGATAACACCCCTAGGTAACACAAACTGGGTCGCCAATTTCCTTGGTCTCCTTCACGAACAACGGTCTGGCACGGAAATGAGTTGAGTAATCTCCGAACAAAAAGTGCACAGGTTTTCAAAAAAACTTCCATGGCTTCATCACTTGCGGGTTTCCTAACACAGTACAACATCACATGACAATTTCCTTCTCCTGTGAAAATCCGTAATTTTAGATAAAGCCCTGCTTTATCTTTCCTATCTCCTTTGAGTAGTGGATTGTCTTGATGATTCGGTCTTGAAAGACTGACTTGGCAATCTACATGGCAAATTTCTTGAATGACTTTCTCTCCTTTATCCGGCAATCAGCCACGACTTTGGCTGGGACGGTCATTGCTGTTTAATTTTTCATTTGCACGAGGAAAAGGACTTTTCTTTCAATAAATCAAAATATTCATTTGAAGTTGTTGATGCATAAGTTTTCGTTAACTGTTCCTTGTTCAACACAGATATCATTGCTTCAAGAAAAAGTTACCATGAGGTACCGAGCCGTCCCCCTGGGGTTCATTTCAATTGCTGTAAAGGGAGTAAGTTGTGTTATGTATCCACGGGGGTAGCTTCAGTGAGTGCATACTCCGACTAACAATTATCAAGTATGGGCGAGGCATGCTATGATTCCTTGAAATCCAACTATAATGCTCTTGCCAACCTCGTGAAGCATGCACTTAAGAGATTTAGCAATACTTAGATCATGTGTTTAATGCTGCACGTTTTATAATACGTATGGTATGTTAAAATGCACCCATTCTTTCATAATGTTGAGCTACCTGAAAATTTCATTCAAGCGTGTGAAAATGGAATCGAACTAGAGTTCCAATCAAGGCGGTGCATTGGACGAGGCAGTTCTATGAAAGTGTCAGCGTATTCATTTGCTTGTCGAAGTCGCAAACCGCAGCGGGTGGAGTTTTTGTCACAAAATGGGCCTAACAGCACATTCCTCAAGGGCAGGACGCGGCCACTGAGCCGGTTGAAAACGGCTGCCAAGCTAATATTGTGTTTGCGGTCAAATAGTTCAGGAGATGAGCCTACCTTCCGGACACCGTCCTCAATTATGCTTCGGAATGACTGAATGTAGGATATCTCGCGTCAGTTCACAAATGTTACTACGCCATAGACGCAGGAATTTCATTGATAACATTACTGGCTTTCACGTGATAAGCTCCATTGATTCATACACGGTGAGAACACACACGGCCAACCTCAGCTGATTCACCCCTGATCCACTGCGCAATTTCGTGCTGACCTACGATAGAACTAATAACTTAAATTTGGAAATTAGGCCAATAATTACTACGATATTGGTAGCAAACGGACAGAGTTCCCCTGCATTTCAACGTTCTTGAACTATTAACAGGTGTTTTGAACAGTGTGGTTTGTACGTAGGGAACATTTTCTATTTTGACTGAAGTACACGCTTTTTTTATAAGGAACCTACCTCAAGGCCTAGTTCCAAAAGTTCCTTCTTATTCGTAGACCTCAAATAATCAGATTTTAGTACCAAAAGTTCCTTAAAAGTTCCTTAAGTTCTCACTTTCGGTGCTTTGACTACAATAAGCCGTATCACTTAATAGAGAGAGGGGAGAGACAAAGTATGCGGAAACTACTCAACAAAGCACTTGATACACGAATAGCAAACAATCTATGCGAGTATTCGCTGCAAATGAACGGATCCGGCTTTTAAGTTCTTGATGCTTGCAGTTATAAAAGTTGTTCAAATCAAAAAGTTCCTTAGTTTTTAGTAGTATAAGTTCTTTATATATTTCGGCCTTCTACATGTAGGTTCCTTATAAAGTGGTTCCTTATAAAAAAGCGTGTATATCGCTTCCTACTCCATCTTCCCTTATTATGCGTCCATTGTTTCCACAAAAAATCCCTTTCCATTGATACCACTGTTTCATAACTCTGTGGAGGTTTCAGTGCTGGAAATTCGACTTGTTTTGATGGGAAATTGTGCGCTTGAAGTAACTTGACAAAAAACAGCCGCCCCCGATAGAAGTCGTTGATTCGACACAGTAACCATTGTTTGCGTGGGAAGCTATTCCGTGCAATACACTATAATCCGCACAACCATTGACCTCATGGGTTTCTGGCTAACTGAGGTCAATTGTGCATGCCTCACAAGAAGGACTGTTTATTTATTTACAAAATTCACGTGCCTATTGGAAACAAAAAATACAAGTTGGCAATGCTTACTCGGCACAACTGTGAAGGAATTTGCACGCTTACGTGCACTGACCGCCGTCAATCGTCTACTTCAGTTTCATTATAAGAAATCTGTATAGACGCAGAAGCCTGCCTACCTATCTAGATTTTAGGCCTATGCCTAACCCTAGGCCTACTGTGACGTCAAACATAATGTGCTTTCACGTCAATTTAGCCAATCCCCACCAAAGGTTCGAGCTAATCGAACTGTTGTTGCCGTTGTAATTTTATGTGAGATTCCATGGTCCATGGGACTTGCAATTTGCACCGATGGTGAATTTTAAAAAGGGAAGTTTCACAGTGCATAGGGCTTTTAAACTCCTTACATCTGTGCAGTAAAAATAGACATGAGGCAGAAAAAGTAATTTGAATTCTTCGTACTTAAAGTCAAGATGCTTTCTGTCCTATGAATTAATAGGATTAAAAGTCAAGACTTTTCCAGTATTTAGGCTTATAGGGTGACAATGAATTTGGCACATGCAGCAAGGGATAACGGCAAAACAACAAGCGGTTGCAAAAACATCAGACTCTCTTGTAAAATGTTGAAGAAAGAGAATAATTGGGCAATATGAGGAGACTTTTTGGGTTGATAAGGGGTTAACTCGAGGTTCAACTAGAATTTCTTAAGCCCGGATTAAACACACCCAAAATTTCACTCAACATGCAGAAAACAAATTCTGGACAAAATGCTGATGCATTTGACCACACATGTTGGGCCATTCAACATTTACAAATCAATTTTGGATGAAATTTTTAACACGGTCGGAAGCAAATTTTTGTTTTCATTGTTCGATGAAATGATGAATGCATTTGACCATTCTTTCCAACATTTCACCCAACGTTTCATTTTCTGGGCATGCGCATAATTACAGCTTGCTTGTTATTTTGGCGCCAAGTTGATTACAACAGAATTTCTAGAATCTCTACTCTTAATTCAGTCTCTGGTTATTCCTTTTTCCACCCTCGCTCTTTCGTCCGGTTGACTGTTGTAGCAAGCACTATTGTTGCTACAGCAAAGCGGTCAAACCTGTGATTGGCCGAGAGCTCTGATCACTCCTATTTTCTCCAAACCAATTTAGCCAATCAGCACACAGGATTATCATAATAAAATCTCTTCGCAGCTAGAAATGGCGCATTTTGGCCATTTCAGCGTGTTTTAACCACACTGTTTGCAAAAAACATTGCGCGCCTCTTTTAAGCGAATTTTTGCCTGATTCTTTGTTGAGTTCACCCTCATGCATTGGTATTTAACCTCTATTCGCGCCACAGTGCTATGCTTGCTGCTGCAACCTTAACGGCACAACAAGTTGTTCTTTCCTGGCAGTTTGGTAGTCAGTGAAGTTAATCGATACCTATATCTCTTGGTATCAAAAGTGTCAAACAATTGGTGATAGTGCCAATTTTGCAAATAGTGCAAATAGTGCCAATTTTGAGAAACCAAAAAGACGCGAGCATCTTTAGCAAACTTTTTGGTCAGTGAGAGCTTCCCCGAACTGCCCTCTGGAAATCATCAATTCATGAATCGCCGTGCAAAAAAATGTATTCATGTTCACGGGCGAGCAATCATTCACGAAATCACGCTATCAAATTTGACGAGTCATGCTTACAAGGTCCAGAGAACGTCCAATCCAGCTTCACGTAAAAGCTATTGGGAAGTCACTGTTAAGATAATTAGAAGCTGCTAGGGTTGAGTATGTGCTGGTGACCATTGAATACATTGGAAGCAAGTTTGTGATTAATCATATTGACAAAGGAGATCTACTTTTTAGTTTTGGCTCAAACTTTTCTCGATTTAAAGCTCTTAGACCAGCCCCCAGCCAACTCATTGAAAGAAAGTGTTCTGTTATTTTTTCTCGCTTCCGTTTGCTTCAGGTTGACCTTTAAGCATTTCTATGCTTTTAGTATCATTGTATTCAAAATGCCAAAATCAGTCCTTTCATTTATGCAATATTGATTCTGCTCTAAGTATCAACGGCGTTAAGAGCCATGTCTCCCTGTCTCCTCAAGTCCTCAACAAAGGCTGCCAATTCTTGTGAGTTATCTGCTCAGATCCCTTCTGTTGACTATCAAACCCGTATAGAGAGGCAGATATACTGAGAAGCCCTCCCAGTCTAGTCAAATGACTCCGATGGGATATTGTAGATGGAATCCACTCCACCTTGGTTAAAGTACAACCTACAGCCAGAATAACTCCTCTTATCTAAAGAATCATCGCCAAAGGATTCCAGAGCCTTTGAGGTTTCCAGGATAGTAGAGAAATATAAACCAAGGGCCAAGTTAAGCTAAAGTAAATATTGCAAAAGCCCCTTCGTAGCTGTTGCAATAGGTCCATCTCCCAAGGATTGTCACAGAGACAATCCAGTGATAGAGGAGCAATGGACAATAAACTAGGAGCAGGCTTTATTTAAAAAGGTAACTTGAGTCCCTCCCCCTCTACAACCCCTCCTGCAACTTTTTCTCTTGTCCTTTTGAAGCGTGTTCCGTAAACGACCAGTCATCTTTACAATTTGCCATAAATCATGGAATAAGTATGGCTGTAGCAGCTAACAGACTATTAGAAAGTCAGAGCTTGTCATCTTGATACCGAGCCAGCCAAAGATGCTAAGAAGACGGCAGAATTGTCTTACTGCTGTCTTCCTCTCCCCTTCGTATGATGTTAAATCTTCTACTTACAAAGACTTTGTACTTGAGTTTCTGACACGTCTCTGAAACACACGTCATCTAAGCTACTTCCTAGCGTTGTATGAAGAAAGGCTCTTTGAACCTAGAAGCAGCTGAACTGTCCAGTGAAACGTGGCTGCTTGCATGTAAGTATAGAAGATTTTATGCGCATGCGAATGACCTTGCCTCGTTGGAAATGCATTGAAAATGCAGTGGAGATTGAATACGAGACAATTTGAGGGGAGATCGTAAGGAGGAATTCTCCATAGCACACACAGCCCTTCTTGAAGTATATAATAAATGAGTTTTTCTAAAGATATCATTAAATCTGTTTAACCACTTGTAATTTGTTTCCTTGAGACTGAAGGCAGCTGCATGGTTAGGGAGCACAAGATGTATTTTGATGTTCACTTGATCATAATTGATAAATGTGGTCCTGGCAGTATAATTAACGACCGTTGGGAAGGTATTGGGGACGAAGCAACTCCAAACATCTTCTTACAACGATAAACCGAAAAAGAAGATTAGTCGAAATAGAAAATAAGTAAGTCAATAAAAATTGTAATCAAACTTTCATCAGGCCATGATCCCAATCTTCAAATGAAATAGAGAGGGTATCTGCAAAATCTTTGGTTTGCTCACGTATTTAGGACAAAGACTTTTTCTTGAACTAAACTTTGGCCTGTGTCGTCAATGCATGGACTTGGTTGCAACACATGACACAGGCGCGTTGTCCTTCTTGTCTGGAACGTGTAGCCGAGTGGGTGCAAATAGTCTATGAGGGAGACGGTTCAAGGAGACGGTGTTTCTAGGTAAGAAAAGAAATCTACTCTTAGGTAAAGACACACAGATGTAAGTTCCTCATTCAAATTTATAATCAGTCTAGAAGCAGGTTGACAGGTCGCCAGAGTGGGGCTTACAATTGGTTGCCAAACTGAATCGGTCTGGACTTGATTTCTCTTTTAGGATTTCAAGTAGCCTTGCAATTTTGTCGAGACTGTCAGCTTGCAGCCTATTTTAGAACATTCAAAGTCTATCAATTGTCGATTTAGAATTGATAGCAAAGCACCATTAAAACCTGTTTACGTCTCAAACAAAGGTCAATGCTGAGCTTAACAATTTCTGAATGCTTCGTTGTTTTGAACGATCGTTCTTTCTACCTCCAATTTCGTCCTTTGAGGCTCGTTAACCGTGCCTTCTCCAGTGAAGTTGATAATTTCATCGGAAGGTCTTAGCAACAGCAACAACAAAATCATTACTTTTTTTAATTGCAAGGAATGGATTGTGTAAGAGTGTAAAAAGGTGCAAGTATTGTATATTGCACAGCGTACTTCAAGTTCCAAATTGATCAACTCTCGTTTGAAACTTTTGTGGGAGATTTTCCACCGTGGGGTTAGTTTGACGACAAGGAAAGCTACGGCTCCGTAATTTAACAACCCTATGCAGATGGTTGAAAAAATCACCAGTATTGTGAACAAATTCGAATGTAGACGACTGACTTCCATAGAGCCCGACATTACAATGCCGTTTACATTTAGATTTTACATCAATTGTTAAGCAAACTATAACATCAAATGTTTTCGATCATAAAATTTTCTGGTTGACAAAAGTGGATCGAAAGTTCGACTAGAAGAAGCCAATATCCAGCTTCAAATGTCCACGTGATGCTAGACGGGTCTCATTTTCTAAAGTGTCCCAGAGGTTGCCCGAAAATGTCTGAAGTGATTGGAATAGCACGTACCTGTATCCACCTGAAGCCGTGCAGAGAACTGTGTACATGAACTTTTTCTAGTTCTTTGTTTGGTGCATAAACACATGCGACATGGAATGATCTCAATAGATGATCTTTTATCGTAATAATCATAAAGCCTGGTTTCCATATAGCCGTAAGGCAACCTCTAAAACTTCTGTATTTGTAGTGAAGTTTGTAATATGTTTTGGGTTTTGAGCCAGAAAACTTTTTAACCGGTTTAATCAGCTGACTCAAATTCGTCTTACATAAGAGGCTGGTATGATTTATTTGTCTAGAATTTGTCGACAGTGCCCCAAACCAAACATGAATGGACACAAGATGATTAAGGTCACTAAGACTTAATAATTTTCAGGAAACAGCATGTTTTGGGATTCGCAATTAAAAAGCGATTTTCAATGACATAATCTGGAATTATGCCACAGATCCAGTTAGGTAAGTTTCTCAGACTTGTGGTGATGAAAACCTTGAAAGAATTTTGAAGCCCGAAAGGAAATTTGGAAGAAAATCTTTTTCGACAATTATGAAACTTTGATGTCTCCTGTCTGTTATTGAAAAAGAACAGATAGTTCCTAGCAGCTGTATTTCTAATGAAAGACGACTGAATTTCTTTCATGAATTCTTAAAGGCCAGCTAGACGTTTTACAAAAAAGGCGAATTCCAAATAGCTAAAAATCAGTTTTAAGTTTTTATTGCTTGCTATTTTATCTACAACTGTATAAAATTTCAGCCTGCATTTTCATATTTTAAATCTTTACAACGTTGAATGTTAATACCTTGGATGTTGACTGAAGGAAAAGGTCATTCAAATGTCTTGAAGAATGTTAGAAAAAGTAGTTGATTTCTTTGAAACCGGTTTGAAATCCTACATCATTAATGGACTATCAATAGATGGAAACTGTTTGCCGGCTTCTTGTCACATAAAAACAAAACCAAAATGTTTTTGACCAAGGGCCTTCGTCTCTTCTCTGTTTAGCGCAAGTGCTCCAAATCGAGTCAAACATGTGGCCCCTGATTTAGACAGGACTACGACCCCTGTGAGGTGATCTGAGGATCTCTTGAAAGCCCTTACCTGCTCTATTCACAGATTCCCATTTTTCTTCTAAAATAGCAAAGCTATCACCTTACATAAAAAGAAACTTGACCGGAAAAGTTAGATTTAGCAGCAGATACGAAGCTCTTTTCTTCTTAACTCCCCGTACAGACAATGTTTTCGCTATGGCTTTTACCTAGACATGTAGTGGCTTCCATTCTTTAAAGCCAAATGGTTCGAAACTGGAAGTTTTCTAGTTTCGCAAGCGGTTTTGCGGATAATTTTTTTCAAAGGATGCAAATCTGACAAGAACCTTGTTCATTATTTGTATATTATTTATCATCATTGAATCGCTTTATTTTCTACATTTTTGCCATTGTTTATTCAAATCTATTTTAGAAATTTAATGGTGGACAACTGACCCCTTTCAGCAGAAGTGCCGACCAGGCTAAATCTCCAGTTATTAAGTTATTGCCATTTCAACGACCAAAGCTATCACATATTTGAAGCAAACATTTAGGTTATCAGTGATTCAGACGGCTTCTGACAGAGTTTGATGTGCACAAAAGAGCGTGTCCCCCTAGTGGAATCCTAGTCACGGGATGTCTTAGATATTGGGTATTGTTTGTTCCTCAAGAGATTGGAAAGTGTCACACACTCTTACATGGCAACAACAAAGATTTAGGAAAACAAGATAGAGGTATTCCAGTGGACCAAAGGGCCGCATTTGCGAGACCCGAAAGGCCTATGGGTAAATGCGTAAAGTTCTGTAGTCTTTCAAATATTCCATTAACTGAACTTAATACAAAACCTTCAACACAAATGAGACACTTGCAGTGTTTCAAAGTTCCATCGAGATCCAATTTTGGTGCAAACATAATTATATTCGTGCACAACAGAAGGAACAATAGACTATTCCCATCAAAGTACAACGACCTAGATAAGGAATCCCAAGCTTTTTGTGCAGAATACCACAAAAAGTCGAGTAGTATTGTGACTGTCATACCCTAAAGAATATTTTCCAGCAGGATTTGCCCATGTACCACTTCTTGGAGGGCCTAAACTACTAACAGGCAAGCAAGAAGCAATTTGTTGAAACTTTCTATTTGGGCAATTTTTTTAAAATCCCAAGAAAATTTGCAAACTCCCCAATCTTAGAATTTTTTTCGCATTCCTTTAACAATTAAGCACCGATTCCAATTTTAAATACAGATTGCCACATCATTATTTAAACACGTCATAGTAGTGAAAGCTCATGTGACAATGCCCTGTTTATCAATGCCATCGCCTTGCACTAAAAGACTCGTTTGACCCTGAAGAGGAGACAAAATGACATTCAAAAGCACTATGATAAGTCAGGCAGGTCCTCAGCTTCTATGGAAGGTATTTATACATTCTATATATAGGTTATGAGATAGCAAACTTGAAGACCATTTATTTATTCAGGGCGTGCTGTTGCCATTTCACTATGGCTGTTTGTTGTTGAGTCGGTGGTTGTTGCGAGGTGACCGGGAAGGGCTTGGGGTCAATAAGAGGCCACAATTGAATGGGCACTTGACCGCCATGTCGCATGATTCGAGATCGGATCAAATCAAACCATATAAATAGGGGAGGATTCTTCAGAAACCATAGATTCATTCATAATAACTGTTGCAAGTGAGAGCCTCGAGATTAGTGTAATCCAGCATATTATTGCATTCGACAGTGCGAGGGCTTTTCTTGGGTAAACTGAGTGGCAGATCTAGCTATCTTTTGGTGATCGGAATACTTGCATCAAGTCTGCGGACTTCGTCACGTTCAATTTTAGAGAAGAGTAACATACTAGCAAAAAAATGTCCTGGAGGTCACTTTTCCAAACGACGGTGATAGCCTGTTCAATTCTAATTTTGGCTGGGATTCCAAGATCTTCAGGTACTTTCAATCATTATTTTATCGTGTGAATTTTTCGTAGTTTGTTTACAAATTGTGCGATATGTTTTGAAAGTGTCATTTCATTGATCCGCGTGTTTATAGAATGTGCGTTTCTGTATTTTCTTTACTTTAATCTAAACATCTACAAATTCTTGGGCAATGATTGAATATATTCGATGAAGGTCGCCATGGCGTTTCTTGATTCATTCCAAAGTTTTCTAAACAAAGTAAATTTTTACATCTGAGCCAAGAGCTCACTTTCAAATTTCTCACAAAAGGGGTGTCAGTTGATTTATTCATGTACTACGTTACCCAGAAATACCGCTAGAAATTTAATATTTAGGCAAACATATGTATCTTTATTGGTATTCATGATATTTTATGTTGTAACTCATTGGCTTTGTGGAAAAATTTCCTCCCGTTCCCTTAATCCCACGTTTTGGACACGAAATCTCTCGGATTTGAGGGATTGATGAACGTTGGTTGCAACTCGCAGGTCAAGAAAATGAGTGAAATAAATCAAGCCAGGTTAAAAACCCTTAGTCTTTAGACAATTCCTGGCTTCAAAGACGCGCTGGATAATGCATTCCAGTCCATCAAGTGCTCTTTACATGTGTGGAAGTAACTGTTGTCATGTAATGCAATCCAGAAGCAAATTTGATTATTCATAAACAGAGAAAAAGGAACACAAAGGATGGGCGGGCCGTTGATTTTGACAGCTCCTTTTTGTTGATTTTTTCTGATTTATTTTTTAATAAGCCACATAATCAAATGGTTTTCTCATCCATGAGAGGTAAAACTTCCTAAAAATTTGGGCTGGGCAAATTCCTGTTCTGGTAAATTCATTAGATATGAAAGGGAACATCTAAAAGGGTAATCTGCTTCATATGGAATCCTTTTAGAAGAGGATAGTATGATGTTATATTGTATCGGCCAGATAAATGTGTTTGCAAAGAATTTGAGTCTGAGTATGAATATAAATACTGAGGGCAACCTTAAAGATTTTCAGAGGAAGCTGATCTCTTTTGAATTCAAACGAGTAATGAATGAGATTAAAGTCCACTAGCATTTAGAAAATTTTTATTTTGACATTTGTATTGAGAGAATGGTGTCCAAAATAGATAGTACCTAGACATTCCCTGGACAGACATCATTCCAAGAATTCTTAAGCAGAAGACAGTTTTTATTTAAAACTTGAAGTGTGCCACCCAACCATCAGACAATTTTAAGAGATTACAAAACCAGGAGCCAGCTTACTTGGAAATTGATTGATTGAAATACAAAACTGGATTGTGTCTAGAAAAGGATCTGCTGGGTTCCAGCTGGGGCCCTTTTATCTTCTCAATGTCATTAAAAGCCTTCCATGCAAACTGCAACACCCTTTAATTTGTGAATATAGTTTATTAGGTTCATAAGGTTGTAAGGGTTTTAAATTTTGTTTGTAAGTTTTCCTTTCCATCTCGTAGCAATGAATGAAAACATTATGTACCTGGAGGAAACATGCCAAACTAAGCATTGTGTCAATTTTTCTATATTCTAATATTTTTGAAGTTATCTATTTAAAGACAGATTACGAAGATATCTATTACAGAAATAGCCTTAAGGCTCTGATACACCTGGTCAAAAATTGAGGATCAACTCCAATTCATGGCTTTGGATTTGATTTGATTATTAAAAGGGTCACAAATTTAAAATATCTCACAAAAAGCATTCATCTCATTCAGTTTAATTTTACTTGTATCAGATCTTTGTAGATAGATTTAATCAGAATCCCTTGAAGATCATCAGCTAGAATCCTGTTCTGAGCTTCAAGGCTAAGTTCTTGTCAGAGATCATAGCTTTGTGATCTTTTGCCAATGCATATTAAAGACACGATCAGTGGGTAGGCTTCTGCTTTAGATGTCACCGTAACATAAGAGGTGCTGCCGACCTTCATGTCCAAATGTTTGAAGGGCATTGTTTACGTTTCGGATAAAGATATATAAATCTTAAAACAAGATGTTTAAGCAAAGATCGTTCCTGACAAAGTGCAGCACTTACTGTCTCTAGGGCCATGAGTAGTGGGAAGAGCCCTCTCAAAATGTCCAAGGGCTCCAGCCTCAACCTAAAGTTTTCTGGGTAATGCTGTAGGCAATCCGACCGCGATTAATTTGTCTTTAATTATTGTAGATATGAATAATATGAAATGATTTTCCACTTTTGCAAGAGGATTTGTCTCAGATCATTCTGCTTATCGACTGGCTGGAAGTTATTGTTTATGACAGTCAAAACTATACGACAGACAGTTACTTATGGGACGCAGGAATGGACAAAATGAGTCTAGATTTTGAGTGATTTATTTTATATGTGATGTAAAATTGGAAGGAGGCCATGGGAAAAACGCCCGATTTCGAAGTAGATAACCAATTTAATAGCAAACAAGTTAAATAATGATCGCTCAATAAATTTTATGAAAGGAAGAATGATTCGATTGAACGCTGGAAGAAATGTCGTAGTTCAATGTATTCGGTTTCCGCGAAGGCTGTAACCCCCGGCTGTTCGCCTCCGCAGTTAAGTTAGAGGAAGGGCTGGTTTCCTGTGCAGCGTCGAGCTCCTACGATGTTTTCTCAGTGAATAGATGAATAGTGGCTCTTTCAATCTTCACGTGGGAGACACCAGATCCATAATGGCTGCAACTTTCGCTCCTGAATTTTTATATTCAGGAAATCTGTGCTTTTTTCGCCAGAACAGACGATAAATGCAAAGTTTGAGCATCGATTTGTTCATGGTGGGAGCAATAGTTGGTTGATTAAATAAAACAGAAATGGCCATCTGCTTATTTGACCATCTCAATTTGTGTCAAGCAAAAACTGTAGAGGCCTGAAATTGCTGAAACTCGATGGTTGCCTGCGAAGGAAGGCCTATTTAACGACACAGCATCCGGTCCTCCAGCTCACAGACTCGGTTCTTGTTTGCTACAAGGCAAGAGGCTGGATGATGTCTGTCTCAGTGGTCCTCAGGCGAGTATTAGGCCTATAATCGCTGTTGTTGAAGCCGATGCGGTGCAAGTTGTGGGCGAGGTCATCGCAATTCCAGTGTCATGGTCTCCTTCGCTGTTGTGCAGCTTTTGGGATATATCTCGTTTGAATGGGCAACCTGTTTGTTGGCGGATTTTGTTTTTATTTTTCTCAGAAGGGCGGCCACTTCGACAGAGCAAGGCCATTCATTCACGCGACAACAACTGGATAAAGTCTGCTGACCTTTCCTCAGGAAATTTTAACACTTCAGCCACTGGTTCCATTCATAAGAGACTTCATTAGGTCAAATTCCCAGAATGTATCATGCTCCGAGAGTGACCTATTTTTAAAACCCGATAATGACTTGAAAACATGCAAAAGGCATCAATTTTGCACACAGATTTAACAACCGCTAATATGCTGCATTTCTTCTTCTTCCTTTTCTTTCTTCCGTTTCTTTCTTCCGTCCATCTTGCATTTCTGTTTTCTTTTCCTTGTTCACGTACTTCTTCTGTTTTAGGCCTTAAAGCTCTGTACACACGAGTAAGTTTAGAAAGTTTGTTTTGCTATACATTGACAAGTAAAGCATCTATTGACTATCCTTTCTTCCTTTAACTTAATCTCAATGAACCACTTTTACTTTAAATATTCGTATTTTCATCCCATCCGTACGTACATTTTGTTTCAAAATTACTGTCAAGAAGTTACTCAATGCTTCGATATTGCAAGGGGCCACAGCCGCCTGTTTCTGTGTAGAAGTGCTTCCGTTGTCGTCTAAATGGACTTTTTTATTAGCCTGTAGTGCTCATTTTGGTCAATACTCACCCATTAAACCATCCTATCAAAAGTAATGCGGTTTTGATTACCAGTGCGACCTACGTTTACTCTATGCTGTGGATAAATCAAAATCCCCCATTTTCTCGTTGATGGCTTCTATTTTCAACCAGTCTTGGAAACGAGGCCTCGAGTTAATGGCCGTCGTGCTGTGAGTTGGAATGGTAAAGTGAATGTCAGAATGGCGATATCTGGTCGTAGATGCAGCGGTAGGAGTCGTTAGAAAGTTGTTCTAACAAAGCCACCTTTCAGTTATTCAATGAAAATATGGCCGTGTCAATGTTTGTATTTAGAGCGTTACTGCAAAAGTTTAGCTAGAACACCAAAATTTATAATTCTTTAAAGAAAATAAGCTAAGCATTTTGTGTAATTTCTAATTATAGAGATATTTACTGAAGTATTATCCTTTTTACTTGCCGGATTGTGATTGTGTGAGACAAGCAAATTTGTGTAAAATGGTACAAAAGGAGCGGTTTCTTTTTATTTATAACTGCCCGCAGGCGATAAAATTTGCCTATACATCAATGAATAAGATTGTCAAATTGATCTCTCTAGGCCTTAATAGTCGCATTTTATATAGAGGGCCAGGTCATAAACACTGGCTCCAAGTCTCGTCTCCCGGACCTTAGTCTTCGATTTTCAATCAACCTCTTATGTTATTATAACATTGTTATAAACTTTCATAATCATGTGATAAAGGCCCACCAATTTTTCATGACCGATAGACAAAGGACCGCTTCGCTGTATTGTCCAATCACTAATGCGAATCTTGCTAGTCTCGTTTTCGTTATTAACCTCATTCTGCTCCACACCTTTTCATTTTCACTTCAATAATTATCGCTCCCTGAGTGTTAGAAATGAGACCATACAAAACCCCATGGTATTTTAAAGGCGCCAAAAGCTTTGTCCACGTTCATTCTCATTTCCAGATACATCAAAATAGCCCACGAAACCAGGCTTGCATTTGGCCGTTTTGAAAAATCTCCTTATTTCCCGATTTAAGGAGCATTTATGCTTTTTCTCATCAGGTTTGCAACAAACCTATTTGATTGCCAAAGATAATTTGCAGTAAATCACTTTTGCGACGAGAGCAAAACGGATGCCGATGATCTTATTTAGAATGAGGGCTACCTCGTTGTAATGCGATTTGCTTTTCTTTGACAGATGCTGCGGCACTGGATTCGAAAAAGACCGACCCCCCATTTCGCTTTCGAATCGTCACTGATCCCCCCGTGACGAGTGTGGTCAACAACTTCAGAAAACTCTGCTGTGACGTCGGTCGCTCGGCAGCCAAGAAACAGTACAGCTGTTACATAACGAGGAATATAGCCAGCAGCCGCATGAACATGCCAATGAGGTATGCAGTCATTGCTAAGTTCTCAGTTCCCCCTATCCCGCATCATTGCTTTTAATGCCCCTGTATTATTACTTCTGACGCAATTCCCTGCATGTGCATAGGAGTCGATTTTCAACTATGGTCGTTTTACGGATGTATCCCATGAAACAATGCCAGTTTGTGCGCGGCGGCCTAGTTTCTAGGGCCCTTTGGGTTTTTTCCTGACGGCCGTCGACCGCCATTTTTTCTGCACACATGCCATGCCCAATCTGTGACTTGTGCTTTAAATTATCAACTGAAAGAGGTTTGTAGCCATGCGATGCATTGCTCTCGGTGTAGGCCGTATGATTTCGATCAAGCCATGTCCTTACCCTTTTAAATAATCATTTAATGCTTGTTGATGTTTGTAAGCATTTAATAATGAATGTTTGACGCCAATCCGTTACAGGGAAACAATGAAGACATCGGTTCACGGAGAAAAGTGGGATTACGCCTTCGCAAGGGTTATGGAATTTTGTGCCAAAGTTTACAAGTTCACTAGAAGGTTTCAGCATTGCTGCAACAAGGAGGCTAGAAAAATGGACTGGAAACGATCACAGTAAAAGGCAGTTGCATGGCTTTTCAACTGTCCCGGAGTTTGGTTGTGATTTGTAAGATAAAGACGTTATACACGGATTGATTTCGTAATGGATTTAAGGGGACAATATTTTTCGGTCAGGTTTTAGATTTTGCAAAGTGTTTTCAACCTTCATTCATAGCAAGGAACTTGTAAATAACCCTCTATTGTTATTCCTGTTAAGCCTCTTTCTCATCGGCCGCCTCTTTTCGGAAATGCTTACATTACATGTATGATATTCCCTAAGGACAATGTCGTCAGGTCTTCTATCCTCATGTGACATCGTTGGAGAAGTGAGGATTGATTCTGTAAATATTTCAATCGATTCTATGTTTAATGTATATACTATTGACTTTCAAATTTGTGCATTTCAGTGATTAAATTTTTCTGTTCAAAAGCAGACGCTCTGAGAATCCTGAGATATTAAACAGTTTTCTCATCCCCCTTAAACTTGGTTTGCCTTACTTTCAATCAAACAGCTTTCCTGTTAATCACTTAGGAGATATAAACCTTGGGGTGTTATATTTTCGCCTCAAGCATGCTTTATTTAGTTATGTCTTATTTATCTAAAATGCTGATTGCCTTACATTTTTGTTTCCTGCATTCTTGTTAATTAAGCTATTGTCTTCTTCTAAACATTTTTCCGATTCGCTGGCCTCGTTTGCCTGCATTTGAATCTCGTTTCTATCAATAGTGACTCACTCTGTAAATTATCACCCCGCTTATAGACTCATTGCACAAAAGCTAATTTATTTGTATCATACATTTGTGACTGTAGAATTACATCAACGTGTATATATAATGACATCGTATTTGAATATCGAAGTGCTGCTTTTTCGTTACCTTAGTTGTTCGGTGCTTGAGCATTTCTGCAAGGATTTTCGTGCTTCTGGGACGATCAATGTTATATACCAAGCCTTGCTCTTGGGATAGCATTTCCAACCCCTAGACCATCTCGTTCTACCAACCTTAGCCTGATTTGTTTTCCATTTAACAATTGAAGTGCATACGGACTGCCAATACCTCCACAGGCCTACAGGAGACTGGTCCGTCTTTTAGCCAATAGACCTACCATGTACCACAATGCCTTTCGGTATTCGCCTCATTAGTCACGTCACTTAGGAATGTTTTCTTGTCAGCCTGAGTTATTCTTTCCAACGAACTTCATAACGTATTCTATTTAAGCATGTTATTAGCTGTGTTTTGGATAAATAGCAAGATTTTCGGCTGTGTTTTGTATTATATGATGTTTCATGTATCATATCCCGTTTTGGGTTGAATTCAACTTTTGTAGAGGCTGTGTGTAATGGATAGTTTGTTAATGGATAGCTGGACTATAGTACCAAACCTTGCCTTTCCATTCATGTTGTTGCTGCTGTGAATATCAATAACCCTTATGGTGGTTAATTTCTGCAGTCTGACCTACTTTTCAGCGTCAGTTGTCCGTTTGGTCTCTTATAAATGGAGCAAAGTATATGAAAATGAATTGAATTGCAGAACCTTGAGAATCATGCGTTGAATTATGCTTAATCACATCTCCATAAAGCTGATTTTGCTAGACGCTTAATTTACTGGCTTGGTTGTTCTCTACTGCGGTCAAGTTTGCGACAAAGTGCGGCAGATTGCCCCCAACCCCCCCCCCCCCTAGAAAAGGCTACCGGTAAATAGGTAACGGAGCTAGTTAGGAATCACTTTAGCTATGAAGCAGCTCATGCTGGTGCTAGATTGCCTCAGATTGTAGTCCAGTACGACTGAAGACTGAATCAAGAGAAATAGGCCAAGAGGCCAACCTTGCAGTGCCTCACTTCCACGCATAAAATATCAGGCAAATGTCTTCGAAGCTTATAAATCTTTTAAATAGACTTCGAAGCCAAATTGATTGATTTAATGAGATGAAAAGCAAGCCATTAAATGCGTACAACAGAGCAGAAATAGTTACCACACGATAGCAGCAAATGTGAAGTCCTTGACTCCCTGTGGTCTGTTGCATCCGCTCTTGCGCGTCTTTAGCTGCTACTCTGCGTGGCATCACTATCCCAGGCTTTTACACTTGCCTTCTCCTTCTCCCAGATTATTCTTTGAAAGCTCTAAAGAGCTGAATTTCTGTAATGGCTTACCGTAAATTCCCTTTCTAAGTAAACCAACGGACACCAGTCGCCCGATGTTAAAAAGTGCGATTGAACCCAAGCGTACGCATTGATGGTTTAGTCAGAGTGATCACATGGGGGCAGCATCACACTACACGCAGCGATATTTGAAGTGATCACGCAAAAGTCTGCTGTTCTCCGCCTTGATTGGGTAGCTAAGAGTTTCTATTTTTAGGTGGCCCAGTCCCCTGAACTAAGCTGTGCGTTATCTCCGTTGATTTACTTGCTTTAACCCAACGCACCAAGCAGTTTCGCTTTCCTTTATAATGAGACCACCCTCTAAATTGCTGCAAAAAATGGCTCACAAAAGGGCCTAAAAGAGAATTTTTCGTTTTCATATACTCTTCTCTTGGATTCTTTGCCTTGGCTGCAAAAGCAGTTCCATCTTTCCCAGCAACGAGGTATTCCTTCCCCATTTTCCTGCTTTATGTTCTCATTGCAAATCAGAACGGTTTCTTCTGAATTGACAAGAACTTTCTTCAAGTGTTGCAAATTGTGCATTATATCAAAATCTGTAGGGTACTTTGGCTTCTAACATTTCCAAAGATGGGTTATTTTTTCTTTTATATAGGTCATAAAAAATGGCCTAATTGAGATTTTAACTTTGTTTCAAAATCACTTCCTTGCTTCAACCACTCTATGATTCTCTTTGAAAGGCCTTCCATTAACACTCCTGTCATATATCTAACGTCAACCAGCATAATGCAAGATTTTTATATTTCATAAATCAAATGCAATCTTTTTTATAAATAAATCAAAAATAGAGTCTATAATTTTGAGTTCTATGTAAGCTTTTCGATGAAAAACGCAGAACCGGCCGCGAGGTAGTATACACAACAGAAGACAAGTGAGTATAACATTCAATGCTTACTCGGTTGCTAGCCCGTCGTCAAGAGCCGACAAATCAGAATCGACTTTTCGTAGACCGTTTTCCGAGAAGAAGGAGCAAGTACCGTTTTCCTACACGTGTTTTGCACGGTTTTGCACGTGATCACATGGCGAATGAGGTTTGCCACTCAATGGATTCCCATGACCCAATCTGAGTTCACGCTGGAATGCAAATTCAATTTTACGTCATGAGGGCCTTCTTTAACTTCATTTATTGACGTCACAATCATGTGACACCACGTGATAAAAGAAAGCGACGCAGGCGGCAAACAGATTTATGCGCTCGACGTGATCGCATCAAGTTGCAAATTGGCACGCCTCCCATTTCTCAGAGCTGAATTCTCAAACAGTCAAAGAAAATACTTCCTGAAGCATTTCGGCTGAATACCACTGGCGAGGGAGAAAAACCAACACTTGGTGCAATGACGATGCCTAACAGGTCGTGTTTATTGGTGATATTCACTGTTTTTAGTGCAGTTATAATCACACAGATCCTGAGAACATCTTACTATGGTGAGTCACTTCCTACAGCTTTTAAGAACACAGATACTACGCAAAGGAGGCTATACATAAATGGCGTCCTGCTTTTTCTAAAAGACGTAGAAGCCTCGTGGTTGCTCTTCTTCGATAGAAGAGCCCCATGCCTTGCATTGCGTATAGAACAAATTTCCTATCAATGTTAAGCAGGATGCCCTATGTCTTTGACGAATATGTTCCTATTGCGTTACTCGGAGATTTTATACACAAGTTGGAAGTTTACTTATTGCTGGTGATACAAAAGTTGTTTAACATGTTTGTCTAAACTGATACTGAAACTTAGAATATGTTTACCAAAAACGAAGCAGAGCTTGAATGATTTAATATTCATTGACAAGCTTAACAAGCAAGATGCTGTAATCATTTGCGAATGCTAAGACACCAGGTCTAGGGGTGATTACCCCCTTACCCCTTTTGGATAAGCCCGTGAAGTGCTTCTGCTGTGTTTTGTTATCATGATAACAGGCTTGAAATCCACCATTTTTTAAGCAGTTAGGCCATTACATTGACTTCGTCTATCAAAAACTGCGATTAGAAAATATTGTGAAAATTGTTCGCGAGATACTAACAAGTACAAATGAACTGTTTTTGAGAACTCTTCTGTTGCTTGTTGGAAACATAACTAACTTGTACAGGAATCCACTCTTCAGGTGTGGTTGACAGATCGCTCGCGAAGGTCAATTTACCCTAAGGCAATTAAAACTCGGCGCTCAAATGTCGGTTTCCCTGCTCCCAAAAGCAAAAGGGCCTAAAGTATATTTCCAGCTTGATCTTGCATCCTTGCAAAACTGCCAAGGATTGGTTATATGTCGGTTTTGCAAAGGAGTGAAGATAGATTGTTTTAACAATCTGAAGTCAGGCATTGCTTTGTCATTTATATCTTAAACGCTAATAAGCCTTTGGGCGTAAAAGTTGCTTGCAAGCGGTAATGAATCTCAATTTTCATTTCTAAGTTGCAAAGAATGGTCTTAAATTGAGAAAGAAATGAATTTGATTAAAACCAAACATTTTGATTTGAGAGAAACAAATGGATATGCCGAGTATAATATGATATAATGTGATTTGTGCAGTAAAGTGTTCAGGAATGTCCACACCATCATTCAAAATGATACCATAATCAGTGCGACATACTATGTTGCCTGTTGCAGAACAGGGCGTCACATGACTAAGTTAGTCTAAATAGCATTAGGTGCATCAGAGTAGAGAAAGGAATCGGCATATGTTCATTGAGCATTCCTGAAACATTATTGTGAAACATTCTCCTTTTAAAAAACGCAATATTTTCAATTGAAGCTTTATTGCCTAGCGCTGGTTAGGGAAAATGCTTAAAATTTCATAGCTTCCCGAAAAACGACAATTTAATGCGAAAATCCTTCATGCTCAGAATGAAGTAGCCATCTTTGGAATGCAACACTTGTGAAGGATAGTTAATCTCCACTTGAATTCTGTTCTTGGTCTATGCAGATAAACAGGCAGATAAACAAACACTTCTTTCTTCCAACTGAAAGCGTTATTCTAGCATCTCACAAAAGCGATTCTCCTTCTAAACACACACGATTTTTACCTTATACACACGATTATCCGATAATGACTGTCGTCATCTTATGACTCATTGGAGTAAATACTATTATCCATCTTATGCACATTGACGAAAGCAAGTCTTTAAAAGTCAAGCCGTTTAATGTTGAAGATGTTTCAAATTTATCATAGGCAGCCAAAGTGACCCTAAGCCAATAGTTTAGTGTCTGTCTAACCGGTGAGGATGCGAAATTGACCCAATATCAACACTTATAGTTCAACCCATGACAATCTCAATACACTCAGTATGGTTTTCTATCAATCCCTCGCATCCCCCATTGAAGCAAAGGACAGTTCTCACAATCTGACAACGAACTTTGATAGAGAAGACACAGAAATAGTGTCACTCAAGATTAGCAACTTCCACAAGAAAACGTCGCCCCACCAGGATCTTCAGTAGTTTTTCTTTCCATATGTTTGTAATTCAGCTACCATTCATTTTCATGGAGACCTTACACATCTAACATTCTAAATTTTTGCGATAAGATGGGGCCAACTTTAAGTAAGATTTAGTGTTGTACTGTTGACTTTGTAATGAACTTCCTCGTTTTTAACTAAAATTTCGATTTGAAAAGATCTAATTGTTTTAGTCCTGTTTTGGAAACTTGATAGGCCCTTTTCTCAGTTTTGTGCATAGCAGAAAACCATACTGAGTGTATAGAAATTCTTAAAAACCCTTTGCCTTTTGGTGCATTTATTCGACTATTCGTTATCAGTCCTACGACCCCTTTTGATTTGGTTTTATCTATCAAGCCACGTCTGTTCCACATACCCCAGACTCCAGATCATTCGCGTGCTCTTTTGAAGTGATATCAATTATGACTGAAGGTGAAGTAGAGGAAAGAAAAACCATCATATGTTAGCCTCAGTTCAATTCCTTGTTACACAATTAGAAAGATGACCACCTTTCTTTTGGTCGCCAAGAGCTACATGGCCTATTTTGCTTCAATTAGAGATCAATGTTACCTTGATAAAAGATTTTTATTTGATTTAATTATGTAATTAATCGGCCATTTGAAGTACTAAACCAACTCGCTTTTGCATGCGCGATGCAAAATGAAATCTAATTTCTTCTTTTTTGGCGTTTGGCTATGTCCCTGAGCGCAAAATATTGCTTAAGGGGATTCTCTGCTGATGAGCCAAATCAACACGTAAGCTATTACCTATGAAGGTTGAATTTCAAGACGATTCTACTTTCTGGAAATTCGATAATCGAAAATCCCAGTCTCTGTACATGAATGAATCGAGTAGAAATTATCTTGAAGGGAGCTAAATCTAAAACCAAGCACTGATACTTGAAGGGAGATTGCTTTCAGTTTTAAGACAGATACTGACCTCAAATTCAACTGTAGGGCAGCTTAATTGTGTGAACGTCATAGTTGTTATAACTGTCATCTTCGTGAACGATCAATTGTTTTAGGCAAACAGTTGAAATAATTTACATAAAATCCTTAAGAGCCTTACCCGTCAATAAGTAAACGTTCGTCATATTAGCACCTTGAATTTGACCTTGAACATCGCTTAAAGGGACGGAATTTGTACTCTAACCTTAATTGAAAATGTTGGAGAATTTGACCGAAGCTTCCCATAGACTAACCACAGGAGATTCTAAGAACAAAAACAAGCTCAAAGAGAAACACTATACACGGGGTTCGTCTCGATCTTTTCATTTCTAGACTCTTTTTCGCTTAGTTCAAGAGCCCCTGGTAAAAATGACTGAAAAATATTATTTCACGGTTACGTAGCAAAGTTTAAATATTGACAGTTTTTTTAACAAGAGAATCAGAAAGTTGTGTTACTGTCTCTATCTTGCATTTTACAGAAGTTGTTCATCATTATAAGCAATACTTTTAGCGTTGTCATTCGATACTGGTTATTGCTTTAAAAGTTTGATTAAAAATACCATGATGATCTAAAAGCTCTACATGCAATATCATCACAAAAAATTACTATTACACTCAATCTTAAATTTGCTTTATGATGATTATAATGTCATTTCAATACTAAATTGTACGGAATGTTAACTAAATACAATATGTTGCACCATCTGTTGCTTCTGTACAATTTATACAATCATTCTAATGCAGTTCTAAGTGTGTAATTGTGCATTAGTGCTATGCTATTCAGAATCGTACTTCATCTATAAGACTACATTTTGGCAATTATATCTAATCAATATTAGCCTAAACATGATAACAAGACCAATTAGAATATCTTGACTCTTATATTATTTAATTGACCTCTCGAATATTCTACGAAGTAGGAGTGTCTCTTGTTTAACTTCCCTGTTTCATTTTGATGGCCTAACGAGGCTCGGCGACCAGAACATACCATTCAAGTGTACGTTTACATTAAATGTTTGACTATCGTAAAAAAAGCTCCATTCGTACTCAACCACCGTAAAAGCTCTATGAAGCCCCCCTCTATCTTTTACGCCCCCTTTCTATCAAGGCCCCCTTATCAAGCACAATATCAAATAAGCCCCCCTCTCTATTAATCTCCCCTTATCATGCACAAATTTGAAATAAGTCCCCCTCTCCTCTTTGCCTCCTCCCGTTAGCCAGACATGTCAAAAAGCGCTACACGTAAGAGTTTAGTGATAGCTTATAATGTTTTTGCTTTTAGTGCTTTTATATGGTCTCTAACAGCCTTCGCGATGGACACAAGACAGTTTATTTTTATTTTGAGTTTTTAATAAGCCCCCCTCTAAGAATGATAAAATAAATAAGCTCCCCGGGGCTTGATAGAGCTTTTACGGTATCTGCAATCATAATTGTACTTTATTTGTGGAAAGTAAGTGAGATTTCTTGGATAAACATGATACGAGAAAGTATAGAGCTTCCTACCAGTGGCTTGCATAGTGCCCAATTTGTAAAAGTAACACTTAAATGAAACAATATTGTTTCCACCAAAGCACTAAGTTGTATTACGAATAAGGTTAACACTTATTTAAACAATTAATGACATACAATGGGTGGGAAAGAGCCCTGAGCCTTGTGGGACCGCGCACTCAAAAACGCCAACTGAAAACGAGTGATTACCATTTTAACCTATTCCCTTGGCACTGATTGAGGATGGTTCAAAGAGTCGGCTAATCAGGATGTTTGCCATAAAGAAGCAATTCCCTTCGGCGAAGCAAGCGGCCTTCCCATCAAAACAAACATGGCGGTTACCAATAAACATCTCGTACCATCCATTTAGCGAAGTATACCACAAAATGTCTGAAGGTGGAAATGAGGGCATTAGCAAAGTCGCCATTGCCATTCATTCACTTAACCACTCTTATTACCCCCTTCCGGATCTTAATTATAGCCACAGAAAATTTTTGTTTTTCTTGCTGAATGCATCATGGGAAATTGAATAGTGTGAGGAAATGCATCATGGGTAGTTAGTTTATTGCGCTGCAAAATGAGTGCCCTGTAAAAAAATCAATTGACCAGGCTGCGCTAATCTTCCATGGTTGGTGTGTGTTCTGGTGTTCTCCTTTGTCCTTAGGCTGTTGGCAAAGTTTGTCTCCTCTTTAATCACGGGGTTCACCTAGAGCAGTCCCTTCGCGGGTTCCCAACCATATCAGGTGTCAAGCGACAACATGGACGGCCGCATCAAAGGGCCGGGCATTTGCTCCAGGGGTCGAAGGCCTTGATAATCTGGGTGTCATTAATCTCAGAGATATGTTGTTTGCTGTGAGAAAGATTATTGCGCGAAGCTGCAAAACAAGGGCAGTTCAGCCAAAGAATGTCGGTTTCCAGGAGATTAGGCCGCTCTTTACCGATGGTGTTATTGCCACTGTCTTCCAGCATTGACATAAAAGTGCATTTAATAAAGGCCCCGAGGCCATAATTTCGATAAGAAAGGGAACACTAGATGCTTGAGTTAATTGCCTTTTGATTATGGTTCTTATAGACGACAGGGGGGGCTCTCATCTCGTTAGTTTACCTACTTTGAGAGCTCCTCCTTAAGAATTCTACTACACCTAGTTGCATTGCGTTGTTGTTTTATTTTTCAAAGTTATCATCAGTATCTTGTTAACAATTATTATTGTAGTAGAATTTGAATAATAAATAAATCAATCAATCAATCAATCAATTGCAGATCTACTAATGACAAAAATAAGTCTGCAAGCCTCGAAAAGGCAATAAATCTCTGACACGTATCCAAACAGTATTTATTATTTTAATTTATGAATTTAGTCATTGATGCGACCTTTGAAAATATCTTGTTTTTTTGATCGCAATTTGCACTTTTTTACTAGCGCTATCATTATAAGCCGTCATTATTACTGTTATAATTGTTAATGCAAAATCTACTTTATTTAAAAGATAATTGATTATGAGCTTCGAAGACTAAATATTGAATTAGATTGAATTAAATATTGATACAGTTTTGTCATGCAATAAGGCATGCCATATTAGCAGATTCTCTGCGACATTTCAACTCTCTTTCGGAGGGAGAAGTACTCTTATTTAAGCATTACCCCCGTAATATTTACATAATTCTTAAATTCAGTCACGCAGCAACATTTTCATACAAGTGCAATCGTTTAGGTGTTCCACATACAGGACCTCTGATTAGATAGAGAGAGGGGGCAATATTTTAATTCACAAAAATGCAAAGAGCTAAAAATTTGAAGTAAATTCAAGAAATTACAATTTATGTAAGCCCATTGATAATAATTGTACATAGTTGAAATATTGAAAAATGAACTATAAGAGTTAGAATGTCACAATATCAAACTGACATATTAACGAAAAGCTGAGAAAACGAAGTTGCTTTGCAGGTTATAAGAAGACGAAGACCACCCTACCAGCAGAAAGACCATTTCCACTGAAAAATATACCCAGTGATGGGGGCTATTTGGTGCAAGGAAAAAGAGGAAAAGGAATCGGCTCCAAAGACATCAATGGGCGAAGACTGCAGGAAGAGGGTAGCCAAGATTCGATGATTTTACCTGAGGTTCTCCCCCGTTTATTGTTTTTATAAGATTTGATGGATTTGGATTTTGGGAAGGGCAGCTTGTTAATGAATTTGATGACGAGGACGACGACAAATAAAAAGTCCATGTTGTAATCGACAAATCTTTATTGAAAGAGACGCATCCAATTATAAGAACGACATAATCAGGGAAAATCTAGACTGCGGGTGATTTCAGACAAGGTTCTCGCAGGTTTATGAGTTCATTCCTAAATTAGATGGAGAGTGTTTTTATCAATTTGCGTCTACATCAGCTGATAAGTGAAAAACTTTTACTGACGTTTAGACTCTCTTGATTATTTTCAAATTTTTCTAGAGGTCAAAGATAGCACTCCTTATTTTAATTCTTTTCTAAATAAAAATGTGAAAGGAACCTATTTACTTTAGGTGAAAGGGAAAATCATATGTTCTGGGACACTATGGAGTCTATTCAAGAACCAGATGTAGAGATAGAATTGACACCAAACTCAAATGAAGGAAAGGTGGGCGCCATTGTAAACTAGCTACTTGAATTCCACCTGGTTTGAAATCCATTTTGAACCCTTGTCCGTCATCCAATGGTTCTCTTTGTAAAAATTGGTGCTATTCAAAGCTTCAGGTACATTCCTAAGTAGGAAGTTTGTGCGCGGCATCGATTACGCTAAAAAGGGTAAAACATCAAGATGGGCAGCAGGTTTTAAACTTCCTCCCATGTCAGTGCACTTTGCATTTGTGCAAGAATGAAATTATAAACAGAAAAGGAAGAGTTCCTCTTTTGACTTGGGTTCTTCTAAAAAAAAGAAGATGTGAAGTGGAGGGTGATTGGTTATTTACAGCCAATCATACGCTCTTATGACAAGCCTCCAGTGTTTCTCGATCAACAACTGGCTATTTACTCTGTCAACCGACCTTTTCCAACGTTTGCACACTCTGAGAGGTGTCGGACGCAAAAGTACTTTAAGCATGCACAATATTCCCCAATTCGTCTTGTTAGCACTGTGTTGTGTACTACAAAATGCTTGTCAGTTCTGTTTAAGAGTGGCCTTGATCATCAAAGAAAAGCCTCTATTCGAGTTAGTTTACAGATTTCCATCAAGATGTCCAGAGGTTTACTTCAAGAAGGAATGCTGTGCCACAATGATGCATTCTGACGACCTTTGTTTTTCCTCTAGACCAGGTGGCGCCATCGGGGCAGCAGACAAGCGCGCATGATGTTCACCAGGGCGACATTAAACACGAACGAGCTCAATTTTGAACCGGAGCAAGACACGTGGTTTAGAAGCTCTGTTGCTGTTCTTGGAAAACTCATAGGAAGCTGTTTGAACAGGGATGCTTCGCTGAACCTAGCAAGACAGCTTTATTTTAAGTGAATATTAGCGGACTGTTGGATTTGCCGATAAAGTGTATGCAAATCATTTTTCGAAGGATAGATCTTTTAATGTATATAGGTATATCTAGCATTAAATTTCTAAGCAAAAAATTCCTGTTATTTTTTATCCCTTTTTATTCAGTTAAAGAGAAAAGTTTCTGGAGATGTATCACAGTTTGTCTGTAATGGTATCACAGTCTATTTTGAAGACAGGTTAGGGAAGAAGGAGTAGCTGAGAAACCCCCTGATAAGATGGAATCCTGCAATCGTACAGTATTTTGAACTTACAACACTTCAGGGGGTGCGCTTTAGGAATTTCGATCGCCAAACTAGCTTACTAGAACTTGAAGCAAAGCTTCACGTATTCGTGTAATGTGCTGGTTTACAAAGAAAATTTTCCCCATTCATTCGTTCTACGATTTTGTCGTGTATATGGCGAATGAGAAGTTAAGTTCGGATCTAAGAGTGTTGTTGTTGTCAAACAGCTCAGTCGACAGGACACGAAATGCACACTATCAAGGACTTCGAATTTGTGTCTGCCTTTCTAGCATTTTCACTTTTTCGAGTGCCGAGTGTATTACCAAATTTTTGCCATAACAAGAATTGAACACTTGATAATGCTTCAACGCCTTAAAGACTTTGCGGGCAACGAAAGTCGATTAAGGCAACGAATAAACACTTTGATCGGTCTTGTATTCCCAATTACTTGACAGATCGACAAATCACCAAAGCATAATTTTAAGTGATTTCAGTCGTGCTAAAGTTTGAATGACGTCATATAAAACTCATCCGTTTTCCAATCAGATGACTCATGGCTTGATGGGTGATCTTATTGTATTAATGACTAGACTCAGAGATGAGTACCTGCGCTTGGAAATGGAAATCAGTTTAAGGAAAATCCCTTAAAAACACCTTTTTCACTTAATATTTCTTTTAAGGTAGGTAAGTCACAGTAAAATGAATAAAAGCCGTTCCCCTGGATGCTATCCATTACCATGGTCTTTCGAAAGGAATATCTAAAAAGTTGACTGGAGCTATGTATGACTCACTCACATAACTGAAGTCCTTTCCTTCTCCTTTGAAAAAACCAAGGGGCAATTCACTCTTACAAACAGCGTACGAGATTTCCACGAAAACAATAGGATTTTCATGGATTTCTTGATAAAATAAAAGGATTTTCAAAAAACGTGTACGAGATTATTTTGGAGTGATTTGCCTCTCGCAAAATGCAGCATCCTAAAATGTTCAGTTTTTGTGAACTCCTCCCAACAACCATTCATTTGATTATTACAATTTCGTGACATTTAACTTCATGGGTTAAAGAGAAATTTTCCCTACAAATTATTTGCTTAGTTTTGGTTTGTATATGTTCCGCTTTTTGAGTATTAATTGCAATGAGGTATTCAACATTGTACAACAACCTCTTAAACATAAAAAATAATTGCCTATTATTACGCTATCCTTCTTCCACCGAACAAGGTCAATAAGCTGGGTGTCATAACGAGAAAAGCAATTTCAAATTCCAATAAGAGTTAAGTATTGCAGCAGACACTTCGTATGTGTATGTTTGTATAGTCCAACCACCTCTAGGCTTTCTTTTAATCTACACGTCTGCCAGATTGCTTTGTTGTAGAATAGTTACTCGAATCAGTTACTTCTATTACTCATCACACACCAGGGTGCACTTTCTCAGCACCTTTTGCATCTCTATCCAAATCTGATCTCCTTCATTACGTCACTCTTACTCATCCCATCATTAGCATTACATGTTAAGAATATCAGTATAGAACAGAAACAGAGTAGATATATCATTTCATGAGACCCAAGGCCAACAACGAAAAAGAGAATAAAGTATGTCAGCTTCACTACATAGAGACCTCATCACGAGAAAGCGACAGTAGCAATAGTAATTATGTCTTTATTCCTCAACAGTTTGACTAATAGCACAAACAATAAAAGCACCATTATAGTTGCATATTGTCATCAAATCGTATTGCTGTAGAGTGTAGCTTAGCTTGCTTTAGTTATTTTAGAAATCTTTCAAAAATTCCCCATAATTTTGACAGGGGCTCTCTTGGGTACTTGGCAGCCAGACGGGTGTTACCTCACCTTGGGCGTAAATTCGCTGCTACTTGTTCCAAAGTTCAAGAGCTAGTACGAGACATCAGAGCTGAGTTAGAAGACTCCAATGGCATTGAAATTTCCTTTTCTTTTCAATAGCTTCGCAATCACGTGCGATGCTTGTTTTAGGTGTCTCAGAAGAACTTTATTAATCAAACCGATAATCTTCTCAGACTGGCTATTTTTTCAAAATGGCTAATTACCTCTAATTGGATTTTCCATTTGGTTTTCTTTCAGAGTTAATGAAGTTAGTTAATTAAAATTTGGGGGCCCCATCCATAAGATAGGCAATGAATCGAGGCAAAGGACACACTAACCGACTTTTGATTACGAGATGAGATAGAGGAGAAGGAAAAAGAACAAAGGAAGTTAATTATTTATCAATTAAGATGAGAATAGAATAAAGAGGCAACCAGTGGCAAAACTGTCAAGATATGGTTATTGGGGATTGAAATATTTAGAAGATAGAGATTTGCATTGAATAGGTGTTCGAGAATAATGAATGCATAGGTACCACTATTTATTTCACTTTTCTACTAAAACTACGACATCAGCAAATAAATAGTTAAAAACACTTTCAGATTCCTATAAAGAAATTCAATGTCATGCTTCATTCAGTTCAAGGGCATGGCTATTAAAGCAAGAAAATGAGGAACAATTGGTAAAAGAAGTTTTTTGCAAGAGCCTAAATTCATAAGGAACATTTTACAAAAAGCTGTTATTCAAGAAGTGTGGAAGAATCTTTTAAGAATCAGAGAAGCTGTTGAAGGCTGCTATAAGTCTTGAAAAACTGCCATTAGAACCTCGGACAAACGTTTTCTGTGCTGCAAACTTGGCTGTACAAAAGAAAAGCCGCGTGTTTATTTTCATCGCAGACAGAAAGAAGTAGAAGCCTCGTTTATTGACAATCAGCAGCTTATTTTGTTAAGAAACTCCTAATAATAAGCTCTAGCGTCTCGTGCACACTCTAATTGCTTTGCCCAACATTGAAACAAGCATTTTGCCCGAAAAAGAAATCATAGTCATCATTATTTGCTTTTATGTGTTGATGAGAGAGGCATTTATAATTATGAGATCCGAACCGACTTAGAAAACGGCAAAGTGAGCAACTGACTTCATAATCATTGAATCAACACGGCTTCTTACTAACGTGAAACTGCGTTTTCTAAATTATCAATGCATTATTTCCTCTGATTGTGCAGCGACCGGGCGATAGCTGTTTGCCTACGAGAGTACCAAACAAGACGCTAGAGCTTCAAACGGCACTTTCCGATAAAAGCAACACTATCTACATTATTAATGTCATGTTTACTCTTCTGCTGCTAAATAACTCATCTATCTCTGTTTATGTTTCCCTATTTCCACTCCGTTCACCATTACTAGCGACTCGATAATATCCTCAATCAATGACTCACCGATTCCACATCAAAGTCGTGCAATAATTCAGTCATAGGAGGTTCGATGTCCTCTGTTCTGATCAGATCGTTGCATTGTTTCATTCCAAGCATGTGAATGCAGGGAGTTTAGCCCTAAAGCAGGAATGGTACTTCAATGAAGTCATCAGTTGCATCTAAACAAAAGGCAATTCCTTGGAAACTGGGCATACAACTAAGGAGCAAAAAATTAAGAGATATAAGAATTTGAAGTCGATTGTCAGTATATCATATCTGTGTACCCTCTTAAAGAATGGATATCGCCCACCAACGAGCCATACTTCCATCTTAGGAGGCTTTCTCTGTTATACACTATTCGAATCCTCATGAGGACAATCTTAATGGTTTAAAGTATTATAAAAACAATCTAGATTAACTGTCTTCAAGCACTAAGAACAGCTTGAACCTAAATGATAAATTAATGATAAAGTACACCGGAGCTAGTGATGCTGTTGTAGAAAAATTGGAAGAATAGAACATAAGGAAGTTTTGACGAAGAGAAACGTTGAAATCATAGAAAGAAAGAAAGAAACTGGGGAAAGTTTTTCAGAGCTGGTGATACCTCAAAGACAATAAAACGTTGGTTTTTAAACGAAATACATTCAACTAGCACTTGCAGCAAAACGAATTACTGAATTCAATTTAGGCTTTAACACAATTTGGAGTGTGTGAAATCATGTAGATGATTAAGAACACAGTAGAAGAGATCCTGCTTCTTCTGTGAAAGTAGAGAGAACATCGCATTTAGAAGAGAAAGCTATGAATTTTTAACAAGAGGGAAATGATATTCGCCGAAATCTTCTTTTTTCATATGCAGGGTAACATTGCGATACAGATTTGGTTAGATAAACAAAACCAGAAGGTGAATAATCTATTTCGATCTGATAAAGACGGTGTACATTGGTGACATCACCGCCAAAAGGCAATAAAACAGACACCCGAGTTGTCCACGTTGAATGGGATCTTGTGACGACTGGTACTGATTTAATTAAAGTAAACAATATTTTTGCACGTGGCCGATCTCAAATGCAGAATCTTGGTTTTTTATCGACACCTGGGTTTGCCGACCTGAGGAGCGCTAGCGAAGGCGACGGCAGCTGTTAAGGTGGATCGTCACCTTCAGATTCTGTATATAAAGAGTGTGATGATGAGAGTTGTCTTATTCTGCAAGACCTCGCTACAGATCAAAACGACCCCAGTGAAGAACAAGTACGCCGACATTTTACAAGTAAGCTACAGACCTATGCTATTTACGTTAGCATCCTTATTTAAATATTTCAACTCACAAAGTGTTCAGATTGACCAAATGCAGCATATCAGTTGTAAAGGTAGCATTGCTTTGGTGGTTGTTTTGAAGTTATGCATATTTTTGGAGAGTTATTGTTTTCAATTCATGCAAAGTATTCTCGTAATTTGAAATTTGAAATCAAATTATAAATGAAAACCTTGTTGTCGTTGTGGAATTGGGGTACAGTGAGCTTTTGCTGTATACAGATTTGATATTTAAACATGTTTCTTACATTTCTCTTATAGTAAAATAGACTACGGTTGATATCTTGCCAAAAGTTTTTTCTTACGACAAAGTTTGTGGGGAGTCATTGGCTACTTAATAAGTGATTGGTTCCACCCCAGCACGGAAAATTCTGAGCTTATTATTGCAAACGGTCAAACATTATTAAATAATTCCACAATGGATTATTCCAGAGAACTTTTCCAATAATTTACAAGAAGCATGTCTAGACATTGATTTGAAATTGAATGGAAGCTTGGCCAAAGAACCTTTATTATTCACAATCTAATGGAAGAACTTGCTCGCAAGAAAAACTGTAATTAGTCGTTTGGTAATCTGGTAATCCGCGAAGAACTTGGTTCAAGGTCACGTATTCTAATTAAATGCTCAGAGTTGTTTTTAGAGGTAAAACTTCTATGATAAGATACGGAAACAACCTATATCAGGAATGGTTTCTTTTGGTGATATATGCTGTTCGTTTAGGATTCTCACTGGGCATCATAATTTGAAATGAAAAGAGGTGACAAATTAGTGTGCGTTGTAAAGGATCTCATAAACATTAACTAAAATGAATGAACAGGAGTTGTATTACAAAAGTTTCTGGAAAAAATTGAATTTACTGAGACTTCATCGTACTGCTTTGAAATAAGGGTTTGAGGAGGAAAAGGTTCCAAAAGAGTTTAGGAAAAAGGAAAGCTCATTTGAGGTATTCAAAAATTATCTTCCTTAAGATCGCAATATAGCGTCAACAGTTCGATAAGGGAAACATTTTTTAAACTACTAAGTGGCACTTTCTAATGTGCATTTTATGTGAAGGCTGGCATTGGAATATATGATGACGACGATAATGCAAGGAGATGCTGGGTAAACGGTACTGATTGAAGCGTTAGAAACAGAAGTTCTAAAAGGCTAAGCGTTTAGTGCTGCTCTGGCGTCAGTTTGTGTTTATGCTGGAGAACGAGTTTACTATTTAAATACAAATCTATGGCTATAACTGATTATTTTTAAATGCACCTTTATTCTGAAAGACAGGTTTTCTGCATCTCTGTAGAGCAGCGACTATGATTGAAGTGCAAAGTTCAAAGTACATTCTTTCAAAGCGTTTAATTTACAGGAAGAGAAGAGGTTTAGCCTCTTCTAAATGCGTTTCTGCAGCGACACCGAAAAAATGCCATGCTGTTACGTCACTATTGCATACTTTTTTATAAGAATAAAGACTATATGAAATTGATATTCAACATTGCTAGAATGTAAGAATGATTTAAGAATAATGCCAGGCTCAACCTTCATCAAGCCTAAAATTCTTCTTAATCAAAGTTTTCTCCAAAACCAAAACAATTGTCACGGGATTGGAAAAATGCTTTTGGATTAGAATTATATTTGTATCATTAGATTCACGATGAAACAACACATCAAAGAAGACTAAATATCTTTTTTCGATCTTAAGGTAAATTTATACCTTATGTCGAGCAAGAATAATTTCAGAATAATCTTAGGCTCAAAACCGAAAAATTATAAGAATTTTGAGCTTTGGCAAAAAATTAGGTATCCTTATAGAAAAAGTGTACTACGTATAATACATTGGAAGTATTGTCCAGAGCGTGAGATTTTTATTTCTACTGCTCGAAATGTTTGACCATGACATGCGCATTTCGAGTCGTCTGGGGATATCAGAAGACAAGAGGAGACGATGGTGATTAACGATGCGTCTGTCATCAAATTGTTTGTAATAGACTTTGTTTAACTGGTAATTCCTTCTCAGCGAAACAGCGCAATTGCTAAAAGAGCATTATTAGCATTGTCCCCGTGACAAGAAGATACCATACGAGATTCCCGGATATGCGCGCGACCTTTTGAAAAAGCTTGAGAGTTGAGAGATAAATCCCTCCCATTCTATCAAACCTCAATGCCTTCTTGCTGAACTTTATCGCAAACGTGAGAATATCTAGTTAAATGAAAGTCTCCTCCGGGCGCCCTTGTAATCAACTTTTGCTTAACAATGCTTCTAAATGCAGAACAGCTGCTCTATGATGCATGTTGCACATTCGACTTTCAATGCTTCAAATTTATGAAGCAATGCAGTTAACAAAACAAGGCATAATAATAATTCATGCAAAATAATACGGAAGTCAGAAATCTTACAGAGGTACGAGGGGGGGTAAAGAGCGCGAGTGAGTAAAGATCTTCATCGGATTTTGCAGATTGTAGGCCAAACAAAGTGTTAGGATTAGCCAAAGTAAAGTAAACTTATATTGCTTTAGCTAAACTGAAGGTATAGAATTGCAAAAGGACATTGATGAAAGACCCGAGCAAAGGAGATCTGAGGAAAAATAACTCGAGCTTTTAAGGAATCTAGCAACGTCATTGGTTTGAATTGTGTCCAAAACTAAGAATCAAATTGTTTCGATAAATATTGTTTGGCCAAATGGACAAATATTGTTTAACAGAGTGGAAAACCATTGTTTAGCATTGCTCAGAATAAAGTAAATGACGAAGGCGAAGCAATTACCGAGCCACCTTTTCCCAAGGCCAGAGAATAAGTCAACAAAGGGTCTTTAGAATAAAAAACTTTGAAGCATGTCAATGAACGCTCTCTTAAGCTGAAACCAAGTGCTTCACTGTATCCAGAGTTGGATGAATTGATGCGACTCATCTTTGAGTCATAACATAGCCAAGCTGTTGTCCCAGTTGCCTATGCTCAAGCGAAAGGTTTGATGCCAATTAAAAGCATCTAGCTTTCAGAATGTAATTTTTACGCTATTTTATTGTCGAATGGTTATAACTGGTAGAAGGATATAGAAACAATGCTATATGATGACCGTGTTCAATTTGAGTTCAGTCATAATATCGTTCATAGTATTGTCGATTATATTGTCTGTAACACTTAGAACTGTTTATGATATTATTCCCGGTTTTATTTGCGATATTTTCTTAATACTGTTGAGAGTACAGTTCAGAATATTTGTCTTAATATTACTCAAAACGAAGCTCTTGTTGCTGTTCACAAATCGACTCCTAGTATTGTTTCAAAGCATGATTCACAATATTTTTTATTACATTTTCATAACATTTCCAATGATATTGCACATAATATTGTTTCATTATGTCCTTCATTGTGTCGTTTCTTGGCCGTAGATATAAAGATGAACAAGTCATTGGTTGTTGTTGTTGCTCTGGCTTTCATCATGATCTCATTCCAAGAGACTGAATGTTTCACCGGTGGTGGAATCATCACGAAGAAGAGCCTGGTAATCTTCCCTGTCTGTTCTTCCTTTTTCCACGCTTCCGCTTATTCAATACAGAATTCCTTCGTGGGCAAAAATGGTTAGATAATAGGTTGAAGTAGAAATATTAAAAACAAGTGAACAGGCAGGGTACTCCACAATTGTCAATAAGTGAACCTTAAATTCTTCTGTATTCATTACAAAACCTGCTTGGAGTATCAAAGCTCTCGTGGTGCATTTTCGTGCGAAGATATGACTTCCACCGCAATACAACGCCATCTATTGTTCTAACTAGATTCCTACGAGTGATTCCACTTAAATTGAACATTGAAATTAGATAGCTTCCCCTTCGGAAATGAAAACTTAACGGCCTAGATCCAAAGTAAATAGCTGCAATCAAATCAATAAGTAGGCCAACTTAAATGACCACCTGGTAGAAACAAGCTGGCTGGATTCCCATTCATTAATAACAGCTATACAATTTAATGGCCTTTTGATAGGGTCTTGGTACCCAGAAACCACAGCACCTGAAATTCGCCATTTTTAAAAACCTTCATGTCCCCATTGATGCCTTCGTTCCTAACAGCCTCAGTCTACTTACGTCAGTGCATATTGTGAACGGAAGCTAAATTTACCCCACTATTGCTGGGCTCTCTTGCAAATCATAGCATCTGATAAAGTACACAATCTTACAAAGAATATCACTTTTCAGGCGGAGAAAAAAGAGGTCGAGATATGCAAGCGGGTGATGAAAAGGTGTTCCGCTGTTTTGCTGAAGGAAAAGCGCGAGATTGCCCGGGAAATGGATGAAATCGAGAAACTTCAGATTTGAGTTGGCAAGCGAGAAGCGAGTGTTATTTAGCGATACCTCATGCATTCAAACTATTCAACTTTTCGTCATTAACAGCAAAGATGTAGATAGACTTGTAATTTAACACATCGTCGTCTTTTTGCCTCCTATCTCCACATGTTACTCGTAGTTCCAAAAGAGGTCTTTCTTTATCAAAGATTAAAAACACACATGTAAAACAAACGAGAAATAATACCTCATCGGTACTCTTGCAGAATTTTAACATTCTTGCTTTGAATTTGATCAGTAAAGGACTAGTAATTGTCTAGGGCAAATATTAAAAATTCCTTCCAGTTGGATTGAAATGTTAGACTAGCTCATTTTATTTCACCACAGTTTGAAGGCTATAGTGTTTGAGAATTTACAGCCGTGATGGATGAATTTGGCCTTTTACAATTTTTACGTCAGATACAGATCACCTGAAGGACTTGTTGCTTCTTTCAAATGAACAACACAAATAAACTGCCAGGCGCCATATTTTCACCGTTGAAAAATGGGCCTAACATGTACTGACATGCAAAATAAGCTGTATTAAATATTGTGTCGTAAGGGACATGGAACCGGCGATACCTCCTGATGCTCCAATATAATTTGTTTACAAATAGAATGATTTGATGGAGAAATCGCGTGCACTTACTATTTTCATATTTTATCACAGCTACTTTATTTTAGTAGGCAACAGAAGAGAGCGACAAAAAAAATTCGGCTCGGTAGAACGAAAAGAATATCGAGTCAGCTATACTATCTACAATTTGAAAATGAAACCAACATATTATTAACAAAAACATCTAGAAGCCTAAATGTTTCTTATCAAACCTACTTGGTAACTTACAAATGGTCACTTACCTCGAGATTAAATTAATAAACAAATCAAAGGGCGTATAAGGCTCCGTTCAAGTAATAAGGAAACGAAATATGGAAATCGTTGGCATATCACCTTAAAGCCGGCATACGTAAAACTGAATATTCCATTCTGCGACTAATGGCATTTAAGACTTAGGCAGTTCTTTGTGTTGAAGAACCCGGTCTGTTTCATATGAACCTAAAAACAAAAGACCGGTCTCTCGACATAAATATCTCTAGGGCTTGTCCCAAAATTAATAATTTAATTATTCAATGCAATAACCATTCTATAATTCTAAGCAATTACGTCACTAGTCCCAGGCTCTTTTAGAATAAAACTACACGCTACTTTCCATGCAGTTCCACTTGAAACCCATTACTCGAGCCAAAACCTTCTAAAAATAAACCAGTGTCCTAGGAGTCAAAATTTATTTATGACCAAAAACCCACAGGAAAATGGCCGCCAAATTTAATCTGATTCCAATTTCTACACACGACTATAAAGGGAATAGCTACAACACCGTACTGAAGAAACATTACTAGATTATAGTTAGACCTCTTCGTCAAAGTAGTCATCAACATAAACTAGGCGCTATAATATCAATGCTAATGATAAACACCCTGCCAGCAAATAACTCGCATTGCAGACAATCTTAATCGCTAGAGACATATCTAATTCTGAGTAGAGAGTTTTGTCATCACAAGAGGCGTAATGTCACGTTAGGTATATTGTGTAGGCAAAGCTTCCTAGAGATTACCCTGCCAGCAAATAACTCGTATTGCAGACAATCTTAATCGCTAGAGACATATCTAATTCTGAGTAGAGAGTTTTGTCATCACAAGAGGCGTAATGTCACGTTTGGTATATTGTGTAGGCAAAGCTTCCTTTTACACATTGAAATAGCAACTATGCATTTGAATTAGCAATTAACGGTTAAGTATTTACGCTTCTTGAGACTTTCAGGCGCTGTCAAAGTTAGGCCAGTAGCCAACCACATTCATCTTAGGTATTGTCAAAAGATTCAAATCGCTAAAAGCATACAAGTTTCTTTCTACATGCAACTTTTTGTGATGTGGAAGGATCTTGGCAATGTCCGTGTTTTGACGGAATCAACTGGAGCCGAGGCTGAGTTTGAAAACGAGTTCATCTCCCTCGCACGGCTCGCAGTGGTATCACCGTCTCCAGGCTCACTCAAGAAGCAGGGCAGCAGTTTCTTGAAGCACTTCCTAAACTGCGGACTCATCAGCGCGTATATAAGACCATTGACGGCCGTGCTGCTTAGGATCAAAAGCTGTGTGGCCTTCCATATGTAAACATGCACGTTCAGTCCGTAGTATAGCAGCATCCGTATGATAATAAAGGGTGTCCATAACAAAAAGAACATGACAGTCACAGTAATTAAGATCTTGATGACTTTTCTCCTGCCACGCATGTTCTTGTATTTACTTGTGGTTTTTCGCCTTGAGAAGGCCCGTTTGAGTTTCGTCACCCCGCGCTCTAGTGAAAGCTCGTTGCTTTCCTTCTTCTCCTCCACAGTAGTCTGGGAAAGTTCGCAGCCATTCCGGCTCAACTCAGTATCGCTGCTCTGTTGGACGATAGGCCGACTTCCGGGAATCTTGTGCTTGGTGATGATCCTGGAAATTTTGTGGTGCGCCCAGATCATTATGCTGAGCGGGACAAGGTACACCACCAGTGAGTGAATGGTATAGAAAACGCGTCGATCTGAATGGGACCATTGGAGATTCTCACAAATGGGCACATCTGACTTCATACGAATCCTATAGGCGTAGAGGAGGACAGAACAGAAACCGACCGACACCAACCAAGTGATTGCTATAACAATGAAAGTTTGTTTTCGCGAGCGCGACTTGAGGTGGGGCTTGCAAATGGCGAGATACCTCTCGAAGGAAACGGCGACCAGGGTCAAGATGGAGCAGGTGTAGAAGACTTCGATCAGGTAGCTTTGGACCTTGCAGCTTGCTTCGCCGGCAAACCAGCCGCCTAACATGTACGCCACGGTGTCGAACAGAGAAACGACGGCGAACAGAAAGTCGGACGTGGCTAGGTTGGCAAGGAACAGGTTCACAACCGTGCGCATGGACGGGAACTTGTAGACAGCGAGAATGACGAGGAAATTCCCGATGATTGCCGTCGACAGGACCACCGTGTAGAAAACCAGAAAGAGGACAGTGACCACAACTGACCTCTGCTCCGCAATCACCGCTGTGCCGTTGTTGCTGGTTAGTGAACTGTTCAACTCCATCTTTCGCTATTACCAATTAAAGGTGAAAATTTCTCTTGTTGGTTGTTGAAGTGATTCTCCGTGTCAAGATTGCATTTTCTGTGCAAGATAAAAAGGTAGAAATTGGTCACTGGCTTTCGTACACAACAACATTACACTACAAATGGGTTTCCCAGCTAGGGAGAAACACGTTATTTATAAAAAGACCCCTATAAAGTTTGTGGTTAGGCAGAAGATACACAGGCAGAAATTAAACACTCAACAAGACAAATTCCCAAAACTCTGAAGAAAATAAAGTTGATTCGAGGTGTGAAGTAAATTTAAGAGCTATCAAATCAGAAGTCTTCTTGTATCTGAAAATGTCAATTTGCTTATAGAAATTCGGACCCTTAGAAAACCAGTAAGGACAAAAAGCAAAAGGATCCATTATTCCAAATATAGGTCTATCTGGGCGCCTCAAAGATTCGTATAATTCTCTTTTTCCTCTGTTTCCTCGGTAGCTTAATCAACACACATCTTCATGGAAAGCAGACCTTAGAAGGCAACACTCATAGAGACGCCGGAGAACAAAACTGCCTTTACTAACCTTGAAAACAAGGGTCCTCACAAAGTAACGGAAATCTAAACGGCTACGGATATCTTTGTAAAAGCATTAGATCTCTTTGGTAAGAACACGGCTCATCTTACAAATGAATAGGGCATATAATTCAGCTTTATGCTACTTCGACCACGTAAACCTCAAACAACAGCATCCATAAACGAAATGTGGTCTCAGATTTATTACATTCAGTTAAAGCTTCTGCAACAGTCAAAGTTTACCGTTAAGATACTCTCTGCTGTGATTTCTCTTTGATGTACAGCATGAGCCAATTAACGAGGCTCCAAAGCTAGAAATGGAAGGATTTCTTACAAAGGAAGAATTTCTTACAAAGGAAGAATCTCTTACAAAGGAAGAATTTCTTACAAAGGAAGAATTTCTTACAAAGGAAGAATTTCTTACCACCAAGCCAAGCGAAAAGCGAGAGATTATCCCAAATATACCCGACCATACTCACATAACTACAGTACATGTGACAACTAGAATTGGATGATTCGGTGCAAGCCTTGTACTTACGTCGAATCCCTTGCAATGCTTCTGATGTCAAACGAGTTTGCGCTCTTCTGTTGCCACGTGTTTAGAACGCCGGTGTGTGGGTGCAAGCGACTCGAAGATCCCGACTTCACTGTGCGTAAACAAGACTCAAGCAAGGCAAAGAACACCCGAAAGGATCTTCACAACATCCATCCTCGTGATGACCTGTTTTGTTTAGATGCGTGCAGGGCTCGAAAACAAGTCGGCAGGATATTACAGTAATGAATGCGGTTGCCCAACGCCTTATTCCACTGTTTATTTCCTTCACTGGCCAATTATCAACCTTGAAGATAAGTAAACAATACAGTTATGAGTTGTAGGGAACGTTTTGTGAGTAAGTGAGAACAAATGGCCTACAATCGAACTGTTGTGCTTCATCATGACTCGTTGCTAGATCACAGAAGGTTCCCGCAAAAAATGAACTAGACTATCAGACGATCGTCAAGACTTTATCAATGACAACAAGAGAGTATTGAATCCATGCTTTTCAGCTCAGACAATTGAAACCCAAAATGATCCGGCTCTGACGCTACTGTTATTATGAGTAAAATGACAAACACGACAAACGTTATCTATTTTAGTTAAATTAGTTTCCAAAGCCTTTTTGTTCTACAGTGTAATAAGAAGCTCTCTGTATCAAGAGTGTTGGGTTCCTACTATACAATTAAAACTCAGGAAGGAAAAATCAATAGGTTCTTGAGTCTGTTGTTTATGGTACAACGAAAAATAAAATAGAAATCTCCTCCTGGACTCTTGAATGAGCAAAAGAAAAGAGAAACAAAATGTTCAATGTTTATCTGTTCGATAATCAACTGCTGGTTCATGTCCCAAAAACTGAAAACTGAAAAAACAGAGTCCAGGCAGAGTTTGAACCCTAGGCTCTCATTTCGACTGTTTTCGAAAATCTTCCCAGTGATTACCACGTGACTGTTTTGATTCTGGTGAGACAGATATCACATGAGTTGACGATTTTTGGGAATTGCACAACAAAGTACACAACATTTCTCCACTCAAATGTTTTTACCTTCATGATAAACGGTTATCTATGCGGAGAAATTGTGGCAAAAACCACGTGAAATTGATTAAATCATCTTTCAATCAACTTGCTTGAAGAATAGCAACAAGGCAGGCTTTGACAAGAAACGAGGGGGCAAACTAAAGGTTCAAACGTTTGCACATTTCAAACGTTCTGGGACACATGGCATGTTCAATTCGGGTCTGAACGTAGATTCACATGGCTGTCTACGAAATGGCCACAATATTTGACTGTTTCTAGCCAAGTGAATTTCGTCTTCGAGACGGGTCGCAAATGAACAAAGACTCGTAACACTGCTTATCACCTATTTACGCTTGCTTTCACGACAATGACCTTAGCTTCTCGAACAAATTTGAACTTGAACCCGATTGATTTGTTAGGAAAAATAAGTGACGAATGTCACGTGGGGTCGGTTGCTACATTTTGGCTTTCACCACCACTTTCCAGCCAATTCATTAGAGAACCAAGTGGATGATGTTAGGAGAGATCAAAAACATACTGGTGCAATTTCATGTGAAACAGCAGCAGAAAGTTATCATTTGGGCCTCGCGACATTATGTCCAAAGACCACGCCCCAGGCCAGCCAAACTGCAGATTATGTACTTGTAACCTGCCTGGCCATTATGTCTAGAAACGCTCCTGCGTCGCGTCCATTCTTTCAAAAAATCAATTAACGGAATAGGACAGAAAACAAAGCCGGGCTCTCGGTGGCTGTATTCTGGTGAGCAAGTGATACCAAGATTCTGCCCGCCCAAAGCAGAAAATTGCTGCGTGGATTTAAAGACATGAGCTGGTTCGTGAAACAGGGAACACGTAAACAAGGCCGATTTAAGCTGTGCTTAGAGAAAGCAATATAGTAAATCAGAATTAGAAAGGAGGGAGGGGCGGGTTGATGTGTGGTTTCTTTAGCTAGACATACTGATTGCTAAATCCCTTAATTTTCCATATCCCCGAACCATTAGCTGAAGCGTTTAAGCCAGCCGTATGTTGCATTGATAAAAAGTTTCAGACCCGAATTATTGAGAAGCGCTTGTGGCCTTAAGTGCACACTCGACTTTGCCCACGTGTAGTCGAAGCGGCTGAAAATAGGTTTGCCGAGTCAGAGGCAGTATTTGTGCTTCAATGTTATCAGACATTGTGGCGATAGCGCAACGCCATTTATAGCGTGCTGACCAACTTTATGCAGTCACGATCAACACGCAACACGATAAGAAACAGGCATAAACGTGGATGAAAACATTGCGATATCCCCAGACACTGTCAGAACGCCTTGAGAACAAAAGAAAAAGGAACAAGTCAGGGGCTTCAATTTTCAAAAACCGCAATGCATCCTGCCACTTAAATGTTATATAAAATAAAGGATCCCACGCCTAAACCACGTGATTCCTTGTTTTCCAGGTGGGCGTTGGCAGAAAGATCGTTTTTCAATACCATTACGTATAGGAGACCCCACGGACAGAAGAGCAAACATGGGTGTTTTCATTGGCTGGTGGCCAATGGGAAATAAGGTTTTCCGTCATGGCTCAGAAAGCACTGCTTGTTTGCAAAGAACAGGGGCTTGCTACTGAAATAATAATAGCACCCTGTCGTCATAATGCCCATCACATTTACCATATGCAATAACACGCTTGTTAAAGTCTCTATAGAACACAGAGTCGTGCGGCTTACTCGCAAATAGGCCTATTCAAATAGGATTCTGTTCTTCTAGGCCGATAAGTAATACGATTTGTGGTCGTATGAAGTACGGTCCGAAGCGCAAATGATGATTTCCATTGAGAAATTTAAGTGAACAAGTGCATTGTGAAAAGGAGCGGGAAAATTCTCCTTTGATTTGTAATCTCGCATGGAAAAAATAGAAGATAAACACAAGTTGAACCAAAGTCACTGAACAATAAGAGACAATTTTTTGTCTCTTTGTCTCTCGAGAAACCACCCTGATGTCATATTGGTGAATGAAACACCGTTATAACTTGAAGGCAGTGTTGAATATTCTAGCCCTAATGATTAGAATCCAGCCATTGCTTTTTCAAGTGCACTCTAATTATGAAGTGGCAATTAGTTGGATATTTATGGGTGTGAATTACGAATGGGTGGCCTTTGCCTGACTTTGGTCATATTTGGCCTGGGTCACGCCCATGCTGCGCGCCTGTAGGACCAGGTCACCGCAAAACGAGGAAAACACTCAGGCCAACAGGTCATCTCTTAATAACAGAGACACAACAACATGCTTCTCTGTCTCATCTCTGAAGGCAACAACGAAATCGCGAAACACCGGCAATGATATTGCTTGGAGGATGATAATGCTTTTATGACACAAACTAGAGAAATATTTATTTATTAAACAGTTATAAATGCACACAAACCAGGGAACCATTTCCCTTGGAACTAAAAAGTTGAGTCGGTTGATATGTTTAATATAAAATACTAAAAATTTCAGCCATTAAGATTAAATGGAGAGATGTCATAGTGTTCAATGTATCCAGTAAATCATGTTGCCCTAGGTGACTGTTTATTGTTGTCTAAATGCATTTTCATCGTAGGCAATAAACATGGAGCATAAACACAGAAGCATTTACCACGCTGACAAAAATCAGTTCGTTGACTACTAAATTTCAAAACAAAGAAGAACTTACAGAAGGCTCCAATTCGCGTCCAGTCTGGATAAGCACTCAAGCAGAGTGTAAAAAACCGCAACGGTCTCTCGGCGGTCGCTGCGAGGCCTAGCCGACACCCGGCCGCACCGACTCCATGGCAACAGACAAAAGTACCAGCCAAGCATTCGTCAAGTACCAAGCAACCAAGAAATATTCCTGATGATCAGACGACTTCTTCTTATGACACATCAGAATAACTGTTGATAGCCTAGCATGTTATCAAGGTTCAATGACCGCATTACAATAACGTTTCTACTGATTTGAGTGTTTTGTCCGAATATGTCTGGGTCGCGGTTAATAGCGACCAAGAAAAAATAACACAATGGTATCGCATTTGATTCTGAAAACAGAGCGAAACGATGCACCAAAATCATAGCAAGAATTCTTTCAGTACCCAATATTGGGGTCCCGTCCACTTAAGGACCCTGAGAACATTTGCGCCTTGAAAAACATGTACACCATAGAAAATATTTGCAGTATACATTTATCGATGTATTCATTTGCCTGATTCTTTATATTCGTAGCACTTGTAGTAGTGATGATGTTAAAGGGCGTAGGGCAATGACAGCTGTCGCAAGACGTAGCTTCCCACCTTAAAAACTTTGCGCACAACCTCCTTAAGAAAATGTCAGCTCGGTGCCCCTGAATTTAAGGTATCACGCGGTGGCAATTGCCTGTGCCCCCGAAGAAACGCCTGTTGACCCTTCTAAGCTTCATTTTGTGAAAAGTCGCAACTGAGTAGATAACAGCACCGCTTCTATCCAATGCCTCATGGGATACCAACGTAGAAAAGGGTACCAAGCCAAGTGCAGACAAAAAACTGTTCGTGGCCTAAAAGTTTGGTTTACAACTCAGCAGAATTTAGTTGTAGAGTTAGCAGAGTTACCAGTTCATTAAAACCACGGGACCACCGGACCAAATCATAATTACACATTTTTTATAAGAAACCTAGCTTGGGTCCTAGTACTAAAAGTTTCTTAATTTTTCACTAGTTTCTAGTACAAAAAGTTCCTTAAAAGTTTCTTATTTTTAGATGAACATCAAATTTTGCGCCATCTCTTGCATATTAATTGTATTGAAGTTTATAACACAACAGTAAGATTTGATATCATATCTCTGCTTCATTATTCTTATAGAAACAGGGGTACTTTTTATCGAGACACCCGGTACAGTGGGCTTAAATTGTTGTATTATTTTCGTATCATCTTATTTTTTTGGAGTTTCTTAAAAATATTGATTTAGTTCTAAAAGTTTCTTAAATTTTTGGGGCTCTAGGTTTCTTATAATAAAAAAATACTAATAAAACTTCAGTTGATCAAAAATTCAGTGACCAATCATTGACCAAAAATTCAGTGTATCCCATTCCTCAATTCAATATATTTTTTGACAATCAAGTTGTTACACGACGGATGACAAAAGTCTGCTGGATGACAGAACAGCTAGACTGTCATGACGACTGGAATCGAAATGACGTCATGATTGGGCTATCGACTTTTGAATCATCACTCGTGACATGTAATAGTTTCAGTGGGTGTAACAATGAATGAAGAAAATTTAATCCCGACAATTTATTGAAGGTCAAACAACGAGGATCGAAACTCGAACCCCATCAAACGATGGGAAGACGACCAGCGGAAATAGCCAGCATTGACGTCACTTTAGTTGTGATTATCTGCATTGCGTTCGCTATGGCAAGCGAATAAGGCCACGTGATAAGGCCACGTGATAAGGCCACTTGATAAGGCCACGTGATAAAGCCACGTGATAAGGCCATGGTTCTTGGCACCTGGCTTCGTTACAGTGAGATGTATCCCTTCAAAGCACACCACCAAAAGGGCCTCTAAAACTGGATCGAATATAAGGCCTAGTTCATACAGCGCATTATGAGCGCAGCGAATTAAATTATTGTCAGGAAAAATTTCGAAGTGTCGATTCTATTCGCTGATGATTCGCTGTTTGAATCGACCTTTCCAATTTAAAGCGAATCAAGTAATTTAATGCGCCCGAGAGAGCGAATCATGAGCGCATAATGCGCGTTGGGTTCATACAGCGAATAATGGGTGAGCGAATTCAATTGAAAATCGTGCGAATCACTTGGAATCACTTCGATCTCAAATGATTAACTGTGATTGAGCCACACAGCGCATGCTTCAAAAAAGGCACCAGACAGATAGTCCCATTGCCACTCAGGAAAAATTGTTTGAAAATAGCAACTTTCAGAAAAAACTTGAAATTGGTCATCGAAGCAGTCGATGAAATCGAAAATGCCAATAATAAGATAGATGGGAACCAGGAGATTGTTGAAGTAGATGTTTTACAACTCTCTTCTTCATAATGATGAAGATGGCGATGAGCATGAAGACGACGAAGAAATTGATAACCTAGGCCTAGAAGATGCCGTAGAAGAAAAAGCCCAAGGCTTAAAAATTCGCTGGATGAGTGAACCAAATAATTTGCAGCGCTTCAAGTAGCGCATCATCAGCGAATTTAATAAGATTTAATTCGCTGCGCTCATAATGCGCTGTATGAACTAGACCTAAGATCTTGCTCTTGTGCCGGAAAGGCTTCAGGCCTTCGGTATTGAACAAGGACACGGCCTTGGGCAGGTCTTCAAATAGACTCAAATGGAATCCTCAATTCTAATTATTGTACATAAACTATTTTCATTTGCTAGAAGTAGAAAAATAATAAGCGGAAATTGGAAAGATAAGCTTGCCTTACTATGAAGGCGGCGCTAAAAATAGAGCGAGAGAATTTTGGTGTTACCACTTAAGATAAATTAATGGCTAGTAAAGGCAGAAGTCTGCATTAAATTTCATAATGATTTTTACAAATTTTGATAATTCAACTTTGATAATTCTTAGATTTATTCTTAGAGACGAGAACTTTGTCAGCAGAGCATACAGTCTTGCTTTGTGGAAATACGAAACGGATTAGTTGTACAACTAAAGGCCCATTTTAAGTAATTCAAGGTTGCTAATAAGAAAGGTTGGTGAAATATTGAGCTTAATAACGTAAGACTTACCCTCGTTTTTAAGAAGTAGCGATGGACAAAAAAAATTCCTGATAGTTTTTCACTCAATGAAAATTTCTTACTCAAATATAGCCCTAAGACGTTGGTTCCTAAAAACTTAGTCTTGTGGAAAGCCGCTATACCCACGTTTAGGGGGAGAAAAATTAACGGTATTGGCTCAGAAATCGGAATACTTTAGACAATATACTAACTTTAAGTCGCATTGGAAACGAAACTTACCCAAAGTCTTTAATCACAGCAAAGAGCACTGGTTGTCCCACGAACGAAGAACTTGCTTTAGAGTCTCGCTGGAACAAGCAAAGCAAGGAGGCTTTTGGACACAGCAAGGCCTCCTTCAACACAGTCAGCAATATCAGCAAAAAACAGAGCCTTGACGCTGGATATCCTGAGCAGTCGCGAATGCTTCCCAAGTATATTAGAAGCAGCAGGGGAGGGCTCTTCCCGGCCTCGCAGCGGGCTTTGTTTGTATACTAAACCTTTAGGGTTTGTGTCCTGCAATTATTGCGTTTCCCAAGCTCTATGCAAACGTATTCCAGCTGAGAAAATATCGGTAGTTTTGCTGCAGTAGGCTTGAATTGATCTAGGATGCCAAGGTAAAGTAATTCATGAAACAAAGGTAGCGACCATATTCAAGTAATTGGATGTGATTAGGACAACACCTTGTTCGGGTGGGTACCTCCAATCACAACTCAAAACCTCATCGAATTAGCCAAAACATTCCATTTGGATAAGCGTATCTTTTTGTGTATACAGTAAACCATTGTGATTGTGGCATTCGGCGATCAAGCATGACAAATGAATAAGATTCATGAAATATTTAAATTACTAAATATTAAATTACTGTAAACGTAAAACATCCAGCGCTATCATTTGGTACCATAGATGTGGAGCCTTGAACCTGCAGTATTTGATAAGGTTGACTTGTCCCTTGACTCAAAATGAAACAAAACAAAACAACCAGCTCTCACATGCCCTCTGCTTTTAGGCTAAAACCATTCTTCGCTCTGCCTTACTAACCAAACTCAATGAGTTCAATTGTCTCGTTATTTCTGTATAACAAAACAATTCAAGATGGTGGAGCCAGATCAGGTTCAAGTTTAGAGACAAAATGTCTGAACTTGAACAACTTTATATCCTTTATTTTGGCAGTCCCTTGAACAGATTTGACCTTAGAAACCGCTTTAAACTGCAAAGCACAACTGAGATGCAGATTGTACTCCATAAGCCCACGCACTCGTACCAAGAAGTGTCAGTTTGTGCTTTGAATCCAACTCCTGAACTCCTGTAGGGAAATTATTTCTGTACTCCAGTTTGTTACTATTACTGAAAATTATTCCCTTTTTATTAATATTCGTATGCTGTAGTTTGTTACTGTTCGAATTTACACTTATGTTTCTTTCGCGTAGGCTCGAAGGTATTCGATGAACTACCACTTATTACAAGGGTCTACAAGACTACAGTAAGTCCCCGCATATAAGAAACCTACATATAAGAAACTGCAGCCTGCCAGCACAGAGAATATTTTCTCCTCTATAAGAAACCAGCCAAACTCATTTTTTCCCCCAATTTCTTATAAATGATGCTAAATGGAGAAAATATTTTAGCAAAATTTAAACCTTTTTGAGAAACTAGATTTATTCAAAGATATACAGTATTTTTTACTTATTTCATCCATACTCATCTATTAGGGTATTGTTTGTTACAATGAAACATGTTCCTTGAATTCAAAAAGATGTTTTTTTTTTACAAGAAAGCCTTTCATAAAAAGAAAATTTCTTAATGAACATATAAGAAACAAGCCAGAACTATTTTCTTACCTATAAGAAACTCAACAGCCTGCTTTGAAAATCCGAGTTTCTTATATGCGGGGACTTACTGTATTATAAACAAAATTACTTATATATTTATGTTCACATTTTTCTAAGGCTAGTTTCTTTTTATAGGACAAACATTGGTTACAACAATTTTGTTGACGTTTTGTCAAACCTTCCTTATCGCCACTTTTTCAACCTTTTTACAAAGAAAACGTAAGATTACATGACAACTAAAATGCTGATTCGCATTGCAACTTGGAAGATTTTTACCACATTAGGTGAGCAAGACTAGTTACCTTGATACGAGGCTAGTTACCTAGTTACGAGGCCTGCTACCTAGTACGAGGCTAGCTACCTAGTAATACATCATGAAACGTAGTTTTGATATATGTCTGACCGGACACAAAACTTAATCATCACATGAATCGAAAAGCACTTTCAAGTTGGAACAGGTCTAGTCTATCGAACCTCAAATCAATTTATGGTTTTTAATGATCTTTCCTTAAGGGCTGAGACCCAGTACATAAAAAACACCATGAGGTTAGAGGCCCAGCTTTGCGTGAATATGCTTGCTATAAGGGCGTACCACAAGGAGCAATTATTGCCCCTGTTTGTTGTCGCGAGTACTATTGGCATTCGTTTATGGTGTTTAACAGAACTGTCTCTCTAGCGCACGATGCGACCTCCAGTCTACACTCATTTTTCCCTACAAGGACCATATTGATGGGTGTTTATACCCCGTCATCACTACTATTCACCCAAACCCCCTATTCTATATACCCCTTTTCTTGTTCGATAAGATCATCCATTCATGGATTTATAAGACACTAGTCGCTTTTTAAGTAGCCCCCTCTTCAAGCACCTTACATGAGCACTGACAGTTATCTAACATTTCAGAAGACTGATATCTTCTTACTTTGCCCTTTGTCTTTTTGCGTAAAGGAGGTAAGAGAGAGAATGCCTTTCTTTGGGATACATATGCTGAACAAGCCTCGCTGAACAATGCTCCACGCTTCAGGGCTAAACGGCAATTGTAAACCACCTCGAGAAATCACGTTTAACAAACCTAGGCCTTAACCTTGCCAAAATGAGTCGAGATGTCCTTGTTCTTAATAACGCAAATGGTGCACTAATGAAAACTAATATCAGACGAATATTTAACGATACTAGTTCTTGGTTATAAATAATGCGTAACACAATGGGGTAGGGTTTTAAAAAGTGGTTGGACCTCGGTTGCGGGTGATTGCCAACTCTTCAAATTTGCGTTTGGGATCAGTGATAATGAAAAAGATAGCTCAGGTGAGCCGCCAATCGATTCATTAGACCGGAGAGCTTACAAGTCACGTGGTGCAGGTCGGTGCTTTTCTATACAAACGGGATGAACAGTGGATTTCCTTATTTTGATAATGCATTTTAGAAACTCTTCTTTTGATCCTTCGCGCAAAATGAAATCTTTTTTAATAAAAAATGGATTTATGACATCTTTATCACACACAGTCGAGTACCTTAATCTAAATCGATGGCCAATGGTATGGAATTGCAGTTCAGAGCCTATACTTGCACTTTATAAAGGGAGTAAAAAATGGCATTAGCTGATGGATACGATTAGTCTATGGGTGTTCTTGGTAAAAACCCTAAATTGTTCTATTGTTAAGGCGTTAAAATCTCCATTAAGCATTGTAAAATGATTTTCAATGTGAAAAGAAAATGGCTATGCTTTTGTACAAAACTTATAAAGAATAATACGATTTTAGTTAAGACAGTGTTCGCTATGGTTTTAACGGTAGTAATAATGTTCTAGTAATAGGCATGCCTGAGTAGAAGTTGCAACTATAATGGAATTAGAATAGGCCTGCTGCCTTTAAACGTCTAGAGCAGGCATGTCACACATGCGGCCCGCGGGTTTTAAGGTCGAAAGATTTAATCCGGCCCGGCATAGATTTCCGAGTATGTCAAAAGAGAAGCAAGTCTCTAGCTCATTTCTATCGGGGTCACATGCGGGGTCATATGTGGCACTGGCACGAGTTAGTCACAGGAAATAAACATTTGTTACGTGAACCAATAGTGACCATTTCTTCGTTTTCCCAACCTCTATCACCAGAGTTGTGCTCGGTTTTAGCATGACTCCTCCCCTCTGAACGGTATAGTATTCATTTTGTTGAATGCTAGGCCTGGAAATGCATCTATAGCAACTCTAGGATTAACAAATGTTCTTTTGCGACAGACCCAACAATGGTGGGTCTTCCTATGCCACTAAACTTGATTCTTAGTCCCCCAACCACCCCCTTCCCCAGGTTCCCACCCCCTTCCCCAGGTTCAATTTCATGGCGCCGTCTCCGATAGTATGTAGAGTTAGGCTATAAATGTAGGCTGAATGATAAAGCATAGTACTGAAAAACAAATAGAAATCTTTCTGGGTTGACATTCTTTACTGAAACGGCCCACCTGAGAACAGAAAGTCTGGATCCGGCCCCAGAGCCAAACTGAGTTTGACATGCCTGGTCTAGGGCATATACCACTTGCCTGTTGCTGCTGACAGCCAATTTCATGGCAAAACCATCGCTTTGAGGTATGCTAAGATGCGCATACGTTGCGGAAAAAATCACCCAAGGTTATATTCCAATGACCCACCTGCATTTGGGCCTCAATCAACGAAGGAAACCAAGCCGATGTGAGAAACCGACGAATTAACCTGGAGGAAATTGCGTTTATCAGCTTGTTTGTACTTCGTGGCAAAACGAATGTATTTAGAAACGAGCTGTGGGTCGGAAATGTGGACATTTTCATTTGATTGCGGCGCTACTTTCAAATATTGTAGACGTTATCTAGATAGGCACATTTGATTAATATGTTTTTCAAGATGGAAGCAATATGGCCTGCACTGTTTTCTGCAATTATAGAGTGAACTTTATCATCGCATACTTAATACTCATTATCAAGATATATTTTATGTTTTATTCTTAACATCATTTTCAACCTTTAACTTTTATAAAGGATACTTGAGAACTTGTAAGAGAAACTTTTATTTTGTCTATGTTAACATTTAATAAATGAATAATGTCAGTGTCAATGAATATCAAAATAAATACTTAATACTTTTCAATCTATATTTGCAGACGGGCCTTTCTGCGAGAAGATGAGAAAAAGCTGCAATATTTTTATAATATTAAATTTTGGCCACACGTTACGAAAGGAAATTCACTCAATTTGAATTCAAGACTAGGGGCAGTGTAAATTTTTTGAAAGAAACTTTTAAGGAACAGTTCACTGGGTGCTACGTGATCGCTTTAAATACCGATAGCCTCGATCATGTAGTACTCCTCGTTTTCGTATTATCATTAATTTGAGGCTAAAAGCCACACTCTGGCATGAGTACTCGAGCAGGAAGATAGGAAATGTCGGGTTTTGATACAGAGAATATGATATCGTCTATGCTCATTTTCCCGACCCCAAAGATGGTTGGTTATTGCTAATCTTAAGTGGTATTCCTTCTTCAGCGCCTATTGTTTACAAATTACCGGCGGTTCGCATGATATCGACACAAGACCAAGGATTTCCTCTAGACATAGCCAATTCTAGACCGTTAATATCTGAAGAGGAAGGCCGGGAACATCAGAGGCAAAGGACAAACAAAGCGTGGAAGGTCCTTCAGAGGCTCATCCGTCCCTTTAGGCCTGCACAGTCTGAGATTAGAACCATGTTTAAACAAATTAAACTCAGACAGCGAGATGTTCAATCTAGCCCTAACTTGCACTATGAAACCTTGCAACTTCTCGCAAAACAGGACTTCCAATATTTCATCTGACTCTGCAAACGAACTTGCACAATTTTTACTTGATTTTTCCGCTAAAGTATAGCTGTACGAGGAGAGGGGTTCGTCCTGGGTTCAAGACTCTCCCAAGGCTATTGGGTTAAATATAGCTCTGGGGGCTAGTGTGGGATGTCTGACGGTTTCGAGATAAGAAAGGTTCTGGGCAAATTAATTGGGATTTTGAGTTCGAGGCATTCGAAAATAGCACGTCACGTGACACTTGTGCTAAATTGGGTATGAATGGACTTCACGCGAAGGGGCTCAAGCACTGGGTTCGTTATACCGAGACCAACATCTCACGTGACTCATACACACTCGGCGCATAAAACACAGACGACATTAACGGTGAACTGGGCAATGTGAACTATATAGAGATTCACAGCTGACTACTAACAAAAGATTGCCATTAAGATGGCAATAACAATTATAGCACATTTCATCGCCAAAGAACAGCAACGGGAAAGTATCTCGTTCTTTCGGTCATTGCAGAGTCAATTAAGCCTGACGCATGTTGTGGTGGAATAAATGCTTTTGGCACTGGGAAATGTTGGCTTTCCGCCCCAGTTCTGCGACAGAATCAGAGGATCAGTGTTATATTGCCCCCATGCTTCGGTATAATCAATGCCCCCATGGGGAAGGGCAGGGAACGCAGCCTTATTTCGGGGTGCGCACTTCTAGCCCCGAGGGGCCTCTGTTTCCATGTATCATGTGCCAACTTGAAGGCATCATGCCAAGTTCTCACGCGGATAAAGAGCATGGGACATTATTTGAATACTTCGATGAATCAAATCGTCCTTCTAGGCCAAATATGTAACTTGTTAGCTGATATGGGGCACGTCTGTATGAATGAGAATGGGAAAATTTCAATATTTGGCATGCGAGATAAAGAGAATATAAATCATTGTGATTTGCTATGCTTCAGTGTTCACAAGCTGAACGATTCGAGGCAGATGGATGTTAGCGAATTTAAAGCAGTTCTCCTTTCGAGAGGCTGACGACAAGAGGGCAACAGTAGCAAAACAAAAGCCCACCTTCACTTCCGCTTGACAGGCCTAGAAAGCCCTACTCATCTGCCGTCGGTCAACTAAAAATTAAATATCGAATGACGCACAGCTCACAGTAACCGAGTTGGACTGTGAATGCAATTCTTCGGCTTTTGTTTTGATTTCAAAACCAATAATAAGGAATGAAAAGACCAATAGCGACGATTATTGACCTTAATCCGTTCGCAATATCTGCTTTTGAAATAAACTGCTAATGATTACACGTGTATTCTCTCTCTAAACAATCTTGATGAATGAATTTGTCAGCCTTCGTGTCAAAAATGCGACTTCGTGTCAAAATTTCGACTGACTGACAGTGGAGGCTTTTTTGCAAAATGATAATACAAATTAAATCTTAATCAAGCTAATTCTAAACTAATTCTGAGTTGCCTGTTATTTCACCAATTACTCTAACCCGAAGCTGCCAGCTAGCGAATGTAGTTTCTTTTGGGAATGTTATCAAAATAATGTTATCAAAATCTGTGAAATGCTTTTGCAAGTTAATGGCATAAAGATTTGTGCGCGGCGCGAAACGATTGCCAAACTTCTTGCAGCTAGCCTTCTGGCAAAAATGTGTGAATGTTGATGTTTAAAACTTCAAAGTCAGCATCGATGTTTGCATTTCTTACTGAATATCACCATTTTGCTCGAATCTTGCCCTCTATCACGTTACGCCGAGGTCATAACGCGAGGGAGATGCTCTGTTTCGAATGGCTGTTGAAATTCTGGGAAGCTTCAGTACATTTGGAAAAGTATCTGCATAAATGACTATCACGCTTAAAGGGAATACGAAAGCGGCATTGCAGATACTTACCTGATAATGTCGATACTTCAGGTCCACAGTTCTTCAAGATCCTGCACACCTTCGCCAGTCACCTTCAGACCGTTGTGGTGGTGGTTTGTTTAGAAGAGCGAGGACAATAGCACGTGACGTCGCCAATCAATGCCCGAAGCAGCAACGGTCACGCCAACAAAGAAACCCGAGGTAATTAGCAAAAGATTTTCGCATTCAAAGCACACTGGTATAGGATCGCTGATCCGCAAATGGTGGACTATACACTGTCCGGGCCACAATGCGATGCAATTGACTCCAACTGCCTTGATCTCAGTGGCGTAATAAATGTCGAAAGAGAGGTGACATTTCCTTGGCACCTCGGCCCCAGCGAAAGATAGGTGACTTCCATTGAAACCTTCTTGGCGAAGCAGTGGCGGCCTGGTAAAGTGAGGGGGCAAGGGGCCGTAGCCCCCAGAAGCACACTTGAAGGGGCGCCAAAGCTAGCCAGGGGCAAAGGTTGCTCGGTCGTGCTATACCACTGCACGTTTTGCAACGTGAGGGTTCCCAGGGTGCGTTCTTGGTCAAGGCTGCAGATCATGATAGAAATGTTGGGTTTAGTTTGGTGTTAGTTTAATGCCTTGACTCAGTGGTGCGCCTAGACCATTTAGATTGGAGGGGTGTTAAGGAAAAGAAGTGACCAACTTCACTTTTTGACCAACTTTTTCTCCACAGAAAATTTGTTTCAAATTTTGTCAAAGTTCGCAATAAATGTTAAGTTCCCCAATGCATGACCGACTTTCTGGTTGTATTCTGGTGACGTAAAAAGTCTTTGGGGGCGATTATTAGGCCTTTATTTGTGGTTTTCTATGATTCAGTAATACAAGCCATCAGACAGAAAGGGTTCATTCGCCCTTGCGCCTGTTTTCATACACATATCTCCTCCAATTAAACTAAATTAGACTAAAATCATACTAAATAATGTACTTAAAGGCTAAATTTTTGTGATAACTTCTATCTTAATGCTACCAGTATAGTAAAATAGTTTGACTGATAGAATGACTTCGGAAAACTTGAAATGAGAATTCGGCAGATCTAGAGAAAATTTGAAGAGGTTAGGGGGAGTTGTTAACAGGGGATTCGAAACATTTTCAGAAATTTTACATGAGTGTACACTTTATATAGCAATTTGTGACTTTAACTCCTAATAAGGTCGTCTATTCACATTCTATGAAAATTATTTCTAAATTAAATTATACTCATAATATAACTCATAGATTTAGTTTGACATATTTAGACGCCGGGGAAAGGAAGAAGGGGTGGCGAGTGTGTAGAAACGAGTTGTGATGAGTTTCTACCGACTGCGTGACTCAACCTCTATGGACGATCCGAGCCATAGTTGTCTTATTTAACGTGCAGAGAACACGGAGTCAGGCCGAGAGATAGAAAGAGAGAGAGAGAGACGACGCCTTGCCTGTTGTTTTCTGTAGCTCAGTTTCTGACTGACTTATCTGAACTTTACTGAACTTTATATTTATACTACTTTTCTAAAAATAAATTTGCTGATAAGGGATGAGAGAGAGTCTAGACTGAGGAGCGAGAAAAGATGTGTCAGCATGACATGATGTGACAAAGGAGACAAAGGAGTCTCACTACAAGTGCATCGTAAAGCGGTGGGCAAACATTATCGCATTATCGAAAGCATTCAAGCAACCCAAGCAAGTCACGTGAAAAGCTACGTATAAAGTATATGGGGAAAATCACAAACCAATAAAATATCTTTATAGAAAAGTGGGGGGCAATGAAGGGGCAAACAAAGATTCTAGGAGGCCAAGGCCCTCCTTAGAAGAGCCACTAACAGTGGTAATTTTTAAAAAGGCAACGAGAAAGAGAAAAGGCAGAAGGGCAACCGAATCGTATAACGCTTTGGGTATGATTATTGAAAGGGAATTTTCCCGTGTACAAAAGGGTGCAGCCTTTTTCTTATTTCCTCGTGCACTTAGACCAGGAAATCGTTTGAAGAAAGCCAAGAATACCAAAGGAAAGTCATTGAGCAAGATCTGTGATTGCTTGCTAAATTGCAATCTACTTCCAAGTATGGCATATTGTACCAACTCATGATAGCCGAAACGCAAAAATTGCAAACCAAATTTTATGCTTTCAATTTGTCTTGCTAGTCAAAATTTTCTATGGATATAGCATGTATATTTATGAAACATTGGAGTCCAGTTTTTATCAAAAAATTAAAGTTTTCTGGAGATTTGTCCTTTGGTATCGATAGCAAGATTTCGAGGATAAGAAAAAATGTCGACACGAGACTGCACAATGTGGAATGTTTTGAAGTGTTTTTTTAGAAAATGGGTGTAACTGATGATTCAGCGAGGCCTGTCGCCTGTTTGGGCCTAGTAAATGGAGGCTGTTTGCATCTAAGATCTCAGAAGTTTGCATCTAAGATTTCACTGTACAGCTTGTGCTAAAAGGGCGCTTAAAAGCTCCAGTTGTCTTGTGGCCATTATTCGGTATGCCCTTATAGACGTAATGGGGCTAAATTGAACGACTCTATTGCAATCCATAACCTTCCTTACCATTGGCCAAATGGTGTCTTTGATAACCGCTATCGGCTAGTCAATATTAGGTGATATTATTTCACAACTCCACTTCTTTTGAAGCACGTATTCTTCCTTTTTTCTTCCCAATGCAGCACATTTGCGAAATAACTTTTCAAACCTAATTTTTATGATCTTGTTTTAAAGATTCGAGCTTTTTTACGACAGGTTTATGATAAAAAACAAACAATTTATCTCCTTAGTAGGCCTACGACAGACAGAGGACTATTTTTAACAGAGTGTCTGTTATTGAGTGATCCACTGACAGGCAAATTCGAAGCAAAGAAAGACAACATATACTTACAAAATTACCAGAATATCATCGATTGCATACACAAAATAAATAGTTTCTTGTTGAAAACATCCTCGTGATACGAACTGCTAGTACACTAGTTCAAATTGCTGAACGCATTACACCAGTTTTTACCGTCTATAAGCAGACCGGGAAGGACCAACCCTAAAGGCTAATCAACACAGGAGGCAACTTGCTTCAAAAAATTGATCTTGGAATCTCATTCTTTCTTGTGTTTGATTTCAGTGCATAAAATACTGTTATTTGGAAACTTCAGAACCAAGATGTTTTACGAGCAAGATGTTTCGTAATCTTAATTACTGGAGAGGTTAGAGAGATGAGTCATAAATGAGATAGAAAATGGATTCATAAGATGATTTAAAGAATGGATACTTCGAGCGGAGAAGATTGCCAATCAAGACTGGAGACAGAAACACTTCAGGCAACAATCAACTTACAATCAACAGGATTTTTAGGTACGTTGACTGAAGTTGGTTGCAATGAGGCAAATTTGCAAGCGGAGCAAGCAGCAAGAAAGATAAATAGCAGCCTATAAACTTCCGGAGAGTGTCCGCAAGAATAATAATTTGGAAACAAAAATTCCAGAATGAAGATACATTAGCAAGTAAAAAGAAAGAAGAATTGCGGGCAGAAATGTTCACAAGAAAGACTATTCACCAGTTAGAGCTACAGAAAAGGTGGCGAGCAAAGTATTTGGCGAGCAAAGTATTTGGCAAGCGAGGTGGGTGTAATTATTTCTGTATCAAGGCGTGGCATTTTATGCATTTCGTAAAGAATATTTAACACTCTTTTGCGGCTAATGTCCACAACTTTGACTACGAAAATTGATGGAAGATAGTTTTTTTAGAAAGCGCACTTTCACAGGGTAGATAGTTGATGGAAAGCACCTCCACGCTGCCAAGGCGATTTGGGCTTAAAAAGTGAAATATTTGAGACGACAGATGGGCTATCTTGTTCCAGGGATCCAGTGTTTGAGAACAAGTTGCCTCCGGCGCATCTTAAAAATGTATTTAATCCGAAGTAAAATCTGAAATTTGCGACAAAAATCAGTGTAGTGGTAGAATCTTAGATCTACAATAAAAGAATTCATACTTCCTAAAACTACAAGTGATCACAAAAATAATATGTAAAAACATACAAATATACCACCTGTTCTTGAACTGAGTTCACTGTTAACTTAGTCGAAGACGGAGTCATTCGCATACAATTCACTCGCTTAAGTTTCCATGTAATTACCATTTTCAATGATAAAATAATCCTCTAAGTCAAACTGTAGTGACTCGAAGGTAGGCCGCTCCTCGGGATCAGCCTTCCAGCATCTCATCATGTGCTGGTAAAGATCATTGGGGCATCCGTCTTGCTGGGGCATTCGATACCCCGTTTTGATGCTGGCAAGCACCTCTTGGTGTGACATGCCAGGGTACGGCAATCGCCCATATGTTATTATTTCGTACAACAGAATGCCGAAGGACCATACATCCGACTTGGTTGAGAACTTCTTTTCGAGCGCGGCCTCCGGAGAAGTCCATCTTATGGGAAATTTGATATCTGAATGATCCTTGATTTCATTTTGATCAGTGAGGAACCTCGATAGACCGAAGTCTCCTATTTTTACGATGTTCTTATCCGCAACAAGCACATTCCTTGCTGCCAAATCGCGGTGGATGAAGTTGTTTTTTTCCAGATAGGCCATGCCCAGGGCAACTTGGGCAGAAATATCAATCAGCTCTGGAAGCTTCAAAGATTTCCCCTGCTTTTCCTGCAAATATTTCAGTAAATTGCCATGTCGGAGCAGCTCTGTGACAATGAGAATCGGGTCTCGATCGCTGCAGATCGCATACAGCTGCACCAATTTCGGATGTGACAATTTCTTCATTACCATGGCTTCTTTCAGGAAGTCTTCCTTACTCATGCTCCCAGCCTTCAATGTTTTTACTGCAACTTCAATAGCTCCATTCCACCTTCCTTCCCACACTTCTCCGAACTGACCTTTTCCTAGAATCTTGCTGAATGTAATACTGTCACGTGGTACTTCCCATGGGTCTTTGTGGGACAACGAGTGCAGCGTGGGCGACTCTGCGGGGCATGCTTTCGATAGGCGAAAGGAGAGCCCATCGCCATGTTGCATGTAGTGGCGAATCAACTCTGGCAGACTGGCGAATCGCAGCTTCGTGCTGATGTAGTAGCCTCCATTGTCGAGGCTTCGGATTCTGTAATGTTTTATTCCGTCTCCATCTCTGACTGACAGTGAAAAGTCATTCGGTCGACTCTCACTTTCGCGCACAATGAAAGTGCCACTTTCGCCAAGAATCAACAGCATCCTCTCGGCATGTGCACGGCGCAGTTTTCCGAAGTACCAGCTACGAGGAAGAAGAGATCGTGATTACTCAACCAGTTTTACAATAGTTCCACATTACAGGATGTTATATAATGCTCTCCATATGTCAAGTACTGGAGTCTGGGCCCTAGTACCGGAGTCTGGACCCTAACGGACATTAACCTATTTAATCTAATCCCTCTTGTATTCACTTCATTCATTTTCGTTTCGTTCCGTATTTGTATTGATTCCGTATGACACGTTCCGCAACCTACGTTTTCTACGTTTTCACGTGTATCGCTCTAAGAATATGTCAAGTTTATAGTTACGAATCATTGTCTCTTTCTGTGCTTCACATTTAGGTGCCGTGACCAGGATTGGATTATTCTTACTCGTATTCGCATCTCGTCGAATAAATCATTGCCTCTCTCTGTACTTCACACCATATAGCCAAGAAGAAATCCCCCCAGCATATCACCAACGGCTGACCCCCTGAATTGCCATTAAAGACTACCCTTGAGCCATGTCAAATTCCGAATGTTGCCCAAATGCTGCCAGTCTGGCCACGCCGTTTCGACGGAAAAATATCAACAATATTCCGAGAAACATTGTCGGGCAACGATGGTTCTTCAACAATCCCCTTATGAAAGGAGGGATCGAAGACGAGATCAAATGTGTATCGAATTGGTTTTAGAAAAAAGATCGCCGGAATCAAGCCAGTTTTTAGAAGAAGTGTAAGCAGAGGCTAGAAGAAGGGTACGAAGAAGGGCAAGAAAAAAGGCAAGAAGAAGGAGAAGAAAAGCAAGAACAAGGGTACGAAGAAGGGCAAGAAGATGGGTAAATAAAAAGGGTAAAAAGAAGGGCAAGATGAACGGTACGAAGAAGGGTAAATAAAAATTGTAGGAATAATGGTAAAAAGAAGAGTAAGAAGAAGGGTAAGAAGAAGCGTACGAAGAAGGGTTAAAGAAATGTCAAAGGGGCAAAGCTAGGGGAATTCCAAAGTCTTTTATCAGAGATTTTTATAGGAGTTTATACATTAGGAAAAGGATCAAAAATGGGGTGTCATTAGGGTCTTTTGCAAACAGTGAGTCACAGATAACATTACAGTCTACAGCAAGTTTTAGATAGTTTTATAGTTTGAATGCTATTCTAATTCACTGCATTTCTCCGAAATTCATCACCGATAATTAAATATATGGGCCTATATTTAAACTTTCGTGCAACCGCTCTCTGGTCGAACTGCTTACCATCTACGGGCATTTATTACATTAAGCAAAGGGTTATATCCACAAAGGCTAGGACTGGATTTAATCTATTCACAAAACTAACCCACTCAAAAATGAAATAGTTTATCGATTAGGCTTACTCCCAAGGCTTGATCTTGTTGCTTTTTGGCGGTTTCCGCAGCAAGAAAACTGACCTTGAATACAAGAAGTCAGTAAACCCTTCTAATAGTTGCCACGGGAAAAGAAACTTGAACTACCAATAAACTTCCCAGTATCTTGTTACTTGACAACACAGGAATAATAGAAACAGCTAAATGGATTTCATGGTTCAGTTTCTGGGCATGAATAGGATGACAGCTGGTCAAATTCTTAAATTCATATTGTTCGGAATTCAAGCTAATAATCTCTCTGGGCTTTTTGGATTAATCCCAGAGCCTAATTGATAATAGCACATCACAAGTAGATTTTCAGTGAATGTTAAATACATTATTTTGTGTGTTGTAAAAATCAGCAGAACATAATTCTCATTAATACTACCAAGGGAGCAATAAATAAACTGTTAGTGCCTCATGATTATTCAAATGTCCAATAATAGTGAAACAAGGGAGCTTCTGGATAACTGACAGGGAGAAAAACACTCTTTCCAGCCGCAAAGAACATTCTTAAAAACAAACAACGAACATTTGAATCAAAATAGCTCTTTGTATGTTAAAAGAATGCTATTTGCAACTATAAATGATGATTTCAGTAACTTAGGGTTTGAAAATAGTTTCTAAGGAAATGGAAAACCATTGGTCAGGAAATTTTTATGTTCATCAAAATCCCATGGATTAAAGAGGCAAATTAAGGATCCGTTTTAGGGAAATTTTACCCTTTAAATATTTTCTGTTGGGCCATTTTATTGGTGTTTGTACCTTGTGCTAAGGTGGTTTTCTTTATAATCAGAGCAACCACCTTTTTTTGGAAACAACATTGGCATGATATTGCTACATTTCAGGTGATATCTGGAAAACCAAGCTGTCAAGCTTCAACAATGAATTATGCATTGTACATTTCACTCAAGCAAAACTATAAGATCGAAAGCAGGCCATACAATTTTAATGTGTTAAAACAAGCCCATCATGATTAAAACATCTGTAAGACACTGGTTAGGTTTAAAGAATGCAACCTAAGAAACTTATTCCCTTCCATTGGTTGAATTACTTTGGCCTAATTTACATGATGCATGTTTTGTCCCCTGGCAGCTCCTAATCTCAACTGACCTGACATTTCTTCTTGTTGAAATGAATGTGAGAACTGTCATCTTATCACTAAGTAACAAAGTATCAAAGTATCTAGTTGCTGTATAGTACAAAATTTTAATATTTTGATACAGGAAATTACTCTTGGTCTTGCCTAAAGGACCTCAACTTAAGTCATTATCTAAAAGCAATACTCTGGAAACTTGGTTGAATAGTTTTTGCAATAATTTAAATTAATCATACCTTTATGCAACCAAGTAAAACTGAATCATCAGGGAGTCATAGTTTTTATATCCTTTAAGACATTCATTAATGCATTAACAAAAAGTATGGCAATATTTAGGCTAATCTGCTTTTGTCATTGTGTGCTCTCTTGGTTTAGTATTTTTGAAAGAAGAAGAGCTGTTCTAAGAGCTGCAAAATATGGGAAAACAAAAGTTTCTCAAAAAGTGCAATACTAGTATTTACCATGAGCTTAAATTTGAAAAAAAGCTTGACTGTTTAAACATGTGTTAAAACCAATATAAATGCTTTGGGATGGACAGGCCCAAGCATGTTTGAGGATTTTCACTTAACATAAACTTGATGTCTGAATCAACATTAAACTTCAGATTTATCTATGTGAGATCTCGGAATCTATAAATGTATACCTATTTGAATAACATTTCAGACAACTTTTAATGTGTCTAAAATCATATAAATTAACAGTTGTCAGAGGGTTATGCACCCAAAAATGAAAAAAACTAACATTTTTTGCTTTATTCTTTTTGCCTGCATACATTTCATCTAAGACTTATCTTTCAAAAATGCCATTCCAAACAGTTACCTTTCAAAAGCAGTTGACAAGTGATATGGTGAGCCTAGGGAAAACTCAATGTACCACGTGATCAATATACACGTGACCTGAGGACTGGTGAAATAAATAAGGGGGAACTTTGTTTACACGTGTCCAAGACCACGCTACGACGGGTGACTTTGCAGGTCCCATATTCCCCATCATAAGATTATTTCCCAGCCTTCGTTTATTAAATCGACTGGTCCATTTAAGCGATAAGTTACACTTCCTATACGAAAGTATCCATTCAGCCTGTCAAAGGCTGCTGATGTTGCTTAAAGGATACTCCTCCCGTTGAATGACTACAGGAAATACCATTTATATTCAAACTAGAGGAGAAGTGATATTCTGTTTTTACCCCCTAAAATTTTCATAAGGAAAAGAAAACCCCAAAAAATCCACCCTTTAGGTAACGATATCAACACAGGGTAAATAAACAATCTTTAGGAAGCGAAAACTCCACTTCCGAACATAAATGCCTTCACGGGCAAGGGGCATGGGGAAACCTAGTTAAAACTCTACAAAATATGCCTATACCCTTTTCAATAGACAAATCGATACATTTTGTTGGTTAGGTATATTGCCCCACTGCCCCCGTCCTACTGGCATCCTTGCTTCCAAAAACGGTCGTCTCCTTCACTTAAATATATGCCTTCTACGTTGCAACAGACAACAGATGACCAAGATACTCACTCCTGCGACTTGAGTGAATTCACCGGCTCAATGTAATTGCTAGGAACATAGCCAACTGCTCTCGACTTCAGCGACAAACCATACCACCAACCCCCCTCTGCACTGTTCAAAATCTCGATTTCTTCTCCCTTTGTGAAGCTCAAATCCCCATCGTTTCTACCATTGAAGTCGTAAATCCCCACATAAATTAGCTTCGGTGGGGCTATCGGCTCGACAGGGTCCACATCATTCCTCTCCTTTTCACCATTGCTTTCAGGTTGAAGAACGCCTCTGTTGATGTCTGGGCCTAGCGGTGTTTGCTCGTTGGACACTGTTGTTACTTGCTCAGTATCAAAGGCTTTTCCTTTCCTTCGCCGCACTGGGTAGCATTTTGCCACTCTGTTACCCATCAGTGCAGCTGTGCTAAATAACTAATTTCCTCGCAAATCTCCATGCTTCTCGCGAGTAGGTCGAACGCCTCTTTAATCACAGTTACATTTCATTTTTCACCAAGATTAAAATGCCATGGTCTTCACGGATGAAGTAGCACCGACTGCAATTGTTAACAAGAGAAAGAAACTGTTATGCAATGCTTCCCTGTGTCTGGTCCAAATCCCGTGTACCCGTAGACTTGTTTTCGTAGGACAAACATCACTAAAGTGGGTCTGGAAGCTTGAGACAATGGGGTTGGGGGAACTAAATGGAACTCCGGAACATCATTGCTACGCAAATGACACAGACGGGGGTGAATGGCAATTTTTAGAGCGTCACTTTCACTTGATCGCCTTGCTCCTGTTCCTGGGGCACAAGCCATAATTATAGAGTATTTATCAAAATGCTATGCACCTTCAGTAATCGCGAAACTGGTCATTAAAACCGTAAGCGGATGAGAGAACTTTACATCGGTTACGGCCGAAAAATCGACAAATGAATATATATAAATTTTGATTCCTTGCTTGTTTTATATATCGTAAGGAATCGAAAGTCTATTGAAAAATGCTTTATAATTGACATCACTTATGTTTTTTGACTCTTATTAGTTAATAATATTTCGGTCGAGATCGGTCGAGGTATGCTTTACTTGGTAAAAGGTATTGTTATGCTCCAGACTTTTCCACTCCAACTATATTTGCTGAATCCATAAATTAATACTAGACTTCTCTTGATAAAAATATCTCATCCTCCGTTCTAAATTATTATGTAATTTTACAATACTACAGAAAACAATTCGTGCAATGCTGCAATTATTCCCTGCCAACAGATCAAAACAAGCTCCGGGATTTCCAAAGCTTTCTCAAAGTTCCAGAGGCTCAACAAGAATTGAAACAATAGTCCTTTAATAGGAGCAATACAAAATAGCTTTATTGGAAAGTTTTCTGTAAAGATGCCATAAACCCAAGGAAATTACCCCCGCCGCATCTGCATGTGCCAGAGGCCGATGTAATGAACTGACAAGGCAATCAGATCGATGACATTTCGTCTTGGAATAATCAACAATTTTAATGGCGTTATCTGTCTTTCAAAGAGAATGTTCAATTGTTGATACGAGAACAAATCTAAAAGAGAAAGATGCCGGCAATTTGCACAAAAGGTATGAATTCATAACCAATGTCGGCATCTTGTCGGAACATCAGCTGCAAACAAATTTAAAAAATGATGGCAAAATGGCGAGATAACCAGGTGATGTTGAATAAATCTCTTGTCTCGTTGCCATAGCACCTCAGGGCTTCATCTGCACAAAAGATATTCGCTGGATATGAATTCGAAAAGGATCGATAAGGATTGGCTAGGCCTAGCGTAACCCTTTGATCTTAGACTGGCGTAAGTATTGAAGTGGAACGGCTATCGGTGTCTGGCCGTCCTACTGGAAGATAGGTAGCCAGTCCTAAGCTGTTTGGTCCACTTACCAGCTTACTTTTCGAACGAGTAGGCATTGCCTTATGAACGGAGGGAACAGAACCACAGGCTCGCTAATGCACGTAGAGTCTTTTCCAGTCTGTTTTTGGAAGACTGTTTGGTTTTCGGGTGAAGTTGTATAAGCGCTCTTCTGTGTTTTCTTACTCTGATGAAAGGGCATTTGTCACTTCACTAGAACTGCTCTAGCTTAGCAATGAAGATTGAGAGTTCAAACCTTTAAATTCAGATATTTTTCGTTTGTAATAAAAGCAGCTAATTCCTGGTGACAGGTGGGGGATTAGCAATTCTGGGATAATCCTTGAATGTTTTAACAGCTGTACTTTGGGGATAGGAATAATGGATTGTAAACTTGGATGTGTTTGGTTTGAACTGGAAGGGTGTGATCACTTGGACGTTCAGAAACGAAAGTGCTGCCTGGTTGAGGTCAACAAATTTACACGTGACGTCATGAGATGTAGGCCGAGACCAACGAGAGAAGACAACATCCAGACTTTTCTGTCATTCCTTCATTTACCAAAATTGGAATTTTATTCTTAACACTGGCCACTTCTTGCTCTGTAAATCAGCTCAAATTCAAGGAAGGCGCTGTTAGAGGCAAAACCCCCTGTGATTTTTGCATTAACAAATTCGGCATTTTCTATTGACAAAAAAGTCAACAACAATGTTTTGAAACTGCAGAAAGAAAGGCTTAAAATAGACAAACGGAAGGTTGCTGTTTTTCATTAGAATACGGCCTTTTATAGGCTGGTTCCTTTCCGTCAACTTTATTGACTTAATTTTTCCTATAAACCTCTCCATCAAAATTAGCTTCGATTTACGAAGAGCTTCGCATATACTGGTAACACGTTAGGGTACGATGTGGGAGTAGAAACTTGAAAATTGGGTGTCTGCTGATTGTGATAAACCCTTAATATGCTGATAGGTTTTAAAGACAATCATTTTAGACAAAAGGGAAAATCCTCGATAGTCTTGTGGTTTTCCGCAACGTCAGACCAAGACTCTCCTCTGGGCCATGACACGAAATGGAAACTTTCTGGGAATCCCACAGAATCGCGTGGACAAGTGATCTTTAGTTAGTGTTAACAATCGACAATCAAAGACTGCGTGCGGGCGGGTTCCTTGGTGGGTACCTGTACCAAGGCTATTCAAAGCATAGATACTTTAGAAAGGACTAACGAGGTCTTTTCCTACAAACAATAGCAGTTATTCACTCACCATGACAATAAGGGTGCGACGTAGAAGATATCACCGAACTTTTTTAATATAAAGAAAATAATTGCACTTTACTGTATTTACTAGAGTGAGCGCCGCATTGAGACAAATAAAATTAAGGAGCACCGCCCCTCGTACCTCGAGTGAATACGATTACCACCCCTTTTAATTTTCAAGCCCAAATCATGTCAATGCATATGCAAAATAGCCAGGTACATATTATTTCCAACTTAAATTTAATAGATTATCAAGAAAATGCGAAAAGAAGCATAAGGCTCGTTGTTGTGTTGTTGTCATCGCGACCTTGTCCTCTATTTACGAGACCATTCCTGGAGATGCCCTTCGCACATCATGCAGATGAGGTAAGACAAGATCGAGGCAAACGCATTGACAAGGAAGCAAAGCATTTTAAGTTCAACTGCTAAGAAATGCTAGATACAAATTTAGAAGAGATACTAAAACATGTAAGAAAAACTTGCAAATTAATATGACTCATCAACTTCTTTTAAAGATTATTAATAGTTTCATAAAGATCTAAAGCTATGAATCTTGCAGGTAATAATGAATCGTCATGCAGAAAATTGAACAATTCGAGGGGCTGCAAAACCAATTTAGGGACAGAAAGCCTCAATTGCCATCCGGGTTTCCATACCAGGGGTAATTCTTGGGACAAGGGGCTTCACATGTTTTCATATAAACATGCTCTCCCCAGGGTCCGACGACATATTCACATGATTTTGCAGTGGAGCACGGAGGTGGCGGAGGAGCACTGCTGCATTGCCAAGGTGCAAAGGTGCTTATTTGAGCGAGAGGGGTGGGATTCTGCACCCATGATATCACCTGACTCAAGGTAACAATGTAGACATCTCTCATTTGCAGGATGGTGTCAAGAAACTTGTTCAGGGCTGCGAAGAAAAAAAAGGAAATAAGAGGGGATGGCAAATGTGCATGTTTAATAGTTCTTATTTCTGTTCTTTGGGAACTATTATCAAGAAGACAAATAAGAATTACCTTACCGAATCGTTGAACTTTGGAGAATATCAGCGAGAGAAGAGTCTGTTCTTGACTTCTTGAAAGTTAATTAATTCTTTATTCTACCAGCGCAAATTTATATGCCTAAGCTAAAAATACAACTTTGCTGACGAAGCGTGTGTTAGTATAATGTAATGATGATGTAATTGGATGGAAAAATCCAGAGCTAAAAAAGAGCGAAGGTGAGTCAGCTTGACTTGGTGTGGTGATGCAACGATGAGAGAATTGGGGAAATGACAAGCGTTAGTTTATTAAGCAAATAATTAATCACTACACATGAAGGAAACTGGGAGAAAATTAAGGTCACGTCCCATCCACATAATGAGTAGAAATTCATGTGGTATATGGTTGCTATATGGATTTATAATTGGGAAAATGCCACATCTTTCGTTTGGAATTGAACTATGCAACTGTTTCGGCAGGGTGGATTGGCTCACCACTACTAGAAAGGCTGCCCCCCCCCCCTTTGTAAAGTATGAGGCTTCCCTTTTATGCTTCATTTTAGTATTCATATATAAGGAGCAGGTATCTAGTGCCATGCTTGTTGCTTAAAAGTCGATTTATGAGAGTTAATTGTTCACTTGACCACACTCTTATTTTTCTGGTCATATACACCATGATTCCTTAAGTTCTTCGCGGTCGGTTAGAAATTTGGAGCCAGTTTGCCATTAGATTTGGTCGTAATGCAAAGTTCGTCAAAATACAACGTCAAAGAAACAACCAGACATAAGTTACGTTTGGGGAGTCTAAAAATTGGCTGCCAAGATGAGGCACCCCACTATACAAAATATGGTGAGACATGGCAAAGGACTTCAAAAGTAGACTGTTTTTATTACCTTCTGCGGCGAACTCGTACTTGCCCAACCAAGCTGCATGCATGAAAATAGGAAATGGAGACCTATTCTTTTTGTAGTGGCTCATGAAGTTTGTCATCAAGAGATCGTAAATCTCGGTGACGTCATCAACAACTGTGCATTCATCCACCATGGCACACTTGGTCCCAGTCTTATCTGTGTAGTCGGTCATTGGGATTTCCCACAAGCCCGGGAATGAGTCTGGGAAAAAATCAAAGTTTTTACTAGAAGTCATAAAAAGAGGTGCGCAAACATTTCTTGAAGATATTTTGGGTGTGAAAACCCAAGGGAAGTAGTGCTGAGCACGTGACTTTAACATCGTCTGTTTTTGTTTCATTGGGGGCCTGGTCAAAACAAAGGAATCTAGAATTTAGGAGGAACCAACATGGGTAGGATATCTTGGTGATTGTTTGATAATAATCGCATCATCTGTCACGAAAAAGGCACTCCTTCACAGTCCTTGGAATCAAATGTTTGGTGTCGTTTCATTAACTAGATGGATATGATGAGGGTGCGAAGAAACTTGTTGCTCTCTACTTTTGTATCTATAAAATGCTCGAAGTGCTGCAGCGACCGCCAAAATCCACTGATAAGAGTTTCCTAAAAGCCTGGGCTTGGGGGAAAATGGCCTGCGATACTCTGGGACGATGTGGAAATAGAATACGGTTAGCTAGAGATACTCCATCTTCATTTGACTCAAAGCCCCATTTAAACGTTGGCAATGAAACAAACATATGTAGTGTAGCATCAAATACCAGTCGGACATGGCTTTACTGTGCACTCTTGTGTCGTCTGGTAATCCAGCGTGTAAGGCCAGAATTCGGTCTGCATTGTCGGCATAGAGCAGTCGTACGTGAATTTACCGTCGTGTAAAGCACGGAACTGATTATTGCCTCCAACTTGCAGGTAAGGTGCTCGAAAGCCTTTCACGCTATCAGCATCAACTTTGCCAAACTTGCGCAGCACTTCCCGCTGTCCCCAGATCTCGTTCCTCCATTCCTCGTATGAGGCATTCTTCCACCACGTGGTCGGCGTTCTATGGGTTATCGAGTGGTCTGCAATTTCGTGTCGCCAATGACGTAGTTGTTGCACCATTTGGTAGTTGGTATATTTATGGCTGACGAAAAATGTGGCGGTTATGTTGCAGCCTATGACAAAGTAAAATAGTCAGAAGAGAGTAAATAAAGAAGAGAGAGCAAATAAATAAAAGTGATGAATTTTTACTGTTTGAAATATTCGTAACTTGAACGAGGTGAATCTTAGATAATTATCAAACATTAATTATATGTTGGGACCGCTTTTTCTATTAATTATATGTTCAATGATGGACGAGATCAAAAGAAGAAGACGCAGAGAAAAATCACCACTTCGTTCAACTCTTTATGACCATTCCATTTTTATTACGACTGCAACCAACCCTCTACTGCAACTGGCCTCCGTTACACTAGCTTGCGTGTCTACTACGAGTGGCTATATTTTTAGATATATTGGTGACCTTAGGTACACGAAAAGCATTTCCGTAGCGACTCCCCACTTCGAATTACCATCAAATTATCTAATTAAATGCTGTCAATATACACTACGTGCTGCCGTGACGATGACGCATCACTCACGAACGATTTCATGTAAACTTATCAAATAGGGTCTGGGCCCCAACATTATATATATAAAGACAGACACTAAACTCTTTAAAAAAAAAGCATCAAATGAAATCTTCTGATCTGGCAAAAACTTTCTCTTCATCTAGATCATGTTCGGAAATCATGGCATTGTGGCATGCCCAATTTATGTTTCCGGGTCGGCACTTCCGCATCTGAATTTTCCATTTCTTGTGAAGAGTTTACGCAAAATTATGTAAAGAATGAAAAAAATGATAAAACTCAGGAAGCTCGAGTTACTGAATGTCCAATTTATCAAAAGTGAAGGAGGGCAAAGTTAGGGCTGGTTGACTTGGCTTGGAGTCAGAAAAGCAGTATTTGCAAATGCTGTAGCTTACAAAATGCTTCAGAAACATACCGTTGTGATTCTTTCTCGCCGTTGTTCCATCATTAAACAGCATCCTATAGAACTCGAAATTTAGCACGTTTACAGCGTCATCAAATGAAAGCATGACCATCTGGGGAACATCCTTCACATTTAGGCCCCCTGGAATGGAAGTGCTGCTACAGCGACAGTCTGGCAACGAACAAATCGCCTCGCTGCAAGGCAAAGCTGCATCGGCATTGGCCAGGCTGGCAAGGAGAATGCTTACCAGTTGCAATAGCATAGTTGTCCTTCTGCTAATACTGATCCACATTTTGCCTGTTGCTGCTCGCAGTGTCGCGTCGAAATGAGTTATTTTGGAAAACAGCCACGGGAATCTCCCTCACGTCATAAGGCGGCGACAGCATGTCACTGTGAACAAAGAACGGACCTGGAACCAGGCACGTGGGAGCCGAGGGTGGGCAGAGAGGCCATGACCCGTAATATTTTGGTAAATCCGAATCATGCAGAAATCCTAACCCAATAGTGCCCCAACGAGATCCAAAAGTGTCCCTTCCAAATGCTAGAATGGGAGTGAGTGGTCATGTTCCCCCTTTTTGATGTGGCCCCCACTTTCTAGATGCTTCCCACATCCCTGCGTGAAGCTGGTCTAGTTTATCCTGGCTTCGAGCCTCTAACTTGGGCTGCACTTCAAGTACAGTTCATCAACGACATAAAACCAAGAAAACTTAATAATTGCTCATAATAGAGTGCCTACACAAGAAAATGCATACGTTGAAGAGTATTTAATCAGGGCCAGCGAAACCAAGGAGACCTGGGGTGGGATCTATGGTTATGCCCCTCCCAATTTTTGCAGAGCAAAGTATTTTTCAAGGTAATGCAGAAAGAAATAGAAAGAAGACCATTATATTCACAATTGCCCGCCCCCATTTTCTAATACACATCGCTGGTCCGGTTAAAAACTGGATGTCTGTATCCATAGGATTCCAAAAGCCCGAATTGACCATTTGCTGATCGGAAATGTTCCTGCATGCTCCCGTGATTTTGTAGGAGATTCCAACAAGGAAGTTGATATGCAAATTCAGATGCAAAGCTAGATTGCAGTTCTAAGAAAATCTAAAAGGGGGTTTTCTGCACAGTCTATTTTCCACACCTTCTTCATTGAATTCCCTTGGAGTGGAAATGCGGTTCAAAATATTCCATTAACCTTTACCAGAGAGAAAGTCATAGGCGCCGACTACGTGGGGGCTTGGGGGCTCATACCCCCCCGGGAATTGCTATGGGGGGCTCAGCCCCCCTGGGAACTTCGTTTTAAATCAATCAAAGAATTGAACTGATGATACTGTAGACCATGATGTTATCTCTGCTTTATTAAAATGTTTTGTTTTGTTATTATACATACTATATATGTATTACGTTATTAAAGCGACAGGTAATTTCTCTACCTTTTAACTTTTTTTAATTTTTTTAAATTTAAATTTTGAGCCCCCCCCTGGGAAAATTAAAAGCCGGCGCCTATGGAGAAATTGAATTAAAAGGTATGAACATTAGGTAGCCATCGTCGGTTCTCATGTGATTGTTTGAAGGTGATTTATCCCATCAGATCTAGAGATCTGGCCTTTTGATCTGGAACTTGAATACGCGCTTTTTTTATAAGGAACCTACCTCAAAGCCTAGTTCCAAAAGTTCCTTATTCGTAGACCTCAAATCATGAGATTTTAGTACTAAAAGTTCATTAAAAGTTCCTTAATTTTCACTGCACATCAAGAAACCTTAACACTTAATAGAGAGAGGGGCGAGACAGCATATGCGGAAACTACTCGACGAAGCACTTGACACGCGAATAGCAAACAATCTATGCGAGTATTGGCTGCAAATGAATGGAACCGGCTTTTTAGTTCTTGATGCTTGCAGTTATAAAAGTTTTCAAATCGAAAAGTTCCTTAGGGATTTCGTTTTTAATAGTATAAGTTCTTTAAATATTTCGGCCTTCTACATGTAGGTTCCTTATAAAGTGGTTCCTTATAAAAAAGCGTGTAATTAGTTTTTGCTTACTCAACTCATTACGATAAATAAATTCTTTCACAGATTAGGAAGTTGGGAGACATCAGCACTAGAGAAGATAAAAAACAGCAAATTAGAAGCTTGATGAGTAAGCGACATGCAGTTGTCATGTAGATAGCTGGACAGACAAAAAAAAGGGAGAAATGGAATTTGAGGAGAATGACACCCGGGCACTGGGTTGAGTTAACAGAAACTGTACTGGTGTCAGATGCAATTCCAGGGTGTCTCAAGGACAAACAAGCGAGTAGACTTCTGAAAAGTGATGACGAAGAGGCAAAGTAAAGGCTCAGCCAACCTGCACCAACATCAACATCAACAACATCAACAACATCAACAACATCAACAACATCATCAAAATAGCAAGGCAACCAACGCTGGCATCAGTGTCGCAACGGAGGAGAAGCAGCATCAGTAAAAGGCCTGAAGATCGAAAAGGCAGATGGGACGGATGAGATAAAAGGGCGGGAGAGGTTGCGTCAGGGTGGACACACAGTAACCTGACGCTAGATTCAGCCATGCTTGCTGGTAGTAGGAGCAAGTTCCAGTAGAATGGCACAATGGGGGTGTTCATAAGACTACCATAGGGAAACAGTGCGGACTATGTCACGATGGGGCATTGCTATGTTACCCAATCTTGTGGAGGTACTATGCAGCTACGACCATTGAAGAACACAGTGGATAGCCGGTCGGGAGAAGAGTAAGCAGGCCTCCGAAGAAGGCGACAACGCTCTCGCAGACTTTCATATTCTTAACACCAATCTGGCAGTTCATTGAGTTCTTGAGACATGCAGCTATCAATGCAGTCGACTTCAACAAGGCCGGTGACAGTACGTACCAAGGTTCACTATGGAAGATCTTGGTATTACATGGAATTAGATGGCCCTACCTCTAGATGGCCTTCCTCAACCTGCTACGTAACAACTGATACAGGTACAGCACAATTACTAGCTACATTAGCGGGGTCAGACAAGGATGCTGTCTTTCACCATTGCTTCTTCTGGCAATTGACTTTAAAGGGACAACAGCTGGACAATACGATCTTGATACCAGGCTACGAGAAGCAGCAGGAAGAATGCTAAAGGACCGGGATTTCGCTAGTGACACTGCCCTGTTGGTGGGATCGATTGACGACTTCCAAGAACAAACGTTGCACCCGGAAGTGGCGTAAAAGAACGAGCGGACAGTCAGCAGAAAGATTACCAAGGCTATTCTGATTGGGAGCATCATCAGTAACAGTGGCAGCAACAACAACAATTGCAACAGCAACAGCTCTGAAACAGTATAGCTATAATCAGTACTAACTGTAGACTATCTCGGTGGACCACGTAGTGGATTACTCGGACAGTGCTGAAACACGATGTAGATTTGCCGGCAGAATTCAACAAACTGCCACTGTTTTCGAAAGAGCAATGTAGAAAATACCAGCAGATTCGGAAATCGTATCCTAGGCGAGGTGTGCAAAAGGAAAAATGCAACTACAAAAATGTAGACACACTTGGCAAGCTATTCTCCAGGCTTTATCGTGACGGTACATTACCAGAACGCGGCCAAACGTGATAAGCTTCAAAAGAAGAGTCAATTATCATGACCAAATTTTGATAAACATTTATATTTGTATGATTTATTTACATAATTTAACGACGCCATACGGTATCTGTTCACAGCACAGCTGAAATTTGAAAATAAATAAGTTTAGATTACTCGTGTTTGTTTAAACCGGTTTACAGACAAGTCATCCAATCACGCAATTATTTAATTGTTTGTCATGCTAAACGTTTTAAGCTTTGACTTAAAAGTGTCATAAATTTGTATGGAAAGTCGAAAAAACATTTCATCTACTCGCAATGTATATTGCTAAAAATTAACTTACTGTATTGTTTACTTTCACTTTGTTTACTTTCATCTATGGAGCTAAAACTATAATTTTAAACTTTCAATGCAAAAAATTAATTTTTCATTTGAAATGCTAAAGATTTTCAAGAATCGAGTTGGCTTGATATTAGGGCAATAAGGCTTTTGGCAAAAGATATTTTGCGGAAACATTGTTTGAGTAATTCAGCAAATAAGGAACTTTCCTTTTTTGTCGAAAATAAAGGGTGCTTTGAATTCGGGGCAATAGATCTGTGGGATGTGACACCTTACAAATAAAATAAATTAAAAACTTAATTAAGGCCTATTTTAAAACTAATGCAAGTTTTTACTCAAGGCAATAGTAAGTTGGTGAATGGTAAGTAGAGGACCAAGGTAGGCATTAATTTCATCGTAAAGTATCAATTTATTGTTTAACTGACCCTGAACCAGCGAAAATTAGTCAAGTACTCTAACAGAATTTTCGTTTTCAACAAGTTTCTATCAGAAAGCTTTGGTAACATTCAGTTTATATTTGAAAACAGTTATAGTTATCCAATTACCACAAGATCGTTGGCAATACGTCATAATGTGTTTTTGCTAGTGTTTATTTTAGCAATTTAGGAAAGATTGAGAAAGCAGCTCATTATAATTGAAATGAAAGCAGAATTTGTGAATAATTTCTAGAAGAAAAATAGCCCATTTTAAGTAACAAAAAGTCCGTTAAGGTCAGGGGGCTGCTACGCTAATAAACGTTTGGGCATACATGAGATGAGCAAAATATAATAAGCAAAGAAAAAAGTGAATGAGTCACTGCTAGCTAGGGGGTGGCAACGAATGTTTTTATGAAATCATGTTAGCATATCAAAAATTGAGTCAGAAAAAAATTAACCAATGATGGCGGTGAATGTTTTTTAAAGAAAATTTTGTCTGTCAAACAATACCTTGGGTAACTTACTATTATTGCATGAAAGTATAAAAAATCAATAAAAGAGAAATAATGGATAATTTAGAAGGAAATGGCCAGCAAAACTTAACTACATCAAACATGCCGTGTTATCGATTATATTAGGTAAAAATTAATCAATATAAATTTCTAGACTTGAAACACAATTTATTCATTAAAACATTTAAAATTACTGTCCTACAGCTACCTAGGATCGTTACTATATTTTTGCAATTTAAGCTGAAAATACAAGTCATGCCAGTTTATATTTCATGAACATAGTGACTTGGCTTAAATTTAAAATTATAAGTACAATAGTTATCAATATATATATTTATTTATAATTAATAGAAGTTGAACAGACTGTTAATATTATTTCTAATAACATACGTGCATCTATTTACATAAGACAATATATTTGGAACAATTTCGTTCGCTTTCATTTATCGTCAATCTACCACTTCCTCAGTTCTCTTCGTTATCTAGAAAAAACATGGGCATGACATGAAAATTAAAAAATCAGACAAATTTCGAGTAACACCAAAGGCGAACCTAATATAACAATCAAAAGCAAAAAAGCAAGCCAAAAAATGCAAAACTGAGAAAAGATTGAGGTTCCACCCCTTATAATTAGAGTCATTGTCACACTTGGATACATAAATAATTCATATTAAAATTTTTAAAAACATTTGAACAAACTGATAATTTTCCTAAAGGATATTATATAAAATTACATGATAAAATATCAAAATATTATATAACAAACAACAGTGCTCTTTAAAATTCCACAATAAAATTCGTTAGAAATGCCTCTAATATATGTGACTATATATTGAAAGAGAATTCCCCTAAAATTAATATTTAAAATTTTGTTGGTCAGTGAAATTCTGGTTTAAGACAGCTATGGCGAACTTCGGGTAGGGTATTATCTTCTTAAAAATGGTTGTGGCATTCATTAGATAAGCGAAAGAATAAAATTGGAAAAGCTGCAACTACTCTAGGTGACTGAGAAATGAAAGCGAATTCCTTTTATATCTTCATCAGTGATAAAACCGTTATTTAATTATGATAAAATGCTTTCTTTTATCCACATCTAATCAGTATGGACAAGTAAAAGCCATATTTTAGGGTCCGCCCTCCCTTCGCTTATTGATACATGACCCATGCAAAAGTGCTTACCCCAAATATTGACAACAAAAGGGTGAAATATATAAACAAAGAACCGTTCTTTCTATTTTCCCTATTCCCAGTGGCGAGTTACCACTTACTTCCAGCATCGACGCATGCAATGTGTAATAAAATGTATTTATATCCGTTATCGATCAGTCTTGTTGTTACCCGCAGAGATCTGGGGGCCCGAGAGCCTCTCGCAACTCCATGACTCCTCCCGAGTGTCTACTTTAATTAAAACGGATGGGCGACACTGTACTTAACCCCCTAGTCAAATCAGCCCAGTAAACGATGCTCAATTCACAGATCTTGCTCAGCGCTGCCCTGTCCAGGGAGGCAAAACGAACTAAATATTTGGTATTGACCCGTATATAAGAAATAATTTTTTGGTCTTTCAAGTCTAATGTGTTTCTTATAAAATGGGATATCATTTAAATTCAGGGTTCTTTTTTATTCATAAAACCATATTATGAGATCATCTATCTACTCAGACGCGAACTCAGTGATTGTGATAAAAGTACCGTATAATATTTTTATTTATGTCATTTACGCTTTTAGGAAACGCTAAAAATAATCCAGAAGAGTGCTTTTTGCTTAGTTTGCCTTTCAAATTCTATTTCGTTTGACCAGTTTAGAATGATTAATGTTCTGCTCTGTTCTGTTAGAATAATTACGGTTTGAGCTACATGGAAATTTTTGTATAAGGAAAAAGATTTTAGAGGCCTCCACCAGTTCCTTATCTAAGGAGTTATTTCTTTAAATAATTAGGGTCTATGTTTCTAAAAATTGTGCTTCGTATATGTGGGACACTTATGTATATGGGACTTGTGTAGGCTCTTGCAAAAATTCCTGTAAAAACAGAATATTTTCCAAAAGGCCTAAACTAGATAGATGTGAAAGAAGCTACGTCTAGAAAAGAACTTCACGCAAACTTAAAAAAAAACCCAAACAAGAAAGGAAAGAAAACATATCAAATAGAATTTTCTACGAAACTGAGCAAAACTGGACAAAACTGGACAAAACTGAGCAAAATTGGACAAAATTGAGTAAAACTGAGCAAAACTGGACAAAACTGAGCAAAACTGGACAAAACTGAGCAAAATTGGACAAAACTGAGTAAAACTGGACAAAACTGAGCAAAACTTGGAACTGAGCAAGGCAAAACACGGCTGGGAAGGAAACCAAACAATCCGAACATTACCCTGAGCAAAAACCTATTCATCGCTGCTCAGCGGAACTTCTGTATACCTGAGGCTTACAGGGAATTTGCAATAACTTCTAAAACATTGTTGATCTAGTATTAAAAAAATAAATTGTCGCTTTGTCCTTCTGAATCTTGTTCGCTACCTGCATTAGTTGTCAATTCCCTACCAATTGGTTGAACATAGCTTATAGCATTTAACGGGAGACTAGAAAGGTATGCTGAAAATTAAAATGAAAGTCGGGCATAAAAGCAAAGAAGCTGGTGTTGACATTAAAAAATGCCAAGCTTGGCAGTAGGTATTGTATGCACAAATGAAGCAAGGCTTGGTATCTAAAATGACCGCCTTGCTGGGTCTCCACTAAAAACTGCCAATACTCCTGGATAGATGGCGCACAAATGCTAAAAGGAGAGGGGGGGGGGGCAATGTCACTATTGGGCCATCTTGTGTGATATAGAAAATAAAACGTATCAAATACACTCCAGCTGGCCACTGACTTCTTTCATGGGAATGTTTGACTTTAAAGAAGCTGGCACTTTTTTAAATGCTACATGTGGGTAGCAAAATCGCGCAGTTATAGTCTGTAAAGTCTTACAGATGGAGAAAACTTGATAAAAAGTGAAAAAGAAGATAAAAGGAAAAATACAACATTATAAATTTGGGTACTTTTTTGGCACAGAAACAGCTGTGGTCCAAGTTAAAGGCGTTTGCACCAGAAGATTTGCAGCACAAAGAAATTATTACCTTGATGCAACCATGCAGAACGAAAAAGAGTGCCAAGAAGTTCAAGTTTTTGTTGCTCTGGGTTAGATTTAGGGCTGTTTGAGCCACCACAGGGGGAGAACACAGCATGGGTAGGCAAAAACACAAGGGTAGGCTATTCTGCATAACGTGTTTGCTTCGTGCAAAGGTTACTGTATACATACCTGCAAATAACTCGTTTGTTTCGACTGAGGGACTTTCGGATTTATCATCCGTTCGGTCACCAGTGATGAGGTAGACCCCGACGAAGGAGAGCATGCAGCTAAATGGGAATGGAAGGAGACATCTTGATTGGTGGCTTTTAAACACGTGTTTGCAAATGCACTAGATCGAAGGGAGGCTTGAACATAATAACAGCCGCTAGATACAAGCATTGTCTGATTAGAATTTAAAAGCTGTCAATCTGATTGTTCGAGAAATATTCGAATTGTTTGACAATGAAGAAGTATAATCTTGAGAACAACCCCCTGGACAGCTGATACTTTGCTATTCAGCCAGTAATAGGGTAGGTACTCTTTGAAAAGGTGGAAGTTTCAAGTACGTTTGGCAAACGTTATGATTAAATTTTCAGAAAAATGTATGGAGGAACATACCCAAACAAAAACATAAATATCTCAATGAACTGAAGGCCATAGAATTCTCTGTAGAACACAATACCTAGGTAAAAAAGAGAAAATTTGAAAAGTACATTGTCTACTCCTGTTGATCAGCTATCACTAAAACGTTACTAGACTAAAACGTAAATAATAATTCATGGGATCCTAAAATGTCACTATGGAAGTGAAAATTTGAAATTATTTGATCGAGTAGAGTACATTGACTTGGAAAGGATTTTGATAGAGTCATTACGAAAAGTTTTATTTTCTGGACGGGATTTAAATCAACAATTGGCAGAATGAGAAACGCACACGAAGGAAAGAACAAATGTCGAAAGATGAATGCAAAGCGAGGCTAACGTGTGAAGGCTAACGTGGCAGAACTTCACTTGATAGCTGATCGAAGCGCCGTTTGATATAACTTAACTGCTAGTAACAGGCGGCCTCTTATCAAGATCGGTAGAACAAAATTCACAACTTAAATGACATCATCAGGGCCGGTTTATTATCAAAGGCCACAAGAGGTACTGGCGGATCAGATAACCACTGCAGTTTTCTTTGCTTATCTCCGCTCAAGGCGAGATCAATGACAAAAACCAGCTTTCTTATCACAGTCACTTGACTGCCCAGACAAAACAGACCACGGACGTAGAAACAGTCGTGTCTATCTCGGCGAACTCAAACAGCAAGAGCTGGCGAAAAGCAAACGAGAACAGTTGTACGTACCGCTGATAATAGCACTGATGGTGAAAAGGACGAAATTGGTGGGCACAACCACAGTGGCATCAAAGGCTTTCATTGCCCGGTTGAGGCATCTGCAATCAAAACAAAGATATCATGCTGCTCGAGTTTTCGCGTTGGTTTTCAAGCTGCTAGCAAGCTTCTCAGCGGGAAACAAGCTATTTGTCTGCCACACGGTAGCTAAGACGATCAATCAAACCGTAATAATTTTGCAGTAGCATTAGACTCAAAATAAGGATCAAACATCTTGCATTAAAAGGTCATCGTTAAATAACAATTCTAATTATTTGACAGTGAAGCGATATTGTGCAATAGAAACATTGCACTTTCTTGTTCTTTTCTAATTGGAAGGTTTGGCGGGTTGCGGTTGTTGTTGTTGTGGGCTCATTGAAGCTTGCAACAAGAGGCAAATCCCTTGAGAGTGATATAAGGATGGCTCTAATTTAGTTGGTAGCAATGGGAACTAGAGCAGCATTGGTAACATCAACAATGTTGGGAGACATATTGAAAACTAGCGTATGCGCCAGGCTAAAGATACAAAAATTACTAGCATCGAAGAAATAGATTCCTCAAGAATTAAATTTTTTACACAAAACTTTCGCTGGACCAATAATATTATCAGAGCCAATGATACCTGACTTGGCCAATGGCGGTAACGACCATGACGATGATCATGACGTAGAAAATGGGGTGCGTCAACTGCATGCTGCCTTGGAAGGTGATACTTATCATTGAGGACACTGCCTTCGCCGATATGACAGTAAAAGACCCTGCGGAGAAAAAGCATCTAGTCAGTGACTCAGCTCCTTACACAATGTTGTGACTACAATCCTGGCCAAAAGGTTAGTGTACTGGAGAAAAAAACCACTAAGATTGGAATTTTATCGCCAAAATGGTATAGAAACCCCTGCAGCAATGTTGGTTTTTTGGAAAATACAAAAGTATCAGTTACCGAAATGAGTAGAAATAAGCATCTCAACATTGCTTGTGGGGGGGGGGGGTTGGGGGGTGGTGAGTGTATCTTTTAAAAAAGGCAGCAATTTGCTAGCCAGTCCACTATCTTTTGGCCAGGATTGTAGGTTCTACAGTTTGTTTGTCATGGTCCTTAAGGAGGTGGTGCTTTGTTGTAGCTTGGTGTGATTCTAAAATAATTCTTCAAGGCCACTGCGCAGTTTATGTGGGTGTGGACGCCTTACACCATTCATACATCATTTAAAGTCTTACGTTTCATTTACACTTCCCTTCAAATAGTTCTAAGAATTTTCACAAGCAAGACAAATATTATTTTAAGTCGCGCCATGTTCACCGTACGAAACAAGGAACCGCCTATTAGTGTAAATATATATAGACCAAAAGTCTGTAATTTTGATAAAAAATCCGAAGTGTACAAATAATGATGAGCCACAGGGTCTACATAAGTCAGTTCGTATTATTTCAGGATATTAGCTAAAGTTTTGTTACTCCACTGCAAGAAAAGCTTTTGAGCTAAATACAAAACAAAGCTAAACAATAAACGCACCTAAGATAGCAACTTGCAAAAGATGTGTTAAGATTTCTTCCTGTTCTTTTGTTCGTTGAACGTAGACTAGAGCGCCGAATGCCAATAATTCTAAAAACTGGAAAGGAAAAATACGCGTGGATCATTATCCCAGTCACTTTAAACGTAAAAAAGTCAAATCTAAAAAATACTGCATTGACCAATAGTCAATGGAAAAGACTAATTAAGGTAAGAAAACAATCAAGGCTCTAATATTCTGTTTTTCGTTGCGTAACGCTTAAATTTTGCAGTGTATCGGACAAAAGTATCTTTAGTGACTCCTTAATGCAATTCTAAAAATGCATCAATCTCATTGGTACACAAATCGGATAACAAAAAGGGCGCTACTTACTAAATACAACAGAAAGGTCCACTGCTTCAAGTATACAACTATATCCTTCGCCATCAGAACTGTATCTTCCTGTTAAAAGTATTCGAAGTGTAATCAATACAAAGTAAAGATGGATGCCATAAATACAGCTGGGGCATCACGCGGCATGTTATCTAGTTTTGGATTTACTGGGTTCAGTTTGCAAACGTACATTGTAATTGCGAATAGTATAACTGTATTTAAAGCACGAAAAAATGCACATCAGCCGATACATATGAAATGAAACTCTTATTATAGTCTAGATAGAAATGATGAGCTGTATTAATAAATACACTAACAGCATCGAATAAAACAACAAAGTTAAAATTCAAGGACAAAGAAGGTTAGGCATTATTATTTTCAAGGAAACATCGAATGCCACTGTGATGCAACTTTGTTGATAAATGGAACTCAAAGTAGAGAGCGAATCAATTGCAAAAGGCCATTCAGTTTAATGGAACCTATACCTACATTTTTATAGGTATCAATATGCCACAACAATAGCATCTGCTTATCATTACTGGAAACCATCGTTTTTGTAAAGTCAGAGTAGAAAGCGGAATTGAAAACTAGCATAGATTTTAAAATGATAATTTTTCAAGAGGGATGGAGAGAAAAAAATGCAAAATTATACCTTCGTTGAAAAATTTATAAGAAGAAATCCACCAACGATAGCTAGAGAGATGCCTGGAAAAACATAATTATCATGAGTAATAGTCAATAACAATCGCATCTTTTTCTTTAAAAGATATCCATGATATGAATAAATGAAAATAGATGTAAAAATACCAATACAATAATAAACACTCTCAGGAACAGAATGTTATTTACTATAAGATGTGAAAATGGGATTCATCTATTTATAGTAGAAATTTCTACTGAGAATTAAAAACACTTAATATTAAAGGATTCAAAGAAATCAGGTCCAAAGAATAGGTTTCTTTCTTTCTTTTTCTGTCTCTTTCGAGGCTTAGTTTCATGATCTCTTAAATGGCCTATATGATGTCTGTTGGCCAGGAGCCTGATCAAGACATCAAAGCAAACTTCATCAAACAAGCAAACTTCGTCAAATGATATGGCCAAGAACAGGCAAAGATTGACTGGCACAGGACTGGGTCTAACGAATTTTCATAAAAAAATTGAATCACCTAAAATATCTTGGTATCGAATTGTTTCTTTAAGATAGAGGACTGCAATTGCGGCATTGGCTAAAACGGAAAGAAAATTTGCTATTCAAAGTTCATTATAAAGAAGTAGCGAAATTGAGTTCATTCTTGTGAATTTTTCTATTCAAAATTCACGATTGCAAAGAAAACGTCGGTGAAGAAGTTTAACTGCAATTAATCATTCTTGAAACAACACAAGAACTTGTAAGTGTGGGCATGGCCCTAGGGTCTAAGTGATTTCTGAGTGGCTTTCAAGATGAAGAAAGCACAACACCAGAAATAGACAAGGCTATATGAATACTCCGCTTGTTTAAATGCATTGACAGGGAGAAACACAAAGCGTATAAATGCAAAACAGCGGGACCTACATAGGCACTCATCATGCCACGATTAAGTAGATGCGCCAAAGAAAGGACATGGCTACTACCAGGGAAAATTGGTCTAGGTGTTGAATGTGGCTTTACAACCATGGCTATTACGAAGAAGATGACTTAGCAAAGAGGCCACTCTGTCAATATCGATCTGGGCCTACAGATGGCTCGGGAACTTCCGTCCGGTCAATGCATTCTAGACCGGCACATGAAAACAACGAACGAGTGTCCAGTATATTTACCAATGACAGTTGTTGTTCCCAAGGGTGCAACGAGAGAGGCTGGAGCAAAGCCATATGCAGAGAAGTTGCCAATTTCACCAAATATCATGAGGATTATGCCAAGCCTGGAAGTTGAAAGAATACTTGAACTTCAAGAAGAAGAGGTATTAAAGATTGTAGATACTGATACTTCTTAGGAAAGCTATATTGAATATCAAATGTCTTCGTATCTTTTTAATTCCTGCCATCTTATTTCCAAAATTGAATTTGTTGCCGTAAAACTGAAATCGCTGAGAAGCGACTGTAACGGAATAACCCTAACAAACAAAACTGCAACATATTCGTACACTTCGACAAAACTCTCTAAAGAAGTTTTCAATTTTTAAAAATTGCCAAACCCTGACTCAACGAATTAGACTTTAAATAAAGATCTGAAGCTGTTTCTACAAACCACCAGGTCCTGCTTTTCAGATAAGCATTCTCGGGTAGATCTGGGTCCTGTTGGTTGTGGGAATATTTCTAAAAGGGAGTCAGAGAGGTCAAATCTCAATTCAAAAGGTCAAATTTCAGGTGAAAGGTCAAATCACTTCACAAAAATGAGACGAAAAGCATAAAAGTAGAAGCAACATCTAGACATAAAAAGAATCATTATATAATTAATGCCTCTAAACATCATATAGATACATATCGCATTTTGATACTCAATTCAAGTTTTGAATTCTCAATCTTAATTCTCAATATGTTGGTGTTCTTAAACTTTGCGGTAAAGGAAGATGCGAAAATTGCAAAAGCCAGTGGCAAGTTCTAAAGATGAGCACCTGCACACAGCAAGCAGCCGTGAGGGAATAATAAAGTTGGCCTGGTAATAAAACTTGGGAAATGTCACTGCTCCCTTTTATTCAATAAAAATAGTCTTGTTTCTTTTAATAAAATCGGTGGGAAGGGAAAATTTCAAGTGAGAAATCCTACGAAAGATAAAGAGAAAAACCATATAAAATCACCTGAATATTCATTGCTATACTGATCAGAAAATTTCCACAAATCGCAAGGACGATTCCCATAAGAATCCTCTAAAAAAACACAACACAGTTATAACAAAGCCAAACCAGCATGGGAGGCTTATTTAGGAGCGAATCAAATATGGCCTTCCACCCAAATTAAAATTTTCTTTACACACATAATATCAATTACACGCAACTTCTCATGCAGATTTCCTGGCAAAATCTGAAATAGTCCCTCTTATTCAAAGCTTGAGTAAACTGTTCGTGCTATAGAAAACGTTTGAGGCAACTTTTAGTTACGAGGCAGAAGGAAAGAAAAAAGCACGTGCAATCATTTCAAATATCTCAAAATGCTACGCACAGCTAAACAGCGGATAGCTGAAGACAAGAAGTTAAATATTGATGAAACAGGATCAAAAAAACCTCAATGGAAAGCTTGCTACGATCTGCCAGTCAGTGATGGATCACTGAAACAGCGCAATACTTTCGAAAAATTCAGCTTTTTATTATTGTGCAGCAAGAGAATGGATGGGTCAAATAATTTGCATTTATAACAAGCACTGCAATACGTGTTTCCAGTAATGTGAAATCCAAAACACGAATTCACCTCCTACAAAGAAGAAACCTCGCAAAATCGTTGGTCTACCACAGCTGCCGGAAATTCTCTAATTGAATCCATCTAACTATATGCATTATTTATGTTGCGCACTTCAATACTGAAGTTAAACGTTAAACATTAAACTTCGGAGCTTTCCTCAAAGCAATCCTTTGTCCCGTGGATTAGATGAGTGTCAGTTTAAATAAGCAATTTCTAAACCTAGGCCATTGTATGCGACAGCAACTAAAGATAGTTAACTCGATTAAACTTATCAATAGCTCTAGGTGATCGGTAGAAATGCCTCAACACATGAAAATAATTAAGGTGTGGACGCAAAGTGTTCTGCCGTGCAAAAATTAAAACGGTTTATCAGCCAGGAAAAGCGAATAATAAGAGTGGAGAGCTTTGTGCATAACCTACACGGACGCATACGGACGGTTGTACTCCTGATAATTGCTTTCAGCACGAAGGTTCGCGACAACAAGTAGACTTGATCTCTCAAACATGATCAAATCATTCTAAATTCTACAGCCTTAGTCTGAGCCTCAATCATTACTGTAATATGATAGAGTGGCCTACTTTGATGCGTAAAATTTCAATAGTCAAGGCGGAAAACCAAATGTTTGTCTTTAGAATAACATTAATGAGATAGTTGCTTGTAAAGTTGCTCTTTAGATAGTTATTTATGAAGTAAGCTTAGCAAGGAAGAATAATTTCATGAGCGTTACAGCAGTCTTTCGTAAAGGACTAATAAAATACATGCGTTATTCCACAACAGCTCATTTGCAGAAAGGTAAACAATATGAATAAATATCCTCTAAAATTGAATTTACGAGAAAGATTGTCAGCTGGCATTCATTTGATTCTCTCTCTAGCAAACAGATTTAGCTTGATTTCGGATTACGTGTTCCATATTTTACGAAAATTTTTGAGGTTCTACTCAAGTCTCTTTCAAAAACAAAAGCTTAAAGGGTTCATGTCTATTGTTTTTGGCAAATAATACTTCAAGGATTCTTGACTTTGTAAATCTCAGGGCACAAAACACAACTCAAACTGCAGCCATTAAGAAGAGGTTTTGCTGTTTTTTTAACCATAGCTTAAAAGATCAGTAACACGTTTTGCACTCTGCTTCTCAAAATGTGCTCACAAGCTGCTTCTCTGTCAGCTTTGCATAACGCAGATGTTTCACTTAACCACTTTTGTTCATGAGAACAATAATATTTCCACCCAAGCTACAGCCAGATTTGCACAAAATGCCAAAAGCTTTATAGAACAAAACTGTTTCCAAACGAAGCTAAATCAACAGTCAACAATATTCAATTAGAGTTTGCATTAAATGTGCTTTCTTGGCAAAATGATGTATGCATGTAGATTTTTGTAACAATAAAATCTAGAGCCTTTGATTGAATCTTATTGAGTGCTTCTTAGTGATCTTTCAATCAGGTTGACAAAATAATCAAGACAATGTCATGTCAATACAAATAGCTAAGCCTTCTCAGTTAATGAAGGATCTTTGAAGGGAAATGGTAGAAATTTAGCAACAAATGAAAAAACAAATTTAGTTCATAATGTCTAGAGACCTTCCACTTGCAAGCACTTTTCCCTAAACAACAGGATTGATTGAAATTTCAAGGCATGAAAATTGTATTTTTTGGCAAGCAAGAAAATTTGCTTTGATGAGAAACATAATATCAAAAACAAAGAGTCTGACTTTAATACATCTGGTACTTGGTTCTCTTGACAATCCAAGCATATTTTATAAAATAAATCCCACTGTCTTTTATCTACTTTGTAAACATCTCATTCAAATGGGTATATTCACCAAGATAGGAAAACAAATCTAAATTTAATGTTTAGAATTAATGAAAGACACTAATTAGAGAATCATCATTGCTACACAAATAAACATGGGTCAACTGCAAGGTCTTAACGCTTGCTGCCTTACTTCAGGAAGCTTGAGGCTCTAGTTTAGAGGTTAGGGCCAAGCAACAGCAAAAATAGTAACACAAGAAGGAAGAAAAAGAAGTACAATAGTTTTGTGGATACTGAAGCAAAGAGTAATAAAATTACACAGACTCAATAGGCATAATTGTAGGACAATGTACATTTTAGTAATGTTAGATTCAATACTATCAAACACTGAAGTCATATGTAAGAATGACTCAGCTAAAAAGTATTCAATGTAGAGACAGGTGACATGTGAAGAGAAAGATGTAGCAATTATGATGCTGTCTGCATGGAAAAGTCAAATGCAAATTTAAAAATGGATCCGACTAGTCAGCTGCCTTGAAAAAAGCACAGATGGGGTGACAATGCAAATAAAACTATTTTCAGAAACAGATAAGAACTAAAATAAGAAATGAAAGACTTGGATAATCTCCAAGGGGCTTTTACGCTTAATATCAGTAAGATGTACTTGGATAAAATAGTTGAAAGTGTTAATTGGTTGAAAGAATTAAAAGTGTTACAGAAGATGCTTTTGCCTTTGATCTAGCTTACCCGAATAGGCTTCTGTTTACTTTCACTACTTAGTACTCTAAAAACTTTTAGTTTCATTAACTACAGTATTATTATGTTACTGCTGTTGTCATTGGATTATGAAACAAACAGAAAGAATTAAGGATTCAAAGCTAATCTCATCTTGCTCTTCCCTTCTTCAAGCTTTAAAGCAATTACAACTAATTACATATTGCCACATTGGTCTGAATTTGTTGCACAAATTTAGCTAACAATCCTTTATGTGTATGTTCATAAACCAGATAAGGAATTTATTTCAAATTAATAACTGACTTTACAAACTTATAATGATTCCATACTGAAATACTTTTCAAAAAGCTCTCTAAACTCCCATATTAGTAGATAAAAAAATTGATGATCTAGCAAAAACCAAATCTGCTTACAGATCAACAAAGAGAAGTTTTTATAAAAACAAGCAGCTTAGTTTTCTTATATGCTTATTGAAATTACATGGAGTATTGATTTTTTAGTTTTCTGTGTCTTCATGAGCACAGGAGAAGTTTTTTGAGCTTCTAACAGTCAAATGAAGCTTTATGTTTGCTTTGTGAATTTTCCTGCAGGTGGAAAAATATACACAACAAAACTTTTTGCTAAAATAGAATAACTTGGAAATTATGTGATACCCAAAGTGACACTGATGGGATTAGAAATAGGATGCAGTGATAACTCTATTTATGATTCAGTTTAATTAGAAATAACCTTCCAACTTTATCTTACTGCTGCTTAGTCTAATTGCAGATAAAACATTTCTGCAGATGCAAACAAACATTGTACAAGCGTGATGATGAGCTTGGTGTAAACAATCCGACAAGTTCTTGCAGTATCCATTCTTAACCGATGCGCAAATATTATTTAGAATGCTTAGAAACTTTTACATAAAAGGCGAAAAGCAAGAAAAACATATGGGCGTGAAACTTTAAGCAATTTGACCGACATTTATTTAGCGCAGAGGAAAACCAGTTCATCCCAACGATACAGGACTCTAGTTTAGCATGTCTCCGATAAAAATCAACCTAGAGCTATGATGATATTGCTTTGAAAGTGCATTGCCAAAAGAAACTACACTCAAGTAAATAAAACGAGCAATGAATGGCTTTCAAACGCACAAAAGTGGGAAATTATACGAAACGCACTTTCGAAACTGAATACATAACAAAACGTACAAACCTCGTTCGATGGAATGAATTTTGCCGGGCCATTGATGAAGTTCGTGCTATTTTCAGATACGTTTGCCATTCATATATAGTTGGAAAAAACGTTCATAATTCTAAGTTTGCATCCAGCCTGTTATGTAGTTCATCAAAGGACTGCAAAGAGGTCCTGCTGCAAAGTGTACGGAAGAGAGTTGCTTGACCGAGGCCTTCTTCAAATGAGCGATCAAGCATAAAATTAAACTAGAAATTAAGAGAGATGGATAAAATATTGGTAGAAGTCCACCATATTGAGAAGACTGCATTCAGTTGGCTACGTCTGTTGTATTCTGTTGAATGGATAACGCTCCGGATCCATACATATTGTATGGATTCTCTTTCTCATTTTTTGCCGAAACACCTGCGGAACTCCTCAGCTTAAACAGAAACCATTTCGAACTAGCCTCTCATTCAATCACTAATCTCCACCAAAACAAAGCAGCAGGATCTGGAATCTCCCATTGCGGAAGAAATACAGAGAGGACTTGAGGTGATTTCCTACGAAGAGTGTTGCACCTAACCTTTTTTGAAAGGGCAATGAATTACAGAGTATAGCATGACATTTTCCTATATATCCTTAAAATTCTGCTAAGAAATCATTTTCCACTTTTATTTCTTTGATATTGACAAAAACTAGCGAGAAGGGCTGAAACACAAATACATTCGTCGTCGCAAGAAATCATGTCGCCTATGACACATTTTTTTATTAGAATACCTAATTATTTTTTTCAAGCCTCAATATTCTAAAAAAAATTTGATTTTGAGTCTAAGTTTGGTGTATATATTACACACACAAATATTTATATAGTGTAAAAAGTGTCAATTTTACAGTTGTTTTGCTTTGGGAGAAAACTCAGATTAAGGAGAAATTTTAGTCTTGATGAAGGTTGAGCCTGGCATTATTCTGAAATTTGAGCAAATTGGAGCAATATTCCTATAGATTTGATTCTTATAAAGAAAACTGTGTAGCAAATATAAAGACTAGTTGAATTGTTTCGATGGGTCTTTTTAGAAAACTGTTTTTAGAAGTGAGTCATGTTAAGAAGGAAGAGATATAATTGAAGATGTATAAACGATGACAACAGTTAATTTCTTCTCGACTGCTTGATAGGAATTTAGTTTGTGCAATATTCGCATAACTTGCAGCTGCACTTTGCATTGGTTCCTTACAAACTCCTTAAATGCTACGATTTTAAAGTTTGGTTTCATTTGTTTTCCTTTCAATGAAAAATTCACCTTGCATTTATGTAACTAGGGGAGGCAATTATCTTATTACAGAAGGTATCAGTTCCGGAGCAGATAGAGGCCGTGCCCTTTCAAAATTTCAGAAATAAAGCCTTAGTGTCCCCTCAGGGAAATTCGATTTTGTTACCTTTCTTCGAAAATTTTTGAGGTGATTTCCTAACAAAGCAATTTGGATCTAATCTGGATTAAGAGCACTTTGCCCTTGAGAGCGATGTTTTATTGAAAAACATAACCTTCGACGACTTCTATAATCAGTGGCAATAAAAACCTAGAGAAATCTGAAAATTGCTCCATTTCTTGCTTTTTGTTATATCTCGAAGAACAATAGCATGAAAAATGAACAGCCATTCGTCAATGAAAAACAGTTCAACTTACTTATCCTCTCTATATAAGAATTGATTAACGAAATATTATTAAGTTTTCGTATTCGCGGAATTAAACTATCAGCTTCTTTAAGTTAATATTTTGAAAATTTCAAATGCAAAGTTAATGCAAAGAAACAATAAGTTCATATTTGGAAAGTTTTAAAAGCAAATGAAAGGAAATGGAAGGGTGTGGCAGCGGTTAAAAGGCGTGGTAATCCAAAAAAAGTTTCCAACGTGACGCTTGGTGTCCCATGGAGCCCGCTGCGGACCAGGAAGGAATAAGGCCCCTAGATATATGTCGATGCAAGTCAGATGCTCTTGCGCACTACAGAATACGTAGGGGCGAGCTGAGTCTTGGCGTCTTGTCATTAATGTGTTTTGATCAACAGACAGGCAGAAACACAGGCAATTGAATACAAGGGGGACGTTGCGCATTGCTTTTTCAACATATGATTTACAGCAATTTCTCGGAAAAACAGTGGCAATCTTGAAATTTAATGACAGCTCGAGTCCGGCATAATTTAGGCCTATTTGATGCCTACTCAGCTCCAACACCCACTTTTAGAACGACACAACCCTTAACGCCTGAACATTAATGGTCTAGTTCCATGTTTGTAGTGTTGTGTAAACTTGTGTCGGTATGCAAAAATCCACTCGTCTAAGGATCCAGACACCGCTTTTGGCTCTTTCGTAAAAGGCAGACCTAGGCAGGGAAAAAGGTTAAGAGGTGATAATTCTTGACTTTACTGTGAAATTTTAGAAAACAAAACTAGAAAGTTGTGCGGTGCTGCTTTTAGGGGCGACATAAAGAAGAAAATTGCAGAAATTTCATTTTGTCTTAACAATTTCGTCCGGGATTGCAGGTCCAAAATGATTCCATGGTGTGGCTAGGTTAAGTTGGGAGCAAATCTAACTGATTTCATACGTTACAGTGCTCTTTTAGATTCAAACTTTACATAATGAGGAGATTAAATCACGCCATCAATATTGACGTCACCATTCGAGCAATTTAGCACGTGTCTCTGTTGATATACCCGCGTAAACAGCAATGTGCAAGACAAGATGCTGTTACTCAGCAGACCAGTGAGGAGGAGATCAACAAGAAAAGTGATTGGTTGCAGTAGGATCTAACTGCGCCTTCATTCTCCATAACTATTGACTAATCGACTTAATCTTGTTCTTCTGTGCTACGCTCAACAGAATCCTTACACTTCACAAGTTTTCGCCTTCTGCTCTAGCAGATGATGACTTTTCTTCAATACAAGCGACATTTTAGCAAAGCATAAGTTAATCAGATATAAATAGTGGGAAATGGAAATTTAAAACAGAATTCATTGAAAGTTCAATTAAAGACTTGGCCGTAAGCTTATACTGTAAATTTTAAACCAGTTCTACGTAGCGTGCTTTCTATAAAGAGTCTATCAGGAAGGGGGTATAGGAAACGGAGGGGGGGGGGGAATGGGGAGGACTGGAGTCGATTGTTTTGGGGTTAAGAAGTATTGAGCCGTTTTTGGTGTTCAACTTGAATTATAAGTTCCTGTTCTTGGTGGGAACTCGCATGACCACGCCCATTCAGTCCAAGATGGGCACATTATAGTTGTAATTCAAATTAGTTTCTTTCAAATGATGCAAAAAGAGCTTAGAGCGGAAATAATGGACCGATTTCAGATGACACATTCGCTACTTTTTGAAGGAGCAAACTGGCCTTTCTTGGTCATTATACTGCTGTTCATTTCGTCATTTATGTTTCATTTTCTTTCTACATTGTGCTGCATTTTCTCTTTTCGGTCATCCACTTTGACCTGCAACTTTCTCTTCATCCTTTAGCGCAGTACACCTACAGTCTTCGTGAATCTGACGAAAGGCGAGTCTAAACTTGACGTGGCAAATACATAGTGACAATGTTGCAAAGACTAAGGGGTGGCTTTGAAGAACACGAAAGCTTAAAAACATTGGAAAGGGAGGGGGCTTTTCGGATAAGAATGCCAGCATTCAGTACTTTGTTTCTAAACAAAGACTACTAGCTTTGGCCTGCAGAGGGAGGGGGAGTTTCTGGCTTCGGGTTCACAAGTAAGGGGGTTCTTCAAGTTGATTCTTGGCTTATAGAAGAGTAACGTATCCCTATAATGATGACAAGCAAGCCGCTAGTCGTAGAAAATACTAATCAACCTTGGCTTATCAATGAGATTCGTTAGCAGTGCGCTAAACACGGAGCTGTTCTCCGGTATGACGCTCTACCTGGTCCATCGCTCTACAGGGAAACACCCACAAAGGTGGAACAAAACAGAGGCCTAATCCATAAAATTATAGTATTAAAACGATCTACTAACAAAACATTTAACGCAAATCTCTAGTCCTGAATGCTTTTCACTGATTATTAAAGTGAGACCGATATTAGATGACAGACTACCTCAGTACTCTTCCTGTTCATCCCCAAGACCCTCGCCTTCTTCAGGAGCCGCGAATCCATCCTGAAAGGGAAACAACCACACTTAGAATAAGGAGACTAAAAACAAGGCGTGGTTTCAAAAACTGCATTAAGCCAAAAAGGGAACAAACGCACGTGAATAACTGAGGCCAGCAACACAGAGGGCAATACTATTACCAGCCTGAATAATTGCGAATTAATGTAATACAGTAAGTGCCCGCAAAATAGATACCAGTTTCTTCAATACAGCCTGTTCAGTTTCCTAATAATAAAGAAAAGGGTATTAATAAAGAAAAAAGGCCGAAAGGTTTCTTATAACATGGTAAAAAAGCCTTCAGATGAAAAATCTCTACATACATATAGGTTGGCTTTCGTTTTAAAAAACAGGTGTGAACCTGAGTATACTATAAATGCACTGCTGCACATAATAAACTATGGTCTAAGATAATAGAAAGTGCAAGTTAGTCAAATTTGTGTACTTCTGCACGAATTTATGTATTTTAAAATGACCTCATCAAAATCTCCTTTAAGAAAACTTCCTAAAACCAGGCTGAAAGTTTCTTATATGACGATACCAGCTATCAAAAATATCAGCCTGAGGTTCTTATAAAATGGCTTCTGTTTTGCGGGCTCTTACTGAGACTAGATCAAGTAAACCAAAGCCTACCTCTGTCGCGTACAGAATCTGTAAAATGCGTTGGTTGACTTCGGATTCCGGATCGATTTCTTGGCACAATACCTCAATATCACGAAGCTTTCCAAAATAGAAATCCCTCTCTTTTTCTAGGCCCTCTATAGTTACTTTCAGCTCTGCCATCTGGGAAGAAAGTTATAAGCATCATACCACATTCTTGATGGCTAGTGAGCCATTGCTAAAAAGCAAACTATCTACAAAAGACTTCCCAGGGATTTTTCGTCAAAAACCATGCTGGCTATTTCCAGAACTTTGAGAATAACTAACATAACACATCTAACCGTACAGGCAACTATGTACAAAACAGTCACTCAGCAAGCATCCTGGCTGAGTAGATCTTTAGCAAAATCCTTATGCAGGAGTGAAGTAACAACTTTTCTATGAGCCATAATGTTCCTATCCATGGAAGTGCATTGGTGAACTGAACTGTGACATACAGTTCCAATGTCTGTGATTTTCTAAGAGCAGTTTGTCCCAAGTCATACTAAGATAGCCCAAAACTTCACAAAGTTATTTGGCCCACGTGATTTATCTTACGTGTCATATGAGACGTGTCATCAAGTACAATAATTTCGGTCTGTTCCTAGAAGATCCAATCGAAATCCCACTGCTTTTGCAGCTCTGAATAAACGTTTCATTGGGCTTTCTAACGAGACAAGCAACATCACAGATACATAAAAACAATCTAGTGCCAGTTCGTTATCTAGAATCACTGTTATGCCATTTTGCTTCCAGCACCCCCACCTGTGATGTAAGTTCATTGACTTGTTCATCATTGACGTCATTTTTGCTTGGCGTCTTCTGCGGGGCAGTCCTTCCCACTGAAGGCGCAGCGGCTGGTGAAGTGCGACTTTGCATTGCTTTCATAGCCGGTGCCTTCTTTGGAGCAGCCGCACGCGGGGCACCCGCGGGTTTCCTCGAAGCTACTGAAAGGTGATATCGCTTGTTTATTTTGTTGTAGAGAGGGAGGGGACCCAGAAACTGGTACATAAACACCACCTTGAACGTCTATTCACAGGGTCCTACGCTTAAAGCACAATTCCATCTTTAGTTTAGCAGGTTAAATTATCTTAATTGCCCTTTTAATAAATAACAAACAGTTGCATAGAAAGCTTTCCATAGGTCAATTTGTACGACACTTAGATAGATGAAAAGGGAAAGGAAATAACATTGGGGGCTGGACCAAAAATGACAATAAAGAATGGAAGAAAGAGGAATTAATTGACTCTGATATTTTCATAATGGGGGTACGAAGGGTACGAGTACGGGCAAAAAAGATTCTTGCGGGGAAATTTTTCCACAGAAAAATCAACAAGCAAGTGTACTGGGAGAGCTTTCTTTCGCCACTCCCCTGATAAATCACCAGGGGTGTCATTTGAGGGTACCTTTACACCTAAACTTTCAGATGAGGTAAAACTGAGCAAATGAGTTTCAGCTTGTAACAATTTATTCGTTGACCACGAATAGTGAATTTGTAGTATCTTTCTTTCTTTTCAGATTTTCTTGGTACTCACGATTTGCTTTCAATTATGTATTTACTGACAGTGCCAAGTGTCAAGTCAACCCCCCTGCCCCCTCCTTGAATAATATAAAGCAAAGCTGACGCACCCCCTTCCTTAAATAATGTGAAACAAAACTGACGCACCCCCTTCCTTAAATAATGTGAAACAAAACTGACGCATTTGAAACCTTAAAAGACAATGTGGTGTGCGTGGTGGCCAATAATGATTTCATAACAGGCACTGACAGTTTTACTTCAACTTGCAACTTAAAAATGCAAGATGCTTACGCTGAGCTAATAATCGCATAGGCCAAGCATAAAATACTGTTTATCGCCCAGGGGCTTCGTCCACACTTTAAGCACTTCAGAATCTACTCATCAAATACATGCATCATGCTATAACCACAAATTCAAGTGGAAAATCACCTCCTGTTGCAATTCCAGATGGCTTTTTCGCCAGTGACAATCCGGCAGGACCAGAGCCAGAAGGGTCAACACCACCTCGCGCCTTCGCAGCGTCATACTCTCCACCTGCGTAGTTGGCGTCGAAAAACTTTTTGAACCACTGGCAAAACTCGAAGTTGTCTTGAAACTTGCCTTTTACTAGTCGTTCCACTGGAATAAGCTGTTGAAAATGAAAATTCGCTAACAAGTTGCTAAGAAGGTGCTAAAATGCTAAAAAGGACAAATGCTAAAAGTAAAAATCATCCTGTGGTTGAAAAAGGGTGGACTGCCAGAGTAAGTATCGAAATGCCAAAATAGTAATTTTTTAGTTATACCTTACTGGAAATATTACAAAAATTGCTTTCAAAATCAGGAATCGTATATAAAATTGTCCGATAGATCATTTTGTTTGCAATACAGTTTGCTTAGTGCGTAAAATGGCAGAAAGCCACAAAGACTTGTCAGCCTTCCCGATGAATGCTAAACTATTTGATGCCGTGTTCGTGGAACGGGTTAGTACATGGTATTTTCAGCTGCATCAAAATGACAACATAGCACCATACAAAATTAATGCGCAGCCCAAAACACGCATTACGGCAGGTCTTTCATTAGAAACTGTTCTCCAGTAGACTACCAAAATTTTGATGACAAATCTATTGCCTTGGAAGGATTCTTTCAAGGAATCTCCAGCCAAAGGAACAAAATGGTTTAAGCAGTAGACTCCAAAATACGTACAAGGATAGATTTATTACTCCACAAATCATCGTTTGATGCTATAACTCTGTTACAATATTAATTCAAAGAAAAGCGAAAAAAATTAGTCAGTTCTGAATAGAATACAAAAATGATTTGATATTTTATTTATATATTGATAGCTGCTAACTTCTACCAAGACATGTCTTCAAAGTACCACCTGAGCCATTTTCATGAAAAGTGCAAATTGTAAATTATGCATACCTTGTCAATACCACATTTTTTGAATCCATTTTGCAATATTTTCCAATTTTGAATAAATTCATGTTCTAACTTAGCATCAAACTTTACTTTTTTCATAGGAACACAATCTAAAACAAATCAAAATTCTTACTTAGGATAAAAACATATTAATTAATGTATATACTTTGCCAATTGATGAAACTTCAGATTGATATAATTAAAGTTAAATGTAATCACTGTCTCAAAATTACTGTGATTATTAAAATCTCATTTGCAGCATATATTATTTACTCAATGGCAATACTACTCAAAAACATAAAATGGCGTCCTGATATGTTACTGCAAAAAGTATGTCTAGGAAGAAAGATCAACATTTATTCCCTTATAAGCTTGTGCCTATTTTGTAAAAGCAAGGAATGTGTAGACCTTCTTAGGGAAATATATTTGTCCTCTTGAACACTGAGGGGCTCTTTTTGGAAACTTTAATTTCTCTTCTAATTTTAGGTACTACATATATTTGATTATAGGCAAAATTTTCTACCTTGCTTCTCAGCTCTAATTTTTCCAACACTTCTCACAAAAGTTTTGCCTCTTCTGTTTAATTAGTGACCCTAATATTTTTCCTGCTTTCCCAATCGTTCTAGCTTATATTTGATAGAAAAATGTGTAGCGACTAATGAAATTTACTTCATGACTATAAACAGTAGAATAAATACTTACCATAAATATTAACTTAATCACAACACCTATTATATGGATAAGCATTCTGTCACATATTATGCCACAATACCTATTATACAGATAGACTTTTATGGCTTTACAATATTTCATGACTTTGATTGTAATCAGAACTATCACATAAACCGTTTCAAAAAAAACAAGGTTTCATGGTCACATAAAGATGATATTTGCTGCAGAGCAATCTAAGATGTTTTGATAGGAGAATTAGCTTTAAAAAGCAATTTTTCTTTCAATCATCATAACTATTGTGAAGCCAGCTATTGTTCTGAGGGTGACCAAAGCAATGAGTTCAATTAAAGGAATATTAATAATGTGAGGTTATTGGTAGTGTGTGATGCAATGATGCGTACTGGTTCTAATACTCCTTATTCTAGACATCTAGAGCATTGATAGAAAGCAACTTACTTTCAAATAACATATCCAAAAACTGACAATATGCAGCACCTGGAAAAAGAGAAAATAATTGATGGATCAGCATTAATAGCAGAGATGCAACTCAAAGGGGGTTTCTTAGAATTGTGCTTGTTTAAGGTCTTTGTTGCACTGATTTTCCAGTAAAGAACAGGAGACAACTTCTGTTGCTAAAAGGGATTGATCTCTTAGATGACAAGCCCCTAGGGTCAATAACGAAGTGGTGAATTGATGAAAATACCAACCTTCCCCATACCTAACTAACTAAAAAGCTAACTCATAAAATTGAGCAACAAATTTGGCCACAAACTTAGTTACAAATATCTAAATTTTACAAAAAAAACCCAAAACAACTCTACAAACATAAAAATGCTTAAAAAAATTCATAACTGCAGAAAATAACTACATATATAGATAAAACTATGCTGTTTAAAATTTTTGGTTTAAGATAAGCTTATGATAAAATGTTATATGCAAAATGATGACATGAAGTGTATAAAAGCTGGATTCATACATAAAAAATCAACTAAAGATCATTCAGGAGTATTGCCTGCTTCTCCTTTTTACATTAGCATGCGAGGATGAACTGTTTGGCTGTCTAAGGTATGCTTCTATTAGGCTACCTGAAAACTAATTCCAAAATATGATAGTTCTAAAGGTTTGCTGATCTCTACATGGCGTTCAAAGAGCAAGAGGAATGAAATCTTAAATAAAACATATTGTGATGGTAGTAAAGCCCTTTCTTGATAAAAAAATCACATAACATCATAGCAATTTTTTTAACTTGGCACTTAAGGGGTCTATTCAATGCTTGTTCCAAAAAATGTCACTTCTAAAGGGATTTCAATGAAGGGGAACATATAATAGTATATATATTGATTACATTAATATATTTGCAGATGATATATCTACACTTTTTTCTTCACCTATCATTCTCTACCTAAGTATCACTTTCAAAATACTCATGGCACCAGTAGTTTTGCATTGAGAAGCAAACACAATATATTACCACTGTGTTTGCTGTCTAACAGAGGTATATACGATACATTTTGCAATTATTCCTTTGTGTTAGATTCTAATTATAGTGGCTATAAATATGAATATTACCGTTTTGAAGTTGCTGTTTTGTTGTTTTGTGTGTGCATTTAATGTTTAAGATGATGAATTAGCATTTACTATTACTATAAATCTTGATAGTAATAGTAAATAAAAACTGTTCTGCATATACCTTAAATTTTCATGCAGAAAAAAAAGTAACAGGTTAATGGTTCAATCCAACTTTGGTTTGAATTCATTTAGTTATTGCAGCTTTTAAAGGGACTTATTACTAGTTTCTTGCCATCTCTAGGAAATATGGAGTAGTCTTTATGAAGTAGAATTTCACAATGGATCTTTGCTAGGAAATGGTGGACACATATTCTCTATATTGCTCATTGTTTCCTGGTCAAACTTCCTTAAACTCATCAGTAATTTATAAAAAGTTAATTTTTTACACTTGCATTTTGTAATGATGGCTTTTGGCGACTAATTGTACTTTAAAAGTCTACAAGTTTCATTTCAAAAGAACATGATGCAGCTTGGATTTCTTTTTATCTTTTAAGTCTTAGTCAAGAAATAAATTCAGATACCTTTAATCTAGCAGTAAACACAATGTATATTATGTTATGATGGAAAGTCATTCTGCATTAAACTTTGATTACAAGTAGGACCTTAGTTAGACGTGAATAAAAAAGTTGCAAACTACACAAGATCCTAGAAAGATGAAATACCCTGACTCTTATTTAGTTCCTTAGACATAATAACCTTACTTCAGTTATATATATATAGTTGAGTGGTTTGATACAATTGGGTAGCACCCTTGTAGAAAGAATTTTCCTCCTGTCAGCATTTGCTTTATGATTATATATCTATGGTTTAAATGGCTCTTATGGAGGCTTTAGGCTGAAACAGAAGCAAAAAACTGCCTTGGCTATACGGTGAAATTTCCAGCTACGGTGTTGGCTTCGGAGATTCATTGCTCATTTTATTGGGTCATAAGGCCCAGTGGAATGAGCGTTGGTTTTTAGAGCAGCAAGCTGGAGTTCGATTCCGACCAAGGGTGGTTGGATACAATTGGGTAGCACCCTTGTGGAAAGAATTTTCCTCCTGTCAGCATTTGCCTTATGATTATATACAGATATATATATGAGTTTGTTTATTAAATAATAAAGTAGTCTTTATCTAGATTGTATATATCTATACAGCAATTAAATAGGAAACAGTTTCAATGTCACACTGAATTCTACAGAAAAAAGCTTCTTCAGCTGGTCAAATGTATTATGGAAAGAGACAAATTGTTTTTATTTCCAAAGAGCTGGAAACAAAACAAAGTAGAGGACTTATGTTCTATACAATATACAACTTAAAAGTAACATATACATGGATAATTTCATAAGCTTAGATTCAATGAAAAGCAAAATAATGCCCTTATGACAATTCCTTGACAAAATGAAAAATATAGAAAATTTCTGCCAACTTGTGTAGATATCTACCATAAACTATAAGATATATATCTGATAGTTATCTCAGCATGATTTCCAATGAGTTTCATTATAAAGTATTTAAATGCTGAAAGACACAAGATTGCAAGTTTTTGATGGTAGCAGACCTCAGACTGTTTGCATTCTGAAGAGCACTCCTATTTGAGTATAAGAAATAAAAAAATTATTGAATCTTATACGTAATTGCTGGGAACTTGGCACCAGCACAGCTTTAAGGGGGTGGGACATAAAAGGGAATGTGACAATCCAATGAACACACAGACAAATATAGGTGCGGTTCAAAAGATGTAATTTCAACAGAAATTACCGTAAATTATTGATTATGATAACCGTGAAATTACTTTAGATGACGAAATCCGAAACTGGATCAAAGAGCTGCAAAAAATTTGAAATCCATCTGCCCGCAACAGACTACAGGTTAAAACAAAATTCAATAAAACGATTTCGGAAACTTTGGAAGCTACTTATACATAACTACGAAAAGAGGTGTAAAAGCAGAGCCATATCCCAGCTAGAAAACTCATGTTAATAATTTTCCACTTGAATAATAGATAGAAAGATTTGCGCGTTTCTGAAAAATGCGGAGAAAAAGGCAAATAGCTGTATAAGAAAAACTAAATAGATTTTTCATCTCGCATGTTATGTAGCCTAAGTTAAAAAATACAAGATATGACGCTGAAAAAACAGAATTTAGGCCATGCAGTCAGAGGAACTCACCAGTGCAAAGCTGCTCTATCTTTTGGAAAGATGTGAGTAAAGACTCGTTAATCCATGCAAGCATTTCATGCCTACTAAGGTTCTCTGAAGTAGCACTAGTGCTATAGACATTAACAGCCATTTTCGTGTAATGAGTACGTACTTCACCACCCTTGTACTTCTGGCCTAAGCAACAAGCGCGCCACCCTGATGACGCTCCTGATAAGGCACCTACGCAGCTGCAGTGGCAAGTTCGCAGCGGGGAAGGAGAAAATCAGGGCTGCCTGTTGGGTTACACCCCAGGCATCCGCAGGTGGATATGACAAACTTCCCTGGTTTTTAAACCAAACAATAAATTAACTCCCTATGTATGGATATGACTCAAACATCATTAATCAAAATTGACTACTTTCACTATCTCTGCTAAGAAATAGTTTATGTTTTTTACTATTGTCTATTGACATTTACTATTAACATTTTACTATTGTCCAAAAGCACTAAAGCAAGAAAATTATTCTTATGTTTTGTACTTAAAAAGTTGCTCTGGCACGAATAAAAAGATTTGCAGCCAAACTATGACTTTCCGCGTTGCAATCCTGCTTCCACCGACAAATGCTATCGGAAAGACCATAAGCGTAGAAGAAGGGGGGTATAGATTTTAACCCCTGCTGCTAATTACCTGAAAAGCTCCCCCACGCTGATGCAGAGAATACAACAGGAAAAGAGCTATTGGTTTGAAATATTAACGAGGCATTCTCTGCTGCTTCCTATCAAATTATTTATTATCATCAGACCTTAAAAGGTTGTCCCAATCGATCAAGTTCATGCTTAATAATCTCTTCATGAAATTTGCGATTTAAATACAAACATACGTTTTTGCTATTTACATATCATCATTTATCGAAACATTTCACAAAAACTATAAAGCCATCTCAATTTTGAAAGTCAAAATTCAAACCAATTCTAATGTGTAGAAAGATGAAATTTTACAACTTCCACCAGTCTTTTCTTGAGCAAAGAGGCTGAATCTCATTCTCAGGACGAGGTACAGGGAATGGACATCTTCTTTCGAAATGTTAAAGGCATGTAATACAATGGATTTTCGTGCCTCTTGGCCAGGCTGAGAAGCTTCATCACCAAGCCACAAACAAAATTTAAGTTGTTTTAGACCAAAGCAGTTAGCGTAATGTTTTAGGCTCAATTGTCTTTATGTAGGTAGCGTAAAGACGAGTTGTGTTGGATTTCTATGCGCTGCTTAACCTCTGGTACCCTGGGTAAACCTCTGGGGACAAAGTACGCGGAGCCAGACCGAAAGAGAGAGAGAGCAGAGTCCAGAAAAAGTTATAACCTACCTCCTGCTACAATTTTTATAATTTAAGCCTTCTTCATCACCAACTCAAAATAAACTCTTTCTTAATCACTTTCATTGTTTATATCAAAAATTCCTTTTAAACCTTCCTTAAACATGATATTAGCAGGCAAAAATTTCCTTCGGTTTCAAGCCATGGAGCCGTCAAGTTTTCTGGACTATGAGAGAGACGATGCCGACTCTGACTAACGTAATTAAACTATACAATAACATCTATGCTGATAATCTGAAAGGAAATTTGCAGACAAAGGCTGAGAGAAGATGACGAAATAATGACGTAATGCTTTAGACCGAGAAACGATGTATCAGCATGTCATGTTGCTAAAAGGAAAAGTAAACAAACGAATCACTACGGTAGTTCCCTGCGTAAAGTTCTACTAGTTATCCTTGCTCCTAAAAACATGGCCGTTCCATTGCCAAATTGGCATCGTTCAATGGAAACTTTGCAGCGATAACATAACTTAAACTTCAATTTTTTCATACATGAGGCACTATTCCCCCTTTACAATTATTTCAATTATCTTATTTCAATCATAATTTTAACTAGAAAATTCTTTACTACTGGTTGATTGGCAACTTTATTATAAAGCATGCTATTAATGAATGGTAAAGCTTATTGCTGTGACGTATATTTAGATATATGCTTGAAAATTATAAGTAGTGAACAAAAATAATCAAATGAACTGAAATTTATCGGCTCGAGGCTGAACCTCTTCTCCAAAAAGTACAGGTATTCTAATCAATATTTTTATGATAATATTTTCTAGTAAAAGTGTTTTGGCATATGCGGAATTTTTCAAAAAGACTCTGGCCAAAATTGCATATAACTTGAACAGCAAGTTTGAAATCTTTCTTAAGTAATATAAAAACTTACAAAAAGCTCTTAGGTGTTGGCATTTTTTTAATGTGGCGAAAGATGTAAAAAAATATTTTTCAAGATAATTATCAAAAAGACCTGGCAAAATATTTGCTCTTGTTCATTCAGTTTTGCAGTACGCACCTCTCATGTGTTCAAGGTGTTTGAATTGATTGATTGAAAAGGAAACAGGACAACAAGTGCAGGTGGCTTCTGCCTTTATCTTCCATTATAATTTACACCGGCCTGCTATCGGCCTAGGCCAGCATAAACACCTGCTATACAGCTACTTCATCCATCCACGTACACACGAAGTAAATCTAAAACTCAATGGTAAGTGCAATTTTCTTTAACTGCCAACGATTTACTCTGGTCGTATTGTCGCAGGAAAGTTAGTTTCAGTAATGAAGGGAAAACTGCTGAAAATAATGCTCGAAGTTTGAGAATATCAGCGAAGCTTCCAAATGCGGACTAGCTGCACGGCATTCTAGGAGCAATGGCACTGCAAGTTCACCAAACTTGAGTCATTGAAAGCCGGAATCGATTATCTTAAGAGGCTATGATGTAATTCAACGCTTTGGTTAACCTTGAAGAAGGAAAGTGGTGGCGCGAGAATTACACAGGCCATTCTCGTGGTTGCTTGTTTGAGATTGTGCAGCAAGTCGATTAAGCATGGCCTGGATTTGCGATATTTCATAATGCATTAGCATGCTTTTATTTAACTCGAAGCTTGCAATGTCACGCAAGGAAAAGGTGATTTCCACGAACACTAACCTTGTCACAAAGGCATGCTCTCAGGCTATTTGTACGTGTTGTTAATGTAACAAGATTTCCCAAAACGGATTTGTTAAAATAATCGCGAGGAGAAGAGTATGTTAATTACTGCCATAGATTTCTTGCTTCTTGAGTAAAGCGATTAATAAATCGATGATTACCACAAGATAGGGCAATGGGTCTTGCCCTATACCAAAATCAAATGGTTTCCAAAAAAATTATGACATATAGAAAATTGTGTAAAAAGAAGAAGATTGAACCTGATGGATGTCGCTATGATATTTTGACAATACACTAAAAATTGAGGAACTTTCTTCTTGACATTGAGATACTGGGATCCAGTATAAATACTATTCAAATCATATATTTTTCCTGACTCTGTAAACAATGTTTATGGAAATATCACTGCTATGAAGAAGGATATTTGCTTAAACACAACGGAAGCTTCAATCTGGCCTACATTCAGAGCAACGCTTGAATGACATTTCAAAATGTATGAAAGATTTGATAAATTTGGGCATAAAAGTATACAAGCATGAATCAACGTCTGTTTGGTGAATACGTTTGTCGTTTTGCTAAACATAAAGGCCTCAGAAAGATTTCTGTTTGCTATTTAATCAACTCAAGGGAAGCCTGTTGTGTTGTTTAATCAATCTCTGAACATAATTTCATGCAAAGATCGATTCTGAACGCCTTGCGTCACAAAGCTTGCATGTACAGTCCGCAAGAAACAAAATGAAATACAATTTGATTGTGGTGATTTTCTATGAAGATTCAAATTTGAATAAAAAGAGATATCGGAGCCATTTCAGCTTTCTTGTCGAGGAAAAAGAATCTATTTCATAAACGCCCTTTTGCATACAAATAGAAAATGAATACTACTTAGGGCATTTAAACACAGAGTTCTCTATGTTGTTGGTTGACAAAAGTTTGTCTGACCTCATCTGAGGAGTATAAGAGTCAATTACACGGCAGATCTGTCATATTTGACAGCAAAGATGTTGCTGCAACAGCTACCTGCAGCCTTTTAGTTCCTTGATGGTGAATACTATGTAGACGACTCAATCAGCCTGGAATGCAAGACAAATTGAATATTGCAATGCTAAATAAGTAGGCGAGTATCCATCCATCATAGTGACTAAAAGCATTTACAATTTGACAAAACAATTTGCTTCAGATTATGTAGTTAATTAGTTGGGCGTGGTGGCGAGATAATATTTTTTTTAATGCTAGAAGATGGAGAATTAACTGATAAATTTTTTGTGTCATGTACCTTGCATATTTTGTTTTTCTAAGAAACTGGATCTTGACTTCGCATCGGCTTCAACCAAGGAAAAGATGCTAGTTTTGATAGTTTACTTTGCATGGTTAAAGTCAAGTATCCAGCGTACATTCATTTTAAACCTTTTCAAGATTTTTTCAACTTTTCATTTTACAACTTAGTTCATATTTCCGCCAAATTTGACCATCAATGTATGCTTTGAAAGTTTTTTATTCAATCATTTATCGAATATAAAGCATGAAATTTGCTATTTTAATTCCTTTTTGGTGACCCTTTTGTTTCATTTGTTACTCTGGATTGTAAGAGATTATAGAATAAAGTCCTGTTCTGAATATATAAGTAAAATAAGATTTAAATATTTGTCAAAATTGCTCTGTCATAATCTCTTATATCAAGTCTAACTTTGGCGTTCATTTTCAGTAACTAGCATCAAGCTGATGTAGCTGCAAAAACAATCCTTCACACCGACCATGGAAGAGTTAGCGCCAGTAAAATCCGAAGTGAAACCAGTTGCTTTGAATTCGATTGAGGCAGCTCAAGTGTTGATTGTTCTGACGGAGAATGGAGTAGAGGAGATTCCATTCTTCCCTATTGGGGGCAAGGATGATGAGACAATCAAATCAAGGGTGATTAATGGGGTAAGATGACCTCTCGTACTATTTCACTTGTAAGTGTTTGCCATACGCAGCTACAATCCTTTTGGCTGACGGTAAAGCATATGCTGCCTCTTCAATTGATCAGGCATGGAACGTACTCCATAGATTAAAATGTGTTGTATTTTACAAAATACTTCAGCTTTTTTTGGAAGAGCCTTGTGCCCAGTAAAGGACTTTGGTGATATCTTAGAGCCAGAGCCGCATTTAGAACTGCCGGGGCCCTAAGCTCAAAATTGATTTAGGCCCCTTTAAACACACCAAACAAACTTGTGTTCTACTAGTCAAATCATCAACAGCACTTTATGTAGGTTTTCAAATCTATACTCGGGGCACCCTTAAATTGAAATTTTTAGGGGTCCCCTGAGCCCAGTAGGCCCATGGGTAAATGTGTTAATGTTGACAATTAACCTAGTCTCATTTCATGGTCTTTATTCGTTCACCAAATACACAATGCCACTCGTGTAGAATTCAGTTAACTCTGAATAGATGTAAACTAATCCATTTTAATCGAAAAGAGGCTGCAAAAGTTACTACGAGATTTTGCCACCAACCACGAGTGGCATTGCATTGACATATTCAAAGGCTATTCAAAAGTAGTACATAGCCTTCATAATCAACTTGTGAGGGAATTCTTGCACGTTAAATAAGTACTCTTTAGATATAGCAATTGCGATGTCAAAATAGAACAGCAAAACAGGTTACTTCATCTAGGGATCTCTTTTATATTCCACTTGAATTCGACAGCAAGTGCCATTTTGCATGCCAAAGCCAAAACTAATAGTTTCAATATTTTTAGTCATTGGCTCGAAAGAATTGTTACGCAATACATCAAACTTGCAATTGTCGACTGACGTTAAAAATTGATAGATTTCCTTGCTCTTATCAACAGCGTTTTCCTTGCAGCTGATTCGTCGTTGTACTTTCTTCCACATCTTGTGCATAATTAATTTTTAAAAGGTCTGAGAAACGTGAATCATTGAGCCATCCTTGTTGATCTCATTCAAAAGGGGCTTTTGGCTTTCACTTCCAAATTCACCTGCTTGGGCAAATGAAGCTCCCTCGGGGGACCTGTAAAAGAAGGTGCTAGTTAACCCCCTTCAACTTACCACATATCTAACGTGAGTACTATTTCTAAAAACATTAAGCAGGGGTGTCTACAGGCTATTCATGTTCCCACATATCGTTAAAAGGCTTTCTCCAAGAAGTAATCTGACAACCCTCACTCTCCCTTATGTAAAGTTTCAGAGGTTGACCCAAATGCGATCAGATATCAATGTTATTGAAACTATTTTTAAGAACATGCTGCCTCGCATTGAGCATTCATTTGATGCAGTATCATTCCAGCTTAATACTAATCTGCAAAGAAAGATTACAGAGATTATTTTAACATGATTAATTCACATGTAAGCGAGGATAGCTACGTCACACGATGGTGATAACAATAACCAAACTACAGGGCCATCCACCTACTTTTACAGGGTCGAATACGTCCTATAACTCTAGAAAAAGTCAGGGGGTAAATGTGTGACTGGTTGTAAGCGATTCACTGATAATCTAACAAACAACAACAACAACAACAATAAACTTCTAATAACTTGTGATTAGAGTCCAGTCCTTCTACATATGGACATACATGGCTTTGATGCGCAACCAGAGCTTGAATATCCAGTGGGCTTAATCCCATCACGTTGTACTTACTTCAAAGAGCTCTCATACGTCTCTTGATTTCTACCAAAGCATTTGTCTAAGAGGAATAAAATTTGCTACTGGTTCGATCTCAAGTATCAAATGAAGGCGTGCTACAAAGAAAAATATTCATTGCAAAGAAAATAAAGCTTCTTTTTTGCATGCCCAAATCCTACTGCACTCTCACCAAAGAAAACATCAAATTTGATTGATGACATTGCAAATAATTCGATTGTACGATTTTTACCTGAGTCGCACTATGCACTACACTACCCCTCCCTCTTCAAATAATTTTCTTCTCTAATTTTCACTTCCTGAAAGTACGTTGACTTAAATGACAAATGAGGTAAACTGCTTGTTCAATTCGAAAAAAGCTATTGCAGCCATTTTCGATGACTATGCTTGGTCTTCTGTTAGTTGGAATCTGACTAATCAATGTGTTGTCATCAAACATGTGCCCTGATTACGAAGGCTGATCAAGTTTAGATTACAATTAGCTAAGGCCGGCCTCAGTCACCACATAACTATTCAATGATGGATTGCTGATAATGCGCGGTTTTAAAATTGCGCTTTAGGCTATTAGTATGAACTGTTCATTACATCAAAGCGCCATTGCAATTTGTATTCAATTGCATTATATTGAAGTGTGTACAGGGAAACGGCACTCCGCCTTGTTGATAGGGATTGCTTCGCGTGCTAGAAGTCGTTGGATTCCTCGTGTTCTGGAAGTAAACGTGTGAGTAATCATTTCTCTGTGATCCATTTGCTCTCGCTGTGGAAACAAAAGTCGTGCTAGTGTTTTCACGTGGAGCACTGGAATCAATTCATCATCGTGCCAATCAAGGCATAACATTGACATGCAAAATGATTCATATGCTAGTGTTTCTAAAAGGTGCATATGCTAGAATTGAAGGTTCTTGGGCTACAATGAAATGCAGTTCCAATTAGATGTAGTTATCAATTAACTACAAATGTTAAAATATATCGATACCCCCATGCATTTTAACTATCCTTATCAAAGGTGATCCTTTTAATCAAACTAATTATAAAAGGTGAAGTACCAATGGGAATTCCACGTTTAAAAACATGGCCTATCAGGAAATTGCCTATGAAATGTTTTCTAAAGCAAATTGCCAAAGCTTGATTTCTCTAATGGTCTGAAACGATCTCTTCCACTTACTGAAAGCAGACGTTAGAAGATAACTATATGACATAAGCACTTTAGCCTTGCTCGCCAGTCCGAACCCTGAAGTTAATTAGAGTTATTTACTAAACATTGTCTTTAATTGCCACGGACTAAAGGAACCACGGGATCAGCTGACTAGAAACATGGCTTCAGAGATGATTGCGGAAAAGAAGCTGATTATGGATTATCTGAAACTGTGCGAATCTAAGTAATCGGGATCTCAATTATCAGAAACCCTAATGCTTTTTTGCTAGTGAGGAAATCAGCTAAGAGCTCTGAGGGTCCTTTTAACGTGAATGATAATAGTATCTAATTCTCTGCTTTCTTGTATGAAGCATTTTTCATAGAGGTGAAAAAATTTCATTTATGTGTTCAATGCAGTAATGCGATAGACATTTAAATAGATTAATTTATAACCCCTTTTCTCATTTTGTCATTCAAGAAGTGACGATGCCTCGTGAAATTGTTATCTAATTTTTTCGCATCAACGCAACGACAAGTTGTAAATATCTTGTAGTCCATTTAGATCCCACTTTAACACTAGCTACACACTTTGATGAAGCCTGCAAAAAGGCTGCAGGCAAATTGAACATGATGAGAAAAATAAGAAATAGTGTGTAGCTGAAGCATTGTATAGAACAATGTTATTACCAATTTTTACATATTGCGGTACTTTGTCACTGGGAGTACCTGATTATAAACTAAAAAATATCAGAAGCATCAAAAATAGAGGAAAGAACATAATTGCTTCAACACTTGGAAAGAATATGGAAATACGAATTTCATTAGTATCAAGCCTGATTAAAAATAGAGCGTGTACTAAGTATTTGATTGTATAAACAATAACATTTGTGAGCTGTTTGCAAAGTGTTTTGAAAAAACGGACCATCAGTATACAACACGAAACAACCTGAATACAGTGAAGTTACCGAATGTAAAGCTTGAGACTGGACGCAAGGGCTTTTGTTTTCTGGCTGCTATGGCATTTAAAGCACTGCCCTCCGAAGTTAAGAGCATGAAATATAGAACTTTATTTAAAAAAGCGCTAGATAAGCATTGTAAATAGGCATAAGCTATATTTTTAATGATTTTACTGTAAGATTTTACTTTTCATTTGACTTTAGGAACAGGAGTCTAGTGATAACAGTGCATGCACTGATAGATTATCCAGTATAAATATTCGATTTCTTATTGTTATTATTTATCATCAAAGGATTGCTTGCAAGATTATCAGATTGCCGTTAACTCTTGCACCCCAGCAGAACTATTACGTAACATACTGCTTACTGCTTTCTGCTTTCTCATATGAGGTATAAAGGATATGAACAGAAGAAGCAATTAATTTAAGGGTTTAAATTGGTAACGCGACTCATTTGCAAGGTAGCTTAAAGATCTTCTAAGCTTCTACTTTTTTTTATGTTACCATTCAACAAGTCATTATGTCCTCTAAATCTATTTAATGTTCTGTGATGATTGACGTGATATTCTTGGCATCAAAGAACTGCCTTAACGATTACCCAGCTATCGTTAACTCTTAGTGATTAACTTTAGCAAAGCTAGCTCGTAACAAAATTGACACAAAAAACTCTGTTTCTAGCCACCGCCATTACCAGCCGCCGTGAACGAGCACCGAAAACTAACTCGGTCCAGGAACCGGTCCTTACCGGCAAATCTCGCCAAACCGGAAGGAAGCCGAAAGCAGAATCACGTGATGGACTACCTCCAGGTCCCTGACAAGGTGCTGGCAGCCACGACACCGGATCACACCCGAATAGTCAGGCAAGGGTCGACTGGATCACTTGGTTCGAAGTCATCTATCTCAAGCTTCGGGATATATTCAGCACCCGATACGCCAATAGTAGGTTATACGTTGATGATTCGATACTTGGCACACCGCCTCTAGTCTTTGTTGATTTAGACCGTCCGAACCCATGGTCCTAATCACTCTGAATTCATCTTAGCAGCTCATTATAAAACTGTTTCAATTTTTGAAAAATGACTGATGAAAGTCAATGAACTGATAACAAGGTATCATTATACATCATGTGGTATCATTTAACTTTTCAGAGTCTAGACATTTTACCAAGACTAGAAATTGCAAACATTTTAAAATTGTACTTATTGCTGCCTTTTTGGCCTTGGGTTTATACAGATGCACTCCTGTGCCTACGGAATGGCTCGAGGAAAGGCTGTTGCCTGGTAACAAGAAAGCGTCTCTGTATTTTAGAATTACGCTACTTGATTCGTGATTTGACTCTAGGTAGACATTGTGATGTAACGAACACAGAAATGTAGGGGATTTTTCTTAGTATTTGGTAAGATTGAAGTTGATAAAAGGAGGAAAAATTGAGCTGCGGCCTATTGTAGTATTTGATAGAAATAATATTTTTAAAGCGATGGCGCAAGTTTTCAACTCAAACCAGCTGGAAATCTTCAATGCTGTGAATCACACCACATCACAACATCGTCGCACAGAATTGCTTTTATTGCAAAGCCGCTATTTTGAAAAATAAGGATTATCAGAACGGGAGGAAATAAAGAAGCTCCGTTGGCAAAGAAGATATTTTGCAATTTCTGCTGTGAATATGATGCTAGTTGAGCCAAATTGCTTTAAAAAGCTGTTGAAAGTCGAAAAAGTAAATTACGGCATTAAAGGGAAGAGAAATCTTCAGTGATTTTGGTCGGACACTTTTGACTAACAGTAAATGCACATAAATAACAGATGTGAAGAAAATCTTTCAAGCTTCAATTTTGCAATGAGTAACTGTGCTTTGACGTAAATGTGCAATTTGTACCAAAACCAATCAAAGAACTTTCCGGAATCGATCTTTGCCTTTGTATTCTGTGTCAAATCGAGTTATCTGAGATCAGCATAAATAATGCCGAGAACGAATCGCTAACGTGATGCAAATCTCTGCAAGAACTAATCACGTGACCAATTGCCTCCGCAGAGTCCAAATAGCCCGGCTGGGTTTGGAGCGCTAGCTAAGGACAGCAAACGGAAGTTCACGTTTCCTCAGCCAGGCGAAGGAATGCATTCGTATGCGCTGCGCAATCTACACAACATGAGCCAGTCAGCGGACATTCTATCGGCGAGGGACGACAAAAATGGCTCACGGCTGTCACTTCAATGGCCTGAACAGCCACTGAGGTCGCTGAAGAAGGAGCAGAATTGTAAAAGAAAGAAATCACTGCTGGAGAGGCTAGGGGTAAGAGTTCATTCAGATTTAGACTTACGTAAAATGTGGTTAGGTAACGTTATGCCTGAGAGCGGATTGGCCGTAGCTATTGAAGTGTGCTAAATTCCCGTTGTATTCTTCATATCAATAGATTGAAGGGGAACAGTGTCATGTTAAAAATGCACATTCAACAAGCCAAAACTAATTAGACATGGGTTAATGAAATCCTTGGAAGCCATGAATCAATCAATCAAATCACCCACGCAATTAAATCAATCGTTCATTAAACAATTAACCAGTCATTCATCAATCAACCAATCAGCCATTACAATCAATCAATCAATCAATCAATCAATCAATCAATCAATCAGTCATCACAGTCAATCAATCAGTCAATTAATTAATCAATCAATCAATCAGTCATCACAGTCAATCAATCAGTCAATTAATTAATCAATCAATCAATCAATCAATCAGCCAGTCAATCAATCAATCTCTGTGGTGTCTTTGTGCAAAACATAGCTATTCTTAGATACACCTTGAGGATCTAACAGCCAATGATTTCTATGGAAGCAGGTTTGTGAAAAGCCGCAATAACGAATGGCTCTGAAAACTTCAATAATTAATTGCCTTTAATTTTATAAGCGCCTTCGTTCCTAAAGGATTACGTTGGTTTGCAGACTAAAAGTGACCCAGATTAGATGAAATTTTTTTCAGAAAGCAGTGAATGAGAATGCAAACAATCATTATCTTGTTTGGGCTGCAAATTTTGATGGTTCCTCAATTAAGAATGACAAGATTATAGGGCATGCAGGTACCAATATTATTAGGATACTTTCGTTCGTAGGATAACGGGCAAAACTAATTCAATAATGTGGTACAAATGCCAACTGTGGTATAAATCTTGGCACCTGAAGATGGAACGCAAGAGAGGATTTTGAAAATTCGTCAAGGCTGCAACATCGCACAATTGTGCTTTCTAGACATAAGAAGACCTTACTAGTTTGTTTCTCACCACAAAGCTGAATGTAACGCATAGTATAAACTGTTGTATTGAAGGCTGGGTTTACAAAGGATACCGAATAAAAAAGGGGAAGGAGCTCTGCAACATTCCGTTCAACTTGAAACAAATGCGTAATTGATATGCGGGTATTGTAAAAGATGGCAAACAAGAATGCAAAGTACCTGTGGCAGGTTTTCAAATAGCAAACGCAAATACAATATTGACTTTTCATGGATAGAGCAGACCGCATCTAGGGGGACGGATGTCCTGGAAGAGATGAAGAGAGATTGAATGAGGCTGAAAGTGGTCTTCCTTGAAGAAGTTGGTAGTCTAATGGCAAAGGAAAGGAAAGTCTTTGAAACCAAAACGAAAGAAAGTATCTTGGGGATTAGGGCTAAAATGGGTCAACCAAGCAAAGCGAATTAGAGACTGAATCACTTTATTGAGAAACTCGAGAAACAAATGTGACCTTGTATCTCTCTTCCTCCTTTCGAACCCCTCTGTCTTGCTTCAAACCGAAAGAAGATTGTACTAAATACCCAGATAGGACTGAGTAGAAGACACGCGCACAATGTGCGAAGAAACGCAGGAGAGTTTTGCTTACATAGATAACTGGAAGAGCACAAGTTCATCACTTGGGCAAAATTAAACGAATCCACAGAAATGCAAGGTGAAGTAAACAGATCATATGTTCACTCAAGAAAGTGTGGAACCATAATTTTCGAATACTAAACTAACTTTTCGTCAGACACTCCTCAGAGTATGCAAACGTCAGAAAGTGGCCACAAGCTGGCAAAATAAATAGATAGCTAATTATACGCTCTTCTGGCTATTTCTTTTGTCAGCTTTTGGGCATTTGGACTTTAAATATGCAAAAGCAGATTCCGCTTTTTCTAGCTATTGTGAAGTTATGAACCACAAAGCAGTTGTTGACCTATTTACATTTGTTTATCTTACTGGATTGGCTGACATTCAGGCAAAGCCCTTGGACGAACAGAATGAATTACGCGGCAACACCTAACCCCCGTTAGCAGCCATCTATATTAATTTATTTTGGCAGGTTCGGTTTTGTTATACTTAAAATTGAATAATGTGCTTTTGATGGGCTAAAGATATAGTCTAGTCTGAAAATTCGACGCTACAAAATCTGAACGGACCCGTTTTGATTAATCTGAAGTTTTAGTTATGGCAACCCTCTTCATGATGGGGTAAGTGTCATTAACAAGACTTGATGACTTGATTAATTATCCTTTGTTAAAGACGCAGAGCTTGATAGCCGAACCATGCCAGTCCTATCAAGTAGACAAATCCAAGTACTCGTGTCTTGAACAAGTTTGTTATGATGCCCGAACTCATGAAATTCGGTCAGTGCACAAATCAGATTATATTGGAGTCAGTAATGCATGAGTCGGTTAAAAGTCAGTCAGCTAGAATAAATTTTGAATAGTATTATACACGCTTTTTATAAGGAACCAACCTCAGGGCCTAGTTCCAAAAGTTCCTTATTCGTAGACCTCAAATCATCAGATTTTAGTACTAAAAGTTCCTTAAAAGTTCCTTAATTTTCACTGCACATCAAGAAACCTTAACACTTAATAGAGAGAGGGGCGAGACAGAGTATGCGGAAACTACTCCACGAAGCACTTGACACACGAATAGCAAAGAAACTATGCGAGTATTGGCTGCAAATGAAAGGAACCGGCTTCTTAGTTCTTGATGCTTGCAGTAATGAAAATTTTTCAAATCGAAAAGTTCCTTAGGGATTTCGTTTTTAGTAGTATAAGTTCTTTATGTATTTCGGCCTTCTACATGTAGGTTCTTTATAAAGTGATTCCTTATAAAAAAAAGTGTGTAATGTGGCCTGACTTTTCAAGCCAGTTCAAATGACGCGCTGTAGATAAAAACATATCGCGTAAGAATCTTTACTCACACTGAATATTTCTCGACTTCTCTAACACGCATCACCACCATCATCTAATTCTGTTGTTATTGTGTAATGTTTATAGTTCATTGCTTTCTTAACTAATATCTTTATATTTTCTCTCCCCACTGATATACATGAAACTGGAGTCTATTTCTCTTATTTATTTGAGAAATCGCTGGAAAATTTAGTTCAACAAACTAGGCTCTTACTTAATTGCTGATGCCAAAAATGCGCACGAGGTATTAAATTTAAGCAGCAATCTCCAGAAACAAGAGCCAGCATGCAACGAGACCAGTGTTGCTGTAGTTGCTCTCGACATATCTTATCACGCGCAAGAGCAACGAAATAGAAGTCGATTTCTACAAATTGCTTGCATTCCGTTTTAAGCAAAAACGTACAAGAAAGTCCTTTATACATCATAATTTCCTCTTCCTCTAGTAAAAAAGAGTAGTTTGACGTTTCTTTCTCTACTGGAAAAATAAGCATGAATCTTCTCTGAAGAAACTTCACTTACCAATACAAAACGCTGCATCATTGCATTATCCATCATCCCATACCCATGAATATTTTTCAGCTTTTAGATTCTCTCTATTTTGTCGCTTTTAGAATCCTTAAAAGGATTTGGTGGGTCACCTGTTTCAAATATTCTTCTCTTGAAATTCTTAACTGCGTTGCAATTATAAGCCTTGTTTTGTCGCTAATTAGACGCGTGTAGACTTTCCTAATTACGCATGATCCTCTGGAGTGCCAATTAGAGTAATTACCTCATTAGTGCCAGCACTGTTTTGTTTCGCAACCTGCTTGTTCTTCTCGAAAGCAATCAAAAGACGCAAACACTTTTGAGGCAATACCATTCACAAAGAGCCGAGAAGTTCGATCGAGATACACGACTGAAAACTGATTGCAAACGTGCCAATAATCGTGCAATTAATGTTAACTTCACTGCAATAAAATCTGAAGCATAGTAATTGTTGTTCTGGAATATCAACAGTTTGTCATCATCTTGCAGCTGTTAGCATATATCTAGTTTGTGATTATAAACATGTGGCAGTCGGTTTTTTATGTTATGTATTTGGTTTACAAATATAATGTGTTCAACCTTAGTCAATAACCCTGTGTTTATTCAAGTTAGTGTTTTCCCCATGTTAAAAAGCACTCTGTCAGTTACTGGGCCCGATGTTTGATAGATTTACTACATGATACTTGGAGGAAGAGTGACTTTCCATTATCTTGCACTAGGGTCTTCCAATAAGAGATAATAGCTAGAAATAGTGGAATCAGTTCGCATACTCAAAGTACACAAATAAGAGATAGGTGCCTGAAAAGAGCCCATGCAAATCCACCATAAAGGCGATTTTGGTAGAGAACGGTTTATGTACATGCTGTCTTGGTGTGATATTGAGTACTGTGCAGTTGCCACATCAACCTGCATATCTGAACTTTCCATAAGACTCATATTTGCAATGAGCTTATTGTTGAGTGCTCGAAACGATTGGCGAATATCGGGGTAGATCCGTACGCGACTCAAGGAAGATTTCAACAACTTCCAGTCATGTTCCTTACCTTCATGATGATAACATTCGTTCTATATTTTGACCGACGATACGATTCTGTCAATAATTCCAAAGCAAAATTATTGGAGCTGCTTCCTTGTTTTTTAAGCAGAGCTTCATCATAATCTTACTTTGTTCGGACAAGTCTAAGTTCACTGAAGTTCTTTGAAACTTATGTTTATTTCTTAAAAAGATCATGCACAAGAAAACGTCCAATAAAAGGAAACCGAAAAGCTATTATTCATACAGGACTTTATTTGGCACGAGACGCTTCTGTAGGTAATTGACCTGAGTTGACTTTAAGCGACACAGAGTCAAACATTTTTGTCTCGAAGATAAGATCAATTTTCTCTTATGTAAACGATGTAATTAGCTTGACTACTCTTTGAAAAGATTCTCTTCTTTTCATTAGCAGCTTGAAAGATTTCTTTTATATTTATCCACTAAACCTTGGAATTACTAGTGTCTAAATCCATTTCATTTTACTTCCATTTACTTCGCTGCAAAGATCCTGTTTTAGAGTAAACTGCAATATTCTTATTCCTTTAATTCTGTCGCTTAATGTTTTTGCATGTTCAGTAATCTGGTCTTTTCATCTTTAATGGGAAAACCAGTGTGAGTCCATCGCGGAACAACCTGTCAACCACCCTGGAAATAGCACTTTCATTTTGACCGCTTCTGTCTAGCTTCTGTTGCTTTCTAATCGTACGGAAAAGAGTTGGCTGAAGAGCCACTTTAGTCTTGAAAGATGTTCGCGTCCGTGAAGCTTAGAATGATGAAGGAGTTCCGTTGGCCTTCTGGGTCGGTTGAGGTAATACACAATCAGCATCTTCTTCAACATAATTATTGTACTTGTTATTATTGTAATTATTATTATAAATATTATTATTAACCGATATTTTAAAGCTGACTCGGAAAAAGAAAAATAAACAACAGGTACCAATGTTTTCGTAGGATTATGAAAATGATAGGACCTTTTTATTTTTACGGAGCTATAGATATTGATACACTTCGGATGGTAAATCTTGGGTTTAGGTTATGACTTTTTGCATAATTTTCCTAACAGCCGTAGGCTTAAAGTTTTTGCACAAGTGAATAATTGAAATGAAAGCAATGAATATAACTTTAGAAAATATTTTATTGGACGTGTTCTACTGAAAAAGTAATTCATTGATCCTTTCAAAGGCAAGCCGTTCCTAACCTAATTGGAGAATCAGAATATGTTGATTTTGCTAGGTTCTGTTTTCCAATATCTAGACTTTTGAAACTGATATCAAAATCTGAAGGTTGGTATATCCTTCTATAGGTAAATTCTATATAATCTATTGAATACATTTTTCCGTGTCAAATTACTGCAATTAAGGTGAAAGCGCTTCGCTAACAATGCGTAGGATAATTTTAATTTTGAAAGTAGGCAATCAAGGCTACAATGAATGAAGCAATTGGTGGTTTGCTTTCCGTGATTGAAGTATACATATATCTGTAATTTTTCCAAATAAAAAATTATCTATCAAAATGGTGATTTTAAAGTTTTTAATGAAGCTCTATTTCAGCTGTGTATTTCAAATATCAAGGGTAGGTTAGGAGCTTGAAGATACAAAGTGTTTTGGTACCTAGCAAAATGCGCTCTTGTAGGTCACATGACTGTTGTAGAGATGGTTAAGAGAATGTTTGTAATGCACGAAACTTGTGTCATTCTAGCTTATTGTGTCTGCTTTGACATCGTCTCATGATTTCCAAAAAGATAAGTTTGACTCGCCATAGCTCCTTATGTATTTGACCATTGTTTTGCCGCTTTCACATTGGCTGTTGCGCCATATTTTGCAGCTTCTATTGCGAGACTCTCTATGCTCCCTGGCAAAATGTTTTGCGCACTGTCGCGTAGTCCGCATTACGTTGCGCTTTCTTCTTCAACCTTATACTTTTGTATTCTTTGTATTCATTACTTGGTATTCTTAGCTAATAAAAGTGGACTTCATACTGTACTATCATATCCCTTTATGCTAACCGTTGCAGTATTGCAGTATTTGTTATCATTTGCTGACAACACCACACTGTTTCTTTACGCTCATGTTGACTCGTTGACACAAGCATTTTCTTCAGCATTCTCCACTTTGTAATGGAATTAATCCTTGTAATCATTTTCCGGTGAAATTGAATTATAATCCGTTTTCCTTGATCGATACAACAATTCCTAAAAGTCGCCTCTCTTTAATGAAAATTTAATTGCCCAACCCAAAGTCTTCTTATTGCCCATCCACCACATATTTCAGGTTAACCGCCTCGTTTTTAGCTGGTTAGATTTGATAACATCTTCTTATTTTTCGCTTATTAATTATCATATTCTATTCTTTGATTCTTCTATTCCTAACTTTTTCTACTACGCTGTAAATCTTTTATATTGAACATCATATTATATGTGATACCCCTCGTTGCAAAAAATGATAATAACTGACTGAAACTCTCTTCATTTGCATAATTTGAAAATCATACCAGTCGAGTTGTTCCAAACATCTTGATTAAAGAAAGACTCTAAGGTACAAGTGCCTGGTTATTGATAACATGGTATAAATGAAGTGAACCTATTAGCTGTCTAGATAGACTACAACCTTCCTTTATTTGTGTATTTCTGGTGGCTATCGAACACAAAATACCATAAGAGCATGTAGTCTAGGAATGCCGAAAATTCATTTGAGCATGTAAGTCCTCTATGGTTATGGTTTGGCGAAGTACCATAAGAGCATGTAGTCTAGGAATGCCGAAAGCAGAAAATTCATTTGAGCATGTAAGCCCTCTATGGTTATCTTTTGGCTTATTCTTTGACAATAACGCACTATCTTCATACAATTTGGAAAGGAATTTCAAGGCTTGGTATCTTCTTTCTTGGCCGCATTCATGAATTTTCAATGAAGATCAATCGTACTCAAATCTCAGTTCGTTTTAAGGCCAGATAATTCTCCCTTCATCTCTCATAATTTGGCTAATTAGAAGTTGAACTCTTTCTAAATGAATTTCCAACTGAGTTCGCAAACATTAAAGACTCTCCGCATGCGAAATTGTCACAAACAAAATCTCGAGACCATCCAATAGATCAACATCTTTAAGTGGGCTAAATATTGGCAAAGAAGAGCTCTTTAGGTTTCCGAAGTGCAAGAACTTTGCGTTTCACCACCTACAATCTGTTTCCGCCTTTTAGGCATGGCATGGTGTTACATGAAGGCAAAAAAAGCCAAGAGTAGTCAGCATAAAAATTTCCAAAACTTCATCTATTCGTGAAAAACATATAGTAGCTTGAAATTTAGTCTGCCTCTTCTTTCTGACGCTACGCAATGCGTACCATCCAGGGTTTCGAAATTTCGACATATTTGTCGGAGCCTTGGTGAAGTTTAACGGCATTATAAAATGTTTATTATAAAAAGAATGTAGTATAAAGTATTTAAGAGTATTTTCAGACAGCAGCATCAGTGAACACAAAATAATATCTATAATTCATTTGGTCAAAAGTCTTGGTTCTTAAATCTTTTATCATAGTCACTTTGCGCCGCACCACTAATCACGTGACTGCCAGCAATGTTTCTTTTTCTCGTCTGTGGGAAAGGCCTTCAAATGGCAAGTGATGTTGACAATGAGGGCTGCACGTGTACAATTTCCGCGACAGTGTGGCCATCTGCTCCACAACTTTACCAGGGCGTAATAGCAATAGACTAAGCTAGTCAGACCTGCAAACGCAAGGGTCATACAAGCCAGGATCTGAACATCGCTAACTCTTTCTGGTTGCAGAGCAGCATGAGCGAGAAGAGTCTGTTGAGCCGGCGCCTCAGGCGGTCCATGACCAACTGGTCATCAGGCCAGAGCAGCAAGGACCAGTCGACGGATGGAACAATCACGTTCCCGAAGAACAAGAGATCCAAAACCAAACAGCGCTTTCGAATCGTAGCAGCAAAAACAGGCCAGCCGGATGGAATTTCATTCGAGTGCATCGACAAGTCTGGCTTCTTCCTCAGAGCTAAGGGAAAGTCGCTGGCCCCCGAAAGAGACGGATCCGACTCGTATTTCAGTACGTTATTTAAATGCCTTTACACATATGTTATTTCAATGCATATAACTAACTAATGCTTTTAGACTTTAGGCTCTATTCAGAAACTTATTGACACGTCCATGGGATTTCATAAAATAACATTGGCTTGTGTCAAGAAACTGAAATCTCAGAAGATAGATTTCGACAGGTGAAAATCTCGCAAAGACAGAAACAGTTTTTCAGGGGCTCTTCTCAATAAAAAGCTGTTTTAGTAAAGAGAAAAAGAACAAGTAGGCTTTAAGAGCTGCTGAACAGAAACAATACAAAGAATCTCCAAGCTCTGTGCTTGCTTCACGTGTTTGTGCACTGCTATAATGAGTATTAGGCCATGTGTCTTTTCCTACAATCTATTACCCAATTGGTTTGTTCTTTCTCTTTTACGTGAAAATGTATCGGTGCCTTCGGTCGCTGCGAAGTCTCTGAAATGATAGAGGGAATAGTTCTATATAAAAATACTAACAGACGTGCCATGCATGAAAATTTGAGTTGTTTTGCAGATTAGAAACAGGAGAGTATTCACCAAAGCTTCAGTGTGCCAAAACGAACTTTCATTATTAAATGTTTACGTTATAAACGCAGCACTTTTGATGGAAAACGCAGCACTTTTGATTGGTCAGAGTGACACTATGAAAACGCAGCACTTTTGATTGATCAGAGTGACACTATGAAAACGCAGCACTTTTGATTGATCAGAGTGACACTATGAAAACGCAGCACTTTTGATTGGTCAGAGTGACACTATGAAAACGCAGCAATTTTGATTGATCAGAGTGACATGTTTTTCAGTATTACCTAAAAAATCCATAATTTCCGAAACTTTGTAAAATCCTCAATTTGCTTCAAGGAAGGAGAAAAGGGTAATCATGTCAATAGCTGTAATACGTCTTGATAGAAGTCTGACACAAGTTAAAGATATTAAAACTGAATTTGTAATGAAAGAAGACACAATTGTCTTTAAATTGCCTGCAAAATAATGTTTTTTTGCTTCAGATAAAGACAGCACTTTTGTTCCATTACCGGACATGTGGTTCCCAGGGTTCTTTGCGTTCGAATCAGTTGGAAAGCCTTCTTACTTTGTTCGTCTGAATCAGACGGAGGAGCTCATACTCGACCGCTACGATGGAACAACGACCTTCAAGGAGGATGCTAGCTTCATGTTGAAGAAGAGGCCATGTGCAAGTGAGTTTATTTGCAGCCAAATAGTTTACGCGAGAAGGATCCCTGTACCTTCCATAAGTGACAAAAAGGGACAATACAGTTCTCCCCAATAAAATAATCGTATCTAGGTTTGGTTAAAGCAAGGTGTTGAATTTTTTGGCCTAAGGCCAGGTGCCATTAATTAAGGTCAACCTCCAAAACAAACTTAGACCATCTAACCAGCACATTGTCTTGGCTTTGAATCAAATAGTGTCTATCACCTTATATATCAATGAATATAGTGTTTTTATTTCAATCCTTTCCAGCCTGTCTCCAAGTTGGGGTGAAAGGATGGGCGAAGATGCCGTCGGGGGGTTACTGCCTTGGAAAGGTTATTGCTGTCAGTGACGTCATACAAGTTTTAGTCGACGACGGCAAGATAATGAAATACGAGAGAGAATCTCAGGGCTGCCTTATCCCTGACGTGGTACCACAGGCCAGTGAGCTATCGGTTGGCGCGCGTGTAATCTCACAATGGTACGACAGAGAGTCGCTTTATCCCGGGATTATCACTGGGATAAGATCAAACGAGTACGAGGTGCAGTTCGACGATGGCGACAAAGGTCGATGCCGCTCGTACCAAATAAGACTGGTGAGAGACCACTTATTTCAAGGTGAGTTGCCGCGGTAACAATCGCAATGTTCATAAACACGAAGCGATTAACGAAGGATTATTGGAAACCTTGAAGTGGTGTAGCAAAGAATGGGTTAATGAAGCTATGTGTTTTAAAAAACAGTTGAAATCATTTAGTTAATGCAACGAATTTTTCAGCCTCCATAAAGAACTGAAAAAAATCCTTTCTCATAAAACAAAGATATAACGATAATTTTTGCCATTTTAAGTCATAAAATCTAAAGTATGCTATTTCAAAATTAGACAGGGCCTTAGGTAAGCTACCTCAACTCACGTCCTGCTATAAAGTAACGTGAAATTGTCTAGCATACAGGCGATAATGCGATCACGCTACTTCAACCTTCCAGCTTCATGCCATGCTTTACAACATTCTTTTTAAATCTTAATAATTCAGGGCAGCAAATCATATGGTTCAAGTTTTACTACCGTTTAAATTGCTATGACAAACGACGTTTCCTTCTCAGAACATTCCTGTTCCGCATCTACTCACAACCACAACAACATGCAAAACTCAGATGAGTCGACGATCGAGGATGAAGAAAAGGCAGAAGACCGCCTTTTGTCTTCAATAAAACGACAACAATTTTCAGGTATGGTGCTTATTAGTAATGAAAGCCATTTGCAAGTCTTCTAACAGCTGAATGATGTTCATAAAAGAAAGATTTCATTGCAAGTTAATGAATGGCAAAAGGACATTTATCATCGAAGTTGCATTAAAAAAGGAGTCAATTGCTGCTACTAGAGCCTTTCTTAGCTAGATTATTTGGCTCGATTTATTTATCACATAGCTATTTTCTGGTATCGTCATTGATCTATTAGTAATTATCAATATCGCACCTTTATGATTTTAAAATATTTATATTTTTTCTCAACTGTATTGCAGTTAAAGTTTAATTAATTCTGAAAACAGACCTTTACCATTATGAAATATCTTTTTAGAGTCTCGGCAAGGGAAGCTCTGGTCACGTGACGGCTCAGAGGTTGTTCCCGGTGTAGCTAAGGAGGAGGTTTACAAGCAAGATAGCTCATCATCAACAGACACACAGGTAACACTGAAGAGTCAAAGCGAGGCCTTGAAACTGAGACGAGACTTTAGATTGACTGTTCAAAATTTGAAAGTCTCTTCCCTGGAAACCGAGACGATGAGTCAAGATAGCGGTTACCATGGCTACCTGAGACAAAAAAGCTTGGAGAAAGAATCCCAAAAGAAATGTGAGAATCAAACATAGCATCTCAAGCATAATTTTTTCATTTTTGCTTTTAAGCTTTATGGCTATAGCTTTTTGAAAATCGTGTGTTGCGTATTATTGTTGTTATAAAGTCCTTGAAATGCAATTATCACATAGTTATGGAACATGATTGTGGCCTTAGAAAACTAATGTAGCACAAATGACTTACAAAATCTAGCTTTAACGTTAATTTTTTTTCTAATTGTAACGAATTTCTAAATTATTAGATCCAAAAGCAAATTTCAAATACTCAAGCGAATGTTGTAAAAATGTTCTTGCACACACGTTGTTTATTCATTTGATGCTGCAAATATCACTAGAGTGGTACTTAAAGCCTGGTTTTACATTTGATCGTTAACGATCGCTGACGATTGCTGGGGTTCGCTGGAGTTTTGCAGTGACCGTAAACAATCAAATAAAAACCAGGCTTAAATGCCGCTCTACTGATGCATTTGATGCTAATAATTATGGCTACATATGAATAAAAACAGGAGAGATTTGATTGGGGATAGTAAATGATTCGTATGAATTGCTATCACATGTCCATAACCATTGCCTTATTTGCCAACGCCTTTGCGTTTCTGTCCCTGTTTCTGAACGATCTTTTGCAATCAAGTCATCCACGTATTCTTAATAGACTTTCTATCTTTCAGTGCTGGCAGCGCTTCCAAAGTGGAAGACGCAAGAAGAAGAAGCAGCCGACCCAGTGTTTGAAAGCCAGCCAAAGCGAATTTAGTCTCTTCCTCAAATATAGATCATGCTGCCTGATGACGTTTTATACCGATTTGATTTACTGTAAATAGTTATTCGTTAGCGAAATTCATCAACTTCAGATTAGTAGCTGGGTCAGATTTACTTTATAATTTTTGTAGATTTCAGTTAAGTGCCCGAACCGTAACTTATACGTTAATAATCATCTAGTGATTTCTCTTGATGTTCTGTCATCCAAAGCATTGCTGGAACATTTCGCATGCTTTGAGTTTCAATAGGATTAATCGCCTTCAAAACAACCGTCTAAGCGCAATCAGGCACGAATGATAATATATATTTATTTTGTTTCATGATATGTTTCCGCTATCCATAATGGTGAGCTTCTGGTAGATTATTATATGTTGGAACTCAACATACTCATTAACCAATAACATATTTTTGAAATTACGTTGAGGTGATACTGCCCTGGGCGTCAATGCTAACGCAGCTACTGAAATCCACTTGTAGCCCTGTGATAACATCTAAAGCTTATGAGCTATCACGTGAGCCTGGTGGATCAAATTGATTTTTTGGGCATATTTACATCTTTCGTCGGCATGGCATTTATTTAAGTTGTAAATGTTCAATGAACATGTGTATAGCTGTATAATAGATATCATTTGAAAAAGAATCGCGCATGTCTCCATTACTTCTCCTTCGCAGCTCATTTTGAAGGTCATTGATGGCCTCGCTTTCGATTTGTGTTTCAGTTTTCCAGGACAATTGCAACAACAATTACAACTCGAAGAAGGATCTGACTTGATGTTATTGCAAAGTTATAAAAATAGTTTTACAAAACAAACAACGTTATGCTTTGATTGAAAAACGGCCTTACGAATAAATATTAACTAGTAAATACCATGCATAGTGACGCAATCATACTTTTTCATTAGGCGTACTAACTTTAAGTGTTCACAACATTTTTGCTACACACCCTTTGAAGTCCAATATTGCTTGATAATATTGACAAGAAAAATAGTCATGTTCCCTTTGTGATCCTTGCTGTAGGCTCATACTCTAGGGAAATTTGAATTAATATTGATTTTCAATAGAAACTGAAGATTAAATTGAAAATTATTATCATTCGATCTCAGTCGATCGAAATAGGCTGCCTTTCTCTTTTATAATTTTTAATGAAATCAAAATATATAGATGCTTTAGTTTTAAGCTTGCTTTCCGAATCATTATCTCTCGTTAACCGGTTAAGCTTTGGCGAATGGAAGAATGAATGAATGAATGAATGAATGAATGAATGAATGAATGAATGAACGAATATATGACAACGCTGTCTTGGGTATTTCAGCAAACCTTTGAGTACAGTATACAACCGGAGCTATGTTGCATCAGTTTCATTTGCTGGCAACGATTGCTGCGGACGCCAAACTACTTGGAAGAGTAGAACCATAATGGTAATATGGCGGAATTAACGGCAGGGAATAGGTACTAGGCAACGTGATCGGTCAAGCATGTCATATGCTCGACGCATGAGCAAAGATCAACGGGTGGTTTCGCTGAAGGCAAAACATCGAATTTCAATATAATTACTATTAATACTGTATTTTTGGTTAAATATTTTCAAAATAATAGATTTTGAAGGGATACTATGATGGATGTTTGATTTACAAGGGATTTAGAGGTAGGTTGTTTTGGTATAACCGCTTAACGGAAAGGCTGTATTATGCAAGCAAAATAATCTAGGAATTTGTCGACCTGGTTTGGTTTTGGAGGAAAATACAAACAATGTGCTATATACGCAATTTGTTGAAATCTTTTCCAAGCTAATCATCAGTTTTGGTCTTCCATGGTTCGTTACGTTATTGAGAGCTACTACGAATTGTGTGTGACGTCATGGAAGTAGACTTACAGTGGGTCTAGCATGTGTGCTACAACTGTGAACTAAACTCGAATAAAAAAGGCCTGCGTTGAAGAATCTGGTTTCCGTAAAGCAACACAAAATAAAAGTTAACCATTGCTAAATTATTATAGTAAACTAGGGATATTGGAGGGCAGACTTGAAAGAATCTATTGGCTAGCAGAAACACGAGAAAGTATCAATAAGCGATTCCATTATTAGCTTAGGCCAATGGATTTTATAAGGATGGAAGGAAGCTACAGATCAATTTTAGTTTTACGTGTCAAGAGAAACACTTGAAGAATATCAGTTCAAAGCTTATCAGAATCTAGGCTATGGAACCAAAGCAAGAATTTAAAAGCTATGTTAAAATCTAGGCCATGATAGGTGAGGCCGTATATTTTGGGGAACTTCTGAAAGACTTGAAGAAGATCCAGATTCACTATTCACTGAACATCTAGCAACAATGTAAAAGATGTGTAACTTTCTTTCTTGTGAAATTTAGTCCATTGCAGCATCTTCAGAGATATTGACTAAACATATGATTATGACTTGCGAAGCTTTGTTTATATAACAATAAATTTATTTTTAATTCACTTCCAGGACGCAACGTGAAAATGAATTTTTCTTTGGTCGTGCTGAGCGTGCTGCTAGGCCTTGCGGCCGCCAAACATCATCACAAGACGAAAAAGCATCACGCGCACTCCGAGCACCACGGAGCGGCCAAGTGGCACACGAAGAGTCACCACAAGGTGCGTCGTATGGAAATGTGTCACGTGGCGAATTGAGTCGTTTATCCCGCACTGAGGAAATGAACAGGGGCTTTATTACCACACTGAGGGAAGGAATGGGGGCTTTAATATCACACTGAGGGATTGAATAGGGGTGTTTGAACTGTACTGAGAGAATGGATGGGGGCGTTTTTCTCGCACTGAGGAAATGAACAGGGGCTTTATTGCCACACTGAGGGAAGGAATGGGGGCTTTAATATCACACTGAGGGAATGAACAGGGGCTTTATTACCACACTGAGGGAAGGAATGGGGGCTTTAATATCACATTGAGGGAATGACTAGGGGTGTTTGAACTGTACTGAGAGGATGGATGGGGGCGTTTATCCCGCACTGAGGAAATGAACAGGGGCTTTATTACCACACTGAGGGAATGAATAGGGGTGTTTGAACTGTATTGAGAGGATGAATGGGGGCGTGAGAGTATGAGCGGGGGCTTTAATATCACACTGAGGCTATGAACGAGGGTGTTTAACCTGCTCTGAGGGCATAAACAGGGGCGTTTATCCTGTACTGAGAGGATGGATGGGGGAGTCATGCAATGAATCTTTTCTTAATAGACTGCAGGTTTTCTATGCTGAGGCATGGAAATGGGATCTTGAACGGCCGATACTTTTGATTTTTTTCAGGGAGCGGAGAAAGTCAAGAAATTCAATATTGAAGCTGCTCCACAGAGCATAGTAAGTTCTAATTTGCAAGCTTTGTTTACTGAATTCAAGCCATAGTTAACTAATGTTGACTTACCTGCGGTTTGCAAGTATTTGATTGCAATGTACTCAAAACTCATCAAAAGCGTTACCATTCATATGAAGTTTTCTTAATTTACACAAAGTAATTAGAATGCTAAATTACATTACCAGGAATGCTCAATGAAGTTATCTTTGATACTTAAGATTATTGCTCTCCTAAATCATTAACTCACAGAGGCATTAAAATTCAGTTACTTTGGAAGTGTCACGATTGCTGTTCCACATGGTTAAGTCTTAAACCCAGTTCTTTTGATAAACTAGAACACGTTGCCTATCAGTTGTGTTGATTGTTATGAAGAACGGTAGAATGTGAGAGGGATTAGCACTGTCAGCGTGATGTCCATTTGATGTATATATGAAATCAATTTGCAGCTTGGAGATGCAATGCAAATCAAGATGAAAGGAAGAGATGGAATCGACGGAAAGGATGGACCATGTGTAAGTGACATCCTAGCATCATTTTGTCCAGCACATGAAACTTGGCCACGTGGTTACAGCCATACAAAAAGGCTTGAAACCTTTTTGTCTTCAGATGCATTGCAAGGCAGGTATCCGTGGAATAAGTAGGCTGGAGAGATGTTTCTTAGGAGCATAAAAGATTGCACTTGATGAAGATAGATCACAGGACGTCTATGCCAATTCGTTCATGCTTGATTTTGGAATACATTTAGGCTTCCTGCTATACACCAACATCATTTTCTTTCGAACGGTAGTCAAATTTAGCAAAAAGTGCTCTTTCAACTCCTCAGTTGTTTGAAACACGTAATAACCGGGATTGTTCATTTTTCTTTGAAAGCATTCAATTAAATCAAAATATCAATTTTCTCCATAGGGACCTCCAGGTCCACCTGGACCACCTGGAGCACCAGGAGTAGCGGTAGGTGCCTTTGTACCCATTGCGACGTTGAACCTCTAGAGGAACACTCCGATAAAAGTTAAATCTCAGAAGAGATGGATTTGAAGTCCATTAAGGGTAGAAAATGTGTACATTTGAATTCTTGTTTTGCAGTATGCCAAACTTTTTGCTGCAATTTTTAAGGAATGGTCACTTGAATCTTTACCCAACATTAAAAAAAGGAAGATATTGGAAGACTGATAGCATCTATTGAATTAATGTCGAAAATTCGTTGCGTTCTCAAGTATTTGTTGGTGGCTGTCTATTTAAGATGACTGCATCACTAAAAACGAACTTAATTCTCAAACTTCTACTCCTCTGTAGGGACCAGCCGGAGAGCCAGGCCCTTGTCCTGCCAGCGAGGTAAAGAAAATTTCAAGTTTCCTCCTTTCATGGAAGATGTACTAGAGGGTACTCATAAACGTTTTACCGAGCATTGACTCTTTATTGGGTGGGGCTGGCTTTGATCGCAATATGAAATTAGGATGCAAGTTCTGTCTAGAAAGTTTTTCCAAGTGCTCAGACTATGCCAGCAAAGTTCATGGATCAGTTGGAGCTACAGCAGGCAAGTAGGTCGTTGTTTGCGTGTCATGGAGATAATTTTGTGGACACGAGTGCCTTAGTGCAGTAATGCGATGCAGATTAGACTACCATAGCCTATATAATCGATTATGCTATCAATGGAGCGTATTTTCTATCATTTGCAGTGCGACTTTCTCAACATTATGCCACTGGTTGCACGTATCACAGCCCTGGAGAGGTACGCCAGTGAAGGAGGCGCCGGAATGACGGGGGGCAGTGCCCCAGCCATCGGTGACGGAGGCGGTGGAGGAGGTGGAGGAGGAACGGGAGCTGGCGGAGGCGCAGGATTCGGAGGTGGCGGAGGAGGCGGAGCTGGTGGTGGTGGAGGCGGAGGAGGTGGCGGTGGAGGCGGAGCAGGTCTGATTCTCTCTACTCATTTAGCCAATATTTGTTTTGCATGAAATTGTGAGGCAATCGTGGAAGTGAACTAGAGTCCACCGAAGTGATTTAAGTTTTTGCCTCGAGCCTACCAGGAATCATAATGAGTTATTTCAAATCAACATGCAAGGTAAACGCATACACGGAAGGTCTTTTCTGTAAGCGCATTAATGACACAGCGCTCACGGAAACAGAAGATTAACTGTCCATCGAACAATCATCTGGGCTTTGTTAATCAATGGCAATCAACAACCTTCTTTTTTACGATATTTGGCTGTGCGAACCTTTTTAAAATCATTTTTAGGCCCTGCATTGATTAGGCCCTGAGCACATTTGCCTTCTAGTTAAAGTGAAGATGACTTATTTCTTATTTTCGTTGAAGGAAATATTGATAACCTGGAGAAGAAGGGTGGAGAAAAGAAAGAGACTGGAGACAAAAATGTGGGTAGCAAAGGAAGCGGAAAATCGGACGGAAAGGAAGATAAGTCCGGAGGAGGAAAAGAGGAGGGGGCAAAGAAGGGAGGCGGCTCTACCGGAGGAAATGGAGGTGGGAGGCTGGGATACAATTGAAGAAAGAGCAATCTAAAGATATCTAAAGCCCAAATTCCCATCAGATTCAATTCTATTTAGAAGTTTTGCACTCAATAAATTTTTCAAACTAATGTTCTTTGAGTCCATAGCGGCCTGAGACTGAGGCTACTTGCTCGTACTACCAACGTTACAGTGAACCTGGGAAAGAGGCAAAATTTTCATGATGTCATTGCATTTTTAGGAAAAAGCACAAAGTCATCGGGAGGCAAGGGAGACAAATCGGGAAATGAGGTATGTTGATGCATTTGCTCATAGAATTAATTCTATAGCCTTGTTGCGTTCTGTAAAAACAAAAGTGCATGTATGCCAGCAATTAGATATCATACGATAATGAAGCATTTTGCAATCATTTTTTAATTTATGCCATGGCATCTGTTCAGTCTTAACGCACTTGTTCCTGAAACTTGTACTATTTTTTCATTGAATCCTTTATGTACTACGTCTTCTACGCATGCAATTTACGAAACGTCTGGGAGACGAGTTACTTCTAGAGACAGTGGAAGTCAAACATTTTACTTAATGTCCCTATCAACCGAACTGTCTATGAAACTAAGCTAAACCGGAGGTAAAATTGTATGCCTCTCAATTTCATAGCTTGTAAGACGTAAAGCACTTAATGCCATCCTCTCTTTTTTGGAAAACATGAAGCATTATTCAATATTCTAAATATTAATGATCTTTTTTGGTTTCATAGGGGTCAGGCGATGGAGGAAAAGGCGGCGAATCAAACAGCATTAAGAGATCGTAAGTACCGTTCGAAAACGACTTTTGCTTAAAGCCTTGAGTACAAATGCCAATTTTGGCTGAAAAATGCCAACACCCTCTCCCCTCCCAGGAGCAAAAGAAACTAAGAGCATTTAAACCAATGCGATTCTGTGTGATTGCACAATAAATGATTGTGTTTTAATTCAAATTTCGATATTTTATAGGATAATGAAAATGACCGCAGGAATACATGATACATTAAACAAGGGGTTGGTGCAAGTAGTGTTGATATCCTGAAATATTCTGATTACCGCTGGGCCGGCTACCGCTGATTTTTTAGGATGAATCTGCTACTAAGGGATATATATCATCAAATTGAAGAAGTCAATGATACTTGCTTATGGAAAGCTATGATTAACTCATAGCTTTTGATTCATTTCTAGGATCGAAGAGAATGATTCACTTTACCAGAAAATGGAGTATTGGAAGACAATCGGCCTGAAGATCAAACACGCAGGCGAGAAGAATTGGTCATAAAGCGATGCGAAGATTCAAACAATAAACACAATGCAAGCCTCGCTTTCGTTACTTACAGCGCTAGGGTGATTGCGTCGAATTAAGGTGGCTCCTATGGAAAACAACAAGCGCTTTGTATTCACACTTGCTGCTTCATCATTTGGAAGATACGACACTGGCAAAATAAATTCATTTTTGCTTCAGTAAATGACGAAAATAACTTAAGCTTTAAATCAATGTTATTTAACATAGCTAAACTGCATAACTATGAATAATTATTTCACAGGTGCTACGACTTTGTAAATCGTCTGAGTTTTTGATCAAACGCTTCATTTGCCTGCTCTTCCGAAAAGAAGATACTGAATTGCTTTGGCAAAAGAATTTCGGCTCAAGTAGCTGGACCTAGATGGCTTATGCCTGGGGCTTTTGGAATGATCGACTTCGATTTCTACCAGGGCTTTCCACTGCCTGACTCATCGTCTGAATATGTGTTTATCGTACTATTATGGAGGACCAGTTGTACTTCCTTTAGAGATATACGACCGTTCAATATTTCAGAGAAAAACAAGATAAGCCACTCTAGAATATTAACTGCATCAGAAATACTAGCCAAATGATAAAAGTTTTGAATTGGCCATGATTGTTCGTTTGGAGCAATTTTTTTGGTATTACTACCTTCATTTCAGAACGAAAAAAAATACCAAGGACGGTATTGCCACTGGAATGTAAAAACAACAAAAGTTGTCCATGTCAAGAGGCTTCAAACATATTTTTAAGAAATAGAAGCCGAGGCAGTAAGACCTTACTGAAGAGCTTCAAGGCAGTAATTTCCGGCGGCAATAATAAGCAGAGATAAGAAAGGCCACTGCAGAAAAAACGGTTAATTAGCTATTAGCTACCAACTATGACGTATAAGCGAATGCTGTTACCAACAAGGAGGTAATGAAAGAAAGAATGAGTGCTCGTATTTCGGTATATTTCGGTAATTTTCTAATAGTTATCAAGCAATACTTTAAATTGTGTAGAAATTGCGAGACTTAAAGCCACGATGGTTAAAATTGACCACTTCTGCAATGGTTCAAAGTATTTCATATCAATAAAGGCTACAGCCAAACTATATTCGAGTTGGAATTGCTCATACACAAGACTAATGCTTTCTTCGACTTAAACCGGGTTGCTCTGATTTATATACGGTGATTTAAAATTAGCCTGATTTCAGACCTCACAAGGATTAAAACACAAGGCTAAAGACCTGGCGTAGCGGGGGGAAAACCAGCTTCACCTGTGCCTTCCATAATAAATTCCGCCTATTCAACATTTCATGCTTTTCACAGCAAGGACTAACTTTCTAACATTGATAAAAGGCAGCCTTATCAAAGAAATTACCGATCAAACCAGAATTTGACAAGTTTTACTGAAAAAGTCACCGTTGAAAGGTGTTTAGAACCTTGTATAAACAAATAACCTAAAAAGTGCCACAAGAAGACAACAAACGTTCATCTACTCCGCACCGAGAAAAAGTAAAAAAGATGTTGCTAAAATAGATCTTATATTTCATGTAACGAACCTGAGAATATCTATACACTAAACGCTTAAAAGATTCGGCCCAGGCCGTTTTCCGGGCCAAGCCTCTTTTGCGTATTTCTTCTTTCTGGGTTCGGAAACGTCCTGGCGATTTTCCTCGATTCCAATTGATACTGACGTCACATCCGGAAGCACCGGTCCAATCGCGTTCACTTTCTCCTTCGGCGATATGACTTCCGGTGCTGACGTGATAGAGATTTTTCCCGCCATTGCGCCTGCCGTGTGGTTCTCCTCTTGGCTCGAGGGAATGTCGGCGTACAGGTCTGGAGCGTACGAAAAGCTTTGCATCCGTTTCGTTATGGTCTCGGTCATAGACTGTCCTGGGTTTATTTTTATTTTCTACGGACAGAAGCAAGAGAATTACTTTTTGGGAAAATTATTTAGCCACAAAAAAGAGCATTTATGAAATTGGTAGCTATAGAAATTAACCTCAAAATCCAAAAAGCAATAAAAAACCTTTTTCTCTCACAAACGACATTTTTGATACCTAACAATAAGATGAAATACAATGAACACCAATTTAAGTCCTTTTAGTTTCGAAACAATTTGAAGAGGATGGCAATTCATCAAATGCCGAATAAACAACAATGGCCCTTACCATGACCCCATGAACATGACCTCCAACATGAATTCCATTAAATCTGTGCATAACCCTTTTTATTTATTCCGATGCCAATTACTTGATAATTTTTATTTGCGTTGCCAAAAGTGTTTATGCAGGTGGTTTCAAAGTACGTCTTGCCACAAAAATTGAGAATACTGCCCATCTAAATTATTCCCCAGGTCGGTTTACAATAATACAACGCAAGAAGGTCGCTACACTGAAAATCTAAACCATGTCAAGATCTAAAAGTGTGCAAATATTATATTTACGCTACTTTTTACTGTTGTTTTGTAACACGAAATTTTAGCTCACCAATTTAACAATATTCAATGCATTCAGAATGTAGAAGTTGTTTTGGTTCACTCTACATGGATTATGGGTGTCGTTTAAAACAAAAATTTGAGGGGTACAGAACGAGCTTCTTGAGAAATGACATGCCAATTTAATTAAAAGTTCTTATTCGATCGGTTTTGTTAATCAAATGACAAAATGGCACTAAGACGGCTAAAGTATGTGTGGTTCTATTCGTGACAACTATTCAATAATCATGAGATAAGAATGAGAGAGAGTCTTACCTTCGAAGGGACGACCATCTCTGTTTGTACAAGATTACGGAACCGACCGACCGTTGGGTCGATATCCTCTGGAAATGTAAAGACTTTCTAGTCAGTATTTTAGTGAGTAAAGAATACGGCTGAGAGCTATATAGTGAAAGTATCAAAGGTCAAAGGTGAAGGAAAGGCTTAAGGCAAGTGAATAAGACCAAGTTGAATGGCTTTCGGGTCGCATTCCGAAGCTTATGAACGCTAAGTAAAATTCCGAAGATTAGGAGCACTATGTGGGATGCATTTTTACCTAAACGCACCAATAGGACAACATAAATATAGGCAAGACTAGCCAAAGGCTGAATAAAGGAAGAAAATTATAGCCGAGAAAAGATTTAGAATTTTAAAAGTGAATAATCTACGAACGAGGAGGCCAAACAGACGAATATTATCGACGACTTTTCTTCCTTTTGAAAATAAACAAAAAATTCTTTTTTCTCTAGTGTTTTCGACCCGCAACTGGCAATTTATTGTGTCAGCTTTTGGTTATTTTCCGACGTTTGAAAACTCCGTGGAGTGTCGGACGAAAAAGTACTTTTAAGTGTGCGAAAAGTGGTTCCGCTATTTCTAGCTATTGTGTCGCTATTTCTAGCTAAGTTTTGTATCGCAAAACACTTGTTCACAAATCTTTTTCATGCTACTTGAGTGGCTCTCTGGTGCAAAGTCTTCGTCTTACTCATGAATAGAATGAAAACGAAACGCGGTCGAGGAACTGACCTGGATTGATTATTTCTTCGCCTTCTCTGAACAGAACGTGAACAGTTGATGACCTTCGGCGCTTCTTCGCAGTTACCACGTTGGATATGTCATCGTTGACAGCCGCTTGTCGCCTATTTTGTGCTGTGTTGTACTCCGTCAAATCCTGAAAAGAGAGAGAGCAAATTGTGTCGCTACTGACATGGGAGAGTCACACTCTGTGATAAGGCATATGGGAAACGAAAGCAGTTGAGATGAACTTGAGTTGATGAGCGATATATTTAAGTAGTTGTGGGAAAAGTGAAACATAAAGACATACGGGAAATCAGGGAAAATAGAGACAAGGGAAAGTAAGGAAATGAAGTGACAAATGAGAAATTAAAACCAGGAGACACACAAACAGACAAACAAACAAACAAACAGGCAGACATAAAAACCGGAAGACAAACGGACCGATAGTCAGACAAGCAAAAGGATAAGGTTGAATGGATAAGGAAAATAGTAGAGAAAAAATTAGGGGGGAATGAAAGGGTGAATAAACGAAAGTGGAGGATGTTAAAGTGGGAAAAAGGAGACGGTAAAAGTAAAGGGAATTATTTACATCGAGGGCGGTGTCTTCCTCTGGTAATCCGAGTAAGGAATGGACTGCCGTTTCCTGGTCGTCTGTGTGTTTCAGCGAATCCAGACCAGCCGCTTGGGCGTTGGGCCTTTCTCGCAGGGTGAATCTCCGAGTTGACGCACCAAAGGCCAGAGTAGAGTCGACGAGGACTTGCACCGGTTTATGTGGATCAACGCGTATTGATCCAACAAAGGTGCCATGGGCTAAGAAACAAGAAGCGGAAACAAATGAAGATGACTTGAAAGATGGCTACGGCTGAAACATTGTTGATTTTCACAATTTTCACAGGTCATGATTCAAATGTCTTCTTAGAAAGGAAAATTTTTAGGACTTTTAGTTTTAGGACAGCCTTCCACAAAAGATGGATTTCAATGAATTCATACATTCTGCGCTGCTCAATCAAGCACTAATGTTCTACATATGTAAAATAATGATTTAACTTAGAAATCGAACAGATTCCACGTGTTATTCAATCGGCAGCCCACCTGTCGTTCTTGGGAAAGGAAACAACAACATTCATTAGCAGTTGTGCAAAAGACGAATAGTTTTAATGGGGAAGGCTAGAAAAACACTTACTACTGCCAAGGTCGATTATAAACATTCGCTTGAGGTGTCGGTGAAAAACCAGTGCTGCATGCACACGGGAACAGGAGGCGTGGTCCAATGGAAAGTCAACGTGGTCCCTCAGCCGTCCAAACAGGAAGTAATCTTTGCCGTCAATTATTAATTTCTACATCAAGCAATGAAATTGAAATGAAATTTTAAGCTGCATAGCCGATGGACAAACCAATATTCTAATGCTCGGAGAAGTATTTTAACACTAAGCAAGAAATATCTTGATGAGATGGAAAGGAGAACTGTAGATGAAAATGTACTCTAAGTCGAAGTTTTTATCTTGCTCTGAAAACTTCAGGGTTTGTTGAACTTTGGAGAAGCTGGTCATATTATGTTAAAGGGAGTAGCTTGGAAGTCAGTTATAAAACATTTTCTATCTTCAATAACTGAGTTTTGATCTTGATGTTAATCAACCTTGTACTGGTTACTCAGAAAATTAGGTGCAACCAGAGCATGGTGCCTACGGTGTTCAAAGAAAACACTGCATGTTCAGGCACCTGACTTTTAATTTCTTTCAATTCCTAACTTTGGAAAAACGAGGCATATGTTCAAGCAAGGAATATCATCAAGGATTAGTCCTTTATTGAACAAGGGCTGATTATGGAAAAAATTCATTCCCCCTCTCATGTTGCACAGCTGTCAACCTGTAGCAGGACTATTCTCTCATACTGCCATTTGCACACAATTTTGGGACTTTGTCTAATGCTGAATATGTGAAGCCTTTACATTGATATTAACTATTTTTGCCTCCTCATTCATTAATGCTAGCTCTTCTTACATCTAGTAATGCAACAAAAACAGTTCACCTTTGCTGACCTAGATCACTTTGCTGCAATGATTTCTCAGGGTCAAAGTTTAGCAAGATTGGATCTTCAAGGTTATATTGTTTGACCACCACAATTGTCATCAAAAGTAAGTGAATTGACAAAAATAATAATAAATTAGCCTACCTCAACAAGCTTGTCATTCTTTGAAACATCCAAATGCATGCCAGCAGGGGGTTTACCAACCCTGTAATGCCAATAGGTTTCTGTCATTGCATATCATAACCAGCATGTGTATAATCAAAGAGCGTGATGCAATATTAAACTAAAAATTTCTTTAACAAGTAAGCAAAACATCAACTATAATCATGATGATGCCATGAAGGCTTTTGGCCCAAGGCTCCCAAATCCATAATTTTTTGGAAATGGTGCTTAAAATTATAATAAGCTAGCTGATACATGTTACAAATGATCAAAAATCAAAATATCATATACTCTAATGATACATCAATCACTCCATATAATACATATAATACTCCCACCTGCCAAGAAGCATCTTGAATGTACACAGGGTATAAACTAAATGCAAAAACATATCCCTCATGGATATCTCTCTGTCACAAGACAACATATATCTTAGTGAATCTTGGTTTGTTATAGTTTAAACTGTTTTATTTAGTAACTAAGTTCTCTCAAAAGTTGAAGGATCAAGGTTATCGTTAGGAATACCTAAATTTGCATTTCTTGCAATAAAGCTTTTCTTGCCAAGTATTTCTAGACAACAATAAGCACAACCGTTTGAGAAACTGCTGAGAAATTCTACCCATTGAGCAAAGCTGAGAAAACCTATTGTCTCTCAAACGCTGAAGTTGCGGCATTGTGGTCTTAGACCTTTCCTCTAATAAAAGGGATTAACACTAGGATTTGACTCTTGGTACCAGGTTTGAAATTTGAAACAAACTTTAAGCATTCTCAACTAATTTTTATTTTATTTTTGAAGCAGCAGAGAAACTGTTAAATATAACATCATCTACTTTCATATCAGACTTGTCAACTTATAAATTTAAAAACCTGGTGATTTAAGATTTTTTTGAGTAAAAAGGAGATTTGGCCAAACACAAGGAGATCCTGAGAATTTGTTGCATTTGTAAACAACATACCTGTTAAAAAGTCATGGTGACCAAACAATTAATAACAACAATTACCATGGGTACATTCTCCCTAATGGTTTATAATGTTTTGTTAATTTGCAAGCACTAGCTAAAAACTTTGTCAGGAAGAAAGTCATTTCAATCATTTTTATAAACAAAACCCTCTACTGAAAGACAAGAAAAAACTGGAAGGAAATAAAAAAAAACCGGGAGAAAGCAAGCAATACCTGCAGCCTCCCGGCAAAACCGGTTATCCTTATTATTGGGTAAGCTGTGTTTTTCTCTAAATGCCCTGCAAAGTTGACCTTATAAATGTGAAAAAAATATATCTACGGGTATTTTCGTGGCGTTATCATTTTAACCTTAAATACCCTTGCTGTGCATTTCTATTTGCATCTTGTTTGCAAAGCAAGTGTTTATCAAGTGAGGCGGAGCTCCATGGTTCGGGTGAGCACATGCCTATCTATCCTAGCCATTTTGGAGTACTTACTTGCAAATAACTTCTGGAACTCAATTTCCGAGACCATTCAAACACATAACAAACAAAGGAGCATGGCTAGATTTGTTGATAAACATACCATGTTGGTGGGTCATACTTTGGAGGTGGAGGAGGTGGTTCTTTCTTTGAATTGCGATCACCCCTTTTATCCGCCATCTTTAACTTCTTTGTAAGCAATCCACAGGGAAACATTGGAGTTGTAATGGATCGGTCCACAAGTGACTTGTACACTTTTCTTCTAAGAATATACAAATTCTATAAGAATATTGAGACTGAATATTGCTGAAATTTAATACGTAAACCGCCAAAGTACTTTCAAGTTCACCGCCACTGCCCTTCAAAAGATTTTACCACAAAACACTACACTGTGCATTTTTAGAGTGCCACATAATCAAATTATCAAAAGCTATAAATTTTTTGAAAACTTTAAGTTTGATCTTTCTGATTTTCTTGACTATAATTCATTATGACCCATGGAAAGAATAACAATGATATAATCATGTCATAAATTCGAGCATCATTTTATGACTTTTCTTGTTTCTAAATATTTGAATCTTCTGAATTTTACCTTTTAGTCACAAAAATGAACTACATAACGATCAAGAATAATGCCAGGCTCAACCTTCAAGATTTCTCCTTAATTTGAGCAAAACAAAGCTTTTTCCCCAAAGCGAAACAACCGTCACTTTGATGTTATACACCAGCTGCAATTTTCATAATTCAATCCTTCCTCATTATCAAATCAAAACAAAATTATTTTTGGTAACAGCCACCTTCAGTTATCAAGTGACCCAGGTGTACGAAGCATGTTCGAGTTCCCATGCACCTTTTACCGTTCTCTCATTCCATTACACGTATCTCTAATTGTATGTAACATCTCTTACGAATCTGCAATTAGTGCTTCATCTCTCGCAACCCTAACTCTGTCAACAACTTCGCCTCTATCTAGCTCTTTGAGCCATGCTTTCCAATTTTTCGGTATATATATCGGAAAACTCCGAAGATAGACGACATCTATGTCTTACCCCTCCTTCTATCAACCCCAGCGCAGAAAATTCATCATTTCTTCTTATTATTGTAGATTGTCCTATGTGCAGGCGGAACGATAGTCCTTACCATCTACACCTTCACTAGCTTTTCCAAATCTACTCTATCAAATTTCGTTCTTTTGTCTATAGCGAGATTTAGATTATGCACTTATCCAAGTGGCCTTTTCCTAATTCCACCATTATTCTTGGAATTACAGAAGGTTGGGCGGACCAATTTAGCTAGACCCACCAAATGTGCAGGAGATGAAGGCAATGAAAGAAACAAATTGTCAATCTGTCAATCACTTCATTATATATTTGATAAATATTACTCATAAGTGACACCGTTTGCTTCACCTTGAATTATATATTGGCGAAACATTTGGAAGCTGGAAAGGAGACACAGTGATGGGCATACAGTCGTTCAGATCTGGCTGGCTGCATTTGCTCCACTGGTCGGGGTTGCGATAAATGTAGCACCATTCATAGTCGTAGCCATAGTCGTCGCAAGGGTGCATGCACTTGCCGCTTGCTCCATTGGCCATGCAGGCCTCCGGAAAGCTAAACACTATTTCGCTCTTCTGGATCTTTGTCGGGCATTTGCAGCCAAGAGTCGCCAAGCAGATTTCAGGGTCGTAGAACTCGTTGACCTTCTCCACGACCTAAGGTAAGGTAGAAATAAAAAGCAATGAAAATGATGTCTCAGTGTTTGACATGGAGCATTGGAGAATGCGCGGTTAGGGGTGCATTGTCCCCAGCCACAGTATTACGTGGAAGGGTCGCCAGTTCCTTGCTGGACTGCCTTTCACCTCCCAACTATGTTTCTTCTAGCTACATAAACAAAGTAAATTGCAAACTATATCTCTATAGGAGAAATGCAAGAGTGGAAATTTTCATCTGGACTTTTACGAGAACGCTTGCATTTTCAGCGGTGTATACACCAAAGGAATGCATTATGCACCCATCATTTACCTCCTTCCACAAGAAATTGACAGTCGCATCTCTTATTTGATTGATCTTTGCTGCCCAGCTTGTTCCAACCCAGCCAGTGTGACGTTTTCTGAGAGTGAACGACTTTCCATCCAAGCCATCCTCCCAAGTAAGAAGTCGGTCGATAGAGACACACACAGGCTTTGGTCTTGGCCATGATCCACCGCCACCACCACACGAAAACAGACTTCGGCATCTTCTCAATCTACTGCCTAAGGATCTTCTTCTTTTGCACGGATAATTCACTCGATCGTAGTCGTACTTGTTTCCGTGTAGTTGTTTGTATCTTTTCTGCATCATTGCTTTCATCGAGGCGATAACATGCGCTCTTGTTCTTGTCAGTTCGTTGGCCAGGGAACACCTTCGAGGAAGTATTGCTAATTAGAAACACGTTCAGTGCAAATTGAACATGAAGATATCATAAGAAGATGTCACTGATTTTAAAGCTTGCTAGCAAGCCGGAAAATATATGTAATCTGAGAGATTAAAGAATGGTCGAGAAATTATCCTTACAGCAGGAACTAGGCTTCAACTGTGAGTTGATGTTAATGCCGGAGTTCAACATTGCGTAATCACCAAAAGCGAACTTTTCAAAGCTTATTCATTTCCATCTTAAGTTGAAGTTCTAATGAAAATGGTATTGTAAATAAACCTACTTCTAAGCCTTATCCGATCAACAACTCATTTCCTATGATAAAACACATTCCTTTGGAATAGCTTTCTTACTTATCAATTTTGTCATCCTTGATCATCTGTTGATACCCTGCAATCATAAATGGCATCCAGTATATGATTCCCAATGGCAGCTCATAAGACCAGCCCAAGACTTGCCAGTTGTGTGGAAAAACCATGTGTCTTTTGTCAAGAACGACCCTCAAGTCTGCATGGTCAAAATTGGTTGTTTGCTGAAAGCGAGATTCGAGGACACGGAATACTTCATTTCTCAAGCGCTCCATGTGATACTCGGACAGCTTCTGTCCGATCTTGAGGTCCACTTTGTGCTCGATCTGCTGCCAAAGTGTTCGTTTCTCTTTCGTCAGCTCCTCCAAAAAGTATGAAACCACTATCACACCTGAAAAAGTAGAATTGGTTCGCCAGGCCAATATACGATGAGACTTCATTCGATGGCCTGACAAAGAGACTTGAGATTCTATAAGGGCATCGACATTTTCTACCACTGATTAGGTGACAGTGTAGGCATTTTATATTTCATTTGGAATCAGGAAGACGTTGCTTGGCAAAATGCAATAAGTGCCAAGCAAAAGTTTTGCACAGGAGCTATCGATCTTTACTCTAATCTGTTGCAGTTCATTTGCAAACAAAGATTAAAAGAGGTCACGATAATGTTTCTCCGGTGAACTACAAAGATTTTGTCATAATTGCGTTTTTTAACTAGCACTGAAGCCTATTACACTTACAACAAGTTGGATCTTAATGGCTCATAAAAGTGGCCTACGTACCAATGGAGAGGACACCAGATGGTCCTGATGCTCCAGCAAGGCTGAGGACCTTTGCCAGCACCTTGCCGAGCGCTTTACCAGACTTCACCATTTGCCTATGTTTCTCCTGGGAAGAAGGCTCGTCATTCTCTTCTCCTTCAAACACCGGCGCAGAAACATTTGCTATATCACGCTTTACGATGTCTCCTCCACCTATAGCTTTTTCTAAAATTGATGCACCAGAGACCAACGCCAACCCTGCCAAGATTACCAGCAATGCAGGTTTCATCTTCTGCATTTCATGCAAACAGCTGCCTATTTAAAAACAATTGAAAATACAAACACCATTTTGTAAGCGGTAAGATGATCACCACAGGAATCACGGAAACAAACTTACTCAACTGTGGAACTAATAAACTGTGATATAGAGTTGGAGAAGAGTGTTGGTACTATGATAAAATCAAAAGCATTAGAAATTTCACTGTGGTTAGTTAGGACTGTAGTTGTACCAGAAGAGTGCCTGTACTAATCTACCAAAAAACTATCAATAGGCAAATGTCATAGCCTTAGATTAATTTCATTCTTATTAATGTTTCTTGTCGTGTTTCTGTTAAATTTTTCCTCTTCTTCTTCTGAAACGACGAATAGCAATAATATTCTCTGGAGGTATCAGAAAAGCATATCAGAAGCAATAAAGCTAGCTTTAAGATCTTAATAAGTAAATTGGAGAGAGTAGAAAATCAATTGAAGTTACTAAATAGATCGGATGAATTCTGAAAAAGAACTGATAATGAAAAGCATCATACTTACTTCGATTTTCTTTATTATGAAACTGAGTCCGAACTACGATGTTGATTAGGGCCTATTATATACACTTGTTTTTAAGGGTAAACAAACATTGGTAGTGTTTAAAGCACCCAGCAATATGATCTACTCTGTTTTCCATTAGGTCTATTAAAGCACCTTGAGATAATAAATGCACTCCTGACATGCATTAGTCATCTAGGTGCACAGCCAAATGCAGTTTTCTTGCAAATGCCAGACAGGCTAGTGCAATAATCGAAAGATGTATCCACATGTTATGCACAGGGCATTAGCTCATATAGACAATGTTTCACAGAATTCATCATTGACAGTGTGCAAGTTGACGTTAGTACATCGATCATCGTTTGAAAACCCCATGCGTTGGGATATCTCACTTTCATAACAACAGCTACCATCGTTTTTCACAGTCGTAGATAGAGTTTCTTTTAGTCATTTCACTTCACTGACCTAACAGTAGCAGTTTCTCCGAAGACTCTAGTTATTAATGACAATCCACTTTCTACTGTTGGCCGTTCATTATTGTAAGCGCTGCATTTGGAAGATTTTGGCTAACTTGCATAGCTAGTATGTAGGTCCTGTGACATGCAAAATACAGTGAAATCTCTAGCAATTTAATTCTTCCAGAAGCTTTGAAACCAACACACTGCGGAGTTATTGGTCTTGATGATAATCCGTCATTAAAGCCAAGAGTGACAAAGAAGGAATCCGCAGAATTAATGCGCCTTCAATTACAAATCCATTGGAAACAAATGCTGAAGTTACCGCACTTGTTTGCATCAGATAGGGAGCAAAACAAAGCTGATTAATTTACAGAAATAGCAAGCGTGTAAGGCATTCGGGTAGAAAATGAGTTGGTGAATGCAATGAGTTCTTGGCGCAGCAAAAGCTCTTGTTTAGTCACTGTTTAACCAGCTTCCCAAAAGCAACTTCCCAATTATCTGCTACAACACACGTGACTTTCCCAGCATCAAGTTCTAACCATTGCTCAAGTTTTGATAGAAATTACATTCTGCATCATGCACAAATACACATAATCTTCGTTTAGATAATGTTTTGAGATGAGTTGTTTTGAAGTGGAGCTAATGGTTCGGATACAGCTGGTGCGTGGAGTGTCCCAATGGGGAGACGAGAAAGACTGTCAACAAAGGACAACAACAGTCACGAAAATGTCATCAAGCATTCTTCTGCTACTCTCAAATACAAAGCTTACATTATTGAAAGTAAACACAGACATGAAGCACTTTGTTCGCCATTTCAAATTTCATTGACTTGTTTTTACTTAATAGAAAAAGTTAATTTGCAGCTGTGAGATGTGACTCTCTGTGCAAGTAAAACTTCTTATTACAGTGAACAGGCTCCTCCTAGACTTTAAGACTATTTTTCTCCTAGGAAAAAGAACCAAATTCTCGAAAAACACTGATTGGCTGATTGGTATGACCTGAGTTACGTGGGAAAGTAATTAGTAGTTTGTTTTGCAAAGACGATGTCATAGATGGTGTTGCAGATTCCAGTTTTGAAAATGAGATTTTAAAGGATTTCAATTAGGTAAAAAGCATTTATTAGAGCGAATACATAAGAGGCGAAACATTAGCTTAGAAGCTAACTCCAAGGGCTTTTTATTTTTTCTTGTGAGGCGACTGATATCTGTTAAATCAGAAGCAGTGAACAATGGAACATTAATTTCAGCACACCTTTCCACCCGGAACTCCTCAGAGTAGGCAAACATTGAAGCATGGCCAATCAGCATCCATTCCCACTTGATCATAACCTTAAACTTGGCCAATCAGCATCGAGTCCATCGATGCGCTCTCCCTCATGATCTCATGTGAGTGAGTAATCCAAACAATTGCAATAACTAGCCATTGATGAAGTCAATAGATGGCAACTAAATTTAGATGGCCTAATGTGCTGTTTTGTAAAACACAGTGATGCAAAGCCTTACATACAAATAAACTGCTATTAGACACGCACATGTATTGCTTTAGTAATCTTAGAACGAGATATAACTCATCAAATTTGGGATCCAATCCATTTCCCGTACCCTGCAACCCTATTAACTCTTTTTTCCGTCCCTGAGAGTGTGACCAAATAGAGTGACCATTTTCAATTAATCTCGGTGTTGTTAATGTTGCTGGAGTTATGGGAAGTTCAATTAATCGGATATGACTGAGGTTTATTTAAATAAACATTTGTTTTGGAAAGACGGTGGGTGCTATTGCTACTCTAAAAATGACGAAAGTTTGTCTACGGTTGAATAGTCTCCTTCCTGAAGTGAAAGTGTATCTCAGAATGTTTTCTTCGCGTTTTCGTCTGCATGGCAACAGTGACAAAGCGGAACTTCGCAGCGCCCTAGCGGTATAGTGAAGACGAGTTTTTCATTAACATTTCTTTAGGAACTAGAGAGCTCCCCATTTTCAGAAACCTCCCACGATCGGAAAATAATTGTCATCTCGCTTTGGCATTTTCCAGAACGTCGGGTGTAATGAATTGAATTTAAGCATATTACAGTAAAGCCAAGGCTACCCTGGGTACCAGGCCCACTATGTATCAGCAAACTCCTTGATACATAGTGGGTCTGGTACCCAGGTTAAGCCCAGACAAAACTCCTCTCGAGCTTTCAATTAGTAATCATTTTGCAACTCTCCGTTCTTGTTCCCGTTTGGAGACCATGAACTACTGGAAGCATGGTTAAAACGAGAGATCTAGACGATTTTAGATAAGCATGATAATAAAAATTGCGTATATGCAAAGAGAAGGAGTTCCAATTTCAACGTCTTACTTCTGCCTAGAGACGAATTAGAGGATAGAAAACGGTTGCTCAGATGAATGGTAGGTGACGTAGGTTGGAGTTGAACCTACTAGTTGTCTGATTGGGGCGATTACCACTGGTTTAGCCTTAAACGCTGGCGGTCGTAAAGCATTGAAAGGTTACCTTGACTAGCTTAATCGATTCTAAGCGAGAAAGGTCCCAAATTATTCTTAACTTCTTAAAGAGATCTTTAGTCTGTCTAAGAAAATTGTAATGAACCCGTTAAATCTGATCGTAACAATTTCACCGCTTAGTGTAACTTGCTTTTTGTATCATAAGCCGATATGTTTAAACAAAGCTGACAAATATCCATGGACGAGGAATTTTCTGTTTGCTTTCGTAGGCCTTTTATCTGGGATCAAGTGACAAATTCAATCCTGTTTTTCTTCGTTCTCCTTTTTGGCATTTGATTTCAAATTCAACAAAATTAATTGCATTGCTATCCAATTTTTTATAGACAGGGATTAAAGAACCAGACCTGTTCCTTGGGTCTCTTGCAGCACCTTATCGCACAATGATCTGCTCAGATTAACTTCTTTTCTTGGAAATAACATGGCAAAGACACGTTAGTTGCAATCTTGTTCCCTTCAGCTTTTCCCTGTGCTGTAGTAATTACAGACCTTAGCTAAAATGCTTATTATTTGTCATCATTTGTGATAATTTATCAGTCATGATTTTGCCATAAGTAGTTATAATGTTTGACCAAATTTCACTATTTGTGAAAGTGACCTACTAATTATTCACGAGAGAAGGAGATTTCAAGTGACCAGGTCAAATTTTCCTGGCCAAGTGTCTAAAGGTAGCTTACCCAGTTGATTCCTCTACCTAAACATAAAGTCAACTCATTTTGTCACTGTGTGTTGACATAGCTTTAAGGACGTGGCTGGTCTTGTATGAGGGCGTGGCTTGAAAACTCCATGATAAGCTTCAAAACTTCAAAAGAGAACTCAGGCTGATATAAGGAACTCCCACAAAGCTAACAAGGGAGTCAAGGGAGCAGAGTTTATTTATTATTCTTTTTGGTTGTGGAAGTCAAGAATAATATTTCTTTGGGTCAATTTTAAGCTTAGAGTTAACTTTTTGGACTAATGGTTGGTACCTGAGCCTTAGCACCCCTGTACTTAATGTAAATTAGTACCCCCCCCCCCCAACCTGGGAAACGTTAATTCCTTTTTTATTATTTTCTACATAAAATAATTCTTTTATTGGGCTTAAGCAACGGCCTCAATAGTTCATTCACTTATATTTCAATTTGATGATCAATTGTTGCTTAGTAGGTCTTTCGTCATCGTAACTTCTAATCATCATTCTCCACTATGTACTGCAAGCTCCCAAGACTTTCAGGAAACAGCAACTCGTGAAAACATCGCTCGCTATCTAGTAAAGAAAGTTCATGGTAATTGGAATGGAAGGTAAATTGTAAAGTCAAACTATTTTGCGTGCAGGTCAAGGACCGGATGTCGGCCAAAGGGTGTTGGCGTGCGTGCAGACCAAGAAACCCTGAGAGTGATAATTATTTGGTGGTAAAGACCACCGCACAATAATTCATTATGGAGTGGATAAAACTCTAGTACACGTTTCTTTTATAAGAAACCTAGCTTGGGTCCTAGTACTACAAGTTTCTTGATTTTTCACTAGTTTCTAGTGCTAAAAGTTTCTTAAAAGTTTCTTATTTTTAGATATGTATTTAACATCAAATTTTGTGTGCTAAATGTTTCTTAAAAGTTTCTTATTTTTAGATATGTATTTAACATCAAATTTTGCGGCTTCCCTTGGATATTAATTGTATTGAAGTTTATAACACAACAGTAGGATTTGATATCGTATCTCTTGTTCATTATTCTTATGGAAACAGGGGTACTTTTTATCGAGATAGCCGGTACAGTGTTCTTAAATTGTTGTATTGTTTTCGCATTATTACCGAAACACCGGTTACGTATTATTTTCCGGTAAGTCATCTCATTTCTGTATAGTTCTAAAAGTTTCTTAAATTTTTTGGGCTCTAGTGCTAGGTTTCTTATAAACCGGTTTCTAATAAAAAACCGTGTATGTAGATTATGAATACAGAAGGCCCAGCGGTTTGGACTATGTTTGTGGTATGGGAAAAAAATTTGGGGTGGGGTGTTGTCTGCAAACAGTTTTCACGACCACGCTCTTTAGACTCTTAGAAAGGAGTGGTCAAACTTTAAGTGGATGTGCCTAACCCCTAGGGAATGATTTTATTGCAGTTTGGGACAATTTAAAGGGTCATCTCTTTCAAAAAGTGGGGACATCGGGCCCCGTTCCCTGCTGGGTTACGCCAATGCAACGAGCCCAATGACGTAAGTCATATTTGACAGTTGCATCCGTGGAGTGGGTCATATTTGACATTTGCGCCATACATGCTGATATCTACCTTGGGCCATTCAAATCACTTGTCAACACTGGCTTTGTTCTAAATCAACTTCGTATCTCTTTTGGTCAATTTGAATTAACTTTTTCAGATCCCAATCTTCTTGTATCATAAATTCTTATCAGTTCACTACGGTTTATTATAAGATTTGCTGTACCGCCTTGTAATATATGTGGGAAAGAGATTAATTAAAGCAGACAAAAATAAACAAAGGCGTCGATTTAACCGATGTTGCGACAAGGTCAAGTCGAGATTCCTTTATCAAGGGATATTTAGTTTTCTTTGCACATCAGTAAAGGCAACTGGGATTCGGTAATCTGGAAATCTCCCGAAGACTCACACGTTTTTGTTTACCTAATCAAGGAAATAGCAGGCTGGACTGCTCTAGCATTGCCTGCCAGCATTGACAGCAAAGACAAGATGCCGCTCGAGATTACGAAAGCACATGCAAAATCCACGAGGATTCGACGCATTCAGTGTGAGAATGGCATGTTCCTGGAAGTCCTTTGCGATGGCACAGTGCAAGGTGTCAGACACAAGAAGACAGACTACGGTAAGGGCACCTTTCATCATTAGGTACCATAAAACAATACCATACAGAAATATGTCGCAACTGCACGTCGCACAGAGGCGTGTATACAAAATGCTCCTCTATTGAATGTGTTGTATGAAACAAAAATAAACAAATCTGTAGCAATGAGCGATTTGAGCAACTGTGGCTTTTGATTGCGTTCTTCACAGAGGAGAAGTATAGTGACACAGAACAGGGAAAGATCCGAAGGTAGTTTTAGGACACTGAGAAGCTTAAGCTTAAGCAGTGTCCTGGTCCTTCCTCTCGATGTGACCACACCTCGTGATTCCTTATGCCTGGAATTACAGAGAGCTGGCAACTCTCCTCACTCTGGGTGAAAGTTTGGTCGTGCCAGGGACTCGAACCACGGACGCTTGGGTCCGTAGTCAGCGCCTCTAACCACTGAGCCATCCTTGGATCCATCAAGTCTAAAACTTCAAAGTGTTCCATGAGGTGGTGGCAGACATTGTTTTTTACAGGTTCATCGAAGGTTAGAGCTTTTTCAAAAGTGGAGGGGGGAGGTGTTGGGGTGGTTTATTGGCAGGGCAACCTTACCTGGCCCTTAAGCGTGGGGCCAAGGATGTTTATGTCTGTCACAAACAGAGTTCAGTCTCCCGACGTTGAAACAAATATAAGTTAACGATTTGAAGTGAATGTATCCACCTCGGTGTCAAGCGTTATGTATTAACTAGAAATGGGCATCTTGTTTTAAAACCCAAAGTCGGTTTTGTCTGCATATCAGCGAAATAACGTTGAGGGTTTTGATTTTAATTAATCAGCAAATTGATCTAAATTAAATTAAATGGAATCTAAAATTTGATTTTGCCGACCCTGAAAAGCTTACGTATTATTATTAGATTTCAATTTTGATGCTCACCGACTCGATCCAAACAGCCAGAAATAATTAACTCGTGACAGTCTTTGATTTGATTTAAGACAAGCAAATGTTCCATCTTGTGCCAAGTACGTGCACGGTGTGAATGGTTTTGGTATTTTTGTGACGAAAAATGACGTCATGGACAGTAAACTTTGACAGCTTTGTGTACGCTTCTGTCATTCTTTGAAGAAACGTGCATTTAGATCGATCTCTTTCAAGGGATATTTATGGCGTGAATACCCCGCTAAAATGTGGTCTTCTAAAGTTTCAGCATTCTCTAATGTTTGACACACATCTTGTCCGCATTTCTAAACTCGCTCCTTGTTATTATTTTCACTTTTAATTTTTTAGCAAAAGCCTTTCAATTCCAACTAAGGTTTCAGTTAAGGTTACACCGCTCATGATGTAAATTTCGAAGTGACTGTTTTCTGTTCTCAAGCTTACGTCCTTGTCTTGTTCTAGACCAGCCTCTCTTATGTATAAATAATGCTTATGAATTCGACACTTTTTCAAATTCAAAGTATATTTAGACAGTTTTGAGAAAAGTATTAAAAGATTTTTCAAGGCAGATCAAAGATTCTTTAAGAACTTATACTCATAAAAACAAAATCACTAAGGAACTTTTCGATTTGAAAATTCTTTACTATATACCGTAAATCCTCAAATTAGCCCCCTGGGGGCTTATTTATTTTTGATATTTTTGGATGGGGGCTTATTCGAGGGGGGAGGGGGTTGGCTTATTCGAGGGGGGGGCTAAATTTTTGGAACATGCCACAAAAAATATAATTCTTGAAATTTCTTTCTTTTCGTAATATAAAAAATAGCCTAAGTATAAAGTAACATTTGATTAAATTATTAACAAAATGTAAATTTTTGTGGATTCTTGTGATTCAAACGTAGGTACAAATGTCTTCTCGCGAATGCACTCGAATCACCCAACTATTCACATCTCTACATTTTCATTTACCCAAACATACTTACATTTTTGTCTTTCTCGACGTTTTCTGATTATGATGTGCAAGCTTTTTCAAAAAGCGTGTTCACAGGAAAACATCGTGAAAGTACCAATTTGATAAGCCAATTATCAATCGACTGATCACCCTCAGGTTTGCCCCTGGTAGGCAAGCAATGCCTCTCCTGTAAGATTCCTGTTTACCATTGTACAAAATGAATAAACAGCTAAGATTTGAATAATAGATCGAGGAGTTCAATCGTATCAATCCCAAACAGTTGTTGTCATAATTTTCATGAAGACCAAATAATTTCTTATCGGAGTACACGCTTTTTTATAAGGAACTACTTTGTAAGGGACCTACATGTAGAAGGCCAAAATATTTAAAGAACTTATACTAATAAAAACAAAATCATTAATGAACTTTTCGATTTGAAAATTCTTTATAACTGCAAACATCAAGAATAAAAACGCCGGTTCCGTTCATTTACAGCCAATACTCGCATAGATTGTTTGCCATTCGTGTGCCAAGTGCTTCGTTGAGTAGTTTCCGCATATTCTATCTCGCCTCTCTCTCTTTCTATTAAGTGTTAAGGCTTATTGTAGTCAAAGCACCGAGAGTGAGATCTTAAGGAACTTTTAAGGAACTTTTGGTACTAAAATGCGATGATTTGAGGTCTACGAATAAGGAACTTTTGGAACTAGGCCTTGAGGTAAGTTCCTTATAAAAAAGCGTGTATTGTTGGTGTCATGATACAGCAGTTCGACCAACTCAAATCATTACTACGCCACTGCAATGACTTCGAAGCATCTACAGTAGCAACCGATGTTTATTACTGCATGTATACAATGCTTACAATAGATGCTAGCTTTCTCGTGGAGGTTGTGACAATTAACACACATATTTCACATTTAAATTTCAAGTGATGATCATGACCACGAAACTAGTTGAACTTTGGTGCAAGAAGAAAATCTTTAAAATCTTTAAAAGCTTTTTTACATGTACTTAGCTAGTCCGTATAATGGTCACTTTCAATCACTTACTATTTATTGCATCCGAAGGTAGCTTTTTGGACGCTGAGACGTTATGTAGTGACTCGTTTGTTTTTTTTGTCACACCATGTCATGCTTACACATCTCTTCTCGCTCCTCAGCCTAGACTTTTTGTAAAAGGTTCACTCTCCTGTCACATGCCACGCATGCGCCGTTAATTACTCATCACATGTTACTATATACATATTGTGAATAGAGATTTGATCGGGGGTTTTTGAGTTGATTTGATTCATGAACATGATCACGTAAGGGTGCGTTGTTACTTGCCCCACGCTCTACCAATCATTGTTATGAAACGCCCCTTGGTGGAGAACCCTTTTTCGACATATCAATGTCCCACAAAGAGACTATTGGATTGATTCAAGGCTTGGCTGCAGTCGTCAAAGAGCAAAATGCCGCAAACAAATCGTGAGCCGAAGAACTGGCCCAGTTAGTGTCCGCCATTAAGGATCTCTCGGTCTATGTTGGCCATTCATCTCGTGGTAATTCTACCTCGCTACGACTCCCGAATCTCACACTTCCAGAATTTACAGCTGCCGAAGATCTCCACCGTTGTATCGAGCAGTTCACCCATGTTCTGTGTTCTTCTGGGGTCGAAGCTCATCGTCATTTGACGTGCCTCAAGCAACAGTGTCGCAGGAACAGCCGCGCTTTCGACATCCTTTGCAGCTACGAAAGCACCACTCGACACGAGCTTCCAGCCACTCCTCGCCATGAAGATTTTCTTGAATTCTATAATTGTCCCCTTCACGCACTACAACCTCAACGTTGAATACCTAAGGATCAACAAATTCGGAATCTGCTTGCAACGTACTACAAAATGCAGCAACAGCCCAGAGAAAGTGTCTCCAATTTAGCGCACCGATTCACGGCCACACAACATTCTTGGAAAAACTTGGATACACAAAACCCGGGATGGTGACGAAATCGAACTGATTCATGCCTTTGCACTAAAGCTGAAACCGGCTATTTCAAGGGATTTGATGGCAAGAGATTTCAGATTTCCCTCCATTGACCGCCCTGATCGAAGCAGCCAAACGATTTGAAACCACGATGAGCGAATCCTCTGACAGTGCTGCCTATGTTTCCCTCCATGCCGATGCTGCCGGAAAGTAGCATGATTTGCCGGCACTCCAGTCCCCTCCAATGGACGAAACTAAAGGTGAAATTTGTATTCAGTTTAATAAGTATGCTAGGGCCTTTTGTGAACTTTCAAATGGCAACTGCAAAAAAGGCCGCATTCATCAATGCTCTACCTGCAGTAGATTTTATTGTAAGGCCATAGGATATCGACAATTGCAGGGTAGCAATTCTGTCCCACGTAAACTTACGTCTCATGTTGCACAAGTGCAGCTAATTCTGCACCTAATTCGGGAACAAATACACGCTTTTTCATAAGGAACCACTTTATAAGGAACCTACATGTAGAAGGCCGAAATATTTAAAGAACTTATACTACTAAAAACGAAATCCCTAAGGAACTTTTCGATTTGAAAAATTTTCATAACTGCAAGCATCAAGAACTAAGAAGCCGGTTCCGTTTATTTGCAGCCAATACTCGCATAGTTTGTTTGCTATTCGCGTGTCAAGTGCTTCGTCGAGTAGTTTCCGCATATGCTGTCTCGCCCCTCTCTCTATTAAGTGCTAAGGCTTCTTGATGTGCAGCGGAGTTAAGGAACTTTTAAGGAACTTTTAGTACTAAAATCTGATGATTTGAGGTCTACGAATGAGGAACTTTTGGAACTAGGCCTTGAGGTTGGTTCCTTATAAAAAGCGTGTATATTATTACGTTCCCTTCATGATTTGCTCGTAACGAAAGGAACTAGTGCATTTTCGAACACCGAAGCCGACCCGCCCCCGGGGAATTCGCAAGACAACCTTTACGGTGTGCCAGCATTTAGCCAAGGGTGTTTATATCTTAGGTGCATCTTTTAACTTTCTGCTCAGCATCAAATTAGGGTGACTAAAATCCCTGCCAATTACCGAATCCACAAATCCTGCATCCATTTGTTACCAAAAAAACCATAAACTTGGTGTGCCGGCATGCTTCCATTCGATGCCCTGAGTGTTCGGCATTCCGGTCTTTACTTCAAAGGTTCCGGAGTCCGGTCTGTGCCAGGGAGACACCGATTTATTGCTAAAATGAGTTTGCTTATGAGAGAGTCAAAAGGTCTAAAATCGAGGCTAATTTCCCTGCATTAGAAACCATAACACTCGTGTCAGCAACCCCCAGCTACCAGGATATCTTCGACTATGTCAAGCATGTCGAAGATGTGTGACGTCATTCCAACTTGTTTTACACCGTGGTTTTCGTGATCCTCTTGCTAAAAGCAAACAAATATTTTCAAAGTACGTAGAAATTCAAGTTTAGAGATTCTGCTGTTTCACACGAATCAACTGAAAGTGAATCCTTCATGATGTAGTGCCATTTCAGATTATTTGTACCCCTTACCCTGGTTACCAGACTCGCTCTGTGGGCCTGGTACCCGCGGTAGGTATCAATAGAGGCTGATATACACGGTTTTTTCACGTCCGTTTTCACCTAAAGGATGAAAAAGGGATGGCGGTCACCTGTATACACGTATCCTTTAAAAAGGATCCCATTTCCTTCTCGTTCGTTTCATCATGGGTAGGCCAACGAAGCAAGTGGCTGCTGCCTGTTTATACTAGTGGCACTTATTTGCAAACGGCAAAAAAAGAAAACTAAAGCCCTGTTCACACTACACAAACTAACCTGGGTTCGCCCCGGGTTAAACTAACCCAGGTTAGTTTTTGTGTAGTGTGAACGCAACTAACCTGGGTTCGCCCCGGGTTAATCTAACCCACCTCTGGAGATGGGTTCGCCCCAGGTCGAACCTGGGTTAGTTTGTCTAGTGTAAACAGGGCTTAAATCAATTTGGGTCAAACCGTGGCTCCAACGAAGGAGACAGTTAGGGGTTTCGGCAACTTTGCTGAACGAATTTCGCTTGGAGGATCGTGTTGAATATGAAAGGTTCTTGAGATTGAGCCCTGACATTTTCGACGAATTTCTCAGCCACGTGGAGGAATCCATTAAAAAACCACGCGGAAGAATCCATTAAAAAGCCACGCAGAGGAATCCATTAAAAAGCCACGCAGAGGAATCCATTAAAAAACCACGCGGAGGAATCCATTAAAAAGCCACGTGGGGGAATCCAGTCCACTGTCTGTTTTGCCTCTTTTGCTTTCACTGACAAAGGAATTTTGAGGCGAATTTGCATATTTCGCTCTGTGCATGCAAAACATCTGACTGCCAAGCGTTTTAGTGATATTGCAAGAAGTGCCCTTAACGGGGGCTCCTTTATGCAGCAGAATTATCTCTTTCCGATGACTAGACAATAATGAAAGCATTTTCATTGCAAAATAATTTTATAAAGAGGATTGGTATTGAAACTAACAATACTACGTAGTTGTTGACAGTCAAACCATGTGTTGTTTTCTTTCTTTTTGTCATCTGAGTTCAGTGGGCACCGGTAGCTACAGAAGTCAAATCAAAGACAAACAAAAAACAATTCCAATCCAAGCAAAGTAGCTCACGATCTAATAGAAATTAATCACATTCGATATTACAGCAAGATTACCTATACATATTTCAGAAAGTTATATGCAGTGAATGTCTTCATTTCAGATATGGGAATGGTTTGAGTCAATGCGTTGTTAAGAGACGCTCTTGTAACGTTTTTTGATTGGTCAGTTGGTTTCTCTATAGGATGTTGTAGATATGTTAGGAGACAATACGGTGGGGTTAGGCCAATAGGCCGGAGGCATAAACCAGCAAGAAAATGTAGTGCCTACAACATCGCTTGGTGTTCCCAGCTTCAAAACTGCATCTATGAAAATAAATGTCAAATCGGAAGGATCCTCCGTTCTCCTGCTGCAACCCTTCATGGCCAGCACCCATTCACAATTTACAAAAATAATAGCATCGTCTGATATTCGTTGAACGTCATCGTTGCGTGTTCTTTTCCCCGATCAGTGATGTCAGCGACAGTGGCAAAGTAATATTCTTACGCCCGACATTAATTATTCATAAGTCAAATTGAAAACTCATTAATTTGAAGCAAAGCAGCCGGTACCAGTTTCGAGAACATGGCGAGTGAAGCAGCGTACTTCTCTGATTCCCATGTTCATCCCTCTCTTCATCACCATCCCACCTCTCTTCATCGCCATCCCACCTCTGTCATCAAATGTAACGTAATTACTGTTGGCCTATTGGGTTCTTCTTAGGATGGTGAAGATATGTTCGGAGACAATACGATGGTGTTAAACCAATAGACCTAAGCCCCGAATAGTAGAACACGAGAGAGACACTTCTTTGATGTTTCCTCTAATTATCCAACAGCAAGACTAACTCCAACGCGACCAACGCACACACATAACACGAACGGAGGGTAATTAAGAGAACAATACAAACGTCACAATAGGCTCATATACTTCAAACCTTGGTCGAGGTGTTTCTGATCTTAATCGTCACACGATGTCGCCTACATATAAGTACTAGAGCATTGTAAAGTGTTTTCAAGATTTAATAAGAGTAATCTTATTTTATATTGGTTTTATTGCTAGTGTTTTTCAATTTTCTGTCTTGCTCATCTTCAGAAGCTGTCGAGTTGAACATTTCCTAATTTTTTTGCAAAAGCTCTTAAAATGCATCGAAGAAACGAGCGACAGAGAATTAGGCCATATCAATTATTATAATGCGCAACATTAAGAAAGACACGTGAAAGATAGTAACTAGTCATTATTTACAGCTGTTTGTCTAAACCAGTAGATTCTCTAAAGCAGAATTACAGTGCATATAGCTTCTTTGGTGGTTATCACGAAGAGTAGCCCAACACTGCCCAGTAACGAGCCCTAACACGAGGTATGTCCTAGCAACTTGCTTTGTGCACGAATACCATTCGTTAGAAGTGCCTTCAGGTGTGATCAGTGTTTGAATAAGTTGTGTTTTTTTTAGAACAGGTTGTATTTGCCCGAATGTTTATTCAACGAGCTACTTTTTGTTTTAAGCAGCTTTCACAATGTGCTCATGAAAATAGCAAAATAGCTTTTGAGCCATTTGTCTTGAGCTCGTGGTTTCCTTCTAAAAAATTTGAGCCTTTAAGGTTCCATTTGGAAAATACGTTTTCGAAAGTTTCCAGCTATTCCTTTCATTTGCTATTCTTCGTTACTTACTAACGTAAAACCCTAATTCTAGACTCTTTTAACTCTTGCTCAATATTCTTTTGATTTTACTGTCTTTTCCATTGCAGTCATTGTAATCCCAAAATTTTGACAGCTTGTCATAGGTTTTTGTAGTTGTATCAGTATGTAGCAATTTACACAGCTCACAGGTGAAAATCCCTGGAAAAGGCCAACCAAGTTCATCTGTCAGCTTGTAGGTCTCTTTCCATTTGAAATATTCATTATATGCAGTATTATTCTTGTCTAAGTAGATTAAGTAGTCTGCAAGGTCTTTCACTGTAGCGAAGTCCTCAACGTTAATAAATGAACCTGGAATGGCAACCATTGGATCATTGTAGGGCCCACCACCCATGACAATTGGCACACTATCGAATTCCAAAGCGTTGTACCAGTACTTTTCTGTAACATATTGGTCACAAAAAGCATTCTCAAATGACAAATAAAACTTATGCTCCTGGATATGCTCCAAACAGCCTACCTTTTCGTGTTTGCTGCATTCGTAAAAAGGAAGCTTAAATTGCCCAGCACAGCCCCCAGCCACTCTAACAGGAACAAATTCTTGTAGCTTCTTTACATATTGGTCTCGTAGCGTTCCACAGTGGCTGCTTATCCACATCACTAACTTTCTATCAGGAACTTTGTTCTTTTCTTCCGCGTAGTCAATAGAAGCGGGTTTCGATTCTGATGCAGTCATCTTGTGGTATTTTTTATATGGCAGCCAAACATCGCTCTCTTTCTTGTAAGTCATTGTCCAGTTAAAAAGCCCATCTAATGGTCTTCGATCAGGCGTATTTTGCGGGTTTTCCGATATGAAGTAAGCCCACCTTTGCTTGTTAGGCCTTCTCTTGGCACTTATCTCGCGTAGATGTCCGTCTGAAGGCATATCTCTGGCATGGAACACCACGGCATCGCTGCTCGAGAGTCTGCCTTGGTCGTATGTCACTTCGCAGTTTTTAAACTCGCATCTCTCGGCAAACTTAGGCGCCTCCGCCTGTGGCAGATGATACCATTCCCGGTTGCCAAAGAGGCCCGTGTAGATGAGGATCAAGCGTCTTCTTTGCGGTTCCAGCATAACCACTGGTTTGGCGGCCGTGACAACGGAGTGTTCTTGCTGCGAAAACCATACTTTTAGTCTGATGCGCATGTGCGTCTTATCCTTGTAACTGTACTCTAGCAACACAATCGAAATTGTGACCACACCAATAAGCGCAATTAACACACTCGAAAACCTTGAATGCTTCATCGCTGAAATGTTTGGCGAGTGTGAATCAGTGTAGAATGTTGATCTACGGAACTACCTGCTACTTTAATGCTAAAGCTAAGTCGGATATCCACGGTAACGCGCAAGAACTCTGTTCAGTCACCAAACGTGCAATTCTACTGTGTCCCCAAAATGCTTTACCATTGATCTTGTAGCTAAGAAGAAACGTAGCCGAAAACCTGGGACGTCATCAAGCAGCAAAATTTGATGATTTCAGAATTTTGTAGAAAGTCAGCCGAAGAAAGTCAACATGATCAGGCGATGGCACGTCAAAAGAGGAGAGTTTTAATAGATGACAGATAAAAATTATGCAAAAAATGTGACTCTGCTTGCTGCAAAGCATTTAATCAATGAAAAATTTTCTCACGCTGATATTCAAACCAAATCGGTTTGGTTTGCTTATTGGAGCTAAGGCCAAGGCCATTTAAGCTACAATCAAACTGAAAGTTTACTCAAATTTCTGTAGTGATTTGCTCTAACCTTAGTACTGCTACTCCGTATTATATTAACTCGAAGTTCTTCAGGGAACATTCTTGATAACCTTTTGTTCTCGTTAATTGGACTGCACTTTAAGCAACCGACTTCATTTCAGCACTCAAGTTTGACGTTTATTTATTAGATCAAAAATCTTCACATAATTGTGATCTTGCGTATAGGCAATAATGGCAGTCGAACGAAAGGTGCAAAATTTGAAGTTAGCATCATGTGAGAAACCAAGTTCTGCTAAGGCTCAAATGAATGATTTACTAGACTTCAAGACTGAATAAGAATGAGTAATCTGCGAATCTTTAAGAATTAGAAGGAATATAACTAAATTAAGTAAAATAATTGAAGGGCCTTGTATAAGAGCCATTTGAGCTACTAAATCTTTTGTTCTGTCTTCTGTTTCTGTGATGCAGCAAATATTTTATTTCTAACACCTCTGTTATGGTGGGGATCTACCTGAAAATAGCAAACTTATTGTACCAGCTAATGCCAAACCATATTATTTCGAAATCATAGCAAGCTATACATCATTAAAGAGTTTAAGAGTAGGGAAATCAAATTTTGCCTATTCCTTGGTTGCTTCTGAAGCAGAAAGATATTTATCTAGCTCTCAAAGAAACCACCTGCGGTACCAGGTGTATAGATAACAATAACACATTTGCTAATTGTTAGTTCGACAATAGTGTGAACACTGATAAACACTAACATGAAGCAATTTAAGAGAAAGCATCATGGAAGTCATGCAGTCTGCAAACGTTACAGGCGCAGGTGATTTCATTTCATTTGGAAGAGAATTCCAAATCTTTGGACCAAAAAACTAATAGATTTTATCCCATAACTTGTAGTTTTAGCCTTTGGAACAGATAGAGTATCTATTTTTCAAAGATTATATGGCTCTTGTGTTTTGGGAGAAAGTAGTACTATTAAAGCCTGAATTCAAGTTGTGCAAAGTTGTGTAAACTTCTAGTGCTAGAAGCTGAATGGAGTGAGCATGAATTGTAGTAGATTTAGCCTTGACTAGAAGTTTAGAATTCGACGAAGTGTAGTCTGAGAGGGCAAGATCTTTAGCAAAGATTTCTCCAACAGAACACATGAGAGAAATCAATTTTCTTGTACCATTTCCTGAAATATGTAATAAACTAGTTCTGACAACTAGTGAAAAACTAGTCCCGCTTTTTCTAGCCATTGTGAAGTTTTGTACCGCAAAGCACTTGTTCAAATATGTAATATGTTTTGAAATGAATGACATACTTTGAAAAACCAGACAGGAGCCGTTTGATGCTGGACGTCAGAAATCGTGATCAATGACGTCTATTTGAAGTTGCATTTCGTTGCCATGGCTTGTAGACCTAGGCACAACAATCTAGCTAAGAATCATAGCGAGCAGTCTGAAAAAACAGAGTGCAATGATTAAAAAAATATTCTGCGTCTACATCTTTGATCTCTTTTACATTAAATGACTAATACTACAAAAGATTTCGAACCATTCAAACTCATTACAAACCTTAGTAAATGTCACGTGGTTCCCTAATCTAGCAGATATGTCGCATTCTTTTGCTGTACACTGTGATTTATCAAACGTCTACCCTGCAGTTTCGACAACACATACGCCAAATAACGAAGACAAGACTGAGTTTTGTGCGGCCTACACAAAACATTTCTAACAACAATCAAACTGGCGGCGACTCCTCTATTTTATCCCAATTTTGGAGAATCGCCGCGCGAGCCAGACCACGCCTTACCCCCTGAATCAACGAGTAGTATAGACGTATTTTCAGAGGAATATTGTCTTAAACTTGTGGATGCTCTGGACTTAAATACAGCAGCTTATTCTCATGTGCCTTCAGATAATGTTTCCAAATTTCGCGCACTAATTAGGAAATATCCTCAGGTGTTTTATTTACCCGACACACCACTTTCTACGATTAAGGGTTTCCAGCATAATATCCATACAGGAGAGGCCAGGCCAGGTCTATTGACTGCCTTACCGTAAAAAACCCGGCGTGCTGGCAGCGATAAAACAGAAACTCATTTTCTTATCCTTAACCAAGAGTTATTCAATCGTGTATTTTCGTGTATTTTACGAATCACACGATACACGATACACGAGACACGAATCACGAATCATTTTCTTATCCTTAACCAAGAGTTATTCAATCGTGTATGTCGTAATTAGAATTTAAAACAACAAAACAAACATTTTGAATCATAAACATTCAAGGACACGTCAGTATCGTAATTGTACAATTTATATATACATATATATTAATTCTCTTATTCCCTGTCATTAGTAGCCTTCTCTATTTCGTAATAAAAAAAAAATTTCTTACAAAATTTTTATTGCTAAGGGGGAGTAGGATGTAACAGGACCAATCATATTGTAAACTGTAATCACGTGACATGTCAATTATAATTAATAGAAGGATATAAATCGAGAGATTGGAAATAAGAGGAGATTGGATTTTGATTTGAATACAGAAGGAAGTGGTGTTCTCTTTTCTCAACGCTCTAACGTTACGATCTATCACAATGTGAGGGGGGGGGGGGGAGGGAGGTCTTAGTAGGTCGTATCATACCTGGACATTGAATAAAGCTATTAGTAAAAGCGTTGTAATGAAACGATCTCACTAATCTTTATCCCTGTTTGACGCTGCCTTAGGCCTTTGATTCAATAAAAACAAATTGTTGTGGTTTTGTGTATCTTTTCTCCAGCGTAACGAAAAACTGACGAACTATAATCAAGGGTGTATACACATTCAGCTCAGTTCAGTTCATAAAGTAGTAATTCCACCACATACAATTTGATAATAACCAACAAGACTACAAGGAAATAAGACAAAGTTCAAAGGAGATTAATACAGAGATACATTATAAGAATACAAAAGTGAGGAAGAATTGTTTGCAGGGGATTACTTAAAGGAGGAGCTCTATTTGAATAGTTGCCCCCTCTTTGTCTTTGATTTGATTATTTGAGAGATTATTGTCTTCATACCTTTTCATATTGTGACTGAACGTTGAAAAATAGTTATGAAAATATCTCGCTTTGCTATCCTTTATTTTATTGACCACACGATTTCTGAATTTTTATGCAATTTAAGTTTATCGTCAGTCGCCTTTTTCTCTAATTTTTATGCAAAACTCTGTCTCTAATTTTCATCATTTTTAGTATTCTATTATTAATCCATGGTTTATCTCTCAATTTTATTTCCTTTCTACTCCGCCTTTTTATTGGTGCATGTTTTTTTGTCAAAGTATTAAGATCTTTCACAAGTCTACCAAATTGGTTGTTTATATCCATATCACTATTTTCTATGTAAGCAAAGTCTATCTGATTCAATTAAGGATGATATATTTCATTCAGAATAATATATTTAAAACATTAAGAATGATATATTTAAAATAATCACATAGAACAAAGGGACGTGACAAAGGTGTTGTTGACAACGTATGGGAACGTAGACAATGGAAGATGTGAATGACAATATTACAATGGGAAACATGAATACGTTTAACAATTGTCGCTACAAAATAACAAATGAGATTTTGAAATTGTGAATTATGCTTTAACTTTGAATCTTGAATTTGTTTCCGCTATGGATCATGGTCCTATATAAACACTTAGTACGCTAACTCTCGTTGTCCTAAGCTCTTTGATGATATTGATACTTTGCATATTCTTTCCCAGGCGTCTTTCATCTTTATTCAGTTGGGCCTAACATGGTTGTGATACGAAACATTTTCACCGGGCTTTATCTATCGGTGGAAGAATGTAAAGTCTCAACTTCGGTAAGTTATTGTATAGCGTTTTATTAAATCAACTGTATAGCGTATTTAATTCCATGATAAATGTGTTACAATTAATGTATTATGAGAATAATGCATGGAATACATAATGCCTTGGCAAAATATGCTACATTCAATGCATAATGTTTTGATAATTATGTATAATGCCTTAAAATGCATGAACTATTTCAATTTTCCATTGCCTCTCATGCACACTGTATTCTTTTTAAAGTTGCATCCATGGTAATTTTCACTTTTCATTTTGGCACAATAATTACCACTTTCTTTTGACTTAAAATTTGCAATTGAATGAGCAATTAAGTAAGAAATTTTTCGGTCACTCTCCAGCATAAAAAGCAAGGTTTTGAGGAACTCTCAGTTTGTTTTACATAGGCAACTTCAGTTAACATGACCTGGTCAAATAAATTATCAATCAGAGTGTTCCTAATATTGATGCTTGGAATCGAATATGAGCTAAGGAAAAAAGAGACATGATTCTTATATGTTAGACACCAATGGACACGTTTAGACCACATGTAAAAACACGTAGACTTTTGAGTTTTGATAAGCTTGAAACAGAAGAGCATTATACCAAACATAACATAGTGAAAACAAAAAAATATGAAAACGTAACATTAGAACACATCGAGAATCAAAACACGAGCTTTTTTCGCAGTTCCCAAGTTTCCAGGTATTTTATTCAACTTCTCAGTGTAAGGACATTCAATACAAGAGAACACTTCTGATTGTAATAAAAACACTTTTCATAATAGTGAGTTGAGAATGTGCCGTGAGTCTACGGAATCCGACTAACCTTTCGTACCCGTGTACTGAAGGAACTGCTTTCTTCATTTAAACTGTTATGACCCTATTTCCACTTGGTTTCGTACGAAGACAGGGCTGAATGAACCCGTTTTTCCCATTCATGCACATTATTGTGTTTTTCTATGTTCATTTTCAGCGTTTATTTTTTATTCATGCCAAGAATTCGGTATGGTTTGAAATCAGCTTGAAGTTGTTCTGCTCTTTCTAATGTGAAATGCAGAAATGTTATCATCCCTGGAATTCATACTCGTTACTATTTCTAGGAATTATTTGGGAGTGAGTGCATTTTCTTGGAAATCCTCTCTGAATGCTACTACGTATACTACTCGCCATGGATTGAAGATCAAAGCAAGTCGCTCCTTCTTCTGCTTGAAAGCAGTGGGAGGTCTGGGCTCAAATGTTTCCCCGATGGCGTCAGTTCTTGGAATTTTGATGGAACTCTTTTCAAAACACTCACATTGCCGGAAGACGAGCATGTGCACTTTCATGTGCTGGCCAGATCTTTAGACCCATGATGTTTGGTCATGCTGTGTCAATCAAACTGGATTTGTGGAAGAAGGCCTCAGAGTAACTGGCTTCGAATTGTACGCCAGGGTTTATCATTTGGAAGCCATTTTGGCCTTCAAGTCTTACGTGCAAGAGTATGCAACTACCAGGACGAAAATAACGCCCTAAAATTGGTACTGGCTCATTTTTCGATTGTGGTTTTCAGACCATACCCCTTCAGGTCTAAGAAAGTGCCTTTTGAGACACTTAAACTTTTCCCACATGAAAAAAACATTTCTAAAATAGTGTAATTGAGAAAATATCTGTTAGTTTGAAAATCATTTTCAGATTGTGATCTACCTTATTTGCAACATTTGAAGTTAATATTGATCAAAATGCCATCATGCTTCATGATTTGTTTATGTAATTGAATTTAGGCAGTCTTATTTTTGTCTAGTAGAGCGAAAGAAAAAAGTAAAAAACATAACGCTGCCATTGACAACAAGCATGTTGATGATCATTATATTTCAGCGTTATTTTCCTGACTTAAGAATGTGATGCTGGTTCATATTTTCGCCTAGTATATGTGGCCGATAACTAAATGGCTCGTTAGGCCATCAAGGAGCTCATGTGACCCACCAATTCTCACAGGTCGCAGTAAAACATTTTCGCAGCATTGTCAAATCAGAGTTCCCAGATATGCTAAGACGAACGACCTTGTGATTTGAAAGTATGAAAAATGACATCACTCGTTTTCAATTACAGTCTCAAAAAGCCGATTAATATCAGTCAGTTAATAGTTTTCTTGGTTGCTTAGTAGCTATTCTAGTCGTGAAGCCTTTTGTAAGTCGAAGTCAAGAACTTGATTGAAGGCATTTTTGTCTGAGTGAATAAATTTGAATATCGATTTCGCAAATGACCTTTACTTTGAATCAATGTCGAATGAGACTTTCGTCTTTCTTCGTTGATTTTCTCAGGGCTAAGGTTATTAGTACTAGGGCGTAATGGGGTTTTCCCCTTTCCAAATATCCAGTGAACTTCACTTGAAAGGTATTCAGGGAATTACATAATGTTCATAGTTTGTGTGGGAGTTAAACGCGATACCTTCTAAAAAAGTACCAGAAGTATTGATTGATCATAACATCACGTGACTAGCGATTCTGAACTTTGAATGAATCACTGCCTTGCAACAAACAGAAATATACCAATTATAATCTTAGTTTAGTTTAAAAAGACGGCCTCAACTGGAAACATTTTCTCTGTAAAAGAACTAGCAGTTAGAGTTAATCCATGAAAAGTGTCCTCGAAACGAGCCTAATGTTCTTTAAAGGAGAACTGACACGCAAAAAAAAGTTTGCCTTATTCTACGCAGAATGTGCCACTGAATTCAAATCTGATAATTTTTTTTCATTAGCGTCACAATTTTCCTGTTTTGCGCACTTTTACACGTCAATTACGTCACTGCCATTTCTCGGGAATTTTCCGAAGCGGAAACAAGATTATCGCAACGGGTCGTTAAAATTGATCGGCTGACGTCACAAGTGACATGTCTATAAGGCCGTCTATAAGGATTTGACCATAACGGTAGAAACTGATCCAAAACTTGGTGCTCTACTGTAACTTTCTGCCTTAAATAAACTTAAAAAATGGTTCATTGTGCTGCCTATAATTGCACTGGAGTTGGAAAGTCCCTTTTTCGGTTCCCGACGGATCGTGATCTGTTAAAACGCTGGCTTGCAAACCCGAAGCGGGAAAATTTTAGGTCAATGTTTGGGGGGTTTAAAACCTTTATACTCCGAAGACGGAAACTGGCTGCAAATTTTTTGCACTGCACAAGAAGGTATAACTTTACGGACATTTCTGCCAAGCCTTCGCCAAATCCATCGGATGAATTGTCGATATGCAACGTGCCTAAATAACCTGAAAATGAGACGTAATAAAATATCGTAAATGTTAGACTAGAATCAATACACGGTAGAAAAGGGGCTAGCAAAGAGCAGTTTATATTTTGTCGTTTACTTACTCGCAAGCAAGAGTATCATCTATATCTCCTCCTTGCTCTTTGTCAACAGATTGATAGATTGCCGTATCTGTGGGGTTTCCACAGCAAAGGCTTTCCCTCCCATATGGTGACACAGTTGCCGCATTGGCAGCCCAAAATTAATTTAAAAGTATCTAAAATTCAAAATGTAAAATTCTGAGCAAGATTTTGTCGGTACGGAGTTTCTGAGCAAGGTTACGTCTGTACAGGCACTCGTGAAACTTTTAGGCCAAATTGACCAAAAAGACCCTTCTGACAAAAACATCCAAAACCGAAATAAATTACTAATTTATGGAAACTCGATATCAGATTAATGAAATAAATTCATGTTTATTTCTAAAACAACTTACCAGTTTGTATTTCCAATTCATTCTGTGTTTATATCGCCATCTTATTCACTACTACTGGATGACGCAGCCGAAGCAATAGTACCAGGTTGTGGCTCAAACATAAACGGTTGAATGTTTCCAGCCACTTCGATATCCGGGTAAAAAACTCCGATTCTGAGTCAGAATCCATCGGATTGTTGAATTACCCGTCAAAAATGCTAAAAAGATTCACAGCCTAAGCACTACACGAAGACGTGTCTGCAGCGTTTTGTAAAGGTTAACTATAGCGCCATATTGTGCGTGCTGAGAACATGTCACTTGTGACGTCAGTGATGATCGCCCACTCGTGTCGATTTTCGCCTTGACTCACAAATAGTCGGGATAATTGTCGTTTCTCAACTTTGGACGCCTATCTCTCAGAAACGGTAAGCGTTATGTCAAAAATTTCTTCAATACCCTTATTTTCTCGACACAAACTTCAATTTTAGCCACACTTTTTTTCGCGTGTCAGTTCTCCTTTAATGTCGTATTAGTGTTTTTTATGTTTGCTCGAAAACATCGAGAACGTCTCATACGTAAAAAATGCATTTCAGATGCTTGATTCGGCGCATGCATCATTTGTCTTTAATCAAGAATTTTGAATACCATGCCATGCTGAAATCAGTAATCCACTATTAGGAGTAGGACTATTTATGTGCAATGAAAATCCGAACTTGCTGTAAATTATTTACAATCTTTAAATATTTTTATCCCTTATTCTGTAGATTCTTGGTAATCTTACCTTCTTTTACGTTAAGGCCGACCTCCACTTGGCCGTACGTAGTACCGAGTCACTGGACATGCGCTGACTTGGCCGCACCGTACGCGCGGCCAAGTGGAGGTCGGCCTTTAATCAGGACAGACATTGATAACAGCAGAAACGTTGAAGTGTTAATCCTGTACAAAAATTCGTATTATTTTTATTTTTATTATCATGTATGGCTTCGACCTCTTCGGACTGAGCAGATGCATCCGACCTGTATGTAACAGGCTTTACGAATTGTTTAGATTCCTCCAGTCTTCTTAGAAAGAAATGTATAAAACAAAGGAAACTAACATTTTGTCACCGGGATGGCACAAAAATGTGACAAAATGGTACATGTAAAGCATTGTTTGCGTTACTCACAAGGAAATTTTAGAAGCTAAAATTATTTTTGTTGAAACTTAAAACATTTTGTTGTTGCCCAGATTTGAAAAAATTGGAGTTCTACCGGGCGGTGATAACTCTTGCGGGCGCAAGGTTCATTGATCTTGTCTGGTTTCTCGAGTGCACTATTTCATACTGAACCATTTCAAAGGCATATGAAGCCCAAGCAGATTGATTCTCTAAAAACTCTAACTGTCTAAGGGTTAATAATCAAATGGTCGATAGTTCGCCGAATTGGAAACCATATTCTCTGGCGGCTTTGCATTAGCAAAAGCAGGTCAAACTTCACCTCTGACGTCACAAAGATAAAAAATTTCGGGTTTAGTAGAGACACGAAACTGGAACTAGAAACCCATACTGTAATCTTCAGATCTGAGACTACCATAGGTAGGGTATCGAGCCCAACAAATAAGGCGATATTAGTGTAAGGCTCTTCGTATATACGTATAATTCTTTAGCAACGGCGAAGACAACGAACTTAAATAATACAAAGATTTGTACAACATTAAATAAATATTAGCCTATGATGACATGATGACAATTGAACAAATTCGAAATGATTTATGCTCAGACTGTTGTGCTACGAGACTGTAAAATCACCGGGGGCCTCTTTTCCTGCTTTTTAGCAGCGTGTGCGATTGCCGATATCTGTCGCATTTCGAGAAAGTCGTCGTAAATCCCCGAATCCCTGTGCGAATCTTCTTTTCTTGCCTTCGTGGCTTCGCTGTTGTTGTTGTTGCGGTCTTTTTTCGCATATATATCGCCAGGTAGCGAGCGTGTATCGTCCTTTTTTCGATCCTCAGTTGTTCGTTTTGGCATGTACGTTTCGCTTCTAACTCTGCAGACGGTACGAGGATTTATCGAGCTCGCAGTTTTGGTTGGACATGTATTGCTTCTTCCTTTCAAAGTTCTCAAATGGAGAGCTGATTCCCTTTTAAAAATTTCTTCGAAAAGTTCCGCATCTTTCGCAGTTTTTCGTTCTGCCTTCTCGATGCTTGTCGCAAAAAGTTCGTTATCTTCGGCTCAAGCGTCAAGTCCATTGGCTTGCAGCCCATATCATCTACTGCAGAAACATCAGAAGCACACGTATTGACAAGGTACGACACGATCTCGAAACAACCCGATAATGCGCCGGCGTGCAAAGCAGTCCAACCAACAGAACTCCGGCCTTCGATGTCGCAACCACATTCGACAAGCGCAATTACGACGTTAGGCCTACCGAGGAGACAAGCTTGATGCAGCAGCGTCAAACCGTCGTTGTTGCGATGGCTCAAGTATCGACGTCTATCGCGCTCCCATCGCAAGAAGAACTTCAACCCAGCTGCGTCTCCATGTTTTACGAATTCCTCCAAGTGCCCGTAAATCGCACTCCGCACCAGCATTGCGAGTGATGTGTTGTGACCTCACCTTCTCCTTGTCTGTTTTAATACAAGCCAAAAACAGTTTTCTGTCGATCTACTGAGAATATTTCTTATTATTCCTTGTTTCTTGTCTCTCCTTAACTAATCCGGTTTGAATGCAAGGCGGCTTCTTTAACCTACGAAGAACAAAAAACCTTCAACAACATGTAATTCGTAGAATGAAAACAGCAGTGAAGTAATACTGAACAAGGAAGAGAATAATAAAAGACTTCCGATATATCACAAACTGACCGGGGAGGGGCGACTTCGAAACGGATTGAAAACGGGGAACAACAGAACTGGGAAAAGCCGGAGACCAGGGCGAATACCCATGAAAGGTTAGATTTACCAAAAGAAAACAATGCAATGAGCCTATTTTCAGTCATTTCCGGGTTTTTGGTTTCTCAGAAATATCCTGGATTGTTGGGTTCGGCAGTTGAATGCGTCCAAAGGCTTTCTTTGAATGAAGAGTTCCCCCTGCGATTCACTTTTGTGGAAATCATTTCATGTTCAAACTGAAGCAAATACGGGTTTGTTTATTGTATATTCGTAGGTTTTACTGTCCATTGACAGCAACACAATAATCTGGGTAAAGAACACCTTTCAAAGCAACAAAAAGATCACTGCTATTATGGCGAATGATCTTTGTACAGTGCAAAATGGGCCTCCTTTTGTCACAGCTGAGATTCAAAACGAACTGGATGAAAGCATAAAGATCTGTAAATTAATTGCATTTAGGAACGAAGCCAAAACTATAAACGAACGAAGATTAGGTATGAAACCACAAGTTATAATATTCAGTAGATCAATAACGAATTGAAAAATGGTATTAATTGTGAACACCAATGCCAGTCCACAAGACATTAGCGCGCTAAATTGCTTGTTTTTTTGGGGGGGGGGGGGAGAAATGGTAGGAAATAACAACTTGGTAGCGCGCCCAAAGGATCACAAATCAAACCCGTTAAGAACTAAGAAATAACAAGGAATAATTTTGTTGTGAAAAAAGCAAGAAATAATAACTGTAGAGTTTGAATTATCTTGAATAATCCCAGCAAACCTCCTGGCTGGCTTTGAAGGACTCATCAACACGAACCACCATATACAATTCACTCGACGCACATATGTCAAAGTAATTTGAAGACCTTCCATTTCTTGGAAATGCCCAATCCTTCCTTAGGTGGAACAAGTCCATGATTTATTTCGATACAGTATAAATTCAAACGCACCAGTCTAAAGGTTTAAATTAGATTGATTTAAATAGGGACAAAAACGATTGAAACAGGGGGTGCTTGCAAATTTGACGATTACCACAAGGAGCGACACTTACTCCACTGCTTATTTCTAACCATTTGGCCTATTGTCACAAGAAAACTTACTAATAGATATTAAACTGAAAGTTGTGTCACCGATGTTCAAAGCTAGAGGGCAGCAGTACAAACATAACCTGCCTATTACCCTGGGTACCAAACCCACTATATAATATTTCATATATAGTGAGTCTAGTGGTCAGGGTACCTGCTTATTGAGGAAGAGACATTCTTAATACATGCCTACGCCAAATAGCCTCACCATCCCTTTAGGTGATTCCGGTTGTACCACTCCACAACTATTGGACAAAAGAAGGGCGCTTTATGATATGGGGCTCAAGCAGCCCTGTTAAGTGAATCATTTCTCACTGCCAAGATAGCCTTAACTAACAAAGGTGCCCTTTTTGAGGGGCTCTATTAAGATATTCCGTTATAAGCAGTTGGTTCGCTACTTTGTTAGATCACAGATACTACGTATAACTCTAAAATATTTTCTTCAACGGGGTTTTCAACGGCCATTAAATGTTCAAAATGAATTCTGATTAACGCCTCTTCTGACTTTTATATACTGATTCATAATTAGCCTAGACAGTTCTATCAACCATCAAAAAGAAACATGATTGAGTTGCAGTCTAAAATTTGTGCTTTTGATCACAATAAATCCTCAATTATGAGCATTATGAGCGAAAAGTAATGACCAATCTGAGATCGAAGAATTGTAACGTGATTAAGCCAAACAAATGCCTTGGACATATAGAAATGTTCTAGTATACATTTGCTTATTTCATAAGAGGCAGGCAGTGGATAAATTTTTCGAAAGTTAAGAAACCACCCCATCCAAATTGTAAAAAGCTACGAAACTCTAATGGTTTGCCGTTTTAACTTTTCGGGTCTACACTTAAAATAGTCTCGACATGGGCACCCCTGTTTATGGCAACATTACACTTGACATGCATTTTGCATTCACGTAATAGAAATCCACGCTCAAAAAGTTTCTATTTATAATCTGTTTTGACTTCAACTTGAAATTCATGAAGAATTGGCATTTTATATTAGTTTATCTTTGGATAAAATATATTTTGCTTTACCTTGGAAGAACGTTTAAAAAATGCATTACCAAAGACATTTAAGAAAAATGTAAGAAATTTTTGACAGCAAAGTAAAATTTAACAGAAAATTTAAGCTACTTCCTACCAGCACCGGAACTTTACTTTCTTATAAAAAATTCATTTATCAAGAATTTAGATAACTGAAACTTCCCGTTGCTTAAGGGAAAGACCCTGGTTACAAAAAGGGGTTAAAAGGCTAGAAAGGGCCAATGGACCCAACTGTTTATCCAAATGCTCATCGACAGGCAAATTTCGATAGAATCAATGAAATAGCAAATAAATACAGTTAAAATGAATTGTGTGATTTTATGGTGTCAATGTTGATATCGCTTCAATCTACGACGTAACGTTTACTAAGCAAGCTTATCGAATAAATTTTTAAATATGCCAGACAGACGAAAAAGTCTCAAAGGCCTTCATACTTAGTTAACGAATTTGCCAATATTCCGTACCTTGTAGTTATCTTCTATTTGTCAGCTTTCTTTTCAACTTCAAACACCCTCAAGAATGAGATTTGTAATGATTATACACCAGTCATCAAACTCAGCGAATGGACACGGCTTCTCTTTAATTACTTTAATAAGATCTGAGATAGGACCTCCTGGCGATTCTAAACAACGAACTTTCTTTTAATTATAGCAACGACGAAAAACTTCCAACTGTCTCGCAACAACATTCACTCTGGTAGAGACTTTCTTTGCGTGAAACAGTTTGGTTTGAAAGCAGGTAAATCCCGGAACGGCGGCTTCATGGAAACAAGGATACTCAAGTTGCCAAACCGCAACTGCAATTGGGGACTTTCCACCACTGATCTAAAAAAAGACTGGATCGAGCAACTCGACTTTGTCTTGGAAGCCAATGACAGCGGCCATCTTGGTGTGACCACCTTGTTGTGAGGACACAGTACTAAGCTTGTTGGAAAACGGAGCACGTAAGTCTGGAATACTAAAGTTATTTCACCATAAAGGGTTTTATGTTTTATATTCATAGAACATGCTATCTAATTAACCCAAATAAATAGGCTACACGTTTCTTAACGTATTTTGGCTTCGTGATTTTCCGTACGGACATGTCAAATTTTTGGCCTAGAAATTAAGGCAATTTGGCAAAATAGATATATTGGTTTGTGTTTGGAAGAAAACTGACTGATTTGTGGCCCCGTTGATGAAACAGATGTTTATTTTTCGAAAAAATCGTGTGATACGGTGTCAAAAAAACTAGCGAAGCTGCTGTGGTAGCTTTTAAAAAAGCTGTTTTATACGATATCTGTTACGAAAGAGGCATAAAAGCCGAAGAGCTCACTGATGCTTAAAAAGCACCAACTTGCTTAGTTTCTTTCGAATCTTCGTTCCAGCCATTTTTGCAGTGAATTCTTTTCCAAGATGGTACAACCGAATCTTGCAATAGGATTTGGAAATGGTCTTCACCAGACTAAATGTGTGGTTGTCATTTACAGCAGTGTCAACCATATGCCTATCAAGCTCTCTGAAAACTCTAGACAGATTGATATTTGCCAACACAGAAAGCTTGCAATAGCGTCTTGAATGCCTTTACCTAGGAATTACAGACACCATAAATAAAATTGTTGCCACAAACTTGAAAATTTAAATTTCTGTAAAATCTTATTCTGTAAAGACTTATAGATGTTATTAAATGCTTTAGAAATCAATTTTTGAACTTGTCAATGATGAATAAATTTTGTTTGTAATTCCGAAAAATTTTAACAAAGATGTGTAACATATTTTAATAACATCAGTAAGGAAAAATGAACAGTTTCAGGCACCCATTAAGTATCATTGAGTTCATCTTTGTGAAATCTTGCAAATCAGCACCTTCTCTTTTGCAAGTATCATCATACTTCTATCATCCTAGCTCTAGTTTCTAAAACCTTATTAATCATCCATTGTTTTTCATCTCACGACTTGTAAATAACTTGCTGTAACTATTTGAATTTTGAATTTATGCCAGCAAGTGATTATGCAGCAGTGCTGCTATTTCTGTTTAAATATATGCTATCCTTTGATATATGAAGAGTTTAGTATATTTTAAGTACACAATTTCTTTCCTGTCAGGTAAACCTAATGAGATATTTTTGCATAATAAACATAGAGAATTTTGTATTAAATTGAAAAATATCTGATAATCAGTTGTTAATTTTACCTTGTGGGAGCTTTCCATCAGTTGCAGAAATCAATCGTTGAAAACTCCTTTCTGTCTCCTCACAAACCTTGATTACGCTCTGTGTTGGCTTGAACAACCCACCTCTGTCTTTGAGCTGCAGAAAGCTTGATTCAGCATGATGGTTCTTTGCTCCCAGTGCCTGACAACATTGGCTACATAGTGTCTGCTTCAGGACCATCTTTCCAACATATCCTGCTATGTAAGAAATGGCTGCCACCTTGTACTCAGAAAGACAGACAATATTTGGCATGTCCCCATAGTCATGGTCAGATTGCAGTGGTGCTCTGTCTTGCAAATCATATTTCCGTATGAGTGAAGCATTACAAATACTAATATCTTCTTCATCAACATTGCAGGTGTCACCAAATGTTTGAAAGATTGCTGTTGGATCTCTTTGTTGGCAGTTTCCTTTTCCACCCCCAATACTGCTTCTCATCAAGAGGCGTTTATATGCAGCAGTGAACTGTTGTGCTGTTGGGTTGTTGTTAAATCCCCCTGCAGATCGAATAGCACCAAAGAACAATTCTAGATGGTCTTGACTCAGTTTGTAGGTCAGCAGATATCGTAGAGGTGAATGGCCTGCCTCAACCAAGTCATGGAATATGCCTTTGATGCTACTGATTGCAAGAAGAAATCCAACAAACCCAGTTTTCCTTCTAGTTGTATGCATTGGCTGCCCAGCTGCATCCTTCAAGTTGAGAAGATATTCGAAAGCTGTATCTAGAAACGGATACCAGAAACCTTTGTTATTGACACTCAATGCTGACTTGAACCCTTTAGCACATGGATTTCAAGAGTGGAGAGAGGCATATGTAGGGGAAAAGGGGCACCTTTGTTAGTAGTCGCTAATACTTGAAAAGCTAAAAAAGATTACATGCTCTCCCTCTAACGAGGGTCTATGGATTTTAGCAATGCAAGTGTCTGGTAAAGATCTGCAACCTAATTTTGTGCACAAAGTGGTGTATTTACGTAGAATTTGTTATGTTTACAATCACAAGTGACATTACAGTCAAGCAGTAACCGTATAGGCCCCTGCCCCTTTCACGTAAAATATCCTATGGATAAGGTGAGTCTTAAAATAGATAGGCATGTTAGTTGGCCCCAAGAAGGGCAAACAAAAAAAGAGTTAACAAGGACATATATATATATATATATATATATATATATATATATATATATATATATATATATATCAAATTATTCTGAAGCTCACATCATTAGGGCAACGTAGGTTTCTACTTACGAGTGAAAAGTCCTTGGATGCTGCCTTTTGACTTGTGTTTCTTCATCTGAGCTACCTTCGCTGTCACTCCTGGCATTCTCCCCTTCTCCCTTCGTCTTTCTCCGTTTATTGCAACCAAATGCACAGCACTGCGTTCCGTTTTTGCCCATATTTTTTTCCGAATCGTACCGCACCGAAGTAAGAGGTGGTCACACCAAGATGGCGCCAACGAAACTAAATCAACTTCAAATTGTGGCGCGCAAAAATAATAGGTTGCTCGATCCAGTCTTTTTTTAGATCAGTGCTTTCCACCCACTTCTTATCGTTAACAGCTCGTGAAAGCCGCTGCGAAGGCAAAATACGTCACATTTTACTATGAAACAAAACGAAACCTTAATCTGTTCTCTTTATCACCATAACAAGAGGGAGAAAAATTCGGCAGAGTGGAAATGACAAAGAGTTATCTAAATCTAGAAAATCTCTGCTGTAAATTCCATAAATGATAATTCACGTTTCGGGACTGGAAGAGGCTGCTGAGAGGCCTTAAAAACAGAAACTCTTATTTAAGGCTCACAAAAAGTGAGAGGAAGGTATCATTGCACTCTTATTTAATAATTAGAGACATTAGTAAGCGCCTAAGAAACATTAGTAACAAGCAATTAAGGTAAAACACTGCAAACGGAATTTTAGGCCACTCTGCCTTCTGTCTCAATAATGTCACTAATTATCTTGTATCTCCGGTGCATGCATTAAATTACATCATTACACATTTTCTCTTTACAACAGAGCGGACTTTCCTGAAGATGGCATGCGGCCAAATGCCCTTGTTATACCGTGGCACGAAACCTTGAAGATTTCCGGCCTAAATGATTATTTGTTGAATCGGCAGATGTGCAAAGCTACACCGCTGAACCTTCGCTTATTTCGAAAGCCAAGAAAATTTAACAGCAGCCATGATAGCTAATCTACAGACTGTTCCTTTTGTCAGTCTTCGCAGCCAGGTTCACACGGTATTCCGCACCTTTCATGGTCCGCAACTTACAAGGTGACAGCAGCGATGTTCGCGCAGTAGCGTCTGTACAGTTCGTTGTTTTGCTTTCGTGACATGAAATAAATACCTTTGTTTTGATTACGTCAGCGTTCGAACATTCGCAGCTGCGTGAGAGCCAAGTTTCTGGGAAGGTTACTAAAAATGGCGGATTATGCAGTAATGCGTGGTCAGATTTGCGAAGTACCCAGCACGAAAACGGACTTCCCGCGGGCCAGCTGTCGCGAAAGCCGATTAGACAGTGTGAGATACGCATGTTTGTGTCGCTCGTTGCTACACAAGCACTCCTCTCACGCGCTAAAAACAGAGTTGATTTGCACAAAAACACAACCAGGCAGGAACGTGAGCATTATCACTTACCACACATAATTTACGCGGCCTCAAAAGTATGGATTATACAAATTAAATAATTTTAACTTTGAAAACGTGTTCGCTTAACCTGCAAGACTTCTGTGTAGACAGTGAATATTTAGAGATTGCACGTTACAACGTTTTAACTTGGTCAGCCACCAACCCAACGTTTTTCATCTATTCCTTATCAATTATTGGCACTGGAGCATCAAGGGCTTCACCATTCACGTCCAACCCACATTGTGCCAGTGTCAATGCTGCCTTGTCATATGCCCGAAGGCAAGTGTAAATGTGGTTTACTTTGTGGACTGTCAGATGAAACGTATTTAAAGTATGCAAAGCTCCAGTGTTTCGTCCTATGTTAAAACAGATTAGTAACAAATCGACTAACCTCAGTATCACTCAGACAAGGAATATCATTATGTTGTTATTCAGGGGCCCTCAATCACCGTAGCTTAAATAAACTTCCACTTTCCCAGCCACTTGGAACACAACCATTATATACGAATCACTCCACATGGAATTTCTTCTTTGCTATATATATCAAGACTGCTGATTGTCGCGTAACAACTGCACACACCACGTGACATCTCAAACAAACGAGTCGAAAGTCTATAAAGAAGGGCTAAGGGACGCAAAAATTCATTCATTTCAACCGAAAACCAAACCAGTTCCTCATTAGCAAAATAAATCTCTCGCTTCAGAAACTGCGTTTCCTTTGCGGTCTGAAAGGAATATCGTTTGGTGTGATACGAACTTGGACCTATCATACTTAAAACAGGACCGAGGCTAGTGAGTTGGCACCTCATCCGTAAGAGGCAGCAAAACAGAACGAGGCAGAGAGAAAGTTTTCTCATCAGCAAATGTCCCATGACAGCCCTTGACAATGGCTAGCAAAGAGACTTTATTAACTACAACAATATGTTCATTGCAGATTTTTACGACATTTACACTCCACTCTTCTAAACCTCACAATCCCAGAACATAAAGAGGCACTTTTCCATTTGCTGTTTTAAGCCGACTCGCTCTCACTACACTGCAATATTTGCTTTCGATTTGGCGGTACAGTGCAACATGTCTGATCCAACAGAACCTAGGAACGCTTTTCGCAAAAAAAAACAAATGACAAACGAAGCCGCTGCAGTAAACTCCAAAATCAAGTTCCGTTCCAGTTTCTATTCTGCAATGTTAAATCCACTATTGCATCAAATATTGCATAAGTGGACTGGGATTAAAGATTTGATGGTTATTTTGAATGATGAATGATTTTCCAATGTACAGGTTTATGATTATGCAGGCTTTAAATTTGTGACATTCGTGTTTCCATTAGTTAGTATTAACGCCCCCAAACTACGCTTCTCTTCATTCAAAGAAGACCTTTTGTGATTCCTTTTTATGCAAAGACCCCCATCACTCTTTTGTGCGTAATTGTAGAGGGTCGAACTGGCAGGGGGTGAATATTCTTCTAGATTTTTATAGAGTCGGGACTTCGTAATAAAGTCACCTACCGAGAACTCTATAAATAAATCCCTGAAGTTAAGGGGGTTAAATATAGTTGGGGATGTAGATGGATATTTTTTTAAGACGACTCTGCAACACAATTAAATGGTGTGATAACAAATTATGAGAAAAACTTTTCTGATAAATTTAGAAGCGGGTGATAATAAAATGGAGGGGTAGGTCCTACCTTCAAATTTTGGAAAAATTGGGCGATCATTATTAAATGCTATGAGGGGTAAGAGATTTCAAAATTGCAGTGAGACCCTCTCCCCTACAATTAAGCACAAAAGAGTACAAAATGCTAGCTCAAAACTTACTAAGAAACTACAGTAATACTTCATACGCTGAATGATGAACTGGATATTTGAAGCATGTAGATCAAGCCCCAGACTCCTCTCTACACGCACGTAATTAAAGTCAGTTTGTTGTTTTGCGCCCGGCTTACATACAGCCATGAAATTCAGCCATGAAATTCAGCCATGAAATTCAGCCATGAAATTCAGCCATGAAAATCAGCCATGAAATTCATCCATCCGACCGGCCACAGAATGGTCCGACCGGGCATGCAATATCTTCTACAGGACAAGCTTCAATCGGCTGTTGCTGTACCCGTTTCCGATCTTCCAACAACAAACTTCCAAATCTCAGTAAAAAGCTCATGTAGACCTTTTTGTCGATTACTTCAGAGCAATGTTCCTGGCTTCGTTTTCAGGTTCAATTCTGTTCTCACTTTGGGAAGAGGCTCCCAAGCATGGGAAAATTTGAATTTGGGAAACGAACTCTAATAGTGAGGAGAATGTTAATAGCGGAAATCACTGGCTGCCTTAATGAATATTTTCTAATATTGTGTCACCATTCTAATATAAATTGATTTCATGATGAATTTTATGGGTAATGGAGGCGGTGTTATTTTCAAGCCAACGACATTTATCGGACATCACAGTGCAAATGATGCCCCTTCCAAATAGATTCAACCCTTTGCACCGCTTTGCACTCTGTCTCCCTGTGTACTTTGTTATTTTACCCCTTATATCTACGAATTGTCACATATTCTTGTCATCATGGAATTATAAAAACATGTGGCACTTTGGCCCTTTTCTCTCTCCATGCCGAGCTCCACCCGCCCATTCACCTGTTTTCCTTCAAGTTCAAAATTATTCTATTTCTTCCCTCTTTATTTTATAATTTTCTAAGTAAGAATAGTTTGACCATATGTCGCAATTTTACAAATAATTTTCCTTGAATTACTGCACTGCTAAAACTGAGTAATTTACTTTGTATATTTTTGGTGTTATTTACTCAGTCACGCTTTTCAAATTCAAACGGTCATTACAGCTCGAAAATGCCTTCAAATACCGTTTTTGGAAATGTTAGAATAATGCCAGACCAGCCAAATTCCATCTGTTCAGAAAAATTCTTCAGTTAAAAACTATGAAAATTGTTGTACTCACGTTGTACTTCGGATATAATGCGTTCACTTTCTCCGTATCCACCTGTCCAGTGGAGAGAAACTTGAAGGCCTTTGCCGTGAAACGATGAGCCAACTCCTTACTCGCCGGAAAGGCACGCCGAGAATCCGTCTTCCTTTTCTTCTTGATCCTCTATGGTCCGGAAACAACCTCAGTGGGAATGAGAGATATGCAGACAATACAGCAGGTACTGTTGATTTATTGTCTCAAGCTGACGCCCAACAATCCGCGCCCATTTATAAATAATTGCTTCCTTTCTTTGCAACCGCAGACGACAACGGAATGGGATTTCGGCCTTAGCTGACTCATTATTTCGCATTCATCATTGACCGCCTTCGCAGGTCCAGAATGCAGTCGTACCGCTGCGAGGCCCCGAGTTGATTGTCATCTTTTTTGTCACAATGTTTAAAGAAATACACCCTCGATAATCCAAGCCTCGGTCATTCGATTCTCAATATTTAACAAACCATATCAGCTTTTTGCAAAACAATTCTGGATTAATGAGGAAATGTCCATGGATCGTCAAATAAAAAAACAAAATTCAAACCAATAATAAAAAAATGTCCGTTCTCGGTGTCCAAAAGAGACATCAAATTAACAATCCAGTTTTGCTATTCGTGTTTACAATAGAAATCACTAAAAGGCAATCGAACACGAATCTCTTCATCCATTAAAAGTGTGTTCGTCCATCATTAAAGTTCATCAGGCTGAAATAGGAGGTTTCGTTTTTAATCATGCTTTATTATCGTCCTCGATTTTTCCAATTTTTAGCGCACACGAATAGTCCATGGAGAACTAAGATTCCCCTGTTTGGATGTCTTAGATGGACTTTAATCGCGGCTCTACCGTAATGATATCTAAGATTTTGAGCAGTGCAGATAAACTTCTTTCGAACAGTAGAATGTAGGTCAACACATGAACAGAAAGAAGATTTCCACCACAAATAGATCTATACCTTGCACTGTTGTTTGGGATTTATATTGAAATCTGTTTACTTTGGACAAGTTCCATCAGTGCCTTCAGTTCGTCAAATTTCCAAGTCTCATTTCTTACGCTTATTCATTGAAAGACCAAAGATGATCAGAAATACAACGGACGTTTTCAAAGCACTTCCAGTATACAGGGCGGCAAAGCTTGATGAAAGAAATATCTCCTCCACAGAGACCACTCCGCAATACGCAGTATTTGTCTGATCAGCTTATATCCTTTGATTAGTGCTAGACTATTTGTGAATATCAGATAATTATTATGAAGCCGTGTCATTTATGCCATCCTTTTCTAGCTTTCGAAATCCACATCCTCAGTTTTAGCTAAGTCTTCCGTCCTATCTCAATGCTCAAATATTTTGTTTTTCCGTTTTAGGCATGGATAACAGGCGAGTTTGTTAATCTATGCAACAAGATTATATTTTCAATAAGCATTTAGAATGCTTGCAATTTGGCGATCATTAATAAAATATTATATGCAACGAAGGGTTTCGTTTGCGGCTCAGATAGCCTGAGTTTTACAAACAAAATTCTCAGACAAGGCTCTTTGTTTATAATCAATAAGAAAGACCATGGATACTATAACTTATTAATCGAACACACCATCTGCCCTTTAGAAACTGACCAAAATCATTAACAGACAAAAATTCTGTACACAATTCTTTAACCAACTAACCTCAAACACAAAATGTTACAACAGAAATGCTTATGCGGAGATAATGTGGCACATGAAAACATTGTGGCAGCCACCTGAAAATTCCAATAAAACATTTATTGGTCAAGAGTGGCTCTTACAAAACAGGTGCCTTAATGTAAGTTTCTCATAGACACCGAGGGCACTGCATTGGTAAGAATTTATCGAAGATGTAACTCGCTTGCATTATCAACAAGTTGAAGCAATGCATTGGTATTTCTTACTGGTTTGATCAAATGTTAATGTTTTGAGCAAGTGAAGTTCACAAGTTTCGACAAAATTACAATCTCTACCACTACAAATGGGTCCTTTAAATTCCAAAATCCACGAAGCATCCCAAAGAAGAGCTGCAACTTAATTTTGTTAAGGGCGTATTTCTGAAATATCTGCACACCAAAAACAGTTCAAATTCATTTTCTGTAAGTTAGCAATCTAAAAAACTTTTATACGTCTATCAGTGCATCAAGACGAGGAGTATCAAGGAAAGAAACAAGTCGACTCAATCTTAGTGTATTTTTATTGATTTACATATCTAACTACTGATACAATGATTTTCAACCTGACTAGAATTGATTAATTGATTAAAGTCTGTTGATCTTTTGATTCAATCAGATAAGAGATGGAGGAGCGGTGACCAGAATCATTTGCCCGGCAATGCTTACGATGGCCTGCTTTGCTGTGTTCAAGATGATTTGCACAATCTCGCTCAGTTTCTCCTTGATCTGAGGCCACATTATTGCAATCGCCTTCTTGATTTCATTCAGAATTATGTCCTTAAGAGCAACAAGCTTGGCCTTGATTCTGTTCCAATCTAAATTCAAAGATGTTTGAAGAAATTCAAATACTCTATTCTATCAAAATGTCTTAATAATGAGAATTTATCTTTATTACGAGATTAGCAAAGATTTGGTATTGCAAATATTTGCTGACTGCAGAAGTGTTGAATGAGTTAAACAAATTCATAACACAAGCAAAATATGTTAAAGATCAAACATTTACATCTCATTTAGAAATATTATATAACGGGTCGAGACAGAAGCAAAAAGCTCGCCCTCTCTTTTCTTGAGTATAGGACTGAGCTTTGACTCCGTGTAGAAGAAGTTCATTAAACACGTTTTGTCTTTTTGGCTCATTAAAAACTAGTAGGAAGGTGCCTTAAGAACTTCCAATAAACTGTTTAATACATAATTTGCCTTGTAATTTCTACTTCGTCCTGCCCTTTTTACCAATTGTCACATTTATTTTATAAGATTCAAATATTTTCATGCCACTTTTTTTGCTTTCCATTGTATTTGTACCTGACTTGCCCTCGTTTCCTATTTACATATACTTGGGCTAAATCCATTCCGGATAAAAGGTTTCCTCCAGAATACCGCCTTTAGAACTCAATAGGCCCGCGGAATCAATTCAGAATTTCTCAGCACTTTCAGAAACTGCACACGTTGTTAAACCCCTTGCGTGATTAAGCTAGCCTCGTACTCACAATCTTGAAGCACGCCTCGCTTCACGTTTCCACTCCTGGAGGAAGCAATCAGTTCGTAGGCCTCGTCTGTAATATTGCTTATGTCAGCTTCCATTTCCTTCTCTGTAGCGTCAGCAATCTCGACTTCCTCCTTCTCACTAACCTGGTCGACGAATGAAACTGCGGCATTTGCTGCAAAAGAGAACCATAGATAAATGCCTTAAGTTGAGATATTTCAGAGCAGACACACGCAACCAAATTAGCCGTATACAACTTTACAAGAACATCAGTGTCTATGTTATGACCAGCATATGTCCAGCAAATAAGTTGCATCAAACAAATGTATTATGTTATCAACTTATTATTTGGAAAAATAGTTGTCAACAGCCAAACGAAGAGCAAGTAAATTTCTTTTTTTTCCTTTGCAAATATGAATAAACATCGATCCCTAACACATGTCCGTTTTGAAAAGTCAAGCTTTGAAAACCTACAAAACTTTCGTTTTGTAAAAAATTTCCCCGCAAACAAGAACCTACTTTCCTTAAAACTGCTACTTACTAGATTTTCATAAATGTGGTACTTGCTATATTCTCAAGGTTAGGCTCTCATTACAAGGGCACGCAAAGATCAATTATATCTATATCTTTGGGTGGTCTGACTGAATTTCAAATGCTAGACAGCATGATATTGATTTCAATGTGAAACAATGTGCTTATTACTTAAAATATTTTGAGGTTTCAAGTATTGAAAAGTTTGAACCTTGTACTACATGAAACTAGGAGTAGGTGTGGGTGGCTGGAGGTCATGTCTGCTGCACCGTAAACGGGTACCAGAAAATGAGTTTATTTTGGAATGTATAACGTTAAAACTTTCAATGTTTCGTTCTTCCCTCTACATCTTTTTTATTTGTCTAATATTTTTTTTGAAATAGTCTTGCTTTTTGAATTTGTGAATTTCATAATTTACAAAGTATGACGCGATCTCAAAAAGAGCACGTAAATAAAGCATCGTTCTTATATAATCTTGTTTTTTACCTTCTCTTACTATGATTTTTTCCTTAAACTCAACCTGTAAGTTCTTATTTCGCATGTTCTTGTTTTGCAGGGTTTTACTGTGTCCTCATACTTGTGATTTACCTTGTGGGATTCCAAGCTTTTCCAACACATTCACGACATATCGCTCAATCTTTCTATTCCCTCGTTGAACCTTTTGAATAGTGTTCCAAACAATGAAATGTATTTTGTGATACGCGGCTCGACCTGATGCCTTCATTTTCTCTTTTAGTTGGTCGATATCTGCAACGAAACAAGCGTTGATTAATCAGTCGTAATTTTAGCAAATACTGTAAATTCTCGATTTAGCCCCCTCTTCAAAAAAGAACCCCTTCGAATAAGCCCCCACCCTAGAACAACAAATTTTCAATAAGCGCCCCTCTTGAATAAGCCCCCCCCCAATTTTTTGATTTTCAACTCCTGATGTTGCCCTTGGCATTTTAGTGAATTACCACAAAAAGTTTTTTGCTTGTTAATAATTTAATCAAATGTTCATGAAGAAATTCCAACTAAAATATACGAGATAAAGTTCCTTCTCTATGTACAGCGAGTTCCTTCACTGTGTACAGCGAGTTCCAAAATATATTGTTTTTAAGCCTCCCCTCCCCCTCGAATATGCCCCCATCCAGAAATATCAAAAATTAATAGCCCCCCAGGGATCTAGTTCGAGGAATTACGCTATAGCCGTGGTCCTCCACAATATGGTCGTCCATATATCGAGTGTCACAGAGTCATTTAAATGGTGCTGTGATATGGAGTCTTTCCATGACATTAAGAAAACTGCTAGAATTTTTTTAAAAGGAATTTAATGGCTTGATAAAGATAGCTTAAATCATTGCTATGATCAAACTGATAATCATTTACGAGCTTTCATGAAAAAATATTAATATTAACTACAGCAAAAAAAATACGTAGAGGTAACAAAGGAATGGAGAGTCAACGCCCATAAATCGTTTTAGCTCCAACTAGTTATGACCTCAAGAAGTGCTTCGAAGAACTTACCTGTGTTATTACTATTGGCAGCCTCTACGATAATGTTGTCAATCAAAATGATAATCTTCGTTGCTGCTTCTTGAACCGATACGACTGCCTTCTTGGCGAATCGCGAACGAGCATTTCCGATTTTGGTGAATCTCTTTTGGACATCTGCAAAATGAAAAGTAGCAAAGAATCGTAATGGGTTTGTGAATAACTATTCAGAAAAACATAGCTAAAGGACAAGTACGTATGCAAGATGCAACGAATGGCTATCAGCTCGAATCAACTTCGTGGATAACTGCACCTTCAATCAACTTCGTGATGTTGGTTCCGTCCGCTGGATTTGGTTTTGCATCTCTGATCAACTCGATTGTCTTCACAAAGAGGACTGCGTTTTTCTTGGCTGCCTCTTCAACAGCCTTCGACACTACCACCACAGCCTTGGTTGACAAAGACTTCATTTCTCTTTCCATTTTTTCTAAACCTTCGCATATCTAGAAAAAATGCATTTTAAGTTATACGTAAAAGGCTCTCCTTAAATGTTGTCGTGGCATGGAAATTCGTCAAAAAATGGCCCCATACGTTATTGGCCCAGTTGCATTTATCAGTTTCCAACCCCTGTTTTCACAGTAAAGAAGAAATAAACCTTACTAAAAAGTGGACGGAGCTAGCAAAGGCTACCATTGGCTCATATTTCTTGCAACTGTTTTGCGGCCTGATAAATTGGAATCTCACATGATAAATCAATGCAGAGGAAGGCAATTTTGTAGTCTGCAATTTTCAGGTGTGGTTCATGAATGGTTAACAATATGTCATATCGACGTGCAGTATTATACCAAGTGTTGAGTGAAATAAAAACTCTTTACCGATTAGAGGGTTTATTGGTGACAACAGACAAAAAGAAGGAGGGTAACATTTTACCTTACTTGGGAGTGCTGCATCGCAATCCGTGCTGTTTGTTGACACCGCACTGACGAACAAGAAGCATGCAAAGATGCCCAGCAGAAATGAGTGATTCATTGTTGAAGCTACGAAGAAAGACAAGCATCTCTTTGGCAACAGAATTTCTAAGCTTGCTAAGGTAGCTTTCTAAGTTGTTAGTTGGTGCTGTTGAACAATGTTCAGAATTCTGACAAAAATGGAATTTGAATTTTTAACAGTCATCAAAAGAGCAGATTTACCAAATAAACGATTAGAGCAAAGCAGTGAAGAATTCTAGGATCTTAGAGAGAAGGGTAGAATACTGAAAAAGTATGGAGTTGGCTTGTGGGACGCATAGGATAATTTTATAGAGAACTAATCGCTCCGAAAAGAAGCGATACAATTGAGACGAGAGCAGGAGCTAGAAATGCATCCACTGAGGTGTGAATGTTGATGTGTGCTTGTTTCAGCTTAATCTTCTGCTCTGTAACGGTAGCATGATTGATGTTGTCATGTATTAGCCGTGACACAGAACAAAGAAAATGAACATAGCTTGCCTTTTAATAAAATTACTTCTATTCTTACTGCATGTCAAACATTTTGCTTCGTTTGAAGTACACGTATTTACTTGTAAATCAGGTGGACTTTAGAAATGATAACTTGATTTTTTAATGTACCAAAGTAATCATTAATTGATTCTAACTAGATGTGCAATGATAAAAAAGCAGATATATAGCTTGTGCTTGAAAAGCAAAGGCATTGCACGCAAAATTAGTTGTAAACATAAAGTAAAATTAGTCATTATGATAACATTCAAGCCATTTTGAACCAAAAATATCATGGAAATGAAATTTTCGAAAGACTTACCTCTAAGGTATACTCAGCAGACAATGTTGCCAACGTAGAGATCGACCAAATTATGAACAACTTCAATCAAATCAGTAACATTTATACCTTACTTTGATTAAACATCTTTACATAATGTAAACATTTATTAAAGACAGTCGAGTGAAATTAAAACTGTGTACAAGCATAATTTGCCTAATTATTAAGAAGAAGTTCATTCTATTGCCACTCCTCCAAGCTATACAAACAGTGAGAAAATTTTCAAGAGTTATTTCAAGTCTTTGCTTTGAAGGAAAACATCAAACCATTAAGCAATTGTGTTGCATTTGGATAGTTCTTAGCGTTTGTCACAGGTTTAAAACGAAATGTTGACTCGCCTATTGAATTGTATTGGTTCAGTCTCCAGTAACCTCTCTTCAAGTGATCGAGTGGGGAATCCAGTTTTAATATGTGACGATGGCAATTATGTCCCTTTTACCAGGTTGTAAGGATTGTGAAGAAATGCTTTGAATAGGACAGTGGGAAGAGTGTCCACCAAGTGACCATCATAAAACAGCCTCTCTTGTGGATTAAATAGTTCGCAAGGAGAAGTAGTATTAATTTGCTTTTGGACAAGTGTTTTGTGGTACAAAACTTCACAATGGCTAAAAAAAGCGAGACTAGTTTTCGCATACTTAAAGTATTTTTTTTTGTCTCACATTCCTCAGAGTATGCAGACGTCGGAAGATAACAAAAAACTGACCGAATAAATAGCCAGATGCGGATCGAAAACACTAGAGGGTGATAAGTAGAGCGCGTGATTGGTTATAATTGACCAATCAGCGTTACTTAACACCTAACTTTAGAAGAGCCCAAGGGAAAAGACGAACTCCTTCTGTCTAAAAAGAATGGGATTTTCCATTCAAATTTAGAGAGACTCCAAAACACCTAGGTGAAAAGACGACCTAGCTTGCCCAATTATACGAAAATTGTCGTCACTGTATGTTTTGGCGCAATCTGGATTCTCTAAAAGATGTTGTCCTATAGACGAATCGCAACTTATTTGGGCATTGCGCCTTTTACAATTTCGACGCGTCTGCGAGTTAATGTGGCACATGGAAACATTGTAGCAGTCACCTGAAAATTCCAATAAAACATTTATTGGTCAAGTGTGGCTCTTACAAAACAGGTGCCTTAATATGAGTTTCTCATACACCCCGACAGAGGCGGATCCAGAACACTTTCCGCACAAAAGGTGTGGCCAATTAAGAAAGGGCGTGTCTTAAAACGGTGTGGTTGGATTAACTTTTTGTAAGCCTTCCATCTTGCATTTGAACCTTGCCAGGCTATTTTGGAAATCAAACTGATATTATTGAGCTCACGCAGGTCAATTGCAAACACACAGTCGGTCTAATAATATGAAACGCTAGAAAAGGGAAAGCCACTGAGACAACAAAAACGACGAGAGATGATCTTCGACTGGAATTAAATCCAAATTTGGTATATTATATCGCAGTCTCACGATTCTGGCACAATAGCAACAGGTTGAGCATGAGCCTAAGTTCAATTAGCAGAGAAAGAAATTCCTGCTTTCTAAATTCTTGCTGAAGTTTATCCGTTCAAATAAATTAATGGAACCTACATAAGAGAGCCATCTCTGTTAGCCTCACAATTAACATTACAGAGTAAGTTTCCAACCCTTCATCCAAATTTTTACATCTAAATGATTATCAATCATGATAAATATAACTGGAGGAAAGGTGATATGACGTGTAGACGGCACAAATATTATTTCCAGTGCAATTTAATCTTCTAACAACAACTGACCAATGAGTAAGAGGGCTTTTCATGAGCTTATTCAACTTAGCTATTCAATCCTAATGGGCCTTCTAAACAAAACACAAGAACACAGAAAGCACCATCCAAAACACCAAAATAAGCTGGCCATGGAAATTTCTGGAACCAGGAAGAATTAAATTTTCTAGATTTCCCATTAAAGCTACGGACTGGATAATTCATACTTACAGCCAGGTTTCCAAATATTTTTCATAAGATCATGAATCTCAGAATCTGATAGTTAAGGAACCTTGATGTAGATGTTACCAATGTCATTTGGATTTGAAGAAAATAATTGATGATCCGACAAATCATCTATCTCTGGAACATACTGATACATATTTTATTACATCTGATAAATGTTTAGGGAATTTTTTTGGCAACAGGAAGGAAAGAGTTGTCTGTTTTCTTTTTGCTGTTGTTGAGGCTGCTTTTGCAATGCAATATCATCTTTTTCAATCATTGGTTGAACTGTATCCTTACAAATGAATAGAGGAACAACATGGTTTGGTACATATGATCTTGTAAATATATCTGAATCATCAATCACCTTGTCCAGAAAACTCAAATTGGAGCTGTTAAAGAGTCCGGTGTGCTCCGATGTGACATTTGAGTTTAAGACGCGCATACGTGTCACTGTTTCGATGATTGTTTCTACGATAGAAATAACGAAGAAGCAGGGCCCATGGTGGCCTGCGACGGATGTGATTTATGGTTTCACAACTACTGCATTGACTTCCGGAAGACATCGTCAGGGCCTAGTGACGGTGTTGGTGCATGGTTTTGTCCTGACTGCAAATCCATATTCATTAACTATCGAGATATGAAACAGGAGATCGAGCAACTGAAGCGACAACTTCTTCGACTATAAAAAGTAAGCACTGGTGCCGCAGCTGGCAAACGGGGTGACAAAGCACATCATCTGTTATTCTGACAATTCTTAAGGGCTTCAAATTTAATACAGTCAGCATAAGGACTCTTATCATTTTCAAGAAGATCAGTGGCTTCAAAAGTATTTGCAGCGTGAAAGCTTCTAAGAAGGCTGGGGATTTATTTGCATTTGACAGAAAATCTGCAAAAGTGGGTGGCATGCCTAAAAATGTGCATGCAGAAGTAAGTCAATTGAAGTGAGAGCTCTATACATCATTGAATGGTTTTCATGGCCACTAAAGGATAAGGAAATTTAGTTGTAAACACAGTTGCCATCAGCAATAGTCCTGATAAAAGAAAAAGCCTATTTGTAATTCTCTAGCTACCAACACTGGCTATCATCTGCAAGAATCTCTAACAAAAATTTGCAAATTCACTTTTAAGAACACATTTAAAAACAAACCTATTGTCTACCACCCCTGTACCTCAGTATTATAGGTAGCGTGGCAACTCATTCCACCTTTCTGACCCCACTTATCAAAAAGAGCGTGTGCTGCTATATTTGAAAAAGCAACTAAAAGTGTCACAAAATGTGACTGGTTTATAACTCTTTGGACCAAACATTCTACATCAAGAGCTAGGACAAAGGGAGGGCCAGGGGAGCAATGCCCCCTGCAACCATTTTTGCAAACCAACAATATGTCATATGATCCCCCGTCCCCCTTTAGCATGTGTCAGAGCCCATGTACATTTAAACCTAGGTAAAAATCACTACAATGAAAATATAAAAACTAAAAACTGAAGAAAAAATACAAATATACCTTGCAGCGAAAACTTTAGCCCCATTAGTTTCCCCTCATATGGTCATTTCATTTCTTGGTATGTGCAGGCCCGTCCGTTCGTTCTCAACGGTCTGAGCCTAGCTTGCTGGAGACTTTAAAATTGCAGCCACTTTTCCTAGCTTTATAAGCTCGTTGTTACTTATTAATTTCAATTCATCATACTTTGCCTCGCGATAAACCTTTTTACATTGTACAGCAAATCCAACTCATGCACAATTTTTTCATACAATACAGTTGACACAACAGACGCGAGGGGTGCGCGATTGTTCTAATTCTGGATGCAGCGAATCCGAATCCTTGAATAACCCAGGACAGGATTTTTTGCTAGTGCAAACTTACTAAAAATCATACTGTGCACCGAAGTTCGCACTATCTAGCGCTATGATTGGCTGGAAAAAGTTTAAACAAAAGTTGTGCGAATTGGTGCGAACGTGCTACTAAACATACTGTGCACCGAAATGCCCGTATCTAGCTACATTGGCCCCCTGTTATTACCAACTCAGGATCCTAAAAGATTAGACAGTATCGCATTCTAGATTTTTCTCGGATATAATTCGATCTCGTGGATTTACCTATGTTCAGAATTTTTCGAAAAGCTCCTCCATGGTGCCAAGATTTTATAGTGTCCGATCAAAAGAGAATCAAGGACCAAAGTCTGGGAAAAAAATTCTCCTTTTGAGATAACACTGATGCAAAACACCCATTGAGAAGTTGATTGTTGCACGTGAGAACGGTGCGAACGTCTAAATCCGCCCCTGCACCCCGAGTGCATTGCATCGGTTAGAAACTCTTGAAGATGCAGGTCCCTTGCATTATCAATAAGTTGAAGCAATGCATTGGTATTTTTTGAGTAAGTTTCGACAAAATTACAATCTTTACCACTACAAATGGGTCGTTTAAATCTCAAGATCCCCGAAGCATCCCAAAGAGGAGGTGTAACTTAATTTTGTTAAGAGCGTATTTCTGAAATATCTACACACCAAAAACAGTTCAAATTCATTTTCTGTAAGTTAGCAATCTAAAAAACTTTTATCCGTCTATCAGTGCATCAAGACGAGGAGTATCAAGGAAAGAAACAAGTCGACTCAATCTTAGTGTATTTTTATTGATTTACATATCTAACTACGGATGCAATGATTTTCAACTTGACTAGAATTGATTCACTGATTAAAGTCTGTTGATCTTCTGATCCAATCAGAGAAGAGATCCAGGAGCGGTGACCAGAATCATTTGCCCGACAATGCTTACGATGGCCTGATTTGCTGTGTTCAAGATTATTTGCACAATCTCGTTCAGTTTATCCTTGATCTGAGGCCACATTATTGCAATCGCCTTCTTGATTTCATTCAGAATTATGTCCTTAAGAGCAACAAGCTTCGCCTTGATTCTGTTCCAAACTAAATTCAAAGATGTTTGAAGAAATTCAAATACTCTATTCTATCAAAATGTTTTAATAATGAGGATTTATATTTATTACGAGATTATCAAAGATTTGAAATAGCAATTATAATGGAATTAGACATTTGAAGATGAGTTATTGTCTACCCTCTAGTTGCATTAACTAGTGCCCTTGGATAAGGACCCTGCGGTGGCAACCAAGTATGTTTGCTGACTGCAAAGGTGTTGAATGAGTTAAACTTATTCATAACACAAGCAAAATATGTTAAAGATCAAACATTTACATTTCATTAAGGAAAACTAAAAAACCGGTCAAGACAGAAGCAAAAAGCTCGCCCTCTCTTTTCATTAAACACGTTTTAGCTTTTTCTCAAAAACTAGTTGAAAGGTGCCTTGAGAACTTCCAATAAACTGTTTAATACATAACTCGCCTAGTAATTTCTACTTCGTCCTGCCTTTTTTACCAATTGTCACATTTATTTTATAAGATTCAAATATTTTCATGCCACTTTTTTTGCTTTCCATTGTATTTGTACCTGACTTGCCCTCGTTTCCTATTTACATATACTTGGGCAAAATCCATTCCGGATAAAAGGTTTCCTCCAGAATACAGCCTTTAAAACTCAATAGGCCCGCGGAATCGATTCAGAATTTCTTAGCACTTTCAGAAACTGCACACGTTGTTAAACCCCTTGCGTGATTAAGCTAGCCTCGTACTCACAATCTTGAAGCACGCCTCGCTTCACGTTTCCACTCCTGGAGGAAGCAATCAGTTCGTAGGCCTCATCTGTAATATTGCTTATGTCAGCTTCCATTTCCTTCTCTGTAGCGTCAGCAATCTCGACTTCCTCCTTCGCACTAACCTGGTCGACGAACGAAACTGCGGCATTTGCTGCAAGGACACGTATAGATCAATAACAACTAGATGTTTATAAGCCATTTTCAATGCGACCCAATGTACTTATCCCTTCAAATATTTTGAGGCTTCTAGTATTCAAAAGTTGGAACCTTGTAGTACATGAAATTAAGGGTGGCTGGGGGTAAAAAGTCATGTCTACTGCACTGAAAACGGGTACCAGGAATTGAGTTTATTTTGGAATGTATAACGTTAGAACTTTCAATTTTTTGGTTGTTCCCCTAAATCTCTTTTATCTCTCTAATATCTCTTTTGAAAAAGTCTTTTGAATTTGTGAATTTCATAATTTACAAAGTATGATGCGATCTCAAAAGAGCACGTAAATAAAGCATCGTTCTTATATAATCTTGTTTTTTACCTTCTCTTACTATGATTTTTTCCTTAAACTCAACCTGTAAGTTCTTATTTGGTATGTTCTTGTTTTGCAGGGTTTTACTGTGTACTCATACTTGTGATTTACCTTGTGGGATTCCAAGCTTTTCCAACACATTCACGACATATCGCTCAATCCTTCTATTCCCTCGTTGAACCTTTTGAATAGTGTTCAAAGTAATGTATCTGATTTTGTAATACGCGGCTCCAGCTGATGCCTTCATTTTCTCCTTCAGTTGCTTGATATCTGTAACAGAACAAGTGTCGATTATTCAGTCGTAGCATTTTGCAAATTTAGCAAATATAGCCTATAGAGTCTTTTCATGACATTAACAAAAATTAAAACATTGGCTTGAAACATTGCTATAATCAAACTGATAATCAATTACGAGCTTTTACGAAGAAGTATTGAATATTAAAAACAGAAAAAAGGATACTTAGAGGTAACATATGAATATTGAGTCCACGCCCCTTAAAATGTTTTAGCTCCAACTAGTTATGCCCTCAAGAAGTGCTTCGAAGAACTTACCTGTGTTATTACTATTGGCAGCCTCTACGATAATGTTGTCAATCAAAATGAAAATCTTCGTTGCTGCTTCTTGAATCGATACGACTGCCTTCTTGGCGAATCGCGAACGAGCATTTCCGATTTTGGTGAATCTCTTTTGGACATCTGCAAAATGAAAAGTAGCAAAGAATTCAGAAAAACATAGCTAAAGGACAAGTACCTATGCAAGATGCAACGAATGGCTATCAGCTCGAATCAACTTCGTGGATAACTGCACCTTCAATCAGCTTCGTGATGTTGGTTCCGTCCGCTGGATTTGGTTTTGCATCTCTGATCAACTCAATTGTCTTCACAAAGAGGACTGCGTTTTTCTTGGCTGCCTCTTCAACAGCCTTCGACACTAGCACCACAGCCTTGGTTGACAAAGACTTCAGGTCTTTTTCTATATTTTCTAAACCTTTACATGCCTAGAAAAAAGTTAGTTGCACTGTTATACGTAAAGAAGCTCCCCTTGCATGTTGCCCCTGGCATGGAAATTTGTCATAAAAATGCCTCCATACTGCCCCGGTTGCATTTATCAGTATCCCAACCCCTGTTTTCTCAGTAATGCAGAAATAAACCTTACTGAAAAGTGGACGGAGCTAGCAAGGCTACCCCTGGCTTATATTTCTTGCAACTGTTTTGCGGCCTGATAAATTAGAATCTGCCATGATAAATCAATGCAGAGGAAGGCTGTTTCTGTAAAGGGCAACTTGACAAGCCAAAAATAGTTTTGTAGTCTGCAATTTTCAGGTGTGGTTCATAAATGGTTAACAATATATCATATCAACGTACAGTATTATAGCAAGTGTTGAGTGAAATAAAAACTCTTTACCGATTAGAGGGTTTATTGGTGACAACAGACGAAAAAAGGAGGGTAACATTTTACCTTACTTGGGAGTGCTGCATCGCAATCCGTGCTGTTTGTTGACTCCGCCCTGGCAAACAAGAAGCATACAAAGATGCCCAGCAGAAATGAGTGATTCATTGTTGAAGCTACGAAGAAAGACAATCATCGCGTTGGCAACAGAATTTCTAAGCTAGCTAAGGTAGCTTTCTAAGTTGTTAGTTGGTGCTGTTGAACAATGTTCAGAATTCTGACAAAAATGGAATTTGAATGTTTCACAGTCATCAAAAGAGCAGATTTCCCAAATAAACCATTAGAGCAAAGCAGTGAAGAATTCTAGGATCTTAGAGAGAAGGGTAGAAAACTGAAAAAGTACGGAGTTGGCTTGTGGGGCGCATAGGATCAATCTATAGAGAACTAATCGCTCCGAACAGAAGCGATACAATTGAGACGAGAGCAGGAGTTAGAGATGCACCCACTAAGGTGTGAATGTTGATGTGTGCTTGTTTCAGCTTAATCTTCTGCTCTGTAACGGTAGCATGATTGATGTTGTCATGTATTAGCCGTGACACAGAACAAAGAAAATGAAGTTGCCTTTTAATAAAGTTACTCCAATTCTTACTGCATGTCAAACATTTTGCTTCGTATGCACGTAATTACTTATGTAAATCAGAAGAAACAAAAAGGTGGACTTTAGAAATGATAACATGATTTTTTAATGTACCAGAGTAATCATTAATTGATTCTAACTAGATGTGCAATGATAAAGAACGTAGATAAGAAGCTTCAACTGTACTTGAGCATGAAAAACAATGGTCTAGAAAGCAAAATTACAAGTTGTCAACATAAAGTAAAATTAGTCATTATAAAAACATTCAAGCCATTTTGAATCAAAAATATCATGAAAATGAAATTGCCGAAAGACTTACCTCGAAGGTATACTCAGCAGACAAAGTTGCCAACGAAGAGATCGACGAAATTATGAGCAACTTCAATCAAATCAGTAACATTTATACCTTACTATAATTAAACACCTTTACATAATGTAAACATTTATTAAAAACAATTTGTAAACATTTATTAAAAACAGTTTCGTGAAATTAAAAATGCGTTCAAACATAGTTTGCCTAATTAGAAAGGAGAAGTCTATTGTCACTCCTCCAAGCTATACAAACAGTGACAAACAAAAGTTATTTCAAGCCTTTGCTTTGAAGGAAACATCGAACCATTAAGCAATTGTGCTGCATTTGGATAATTCTTATTTAAGTGATCTTGTGGGGAATCCTGTTTGAATATGTGAATATGGCAATTATGTCCCTTTTACCAGGCTGTAAGGATTGTGAAGAAATGCTTTGAATAGGACAGTGGGAAGAGTGTCCACCAAGTGACCATCATAAAACAGCCTCTCTTGTGGATTAAATAGTTCGCAAGAAGAAGTAGTATTAATTTGCTTCTATAAGCAAATCCTCAAAATGCATTCAAGATAAGGGCTTCCAGCACAGAATGGTCATTCAATTGGAAGCTAGATCAATATATTTATTCTAGTAAAGTTACTTAAAATTTCATAAAGACGGAACCTTGTGTCTGTGGAAGCCATCGAATATGTTTGCCTAAGGGTGAACAAAGATCTATTCAGTAGAAGCACTTTTCCAATTTATATGTTATCATTATCTTTACAAAGAATCTGTATGTGAATGAATCCAATCCAAGCTGAAATTACTTTGTTTGGGACAGTTTTCCTAATGTGAAGTCATAACAGTTATTAGCCTTTGACCAGACAAGTGGAATTGAACGACAAACCAACTATTTCACATTTTTGGTTATTCACTAACATAGGCATGCTACGTATCATCATCACCAGAATATCTAAGGGAGAATAATAACTATCATCCCTCAGATGATCTTATTTGTGCTCTAGCTCTTACCGCCTCAGTCACTGTAAGGTGCTTTTCGCAAGGGTACTCTAAAGCAATCGAAAACGTTTTTTGGAAAATTTAATTATACACCATCTTCAGAAGCAGAACCATAATTAAAGTATGCAAACATCGAAAAATGACAAAAAGCTGACAGAATGAATTGCCAGTTGTGGATCAAAAAAGCATTAGAAAATTGAAGGAAGAACGCGTGATTGGCTGTAATGACCAATCAACGTCCATTTTACATCCTTTCAGAAGAGCCCAAGAGAGATGGCGAACTCTTTCTGTCTATATACAATCGCTAGTATATGTCTAGAAGAATTTTCTAGTGATATTTATTTTGTCTTTTCTCGCCATCTTCCTAGTGGACTACCTATAACAGCACACTTGGTAACATCAATCTCTCGTAGAAAAAAAGATGACTCTTCAGCGGTGTGCAAGGAAACAAATATATGCACGCTTCAGAACTTCTCTTGGCTTTGAATTCTCTTCTCTCTTATTGCTGATTTCAGAATCTACCTAAGACTCGTAGAATCTAACAAGCACTAGTTTTTACAATCGGGATTGATTCTTGAATGTTTTGGCAAACTTTTTATCTTTGAACACTTCCAGATCCTTTAAAGTCATTTAGGATGCCTTTCTTCTGGAAAGTAATCTTTATATCTTTATAGTAGACTGCAAGCTTTGAATATTTTCTGAGTAAAAGTGCTTATAACTGGAAAGAAAAGCAACACATTGGTTCGATGTAAGTCTCATCTTTCAAAAATTAGATTTATGTTACAATGGAAAGGTGATACTCTGCTTTGAACAGCTCCGACTAACATGATTATTCATGATTTTTCACTCACATTGTTATTATTATTCACTTTCATTTGATGAAGACAAATGAATGTCATTGTAAACATTATATCTTAATTGTGATGCTTTTGTCAAAAGTTTGTTGCTGGTTTAGAGCAGCCAACTTGCTTTGCAAACTTCGAAAACTTTAATTATCTTCAAAGTCTCAATTTTGTATGTGGTTGGCGGCAATACAATGGAATAGATTTTGCGTATTTGAACATTCGTTAATAGGGAAACAAACTCTTATCTTGAGCAAATGCAGCTTTTCCGCTTTGTTGAAACAACTGTTAAAACTAGAATTGTTGGTAAGCAGTTGATCTTTCTGTTGTATTGTCTGTGTTATCATTATCAATTTTTGTTTATTTCCAGAAAACAAACACAGGTTTGCAGGATACAGGCTAATATCATTCATTTTATGACCAGGTATTGATGTTGCTAATATCGGATGTTTATTACAGAGAAGTAAAACGCATCTTCAAAACAACGGGAAATGAAGGTAATGTTTCCACTTATCTATATTCGGGTTTTTGGGAAAGAATTGCCTAAATGAATCGACAAAGAAGCTTTAGTGTTAGAGCCTAATGGCATTCTTAAAAATTTAGACGTTGGTTTGTGCCTGCCTAGAAGTTCAGGTAAAGTGGAGAAGTCTATCGATGTGTTAGAAATGATTCAAGCAAGGAATATGCCTTCTTATTTACTTATCGTCTTCATAGCTTTGCTCTACCATTCATGTTCGTGGTTAAGCTGTGTATGCGATAAAAAATTGATGCATTTTGAAACACAAGAGTTATCATCCTTAAATCTTTTGTTGCTCAACTGATGCTTATAACAAAAGTCTATGAAAATAGATGTCTTGTTATTATGGGAAGAACTGAGATGAATCTGGGGAAAGCTGAAAAAGGAAAAATATGCCATAAAATGATGCTAGCAAAGCCAAGTACTGAAAAGTGAAAGACTGGCAATAGACCTTCGTGCTTAATAAGACAATTAACAAATAATTTGAACGCTCATTTTAAGTTTCAACACGAAAATAAATAATTTAAACTTATGAACTAACTTATGAAAATAATTTAAAAGTATGAAAAATACACATTCATTGATTTTGGAAAGTTTCAGAAAAGGTTCTTTGATGAACAGATGCACGCCTTAAATTGCAGTGGAAAGCAAGAGTTCACATTTTCCCATCATTCCAACTGCCCACATGCCAGACAAGGGAATCATAAATGGGAATCCTCATCGTCCGTTATGGCTATTTCCCACCTGATGTGACGTAATCTAACAGCCATAAATATAAAAATGAAGACACCACAATTTACTCAATTTGAAAACTATTCGTCAAGAACGAGTTATGTGCACTGCCGCATTTACCCATAGGCCTACTGGGCCCTGGCCCAGTGGCCCCCTAAGGTTATTAATTTCAGGGGGCCCCAAGAAACATTTTGTTAAGCCAATAATAAGTGCGGTTGGTGAACTGAGTATCGCGACACAAACTACTTTGGCACATTTCAGCTTTGCTATTTAATTTGGGCCCAGGACCCCAGCAGTCGCAAATGCGGCCCTGGCTAAATGCTGGCTTTAATACCATGCATTTGAATTCAATTGCAGTTTCTCATTAGCTTTGCCATCCTGTGCTGCGTGGGAACATGCCTTGGCCAATCACCCTGCCTAGCCGAAAGCAACGATGACAAACTCTGTGCCGAGATGCAGCAGCTGGGAGGCTCGTTGTATGACCAGGTCCTCGACATCGATACCAATGTTCAAGAGGCCATCTACAGGAGCATCGACGAAGGAGGGAAGTTGCTGTCGTCAGCAGTTGCGTTTTTGAAGAATGAACTGGTGAACGTGAAGGCATCAACGAGCAACGGTACTACACAGTCAATGTATACTTGAGTTCTTAAGCGTGATCTCTTGTTTTCGTGATCTAATCACAAAACAGGCTTATACCTTGGTATAGCAAGCACATGTATCGCTGAAAATATGCTTCTGAAGAATCACATTTGGAAACGTTAATCAAATTTATATTTTTGTATATCAATTTTATTCATCTTATAATATATATCAAGTTTTTTGCTGATTATCTGTACTCTCGAGCTCCATATTGTAGGGCGGTGAGGTTGATAAATTTAAGAAAATTTTGCATACCTAATTCAATATTTCAACACCCCCCTAATGATGTATTTAAATGCAATGAGTCATCCCCCATTATTTTAGTTAAAAATTTCAGGAAAACTAAGAATTTCAATTATGCCACATTTCAAGGCTGTTCAAAAATGCCCACCTCCTTCTGATAAGGCCCCCCTACAATTAGGAACCTGAGAGTATGAATATGGATTATCATTTTGCTTCTCTTCAAGTCTGCTTCATGATATCCACTTATCAGGAGAAACCAATAAACATGCATATGAAAAGTTGAATATTAATTTGGGTACTTGTTAATGAATAACATAATTGCGCACTAAAAATATTTTGTAAATAGATATGGGTAAAAATGCACAATATATTCAACAACAAATTAGGCAAAAGCAAAGCTGTTCCAATTTGTGAATGTCAGGCAAAGGTTTACCCGCAAGTACCAACTTTCTCATAGTGACGATTTCATATTTCGATGATCGCAATCATCATTATAATAATATGAGGAAGTGTTTCGTGCTTTCTTTGTGCTCAGCTCCAATCGAAGGTGCATCTTTGGCGACCTTGAAGACTCAAATCGAGACCGCTGCAAGAGAGGCTGTCAAAACAGCCAATCAAGAGATTTTGAAGGAGATGAAGAAGTTGATTGGAAGAGTCGAACCGGATAGTGCATTTGCGAATGCTGTTGCTACAAACCTCGGTTTCGTTTTCACCTCAAGTAAGTTATATAACAGACCGTTACGGTGACTTTCCTATTGACCCTAATGTCTTATATCTTTTACGAAAGTACTTGAATGAACTTATATTGAGGAAAGATGTTTGTCTCAAAGTTCAACAACATTAAGATTCTAAATAATTATAGTGTGCTTCGATTGTATATATATATACGGCTTCTTCAGGTATGCTTGGCTTCTGTCAATTTTATGTGGAATTTATCAGATATGAGTGGGTTCTTTTAGATATGTATGGTATTTTGATACATATGGCATCCTTTAGGCATATATAGATCCTTATTCACTGTCATTTCCCACTTTGGATATTCCATCATCAGCGACCTCTCTTTCACAACAGGGAGGAGACGCCGAGATGTAAGCAGCACTGGTGACCTTGGCAACAGCCTGGACGGCATCGTGCAGCAATCCCTGTCGTCCTTGAATGATACTTTGAAGAATGCTGACTTGAAGATGCAAGCTGCTTTTAAAGGCGTTCTTGCTGCCTTCACTCTGAGCATCAAAAACCTTTTATCAGGAAAGGTTCAACTTGGTGAGCTTTCAACTCAAATTGAGCAGCATCCAAGATTAAGTTTGTTAAAAAAACATCAATGATAACTTTCGTGTGACGTAATAACCTGACAATGCATTGCATTTCATTTCAAGAAGCTTTGTCCTCCCTCAGGATCAATAAATGCAATAGATTATTTTATCATATTTTACTTTTAAAAAGAAACTAAAATATTAAAATGATTCTTGTCAAGTTACTTCAAATTTTGTCCCTAAAGAATAAATGGAATTTTCAAAAAAGTATTATTCGTACAAAATGTATCTCCGTCAAAAATATTTCGGAATCACCACTGCCCAATCATCATTTATGTATGATGGTCATTAAACTCGTTTTCATTGCAGACTTCGATCAGATCAGCCTCAACATGAACAAAATGCTGGAAGAGGCCGCAGTTCTATTGGTGGAATCGAGCCTCGTTCAAGTCAGACATGTTATCACTCTGTCGATTGGAAATTTCCAGCGCATCATTGAGCTTGCCAAGAATTATAAATCAGGTAAAGGCAGCCATCTTTTAGTAGTAGGGAAGAAAGATCATTGTCATTGAAATAAAGGTAATGAAAAAGGTATAAACGAGGATAATGTTGGAACAAGAGTACTAAGATAGTGCCTTCTTGTCCAAGGGCCTATCAAAAGTGTCTTATCGGCTGGTAAACATTATTCTTTTGTTTGGAGAAAATGGTTGTCAACTTGTGAGAGGATATTGTCTTGCTGGCGTATGCGAAGCAAAATAAAGACATTTTCAGTCCCAAAGCTATTTGTCGAATTTACTCGCTGTTCTGTTATTAGAGTTTTATTAGGCAATCATTTGTTAAATCATAAGGTAGTGTTTCATTTTTTCCTGAACAGATGCCACCAAGCTGCGGAACATACTTGAGCCGGCAAGAACCAGAGTTCTGGAAGCAATAGGGAAGACCCTCCAAGCTTCGGACGAAGCGGGGCTGCTAAAAAGCATCGACGCAGCGGTGGAGACAGTCCGAAAATACTACGCAGAGATAAAAGCTCTTGTGTCGTAACGTTGCCACGAGCAACAGCGACAGGACTGTATGTAGAGCTGTATCAACATTGCGTGATAATAGAAATAATATGAAGCGCCTTTGTTGAGATATTGTCTTCTCTGTTTGCATTTTGATAACATATTGAAGAGAAATATATGTAAGAAAGTTGTGCAAATTCAACAAGATTCAACGGCTACACTTTTAGAATCATCTACAACTACGTACATCTTAATCAGTAAAAGCCATAAGGCATCATGCTTATGGAGGTCAACCAACCATCCATGCACTCCCATCGTATGTCATAAAGACAGTGAAAATGATCGGAGCTCTATGAAAAATCTTCTTAACATAGCAGGCTTTTACATAGCAGGCTCTTTGAAAAGAAAACTGCGTGCACTTCAAAGAGAAGATTTTAGACAATGAAAATGCTACCTCTAACGAAAGTCTTTGAACACGTCAACCGGTTGCAAGGACCTATTCGACAACTTGTCTCTCTTGAAGCAATACCACCATACCTAAACACGATAATCTTTTTTAAGAGACGTATTTTCTGTCCCTCTAGTGCTGTCATTAAATATTTCCACTTTTCATTGGATGAAAACGCTTTCAAAGCTTGATGTTACAAATGCAGTGCGCCTCCCCATCATTAGGATTGCTAAATCGAAAACAAGTAGGGAAATTTATGCTGCCTCAAATCGGGATTCAAGTTGATTTGCCGAAAAACCTGCAAAAAGTCAGCAGTTTACCTTTATTAAGGTAAATTTGCACTTCTTGCTGGACAAGGCAGGAAGGTCGGTAAATGGATGCTTTCAAACGTGGCTGAACAAAAAATGATAATATTATTTGGCATATTGAGACGGCATTGTCTAAGTGGATTTGTCCTTGAGAAGTCTCATCAGAGGGAAGATAAATTGTGTAGGAAGGACTAGAAAAGTACAAATTTTCATTTCGATTCCCCTCCAAGTGAGGTTCCTGAAATAGTTTTTGATCCTCGATTTGAACTTACTCAAAGAGGCTAAAGCAAAAGGGTTTTCAACGTTTTCCGCGATCAACATGGCTGAACATCTTTTAGTTGTCACTTGAACGGTAGCTGACACTTTACAGAATGGCCAATAAACGAATGCTATATGTTGGTATGATCATTTAGAGCCTTTTAGTCAGTTTTCCTTCTAATCAGGCAGGGAAGCATTAAGACAATACCATCTTCCCATGGAATGGTTCATGTTACTAAAGAAATTCCTAACCCAGCAACAAGATTGTTTCAATAGAGAATTCTGATCCTTAACCTTTACTTTATCTATTTTCTATAGTGAATTCAAGTTGTCGAATAATTTTTGCTTTTATTATGTAGATCTGCACACGTTTAAAGATTTTCTGTAACTACAAATAAACCTAATTATTTCAGACGCTATCAAATACTGTCGCTATTTGATCCTTCGTTTCTAAAGGATTACCCATTTGAAGGAACGCATACAAGAAAATGCAGCACTTGTCTCTTTGCCTATCTTCATTTTTATGTTTCAAGAGATGACTCTAGTGCATAATAAAACATTCTTGTATTCTTTTTGATTGGATGGAAAAAGACGACCATTCACTGCCATTATTTTATGGAAGTGATTTACTAACTAAATCATGGGAAATAACTGGCATATTTTGCTTTTATAATAAAGAAGCTCAGTTTGATGATTTATTCATCAAGGCTGAATTAGGTAAAATCAATGATTGTATCAAGCTGAAAGCTAATGGCTATATGAAGCTTTGTCAAAAGAGGCTATTAAAATGACAAATATAAATAGTTTAAAGGAAATTGTTCAATAATCTGCTTCTAATATATAGAATTGGAGTATCTGATCTAAAAGCTTGTGGCACTATTGATACAAATTGGTACATCCATCAAACTTTACTTTTTCAGTTTGCTATTTTTGTTCTTTTTTTTCAAAGAAAAGAAGGTATCTTGCATCTGTTGTGCATGATAACACAGACGGAGCATACCTTACTCAAAATGTTTTAACAATTTCATGAAACATTTGCACAGCAATAGTGATTACTCTATAGTGTTAAAACTAATGCCTGCCCTGGCTTGACTAAATTATATATATATTTATTAAAGATTATGCATGTCTGTGGATATTCTTAGAGAGATTTGTTTGGCCAGTTTAAGTGAGATGTTCATGAACATGGCAAACTTCACTCTATGAAACTTGACAAGTCTAAATGCCTTCAACAGGTGGCCTTGCAGACGAAGTTGATGACAAGATTCTTCATGCAGCATTTATACCATTTGGCGATGTGATTGACATACAAATACCACTTGACTATGAAACTCATATCCTTCAGAATTTTTTGTTTTAAAAATAGTTGTATCTAGATTACCTAGCTATAAATGGTATATCAGCTATAAATGCTAATTTAGTTACCATACAGAGCAACAAGACTAGCCATTCTTCAGATTGAATCTGACGCACTGAATCTTTGTCAAATCTAGAGATAGTTTGTTGGTCAAATGGTATAGAAATTACCAAATGGTATGGTCAAGCAATAGTGTTAGCAACCGTTGGAGATACTGTTTTTCACATGTAGTGACTTTATGTTAGTACTGTATCGAGTTTATGTCACTTCAGATTTTGCCCTTAATTCACATAACACAGAAACATAGGGGTTTTGCATTTGTTGAGTTTGAGTTTGCAGAGGTTTGTTATGTTTCTTGCCTCTTTTTTTCTTTTTCCCTTCTTGAAATGCCTTATTAACAGTGGCCAACAGGCATGAAGCCAAACATCTGTCACAAGTATGAAACTAAAGAGCAAACTACAGCAACCTGTGAATGGGATTGTAGTTGTTTTTCTGTCTTTTTATCATTGTCCACTTTTATTAAGGTTCGGCCAACAGCCATGGGCAGATGTTTAATTCTGTTACAGCTGTAAATGATGTCTTTTGTCTCAATCTCTTTAAAAATTTCATCACCCTCACTCTCTTCATCATCTTTTTTTCTAGGATGCTGCTGCTGCTATGGACAACATGGTTAGCAAGAACCTTTTTTGAAGCTTTACAAATTTTGTTGAGATGTTTTTTGCAATTAAATCTTTGTAGTTTTCTATTTACTTTAAGATTCATTTCAATAATCTGAAATAGCAGGATAATTTAATATGAATGCTTATGGCAAAATACTTAAGTATGTACCTGTTCATTAAACATGATATTGACATAAGAAAATTATGTAGTTATTGCTCACCAGTTAGAAGTTAGCCATGCACCATTTTCTATGCTGTGCCACTTTTCCAGAATGAGTCTGAGCTCCATGGGAGGACCATACGTGTGAATATTGCTAAGCCCATGAAATTCTCACAGTCATCAATGAAAGCAGGTATGTTTGTTTGACCTATCCAGTCACAAAACAAGTCAAAATTTTGCTTAAAGGATTTGATTTAAAATTTAATCTTTAATTCTTAGATTTTGCTTTTACAGCACAACTTTTTGCAAGAATTTTTATAAAGGTACAAAAGCTGTAAATAAAGATGATAAGTATTGGGCATTTAAATACCAAATTGATGCTCATGAGATGTTGCAGAAGAGACTTAATATCTTACTTTTTCCATTTAGGAAGTAAATGAATGTTTTCTTGTCAGAATACTGTATCTAGGCTTTGATTGATAAGTCTAAATGAAAGTTGTTTGCTTGGACACTAAATATTTATTCTGATTCATTACAGTTTGGAGTGAGGATTCTTGGCTAAAAGAGCATGCTGGAAAGCCTGAAGAAGGATTACAAAATGGAACAGAAGCTATGGACGAAAGTGGGGTAATCTAGATTATTTGACTGTATCATTTTTCACCTCTTTTTGTTCCAATACTTTGTCTAATGTTGCAAACATTGGGAAATAAACAAAGCTGACAAAGTGAAAGCCTGTTGGCTGTGGAAGGTTGTGGAAGAAGTGCATGACTTGCTATGTTAAAAATATGCATTTAACTCTTCTGATGATGCAATACAAGCTACCAAATGTTTATTTTCTTTTCACTATCAAGGCAAAGTTACCAAAAATTGGAATAGAAATATTAAAATTTAGCATGGAAATTATTTCTTTTTGTTTTAGGAGCCAGAGACAACTTCCAGAGGAACAAAGAATGCCAAAGTGTTTTTCGACATTAGTATGAATGAGCAGTATACTGGTAGAATTGTCATAGAGCTTAGACAGGATGTTGTTCCAATGACAGCAGGTTTGTTTGCTTTGGAGTGATAGTGCTTTATTATTCATGTCATGGCCCAAAAAGACAAGTTGTGGGTAGTGCTTGAGACTTTGCTTATGTGTACTATATGATTTCCTTTGGTTGAGAATATCTTAATTCTTTTGGTGCTTTTTTTAATTACCTGTTTGTGTTTTCTGCAGAGAACTTCAGGGCATTGTGCACGCACGAGAAAGGCTTTGGATACAGAAAGAGCACATTCCACAGAATTATACCAAAATTTGTATCCTTCAACTTATTATAACCATGCCAGAATTGTCCTTCTCTATTTTTTTGGGGTTTCATAAATAGGCCTAAATTACAATTTTTTTGGGGTTTCAATTTTTAGTTGAAAATCTAATGCTGTGTAATTTTCATTGTGTCAAAACTTTTTCTAAACATTTTTTGTAGTATTCAAACAAAAGAATGTGATGAAGTTTTTAATTATAATTGGCGCACACAATCAGTAGGTTGTTGTAATTTGCAGCATCACAACTGCATGCTATGTAATTAATTATTGCCATGCCTGCAAATGTCAGTTTCTTTAGCAAAAACTCAGATGTGTCAAGGAGGAGATTTCACAAAGCATGATGGGACTGGAGGTGGGTTGGTGAATTTTTTCCATTGTTTGCAAAGTCACTTTTAAACATGTTAGAAATGAAGTTTGATTGATGGAAAGCAAACATCAAAGTGTAGTTGAGGTGTCTTTATTCAAATCAATGTTCTCTAAATAATGCAGGCGAGAATTGTAGTCTAAAATTATCATTATATTCATTGATGCTTTTCATATAAGAATTAACATAAAGATAAGAGCTGAATCATCACTGAACTAAAGTTTGAATAATCTAATTTTGTCATGTTTATTTTAAAGCAACTATGCATATTAAGAATAAAACTTTTCTTGTTGCCTGTTTAGATGCAAGCTTTATTCTGAAACTGTTTGAGAAATTTCCTCTTTCTAGCAATATTTGTTTATGTTCGATAATTATTCAATGTAAGAACAGATCGGTTTCACATGTAAATTTTTCTTGGTTTATGAAAGTCCAACAGCATCATTGAATTGAGGCTTTTTGTTTTAGGTAAATCAATTTACGGCCGAAAGTTTGATGATGAAAACTTTGTTCTGAAACACACTGGACCAGGTATTGCCTTACTGTATAACCAACTTTTTATTTACTTTGAGCTCTTTGTAAATATGGTGTTTTGGTGAGATTCCTGCAAATTGTTAGTAAAGATGTTTTGCATAGATTTGTATTGATGAATAATGACTATTGATGATTACACTAAAAATCAACACACCAAGGCACCAGACACCTTTACATCCTGGACTTCTGGTGATTTAAAGCCTTTCAATTTTGTGATGCTTTTGAAATATTTCTTGGTAAACATGAGCATTTTAATGTAAAAGTTCATGATAAGCATTCTGTTTTATTTAGTTTTCTGTTTCTGTGTGTGATGGTTTCGATGTTTACACCTCAAATCCTTTCAGTTTATTTTAACTGTGTAAGTAAGACCACTGCGTGCACTGCACAGTTAGTTTGCCAAGGGTGATCTGAAATGGAAAGAAACCATGCAGAGGGGAGAAAAAGCTGTAGGTCGGTTGTTAAGTAGGGTGAAGCTTAGCACCACAATGGTTTGCTTACTGCAAAAATGCTTTTCCCTGTGAATGCTCTCGATAAATATTTCTATACTTTTGAAAAGTAGTTAATTTTGGAGAAAGAATCTAATTTTGGTGAATGTCATCGTCTGATGCCACAGCTGAGAACAAACAAAGGAAAGTTTAGAAACTTTTTGAATGGGAGTTTTTCTAGATTTTTTGGAAAATACTGTCATTAAAGAAAGATACAGTCAACTTGTGTCATGTATGAACTTAAAGGCCTGTTTTGGTTTTTTGTAGGTACTTTGTCCATGGCAAACTCTGGACCAAATACAAATGGTTCGCAGTTCTTCATTTGCACCGAGAAGACAGACTGGTGAGTTTCCTCGCACACTTTTTACCTGAGCACCAAGGCAGCTCAAGCTACAGTGAATATTTTTCATTCACTAATAATTTAGTTCCAATACCAGATGCGCTTGCATAAGAAAAGGGTAGGGAAAGCTTTGAAAATGGCCCAGGAAGGGCAAATATTTGAAAGTGACACCAAACAAGATTAAATTGTCCATAAATTGAAGCCCCTATAACATTTTTACCAGTTGAACTTTTAATGGGAAGAAAAGAGGTAGGATAACATTAAGTCTTACCCATGTCAGAGAAAAAGCTTTGTGTGAAACACAGTATCTAATATAGAAAGTCTCTCCAGTATCCCATTGCCTCTAACACTTATTTTGGGACATAAAAGATACATCAGTAACATCAGTATAAGGTATTTGTAATGCCAAGCGACAAGAGCCTTGGATGCAAACCTAGATTATTGAATGACTAATCTTTCAAAGTGTTGCTTTTTTATTCTTTTTGAAATAAATAGGGAAATTGCAGCCTTCTTTCTCTTGCCCTACCTAGGCTGGATGGTAAACATGTTGTTTTTGGCCAAGTGGTAGATGGCCTGGATATTGTTAAGAAAATGGAGGTATGTTTCACTTACTACCTATTCTAATATTGACTGTAATTGTTACTCTGTGGTTGAATCTTCCAGGACCATATTTATCTTTATATGTAAACGAAAATTGATTAAATGTAGAAGAAAATCAGCTCTAAGTTTTACATGTTGCAGAACTCTTTGATAATTATGTACATAAAATTAATATTGTACCTACTAGGCGCAGGGAAGTGACTCTGGGAAACCAAAAAAGAAAATTGTTATTGAGGACTGTGGAGAACTTGAATAGCAAACTATCTGAAAAACAAATGCCAATGGGCTCGAACTTTCAGCCCCAAGGAACAGAACTGTCATAATTTGATGATCCAAGCTTGGCCCTATTGATGGCTTAGGAACACTGATTTGTTTGGGTCTATCACTTGTTTTGGTAAATTCCTTTTACAACATCCTGAAGAGGTGGAAAACTATCTGAAAGGATTGCTGAAAGGCATGAGTAAAATGGCAGTGCTGAAAGGAGGAAAACCATTGCAGGCAAACAATCAAGAATACTGTATTTTAAATGGTACTGTTGTTATTTAGTCAAAGAAACCACTTTATGGCTTAGTAGAGCAACTTTTGTATCAACTTTGAGGAACTCTTTTATGCTAACAAAGTGACATTTTTATTATTTTTCTGTTTTGTTTGAAGTTTGTAGCACTTCTGTTGATTCAGGGAATGGTAAAGATGACACTGGGAGGAACAAACTTTGCTTTATGATTTTGGGGTAGAATTATTTCTGGGGAAAAACTAGGTATTAAGCATCATCTTGTCATGTGGATTTTGAAGCCAGTCTTTTAAGAAACTTAAACAGGTTTCAAGTTATTGCAAAAAACAATGAAAACTGAGTGTTTAATTCTTTCAAATTAACTGAAAGTTTAAGCAAAGCCACAAGAAACATTTGAATAAGCTTACAACAGGAAAACCAGGTATGTAGTTTCAAATTAACTTATGAATTGAGATGATGGGTCAAAAGCTTTGGTCTGATGGTCAGCTGGGTTAGCTCGTGCTTCATATGTGCATATGGTGACACCGTGTTTATGGGCCTGGAAAACAAAAATTTCTTTTAGGACATACTTATTCTAATGTTATTGGTTTATGTGAACTTGTTGTAATGGAAAATTACTGATTGTGGGTTGTTGCGACAAAAACTTACCATTAATAAAAATGTTCTTTTACCTGGTCAACCATGGTAGGAACGAATTATTAACAATTTCACACAGCAATTCCATGCAACTTTTAATGTATTTGAATATTTGATCTTTATTTCAACTGCATTATATCAAAGTCAAAGATTACCTGAGTAAAATCACCTTTGAGCCCAATATAGTATATCTTTGTGTACTCATTTCCAAAGTTTGTAGGAAAGTATATTGATAGGTGGTCAACATTAGAAAACCTTGCTGCTCTACAAGAAACAAAAAGTGAAAGTTTCATAAGCAACAATCAGAGTAAACATGTATTTTCCTTCAAGAATACTTGTGTATAACTTTCATCATGTAGTGGTTAAAAAGGACCACACTTCTTCAGTAGCTGTACAAAAAATTTCAAGAGCTGTCTATAATACAGATGTTTCACAGAAACATGTTTTACATTATTACAAAATAAGGTAGTACATACTTTGTGTGGTATTCCAATTCCCCTTTGTAATCTTGTTGAAGATCAAATTCTTCATCACAGTGTTGACTGGTGTCATCAAAACTCATTTTTGGCTTGTTTTTATATCTAGATTACAAGTCCAGTATTTGCTTCTCTAAAGAATTATTTAAAATATTGTCCTTTATTAAGAAACAATAAGTGATTGATGAAGACTTGACTAGAATTTTTGCATGAAACTTGGAGCAGCATCTTAGAAAGACCATCTTATCTTAAGTACAAAGAATTCTTGTCATATAACACTGAGATCAAAACAGCATATGCAAAAGGTTAATCATCATCAACTATGTACATCAATTAGCCAAGCAAATGTTTTATATAAGGACATGCCTCAGAATGCACAAATTTAGTTGAAATCAGGCCTTGGTTGAAAAGGTGCAATAATCTTGCACTGGATCTTAAACAAACAACAACCTGTTAAGCGTTCTCTGGTAAATTGACTTGACCCCCAAAGTCCTAATCTTTTGATGCCACCTTCTGCTCTACCCCTTGAAGTCATCTGGTGTGCAAATAAGAGCAATGGCAATAGGCACACCAATGGGTCATTTTTTCAGTGCAGGCTAAGTGCCTTTTGGCGTACTCCTCCAAAGGACTCCCAACGAAACTTTACATAGAGTGGGGAGAGTGTGTAGAGTTTGTAAGTACTTTATGGATACCAAAAAGTATTGCCCGAATCCTTTGAAAAAAATAACTTACAATTTCATTTTTGAGGGATGCATGTCATCCTCACCTCCAATCACAATGACACCTTTCAATTTTACATTTCCATTGAATCTAGGATCGAGATAAAAATAAGTCACATGTCAGTAATTTACCATCATGATTCTGGAAAATAGTGTTGAGCAATATTTTTCCATAGCAATAGGCAGTTGTAGAGTATTGACATAAAATTGGTGCTAGTGCAGTTTTGCACCTGTCAGTAACCATACATCATATGCATTAATACTATATACCAATTGATAGCTCTTGATTAGGCCATTAATACTATGCATAGTAACAAGTGTGGCGCTGCTTGTGTTGACCAAGAAATGCTTGCAAAACATGAATGCGACTTTTCAAAAGACTAGAGTGAAATAGCATTTGTGACTTTTCTGAGGCCTTGTGCCTCCTCATTACTATCGCAGTTACTCTTAATAATGTTACGCATAAAATTGGAACACTTTCCAAATGTTACAAAACCCCATAACTCCGCAATTATACGGTCTTTTTCAATTTTTTTTTTGTCATAAGCTCAGTTAATTAAAAACTTTTCATTTTCGGAAAACAATTTTTTGGGTGTAGGTGCATTTTAAGTAAACGATGATGCTGTTAGGAATTTTGAAAATTTTTTATTTTTGTAGAGGTTAAACATGAGTGGCAACTTGAAACCAAGAATTAAAAAAAAGTAGACACTAAATCTTTGGCTCCACATGGAAGAAGTCATCTATCATTTCATGGTTTGTTGGACTGTACATGGCGTTGAACTTACTCAAAGGTTGAAATTGCAATAGCGCCGTCTGGCATAAAAATAAATCGTACAGTAATGCTAACTTACGGAATATTAAATAGCAACTCTTCATCAGCATCACTCTGAACATACTGAAAAGTAATAATCGGAATAAAGCTAATGTAATAATGATTAAACAGCCGTAATTTTTGAAACATACTAAATTATGGTTTACTAATGACTTGCTTGCAACAGGCCAGTCTGCAGAGTATGACATGTGCACACCAGAGATATTTTGTACAAAACCTATTGCACACCTGGCATTTTTGGGTGTGGCAACTAAAATGGGCGTGACTGGGTGTGGTAGTAGATCTGGGATTGGTGAGGTTGACAGCTTCTCAAATCAGCTTCTTAAAGACTTGCTAGTAAAAGGTTTTAAGTGACAGTCCGAGGTCCAACATTGTCTGCATGAATGTGCGAATGTTTTTATTTCTTATTGGAATGAAAGATATTTAATGATTACCTACTAAACCAAAAATAGGCTGGAGACAAAATTTTATTTCCAAACAAAATTCGTCTTTTAGAAACGACGCTCCTACATTGAGTCTTCGCATTTTTAGGGTGAAATGCAAATTTACAAATTTTAGCCACATCAGGGGAAAAAAGCTAGTGCACACCAGAAATTTTTGGTGGTGCACACCGACACACCAGGCTTTTTGCTCGTGCATTCCGGAGATCTCGTCGAAAAGTGCCATACTCTGCAGACAACAGCAACCATAAACAAGTCTGAATCAATTTCATAAGCGTTATGTATTTTCATTGTAATTTTTTCATTTTCCCTAATTTGTATTTCAAAGTGGTTAAGTTTTTTGTGTAGTTGAATTTTAAAAATAAAATGAACTGAGCAGGACTCAAGCATGATGGTTTAGTAAACACTTACTTTGTCCGTCTCCATCCTTTTATCCCAAGCTTTGAAAACATACTTCCCTGACCCATCGCTTTCCTCATTCAAACATTCTACTTTTTCAGTGTCAATCTTTGCATATAAGGTGTACAACGCCCCGAGGTCAGGGCCATCATGATCGTGTTCATGGTGCTCGTGGCTGCAAGAATGGCCCGCCATCTTTTAAGGCCATTATGGAATTCCCTCGGCTTCATGTCGAGATTGATTAATCACTTGGGACTGTTGACAAGTCTTTTGCTGGTAAAATTGTTGAAAATGGCTTCTGACCGAGGGAAATGGGAAACTGTAGTCACGAAGAAGAAAGGACATGTATCTAAAAGCGATGTTAAAAAGGCCAAGAAGAATTTTGTTGATAACTTCTCTCAGCATAAGGCAGAGTTCAAAAGTATGCTTGAATGTTTCTTTATTTTGATATTTTAGGCCCAGGTGCATGCTGTATCTGAAAGAGATACCCCTGAACCTTGTTTCTAGCGTAATGATATAGATTGTATAATTACTTTTTCTTTACACAAATGCTTAGAATCACTTTGCATCATTAAGCAAATTATTTTTAATGTTTCTGTTGGAACTCCGTCGAAATTCAACAACATATTTCAGCCTTGCTGGTGTTTGTGATTCATTTACCAGAGAATGTATGGTAAACGGCCTTGATTTGAAAAGAATAACGTAGCTCTAAAATGTTGTAAAGATGCAAACTTATGGATCCTACTATAATATTTTCGCTTTTTAGAATGAAACAACAATGATGTAAATTGAAACAAAGTTCATTTTCTGCGTGACTCTTTCAATGGCACTTTGATAAACTTTTGATCAAATGATTAGATAATTAGTCACTAAAACAATTAAGCTTTGATGTAGTTTTCCTTATTTGAAGTGAGCAGACATTGGGTAGATGAAAATGTACTCTTTGGAATTGAGTTTAAATTATTGTGTGTATATTCAACCAGCAAGTTCTTTTGGCAAAGTTAAATTAATGCTAAATATGTTTCTTACTTCAAAGACCCTTTAGAAGAGGCTGAAACCATATACACTGCAGCATTTGGAGACAAAGATGTTCAGTCAAACAAGGAGAACAATGATCCAGATAAGAAATATCCATCATTTCATCCAATGGATGGCCAGAAAAAAGGAAACCAGCAAAGTAGTCCTAGAAAAATTCAGCCTAAACAAAAGAAACAAAAGGGTGCAAAGGCTTCTCCCCTAGAAGGCATCGAAAATAAGATCAAGAAGGCATGTTGATTTGTTACATGTCTTATATTTTTACAAGGATTCTTGTAGCAATTTATCAATTTATTGATTGGTTGTTTGACTGCTTTGTTGATCTGAAACACTACATGGATGTTAATTAAATTTGGAGATTTCTTAATAACATACAGTTATGCTCTTTTTGCTTTATATGTGTCATGTATCCTATTATTATTAAGCCAAGTAGCTGACAATATAAGGATATTGTATCATTAAAATGGAACCCAAGTCTTCTCTACCAATGGTATCCACTCACTAGATTGGCAATTTGCGAAATTTGACAAATTCAGCATGTTTACCAAAAATATAGTTTGTTCTATCTGTTCCTTGACCATGAAATTAATTTTTTAAGAAGCAGGTTTTATATTTCTGATTAAATTTTGTTGTCCGATTTCATATTTGTCATGTTTATGTCATGTCTTGAAAGGATATATCATATTGTTTTTTTATTGCAGATAAATTTAGAGGAGCTATCTTTAGTCATTAGCAATGTTCAAGAAAGATTTCCAAACCACTCACTGGTGAGTTTTCTGAAAAGTCTTCTTCAATTTTGTGAGAATATAGATTTGTTAACCAGATTCAGCTATTCCATGAAATATTCATCATTTTCCATGACACATCGCACAAGTTTTTGGTGAACTGCTGAGTTGTGATGGTTGGTACTTTTCAAATGAAAATGGAATCTCATCAACCTCTTGAGTTTCTAACTTTTTGAAAGTTCATCTTAAAGAACGTTTATGTTTGATTTAGGTTTGGCTGAAAGAAGTTGCATCGTGGTTAGAGAAACAGTTCACTGGACCAGCAGAGAAGGATTTGATGTTTACAGATCAGCCAAAAGGTTAGCCTAGCCCTATTTTTCTGCATTTGAAAAGTAAATGATTGATAAGATGGCGGCAAATCATTTGCGATCACACAATTTTAATTCAGCTGAATAACAAGGACAACAGCTGTAGTTGAGTTGCATTGTCTTGTTTCATATTTTGCTGTGTTGTTTTGTGCCAGATTGCAGTTTGAGCACTCAAAAGCTGTGAATACAAAACTATATTCTGTATTCTAAGCTAAATAAGTTCCATGTTAGATGTTTCAAATTCTTAAGATTAATCCTAAAAAAATATGGACATCCTTCCCCTCTTTATTAGTATATTCAGATGCATCACTTCATGTTTTGTGATGGGAGACAATGATGCTTTTGCCCTTAAAAAATTGTTGGAGTAAATACCCATTGAGTAATGAAACAGAAGCCCTACAATGATAAATTTCACCTTACGAGATGGCAACATTCCCATTTTTGAGAAGTTGAGTCACCCCCAAATCTGCCCCAACGAAGTCCAGAGATAATGTACTCTAATGTTTTGCATTGTTTTCTCATTTCAACATTTATATGGTCATGGCAAGTCTCCTAAGGGATCCACCCCCTGCCCCCCCCCTAGTTGTAATAAAGATTGCTTCCTTGAAGTCCCTTGTCATTTTGAGTAGATATTAACTTGGCTCAACAGTTATTCATTGTCTCAATATACAAGCGGAAAGAAGGGTTACAAAAATGGGCAGCGAGGTTACAACATCAAATCCTACAACTTAGTATCCATCACTGATTAGATTTTCTCAGATGAGTGGCTGCCTACAGGGACTATCCCAATTTAATCTGTCATTTGTGATTAAAAGCGTGAAAGAATTGTAATTAAGGAAGCAATTATTTTCTAGGAAGCAATTATTTTCTAAATGAAAACATACCACATTGTCAGTATGCACTCTCTTGCCTAGCTGATTCTTGAATAATTTCATGTTCCGGAGACATTTCATATATGACCATTGGAGTATCTAGGTGTTTCTTGACACCCATCTTAAGGCTTATTCTTATCTCCATCCAAACAGGTTTTCCTTTAAGTTCAGTTGAACCGGATGTGAAGAAAACGCTGACAGAGCTTCTAAAGAGAAGTAATGATCAGTCTGTTGAAATGCTGTTCTGTTTCTGTATTACAAAGATGATAGAGGAACTTCATCAAGGTATTGTTCTATTCAAGTTCAATGGTGACTTAAAAGATCTTTTACATGAAGCATTCACCATATAATGAGTTCGATTTAAAAAAAATTCAGATCCTGATGCACTGAAGACTGCTTTCAAATTACCATGTAATACTTCAACGTTTTTGTAATGCGTGTCCAAACCAATATATAATATGTATCCTGCATTGACAAAGTGTGCTCTTAAATACTCAGATATTCAAAACGTTTGAATAAAGGTCTTTTAAGGCTTCACTTGCTTTAGCTGGCTTGAGGATTATGGGAATAAGCTCCTGCACAGGCACTCATACTGCGCAGCACTGAGAAAGGTAGAAGCCGAAGCAATGCATAGAGTCTTTCGTTCGTTCGATTGTGTAATCGAATGCTCCATGTGACTTTGTTTATATGCATTCGCCGCGCGCAGAAGGCACACACTTTGATGTGTTTGCTTTCGTTGTCAAAGGAGGAAGCCCTAGGACAACAAAACTGGTGTGAATCTTGAAACCGTTTAATCATTATTTAATGTTAATTAATGCTCGCTAGTATCTTAGAACTTAGCGATTCTATTCAACTTTGTAATGAATGTAACATTGAATATATATCATTTTTTTAACTATTTCATGATGTGAGGCAACACGCTTGATGAACTTCTTGCAGCAGGTGAAATGCATCTATTGACAAGCGCAGCATCACAGTTGGATAGTTATTAATCTGCAAAGACGATGCTGTCACTGCTAAATTTATTTCACAGGGAAACTGACGATTGGTCTGCGAATTCTTATACAAGCTGTAATAAGCCACGCACCAAAAGTCTTGATTACGAAGCTTGAAGATGTACGTATTTGTTTTCCTATGAATTAATGCATGTTTCATTACCTTTTTTGTTAATTACATGTTTCATTTCATTACCTACATTTCCTTACCAGTATTTGCAGAGACCTTATTTTGTTACAGTGAAACTGAAACTCTCTTCAAGTACTAACTTAGGTTTTCCTCATGTTTAATTTAACTGTAGCCAACGTTTTCATTTCGTTTGATCTTTCGCAATGATCATTTAAATTTGGATTTCCTGACCCTTTTACCTACGCATGCTTCGCTTATCTCCTCTTGTTATCAATGATCATTTAAATTTGGATTTCCTGACCCTTTTACCTACGCATGCTTCGCTTATCTCCTTTTGGTATCATTGTTTTTGTCGTTTAAACGTTCTTTTACTTCAAACATGGCACTTCCACCTTTCTCGCGACTTCTTCAAAGCAGCTGTTTCTCTACTTCATCGATTTGTTTTGTTTTCCTCCTGATTCGCCTTGTCTAATTTACCTCCTTATTTTCTCTACTCTTTCCAGGCCATCAACTCTTTTTCTACTCTCCCTCCCCATACATCCCATTTTGTCCCATTTTTATGTGAGGAGCGCCGCACTGTATCCTCTTTTCTATTTCATCTTTATACGTTTTATCACCACCAAGCTCTCTTTCATAATTAGAAGTTTCTGTTTTAGGTATTAAGTGGCAAGGCAACTTCACAGGAGTCATTTCTATCTGTGATTTGGGCCTATAGCCAGAGTATGAATGACTTCAAGGCTGGAATCAAAGGTACGATTTCCCATTAAGCTATGTTAAGACAAATTCACTCCGCAACAGAGTGAACATATATGAATGAATTCACGATTGAATATGCCTGATCCTCATAGTTAAAAATCAATTCATCCAGTACAGTTGTTTTTTAAGATTGTTGATTAGCTAGCGCTGTCGATAATAAAATCTTTAATAAAAGAGAAGCAAACCATTACACTGCGAATTGCAACATTTTAAAATCTTGCTTTAATGTCTGAATGAACTGAGATTTACCTACATTTCTGCAGCCTAATTGGCATTCCACCTTTCCAATGGCTTAGTTTCCTGAGACTTTACTCGATTTTACATTCCAGTGTGGTGGGCATTGATGCTACCACTTCTAAAGGTCAGCACACATGGGCCTCACGTTGTTCAGTACATCGAAGACCTGATGCGGTACGTTAGAATTTTTCTATACATGAAGTGTATTCAATAATTTGTGTACCAGTTGCCCTGCTTATTGCAACAGAAGCAAATATAAAAGACCGATGGTTTAACGGAATATAAAATGGAGCATAAGAATCTTTATTGTAGCAAGCTCAACAAGTAGAAACTCACTTTTGCTTATTCGTCTGAAATAATACTTTATTTCTGTTAGAGACAGTCTTCATCATGCGTAATAAATAAACCTGGTTATTACTAATTTCTTTGGTATACAGTTTATATATTATATGCTATCCTTTTAAATAGAAAACACGAGAAGAGCAAGATCAACGATTCCATGATTGACGCAAAGGAATTTTACGAAGTTTTGACGATTGTATTCTCACCTAAATCTCAGCTGGCAAATTCTCCCAGGTATGCAGTAGGAAAGTTTAGAACACTTTTTTGGCACTCGAAAAAATTTCCATTTTCACAAGCAATCTTATATTAAACAGTAAAATTGAGGTTTCGACAAGGATGCACCATTCAGTTGTCTGTCCTGTCGCCCCTGTTTTATGTCCTGCTGACATGTATTTAAGTTAAGGAATATGTTCGGTGGTAGCTGTATTAAAAGCTATTCACATCTATGTTGGTCAACCCCCGTTTTCAATCCATGTTTGATTGTCTGTGTATATTTCCATCCAAAACCCAAGTGCCAGATGCGTTTGCCAAAGTACATTGAGAGCTGTTGTAAGCCAGCAACTGAACGCACATACCATTCAGGGAAAGACACAAGGTGCAATAGAAAATGTTGTACTAATTTAATTAAACTTACACTCGGTCAGTTGCCATTTTGCGATGACTAGCTACACCGTGAATTCTTCTTTCAGGTTGAAAGAACGATTTGATGCACTTTATCCGATGTTCCAGGTACGGCTGGCCATTCCTTCCTTTTTCGTCAAATCTATCGAAGTTTTGCGATGACAAAGTGCCTGTAAATAACACAATCACTAAGGCACAAGTTCGTTTTATTCATTAAAATTATCTGCCATAAAGCGATCGGTCCACGTTTTCAAATCCATGGTTCAATTTGAAGCAGCCGGGTCTCTACTCAGCATCAAGCGGGCCCAGTTTTTTATTGAAAGCTTTCATTTTTCCCTTAGAAGCTCTACCGAGGCTTATTTCACAATCAACAACATAGCTCTGTATGTAAATCAAGTGATTGAGTGATCGAGATCGAACGATTGAGTCATTTGTCAACCTAACCTTGCACTTTAGAATCTTTTAGTTTTCAAAGTGAACATCAGCAAGTATGGATCCAGCTCGTTGTTCTCGTATAACTTATCCTGCTGAAACTGTTATTAGGAGCACCCTTTCTTGCCCTTATAACGGAATTAATTCAACATCTGTTGAGGTGAAGAGGCAAATCAGGCCCCGTAGACTGATTATTTTCCACCTTAATATTTCCGAAATTTTTCCACCTTAGAGAATGTACTTCAGTGACAGGCCAGAAGGCGTGAACAAGAACCGGTTTAAGAAGCTGCTTACCATGCTAATGACAACTGAAGACAAAGTGCAGGCTGAGGTAAGCACCTTTTCGTCATGCTTCATTGACCCCTCGTCTTATGTGGCAAAAACACATTACCAGGAGAAGCATTTATGTACGAAAGGTTTAGTAGCCTTAAGCCGCTACAGTTGCTCAGATTTTCTGTTACTGATATTCCGAGTTCATCTTCTCTTATCATTCCAGAGCAAGGCTATTTTCATTGTTCTGAATGCTTCTGGCTGGAATGACATAGCTTCGTGTGAATGTAAATTGCTGCAATGTAGTCTTTGTAAAGGATCAACGTGTAGCGACGAGTGGTAACTGCTCTTGCAAACTGCAGATATTGCAATTCCCATGCACTCACTCCCATTGACATTCGCATTATAAAGACCGTACGATGGGCTTGTCCAGTCTTACGTGTTACCACCTTGTCAGGACTATGGACCCTTCAAAGCTTCAAAATCCATCTCGGGACCCGTTGATTTTTAAGCTGCCAGCTTATGTCTTTATCCCCCTCCCTGTTTTAACCACATTTATTTGTTCAAGACCCTTCGTTTGTATTCCCCCCTCTTTTAATCACCATTATTTGTTTTAGATCCTCCGTTTGTTGATTCTTTGCATGACGAAAGATGCACAGTGCTTTGAAATTTGGCTGGAGAATTTGGAAAAGAGCCTCAAGCCTTCAAGGTGGCTGTTCTCATTGCAAATGAAATACATTGCTTCTTCGCATAATGCTTTTAAACATTGCTTCTTCGTATAATGCTTTTAAACATTGCTTCTTCGCATAATGCTTTTAAACATTGCTTCTTCGTATAATGCTTTTAAACATTGCTTCTTCGTATAATGCTTTTAAACATTGCTTCTTCGCATAATGCTTTTAAACATTGCTTCTTCGCATAATGCTTTTAAACATTGCTTCTTCGCATAATGCTTTTAAACATTGCTTCTTCGCATAATGCTTTTAAACATTGCTTCTTCGCATAATGCTTTTAAACATTGCTTCTTCGTATAATGCTTTTAAACATTGCTTCTTCGCATAATGCTTTTAAACATTGCTTCTTCGTATAATGCTTTCAAACATTGCTTCTTCGCATAATGCTTTTAAACATTGCTTCTTCGTATAATGCTTTTAAACATTGCTTCTTCGCATAATGCTTTTAAACATTGCTTCTTCGTATAATGCTTTTAAACATTGCTTCTTCGCATAATGCTTTTAAACATTGCTTCTTCGTATAATGCTTTTAAACATTGCTTCTTCGTATAATGCTTTTAAACATTGCTTCTTCGCATAATGCTTTTAAACATTGCTTCTTCGCATAATGCTTTTAAACATTGCTTCTTCGTATAATGCTTTTAAACATTGCTTCTTCGTATAATGCTTTTAAACATTGCTTCTTCGCATAATGCTTTTAAACATTGCTTCTTCGCATAATGATTTTAAACATTGCTTCTCCGTATAATGCTTTTAAACATTGCTTCTTCGTATAATGCTTTTAAACATTGCTTCTTCGCATAATGCTTTTAAACATTGCTTCTTCGCATAATGCTTTTAAACATTGCTTCTTCGCATAATGCTTTTAAACATTGCTTCTTCGTATAATGCTTTTAAACATTGCTTCTTCCGCATAATGCTTTTAAACATTGCTTCTTCGTATAATGCTTTTAAACATTGCTTCTTCTCGTATAATGCTTTTAAACATCATTGCTTCTTCGCATAATGCTTTTAAACATTGCTTCTTCGCATAATGCTTTTAAACATTGCTTCTTCGCATAATGCTTTTAAACATTGCTTCTTCGCATAATGCTTTTAAACATTGCTTCTTCGTATAATGCTTTTAAACATTGCTTCTTCGTATAATGCTTTTAAACATTGCTTCTTCGTATAATGCTTTTAAACATTGCTTCTTCGCATAATGCTTTTAAACATTGCTTCTTCGCATAATGCTTTTAAACATTGCTTCTTCGTATAATGCTTTTAAACATTGCTTCTTCGTATAATGCTTTTAAACATTGCTTCTTCGCATAATGCTTTTAAACATTGCTTCTTCGCATAATGCTTTTAAACATTGCTTCTTCGTATAATGCTTTTAAACATTGCTTCTTCGTATAATGCTTTTAAACATTGCTTCTTCGTATAATGCTTTTAAACATTGCTTCTTCGTATAATGCTTTTTCATATTGCTTCTTCGCATAATGCTTTTAAACATTGCTTCTTCGCATAATGCTTTTAAACATTGCTTCTTCGCATAATGCTTTTAAACATTGCTTCTTCGTATAATGCTTTTAAACATTGCTTCTTCGCATAATGCTTTTTCATATTGATATTTAAACGGAAACGAGCCTTTCCCGCTCAAATTGACTTCTTCACTTTGTCGTATCTTCTTCACTTTGTCGTATCTTCTTCATGGATTTTTGATGCCACGAAACTAACATGACTAGCCTCGTAGTAGAAAACTGAAAAGTCGAGGTTTAGCAATTCACGTCATATCTGCCTGTTCTTTTCTTCATCCCCTCCTCTGTAGTTTTAGTTAAGTCATTCATTGTTGTTTAAAATACACTTGTATACCATGATTGGTTCACAGTTTCACAATAGTTGTTTGTTTCAACAGTGTTCTTTGGAAGTACATTTATAATAATGCAGAGGATGTCAGAAAGGAGGTTGCTATCTTTATAGATATTCACTTTCTACTTTTGTTTGCTTTCTCCACGTAGACAATTTAGCAAGTTAATTCGATTAAAATTGAGCTGAACTGATATTTTCTACGCTTCATATTACTTTGGAGACCTTTATACGAGTGTAATACTATTTGGTATCATTTGAGCTATTATGGTTGCCTCCTTGCATCTAGATTTTCAAAAAAGGGTGCTGTGTTCACATTCTGACATTTCCTTGGAAGGAAGATTTAGAAAGCATAAAGGAAACTAGAAATATTCTCCATTCTTACCTTAGCATTTTAATAGCCTAATTTTGAATTACCTTAGGTTTAGATTTTTGTCTGGCATTTTTTAATGGTCTTTGCTCTTTTAGGCTATATATTGATTAATCTATTTATTGATTACTTCATAAAATCATATGGCTGTTCACCTATTTTGAAGCTTGTGAAGTCGAGAAAGTATGCAAGCAGGAATGTTCTCCAGGAAAAGGCACTGGCGTTTCTCACCGACCTTAGGCATATTAAGCGAAAAGGGAACGGAAGTAAGGTAAGGTTGGATCATATCTCTGTGTAAGAACTGCACTGAAAGCCTACTGATTGGCTTTTCGTCTTAACAATGCTCGACCTTTTGCTGCACAACTTGTTCAATGGAAATCCCGATCTGCTTCATTTGAAATGTTCAAAGTGATTTAAAAAGAGAGTCTTCTTTGCGGCATCTCTTTATCGTTCAGTCAATTATTGACTATACCTGATGATCAACCAGGCTCATAACTGATCATGTTATGCAGTTATTGTACCATAATGTAACATAACAATACATATTTTACCGTATCATGACATTTTTTAAGGCAGTTATTTTATCTTACTGTCACACAAAAATGCTGTTAATTTTCAATATGATCACATGTTTATGCAGCTATTTAACCGTATGCTCACATGAAAATGTTTTGTTTTGCGAGATGATCACATGATTGTGCAGCTTTTTTACTTTTTTTTAATTATCTATATCACTCTTTTGGCATTGACAATACTTGCTTTTTAATTTTTCTTGTTTCTTTCTCACGACTAGGTTGGATTTGCCGAATGCTATGAATTCTGTTCCGTAAGTATTTAATTTTTTCACAAAACACATACTCGATGTCTACCATGATATTAAGCGCCTGTGGTACAAATCTTAGAATATTCAAATTGATGAGAAATTTTATTTTATAGAAATTCCAGGACGAGAGGATGACGAGAAGGGAGTCGAACTTTTCCCTTTGGAAATTAACGAAGTACATGTTACTGGCTATGATGACATTCGTTGTAATTGACCTGTATGCTTCAAAAGGATACAGAGGTAATAAGTTAACAACATCCATATTCGTCTTTTCTTTCTCATCTTCACTGTTTATATGAGGTCATGTAATCTAATATTAATACAAGGCCGGGTTTGGTATTGATGCGTAAAGGCCTTTTCTCAATTTTGTGTTGTCTTTGTTGAAATTTAATATTTATCAAAAGAGGGGTGACTTAGGGTAATTTTACCAGAACACGTAAATGAACCATCATTCACCTGAAAGCGTCCGCTGAAACAATTGTCTTTTAGAACATATGTCCGTCCCTTGGAGAAGTCAAAACAAGACGCTTGCTTGCAAAATATAGCTTTTGTTTTGAATTTCTAGGCAGTAGAACGGAATCAATTGCATTGAATACTGGAATGGACAAACACGTGGATGCATCATTGGTTCAATTAGAGAAAATGAGCGGCGTTGTTGCAAAGTGAGTACAGAGGTTTCTTTGACATGGGAGCTTTGATTTGCAGACATCAGTAGATTCTTGTATTACCCTATGACAGCCAGCATGCAAATATCTGTTAATTGCTATCTTCTCCATCAGAAAACAGATTGTATATTGGCAGTTATTTTCGACTTTTTGGGGGGGATATAGTTTTGAATGTTTTATATGCATGCTAAATGAATGTCGCCCGTGGCTTTGACTATGGATGCTTGGCCTAGACATTTTTGCTTACTACAAGCCTTAAAAGGCAAACTTGCATCAATGTGAAAAGGTGAACTCTTAAGGTCAAAGTAGCACCAGGCTTTTTAAGGTCAAAGTAGCACAAAGTAAATTGAAATCAGGTGCAATCTGAAGATTCCCTGATTTCGGACTACAAGTTTTTTTTAAAATAGCAAATTTTTGTCAATAGGCTGAGGTATGCTAATGGAGATATATTAGACAAGCGCAAAATATGCTTAAGTTGTGCTCATTTTCCGAAAAAAACATTAGATCCAAATTTTTAAGATAGCTTTACTGTTTTTTTTCAAATACAAAATAATTCAAACTATTAATTTGAATTTTTCAGGCCTTGTTTACAATTTTCTTAGAATATTTCTCTGGGAATCTTCCTTGAATCCCGTCACAGTTGCGTCCGTCTTTATAGTCAAACCAAACGCTTTCAATATAGTGCATTTTTTAACACGAAGCATCATTCCAACTTTTCGATCGCAGGTGGTCAAGAGATAACATTCCAAGGTACTATGCCAAGGTGGCGCCCTACGTGGATCCTGCTATAGAAACAGTCTGGGATTATTCAATGAAGATATCAAAAACTACCTATGAATACTGCAAACCCGCCCTAGATGTGATTAGCAAATTTACCCAGAAGCTGTTTGAAAAGGTAGCCCTTTTATTAACCATATCTCCAATAAAAATTCATCAGTGTCATAAACGTATCTAGTGGCGTATTGAATTGTCATATGTTCACTCCCGTAATATATTAAAAAGCAACTTGCAATTGATCGCTTAATCAGAAGGCAGTCTAGAAATATGGGGTTCAGTTTTGAACGTCTAGGAAAATATTGATTATTGCAAGTATTGCTGTTTTTATTCTCAGAAAATTTCCTTCACGCAATGCTATAAAGGTACGTTTATATTCTCATTTACAGCAGAGGGCTGTTATCATTTCATATTTCCTAAAATACTACGATTCTTCATTTCCCACAATTTTCTACTTCTTCAGATTGACGAGCACCTGCCGATACTTCGGGACAGGGTCGTTTCTAACATGTCATACGCTTGGAGCACAGTCGTACCCACGCTCCAGTATCACATGAATTCCACAGTAGCATTCATCACAACCAACGCACCAATCGCTGTCGACCACATGTCCCGCGTCCTGAGAAGCACCTGTGCCTGGGTCTACGAGCTGTACCCACCCGTCTTCGACAAGGCTGCGATGCATCTGCACTGCGCTGCGCATTGCGTCACCGGCTATTTGAACCACGTCTGGCAGAAGGTCGTTGAGTATGCCCCCGTCGCCATCGAAGTCTCCGTCGATTCCTTTCGGCTTGCCGTCGCGGCACTTGAGAGCTATTGTGTTGCTGGTAGCGTTTGGCTTCAGGACGCATTAAGGTATTGAGACATTGTAGCGTAACGAACCTTTGCCTTATAATCTTAACGACTCCTTGTTACCCAGGTGCCTATACGAGTATTCTATTCTCTGTATGGCTCAAACTGGCTATTGCCATCATGGAAGCTAGTTATCTTCTCTTCTGTGCTGGTATCTGAAACATTGCCTGTATTTTGGGACTTCACTGAAAAAATTATCCAGTCTCAAAAATCGGTTTTCATATTTTCAATACACTTTTTTGAAAATGTTTAATATGATGATCCTATGTCAATCTTTCCGGATAGTAAAGCTAATCATTGCCAGTCCAGTTAAGATTAGATGAAATCATGTTTCAATTTCATTTTGAATATGATTTAAAAAGTGCACTGTGTGTTTGCTTAGGATCAAGCTGAGCTTCTTGTGCTGGGATCAATGCACTCTAAATAAGCCTTTGAATGAGTTGATGTTTCTTAGAGTTTTTTATATCACACGTGAATGCATTTGCATTTGGCAGTGACTCGGTGCTCAAAATGTGAGGTATAACCCTCAATGCCAAGTGCCTGTATCCGTACTGTATTAAGTCCGGTTACAATGGTCATCATGTTGATGACAGTGTCCTTGTCCTCTGACGATTTCATCACTCGTCTCTCCTGCCTTTATTAGTGTCATTTGTCAGGTTTTAGTTCCGTCCTTTTGGAATAGCAAGAGAAAATTGAAGGCAAAGCGGAGAATTAGCAGGTCCAATAGAAAGTGACCTTTTCATTTTTCCAATCAACCCATAGTCGCCTTCTCTATGAGTAAGCCGTTGATCGTCATAACACTCCTAGCATCGTCGCCCTGTAGATAGTTGTAGTTATGCAACTTATCAGTTTCATTAATTATTTGCTAGACTGGCAAGGGAAAGCCGAGTAATAGAAGTACGAAGCCAAATCCCTTTTTCACAATAAGACGCCAGGGAGATCAACTTGAGCCTAAGCCAGTATCTTTGTCTTTTTAGATCACAAGGCGATGGAGGCAGCACGCAAGCAAGCTGATACAGGCCAATGCCATAAATGATTTGATTCAATTTCTCTTCATCAAGAGATGCTCACATCTATTTTGTTGTTGTGAAACTATTTTCTGCTGGGAAAATTAATATTGAACTGAATGGATGTTTTTTTGCGTAGTTTCTTTTGGGGTTGAGAAATCTGAGGTTGACCGGTCCTAACAATGAGATGTGGTTGTTGAGAATTATACATTGTTGAATTGCCCATACGTTGTGCACCTGTTGTACTTTATCTGCGCTATTAATTATCTTCCCCTGACTCGATTTCTTTGACGGATACACCAGAATACAAGATGGGTCCAGTCGCCTCGTACAAATCCTTATGCTTTTAATTCCAATCCATGGATTAATCAAATGAGATATAAAATCAAATCAGTTCTCAGTCGCTTTTTTTTAATCCATATTTGACATCAGGTGGCTCCTAGACGTCTAACGAAACTAAACCGAAATGCCTGGCGCCATGCATTACCCCTTTCAGCCATCAGCCGCTATTTGCCACCCCTCTACCCTAATCCGGAGTTAAACCCCGCTTTATTCTACCTTTGTTCAGTCGGCTTCGGGTTGTGGCGCTATAAATCTCGTGTTCTGCCCTCTTTGCATCAAGATCACAAGTCGTTTCACTTCAAAGACAATGTACTTCAGACTGCCTCTACAGAAATTCTACCGATCATCTGCACTGCTTACAAATTGCTTGTGGTGGCGCTTTTATGACTGACTGTGTCATTAACTATTGATTCTTTGTCGACAAACACGCTATAGCCGCTAAAACACCTTCCTTGGTAAAATAACTGAACAGTTTTACAAACATCCATTCAGCTTTAAAGTGCAGCAGATTTACGCTCTCATATTATTGATAGCTTTGTTTTGAATTATGAATTACGTTTATTAATCATTTTATACAATATACAACTATATATAGTTATCCAACATTGGCATACATATGCTGGCATACACATTTTACCAGTTGAGGTGGTTTTGGATCCCAGCTGCAATAATCTGCGGGTTGATAGTCTTTCTTTATTGCCTATGGTTACATACTAGGCATAACCTACGCACAGGCAGCCGTGACTTTGGCCTATCTCAATGTTATCCAAATGTAGCATTCGCCATCTTTCTTTTGCCTCAGTTAGGCCCTTTGCCTCGTTCCGATTTTTCCTCACCTTGTTTCCTGAATTGACTTTTTCAGAGAACCACCACTCCCATGCCTTCTTTAGCGTTTAACATTGGCGTGAAGTTCTCCCATTTGTTCAGCACTGGGTCGTACACTTCAACGGAGCTTGTTTCCCTGTTCATACACGCCCCGCCAATGGCCAATATCTTGTCTCCTAGCGCAGCAACAGCAACACTCTCCCTCCGCGTGTTCATAGATGGAAGGAATTGCCATCTGTTAGCGCGGGGGTCAAAACACTCAATAGAGTTCAAGTCTTGATCGAAATCACTCCCGCCAACCGCATAAATCGCGCCATTCGCCACCGCAGCGCCAAAATAACGGCGGCGAAAACCCATTGATGACGTAAAATACCATTTGCCAGTTCTAGGGTCGAACCGTTCAACCGTGTTTATAATGCAAACACCATTGTCCCCTCCGATTGCATAAAGAGCTCCTTCCAAGGAAACCGAGGCTAGGCCCTCTCGTTTGGCGTTCATGTTTGGCAATAAGCTCCAGCTGTCCCTAAGGCAAAAATAGATGGCTGTTGTTTCATCGCATTTTTGTGTATTATTGCGGTCTAACGCAAGTGGATATATGGTCACGTAGAAAGAGATAATAATTTTCTAATTATTTACGTATCTGATGGTTTCCTTGTGATTTGGAAAGACAAGTGATATTCTGTGAAACACACACCATTGTACATGTTCAGGCATTAGCTTATGGCTTACATAGCCATGCGTATAAATGGTACAGCCCCATGTCTTAAATTAGTTCTATTATAAAATCTGTGTGAACGTATATTTATGGCTCAGGGCCGAAAACTGTACGCCAAAAGATGACATGCACATCGATAAAGAGTGGTCGTTCAAATATCAGTTTTGTGGTCAGCATTATCTACATTGACATAATGACGAAATAAATCGCAATACCTTACTGGTACTTATTTTATCCGTTTCAAGAAAGCATGGTACAGTTTTGAAGCGCTGTGGATGCTAGCTTATCCCTTAATACAGTTTTAAATGATTTCTCTGCTAGGGCATTATCTCTTTGTCTGTTTTTAACGTTTTTTTCTTACTAGCCTGGTCCATTTGTCTGTAAATGACTTCTTGGTGCTTACCTTACTGGGTCATAGCGCTCCACAGAGCAGTATTCTGCTGTTGTGAAATTGCTCCCTCCCAGCGCATACATCCAGCCGTCCAACTCAGATACCGCCAGTGCGTGCCTTGCTTCGTGCATAGAGCTGCGAAACTGCCATTTATTTGTATCAAGGTCGTACACTTCCATGCAGTTGAGCGCAGACTGTCCGTCGCATCCTGCAAAAAGCGGCAAGCTGATTGGTCATTCATCGATAATTGATTATAGATTGATCGGTTATTGATTAATCATTTATTATCAATTGATCAATTACTGTAGCTATTAATCATTGATCGATTACTGATTAAACATTGATCGATTACTGATTAATAACTGATCGATTACTGATTAATCATTGATCGATCATTGATTAATCATTAAGAATGTTGAGCCTTATGCATCACCAGCTACGCTTTCTGCGATCAGCACTGAATTTGCAGTATCATGTAGCCTGCGAACTTTCCGTTACCGTCTTACCTCCAACCGCGTATATCTTTCCTTCGTACGAAGAGACACCAAGCCCATCCCTTTTTTTGTTCATTTCTCTGAGCTTCTCCCAACTGTCCGTAGCCAAAGAGTAAACATCCAAGGTATTAAAAACCTGGAGCGACAAAAAAGTTTATCAAAGGTCTGGACAGTTAACAGGAAACCTTTGTTGCAATATTTGGACTAGCAAAACCCCTTCATAAGCTTGCTACCTGACTACCAATTGCGAGTCCATACTGATTACGACAATTGATGCATCTTTTTCCATTTTGTCATTTATGATCTCTCGAATGTTAACCTAAAAGAATGACTATAATTCTCCGATAGTTAGATACCTATATTTGCCAGACCCATATCTTTCACTTTTTACATCAATGCATCAAAGGTATAATAAAATGCGTGGCCAGTTAAGCAAGGAATTCGAAGATGATGCTTCACTCGAGGCAACGATTTAATAGCGTCATCGCTGCTCACCATACATGGAACCATGTGGGAAGCATCAGCAGACACGCTCTATGATTACCTTTTGATGAACTTCACCTCCAAGAAGGTAGATTTTAGCCTCCCTTTCTAGTGACCTCGGTTTGAGATCTTGTGGTAAACTGTCCACTGTCCAGTCGGGAATTAAATGGTAGTTTTTCGCTGCGTTCACTAACTTCATGCAAAGACTATCGTTTTCAATTAATGGTTCGTGTTCGACACAATCAACTGCGGAGAAAACAGATCACATGAAGCATTGGTTCATTACAAGAACTGGAATACAAATAATACAAATACAAATAATTTTGTTAGCATAGATCATAAGCATAAAAATAAATAGTACCTATCTCCTTTGCTGGCAAAAGATGCAAGCGAACATGTTTGAAGAGACTTGACAGGTGCTCCTCCCTGCTTCCAATATCATGCTTCACCCATAACATCATAGCCTCGAACACATCCTTCTCTGTAGTGATACCGAGGCTTTGTGATGACAAGAGCTCTTCTAATTGCCCAAAAGTTGCCTCAAGGAAAGCTTCAGTCCTTATAACATGTCGAAAATTCTGCTGAGCATACTTCAGTGAAAAAGACCGCAGTGCTTGACAATTGTGAATGTCTGCAAATACTGAGATTTCCATGCAATTAGAAGGTGTCAATTTGCTTGTTAGAAAGGCGCTTGCACTGTCTTTGATAACCCTGAAGTCCAGCATATCTGCAGCAGTCAGAAGTTCAAAAACGTTTTCGGCAGAAACCTCTATAGCACAAGTGTAGCAGAACGTCACGAGAGTTTGAAGAGATAGAAAGGTTATATCCTTGAGCTCTATGACATCCTGGGAGCTTTCTTTCAAATTAGTGGTGAACATGGTGGCGAAGTAGGGACTGCTGGCTGCAAGGATGGCTTTGTGGGTCTGAAGCCTCTGTCCCTCAGCCAACAGGGTGACGTCACACAATGTCTGTGACTGGTAAAAGCCATTTAGTTTGTCAAGAAGGGTATTTTCGTGGTGTGAACTTGTGAAGCTGAATGTGTCCTTGATCTTTGAGACTTCTTCTTTGATAGGCCCTTCTCTCGAGTAATGTTGCCTCCTTTCTCTCATTTTTGTTCAGTCCAATGTGCATTAAATTCTGAAATATGTTAAACATCTCGTCACCATTTCATTAGAACAGATGAAAGTATATAAAACTATTAAGGAAAGAGCTTTTCCTTGAATTTTGAAAATGTAGACTTCCATTCCCCAACATAAGAGAGCGTAGTCAAAGTTTAAACATTAAATTACATATAATGAGAGAACAAGGGGAATTTTTCTTTCAAAATGGCACTAAGCGTTTCCAATAATGAAGAGGGTGAAGAAGCAAGCGAAGAGGATGAGGAAGGCGAAGAGGATGAAAAATTGGCATATTTAGGGCCTTTTACTTCTTCATCAAGTGTGTATGGCACTTGTTATAATATACTTTTGAAAAAGAACTGGAAAACACTCAAACTAAGTTTTCTCCCCGATTTCAACAAAAATTGATAAACACCCCCTGCTGGATTAACCATCCCTCGCGAATAAGCACCACAGTAAAATGTTCATTTTTAATAGCCGCTCTGGGCGCTAATTTTATACCACATTTACAGTATACCACATTCGTGCAAGTTAAGACTGTTTTTAGCACGCAATTGACCAATTGAAGCTTCGCACGGTGATTTTAGGCGTCTTGAAACGAAGGCTTCGTCCATCGTTTCATTTGCTATCATGATTCAACACATACATCCCTTTACGAATAGGCAGGATTAAACAATTCATTTTGTTTCAAGGAAATCTAGAGAGTATATTATTTGCACGATAAATTACAACTCACAGCCTCCCAAAAACAGCAATAACAGGAGAATTGTTTTGATTACGTCATTAAATCACTGTTTTGATTACGTCATTGAATCTAATGCTCCTCCCCCATGGTCAACTTAGCTTCTTAGGGTTCTTATGCACATGGACAGTCCATTGCGAGTGCTCGGTCGGTTTTGAGGTTGTTGCTGCTGCTGTTTGATCCTTCATCTGTCCGCTGTTCTTTAAGAACTATCAAGGACCTCATTGTTGCCATGTCTCAAGCTCTTAAATCTCCGGATAAGCCTAACTATTAATGAAGACGGTTTCAAATATGATGCTCTATTAACAATTGATAACGCAATAGAAATTTGATTGTTAAGCGTTGTTGTGCTCTGTCTTCTAAACAGCGATGGGATGTGAGATACGTTCATCTGAAGCCGCAGAAGAATCGAGTGCACCTGTCTGGCGGAGGAGGAAAAGCTGCAGGTTTCTTGTGATGCCTCGAAGGACATCACGCCCGCGCGGTCTAGGCTAAATCTGATCGCTCCCAGTACACATACTTTCTAGCGTGTTCTTGATTGGGTTATGATAGTTCGTCGCGTTAGTGCGTTGGCACAAATGGACTACTTGCATTCAAAACATCCTCTCACTTCCAATCACACAATCGATATATATGATTTTAGTGACAAGTCACGTGATTTCCGATCATAATTTGATTGGTCCGACATATCAGTGAAACACATCTGCCTGACTCATTGGTTCAACTAATAATCTACTATCGACTAGCTCATTCGATGAGGGTCTTTGAAGTCGGTGGTTAGCAACGGACGTACTTTTGAAGAGACATGCGAATGTTCAACGTCAATTCTCGAGGGCTTGTCCATTCTCAGATTTCGCTGTGCTTTGTCTTCAATTAAGCGGTTTTAATATCATATTTTAGGTTTGACTCAAAGTCAAAACTGATGCATAACACGCAACAGGATTCTAAAGGGTCGACCACCACAGACCGTCACGGAGTCATTCGAAGGACACTGAACATTAAAGAAACCAATGACGAAATTGACACGAACAAACAATCCAGGTCCCCTCGATGCCTGATTTTGCTTCAAAGAGTGAGCATTTAGCAAAAGCAATTTCGTTTCTGTCTAATTATTGGGGCAAATGAAGGGGCCATTAAAATTCTGGAGGGAGAGTCGTAGAAACGTCACTGTATTTCTCCTTTAGACGCACTGAAAGACGATTAACATTAGATGCTACCTTTCTCAAAAGTGATGAATGAGCTTAAATTCAGGCATCTGTTTCCCAAACATGCTTCTGGAGGTTTAGTTCTGTTTCTACCGGAATACAACGAACCTAGCATTGTATCGGGGTGAATCTCCATCCCTCGAACTCAGGCGAGCCGCAAAGTCTTAAGCAAATGACTGTCACGAACAATTTAAAAATTTTCCCACGAAACATTCAACTGGCGACAAGAGAATGAATAACAATGTTCGTGTGCTGTTCTTAAAATACTAACCACGAGGCTACCCGCATATTACTATGATGATTTCAAATCTAATGTCGGAAGATAACAACAAATATTGAATCTTCGTCTAACTGCACAATTTGCATCCAAAAATTGATGACATGTTTATGAAATATTGATTTGAAAAACGAGCCATAATACTATTACCAGAGAATCCGTATCAACTTCCCAATTCTTCTTTCACCAGAATGGTAATTTACATGCTTGACGTTGGTAGATCTACTCTGTTATAACTGAAGCAAACTTAATACGGGGATATCGAAACGAATCCATTCAAGATTAACCAGGATATTACTAAAGGCCAGGAAAAGGCAGCAATTGTTCTGTTTGATATCACGTGCTGTCAAGGTGGAAGATTGAAAAAAAGTTGAAATGACACGGCTTTATTCCCACAATTGAGAAAGTGCATTGTCTGCTATTTTCAAAACAGTACTTAGAAAAAATTATTCATTTTATCAATGAAATTTGTAAGAGTGCTGACTAAAATAACAATCGCGTGAAATAAAAGACTCGATGTAGGCGGGCCCTCGCATTCAGGAGCATGTTCGGAAGCCAGGAGGCTCTGTTTTTTTTTACAAGTACCTGGCTATATGCGCAAGCTGAGGGTTGCGACCTTGACCTAAAGGGTGAATTTGGCCTCCCCAGTCATCTACTCTCCCCCACCAAAACGTAAACAAAACACCAATGGAACTGAAGTGCCCAAAATTGAAGTTTTAGTATTCGCCTTTGCAATTACCAGCCTATATCAGCCCAGGTTTCTTATTAACATGATGCTTCAAAGCATATTCAAAAGTTAAACTTGAAGTTATTGCCATGGAGCCCTTAATGTGTTTTCTACAAAGATAATTTGAAATCAAACCTATCATATACATTAAGTGCGTTTTATACAACATGCGTTTTATCAGTGAGGTTCTCTAGCGAGGACCTTCATTTTCATACTGTATCAGGCAAAGAAACAAATCCTATAGCCAGGAAACATGATTATTGAGAAGTATAGAAGTATCACATATACTTTACCCTTTATCGACGCTCGAAAATCGTGATCTAGTGACCCGACACGCATTACCTAAACATAAACAATGTTCAATATGTAGTCGGCAGGGTCGTTTGTGAACATGAATGGTAATTCCACCCTCGCTATCTGTTGGAATTCTTTTCACTGGCAACTAAATCAACAATTTCTACACCGTGCATACAATTTTTGTTAAAAAAGTTTATGAAACTCACCCTTCGATGTCGATGAGGTTTTTCCGACTCTATTATTCAGCGGCCTCACTTCATTCTAATCCAGCGTGTTGTGTTTTGTGTTCAAAATACCTGTTACTTCTTTTCGTGAAAGTCTGCCACCTGTCCGTTATGTCAAGTCTCGCATCTTGACTGAATAGACCCCCGTTACCTGCATGCTTTACCATTTGTGTGCAACCTAATTGCCTATCACCACCGGGTGTCAGAAGATAGTGGCAATTTCCGCACAGACAACCACAACACAGGGAACTTTTATAGCTTTCCTCCTGGAAAAGTACATTACCAAGTGGTAACTACAACTGATGTGAACAAAACCAGGGGTGAATTAAAGAAGATAATGCGGTCTGCGGTCGAATATTTCCTAAATAATCTTTTGTTTTTTCGCTTAATAATTTCGCAAAATAAATGAGAGCGTCTCTGTTGGAAATGACTTTTATTGACAATAATGCTTCCAGCCTATTAGCATTAACTTGTAATATATCAATTTTATTGTTATGCTCATCGTTTTGTTGCATGAGGCAATGTTGTTTTTAATCGCTTGCTGGCATATCCCATCACAAGCTTCCGTCACACCGGTTGTGGTTGTCGAGTCACGCGAGGTATGGAGACAATTTTGTCTAAATGTTATCTGCTTCGCAGCGTGGTTTTCAAACTATTTAACAACAGGGATATCTGCCGGCGTTTTAATTCGATTGTATGAAAGTCTTTACTTTCTCAGGTATCTAACATTTTCCCAACTCAACTGTTTTCATCTTTTTAGGACTCTGCAATTTGCGTCAGTTTGCAGAGTCACTCGAAACTAAGTTATTTTCTCACCAAAACAGCTGTTACGAGGTTTAAAGAAGTTTTGATAATTTCGCAGTAAGACGGCTACACGCTTTTTTATGAGGAACCACTTTATGAGGAACCACTTTATAAGGAACCTACATGTAGAAGGCCGAAATATATAAAGAACTTATACTACTATAAACGAAATCCCTAAGGAACTTTTCGATTTGAAAATTTATTACAACTGCAAGCATCAAGAGCTAAAAAGCCCGTTCCATTCATTTGCAGCCAACACTCGCATAGATTGTTTGCATTCTATTCTATTCATCACTCTATTCTATTTGGTAAGAAGCGAGTCTAGTATCTAGGGTAACATAGCATCGATGTACATAATTTGCAACCACTTTCTTCTCCTTTCCGTTCTACCATCTGAGTTTTAAACTGGGCAAGAGTTGATGATGCATTTATTTTCTTATTTTATTGGATGACTTTAATCAAGGAAAAAAATATGAAAAGTACTTTCAAGTGACTCATTCTTTTCCGATAATTATATTGAATTTATCTCAGGAATTCATTATAACCTCTTCTCTGCAACGAGGCTCGCTGGCCAGCCAGGAAACTGATATTTAAACCAAGACCAACAGGCAGAGGGCCTATTCATTATGGGTAAAAAATATAAAACACGATATTTGAGCCACAACGTTCTTTATGAGCACACACCAGCCAGGGCTTGACCAAAATTCGAGGCATTAAAATTGCAAGGCAGGGCTATCATTAGCTTTGAATAGTCCATTTGATGATATATGATTAAAGAAAACTGGAAAAGTTGTCTTGTACGTTGCTTTTACTGCATTAGCAAGAAAGACAATTTCCAATAATAGGTTGCTAGGCCAATTACCTTGTACTTGTGGATTTCCTTTGCAATCACCCAGCAGGAAAACAAGTAACTGAGTTGTAGCTTGCCAACTTTTCAATCTGCTTGCGAACTGTCCGTGTGCATTATCCTAATGTAAGAATTCAATTAATAGCAACAATTCACTTGTTCATTTGCTGGAATCCGATTGCCTCCAACAATACTGGCTCCATTCTTCAGCCAATTTGTCCATACTTTTGCAACCTTGAGCATTTTCTAATTTATATCTTTATAGATTTAATAGCTACTCGTGATGTGAAGTTGATGCTGAGTCGTGATCTCACAATTAGATTTAGATGATTTGCTGTCATTGCTGTGCTTTAGAATGCTGCTGCCAAATTTCTGCATGACTGATGTAGAATATATCATGATCGATTTTGTCATTAATCCAACCTCGATATCTTTCTTCTATTACCGTCATTTTTCGACTATGTCGTCCACGTATGTGTCTATAGAAACAAAATATTTCATGCTCTGAATTTAGGTGAAAATCTACGAAGATGAGTAGCCAAAACCCAACTGATTTCCCTTCAATTCTCTAGGGTTACCCTTTTTCTAGAGTGTTTTTGAATGAACTGATGATTTCTTCATAATCCTTTAGTATCATGCTGCCCGCTGAAGAATCTCAATCCTTTTCCTCGTAAATGAATCCAGTCAATTTGTCAATAGTTTTAAAAATGTATTATTCATCCAATTTTTGGCAAAACACGCTTGGTCGGAAAACTTTGTATTAAGAAGTTTTAGCATCACATCTCCAATTCTGGGGGGGGGGGGGCGTTATTTTGCAGAGCAATGATTTTTCCTACTGACTTTGGGCTTAAGGATGTGGATCGAAGGTGTTGGCGATAGGCCCCTCCCCTGCTACAACGCAATGGACCACAAACATAAATTCAGTCTTTTTCTGTACTGCACAATCTTCCCTGGACTTTAATAGGATAAAATCTTTCGACCTTGAAAAACTGCATTTGCTTATTACAAACGTATTTGTGATCCTGCGTATCCTTCTCATCATCCCTGCAACAAGCGAAACTGTGGATTTTTAAATTCTGATCTCCGCTATTTTCGGAATTTCTACCGTAGCTCTATGAGCGAGCCTCGTTTAAATGCCTTTGAATGAAAATAATCGATATTTATGCATCAAGACATCCCAGGAGAACGCTCCCCATCAACCCCCTTTGAGGCGATTGAATAAATATTGTACTGAGATTTTCATTGTTATATTCGTGGCTTGCTTGTTAAATGCATGCTTGTGTTTATATTTTTGTTTTGTTGAAAAATCTTAAGATATACATGATATAGATGATATAAATTTTCTTTTTACTCATCCGATTGTATGCAGTCTGTCGCTAGCAGATGCGCTGGGGCTTGGCTTGCTAATTCCTGTTATAAACTTAAAATGGAGTGGCATATAAGCCAACTTGGTTGACTCTCATTGTCCGCCATTGCCTACGCTGAGAAAGTCTCTTTGGCATAAACCTAAAGATACTAAACAATTTTAAGACCTCATGAATGGCAAATGTCAGAAGCTTTTTTGAGCTTCGCTCTGTGAGCCTCCAATCCCTGCCAGGATCCTGCCCTCGACCCGCTGGGGGGCTTGCAGATCCTAGAGCCCCTGTTCTTTTAGAGCATTTGGCACGCAATATACACTTAATGCAATTTTACAAAGAAGTCATCCCAGGTTAAAATCCTGAATATGGGATCTTGAGCGTCCTTAAATTTGAAATTAAAAGTAACAAGTTATGATGATGGATGAACATAATAATTACGTCATAGCCTCCTTTACTGCCCAGCCTCAATCTGATTCAGCGAATAACTGGAAGCTGCAGCTGGAAGTGAAGTAAGAAAGTTGAATACCAGTTTCGCAATCAACAACTGAAGTTGTTATGGCGATACCTCACTCAGTACTCGCTGTTGGATGGATTCCGTTTGTTGTAGTCCTAGTGGTATGCCTTTTCCAATGTTAGCATGCATTCGTGTGTTATACTCTTGACTCAGTCTCAAAAATTTTACCAACATAGAAAGTTGTTATATCCAGGTACATTTTTGGCCTACCAGAAGCAAACGACTATATCAATGGCGCTCTTTTCCCGCTCACTTTCTGTACGGAACATGGACAAGAATAAGTTATACATGTTTCCAACAACTATTTTGCTTTTATCACGCAAATTTTGCAAGTAAATTATGCCGGCGCCGGAAAAGGAGAAAATTATCATTTTTATAATTTCATAACTTACACATTTCAAACTATTAGTAATAGTTTATCAAAATAAGCTGAAAATGTTTTACAATCATACCACCAGACAGCAATTTCTCTAGAGTGTTAAATGTAATTTGTGACAGGTATGTGACTAGTTATGTGATGCAATCATGAGTCATTCCATGCACATTGAATTTGTTTGTGAACCAGCTGAAAAAAGTTGAACTGTTTTGATATCTCCATGTGAAAAGGGTCTATCAGCATTTCTATGCATGTATGTTTAAAGATGCGTTATAGAGCTTAATCTATTTATATTGAAAATGCTTACTTTCTTAAAGTCAATCAGTGATTCTATTTGTAATTATTAGTCAAGAAATCTCTTTGTGTATACCTCTTAGAAAGACAGTCTTAATGATGTTTTGCTAGATGAAATTGTCTGGAACACAATCCACTTTTTCTACTTTTATCAAGTGATGTTAATAAGATGTACCCCAAAAATGCTGTAACAAGGAATCTGAAACAATATATATGTACACTTTATTTTGAAAAGTTTTGGTCTTTGGGACAACTTGGAAAGGGAAAAATCACACCAGAATTGTTTCTTTTAGTATGCACCCTTTTCAATCTGAAAGAATATATATGTACACTTTATTTTGAAAAGTTTTGGTCTTTTGGACAACTTGGAAAGGAATAAATCACACCAAAATTGTTTCTTTTAGTATGCACCCTTTTCAAGCCTTTTCAGATGTTGCCTTTTTCTTTGTGTGTGAATCAGTTGACACTTTTATACATTTCTATTCACATTCTCTTTTATATTTTCTATTCTTATTCTCCTTTATATTTTCTATTCACATTCTGTTTTATATTTTCTATTCTTATTCTCTTTTACACTTCTATTCACATTCTGTTTTATATTTTCTATTCTTTTTCTTCTATTGCAGTTGGCTCTTTTGTTTGCCTCTTTTTACATTCGGTATTACCAACACCATGAGTTGTCCGAAGTGTCTTGCACCCTGATTTCAATCCTTGCTCTGTTTATCACGTTGTTGACAACTGTCCTTGTGCCAGTTGATGTGTTTCTTGCATCTTTTATGAAGGATTCAAATGGTACTTTCAAGGTATGTACATTAATACACTCTTTTTGTACCAAATTCCAAGCACAATAAATTGGTAAAAAGGTCTAAACTATCAAATCTCTTTGAAAATGATCTTCCAGAGATTGGTAGAATATGGTTTTTTTGGTCTTAATTGTGTGTCAGATCAAATAGTGTAACACTTAATGTATGAATTGATATCAGTGATAAGTTGCCTATGAATTCTTTTGTATATGGAAGGTAGTAGATGGCTATCATTTAAACAATAAGTTTAATTTGTTGTATCCATATGAGCTTTTGCATCTTGGCTGCATCAAGGGTTTATTGAGTTAAAAATCTTTACAATCTTGTTTTCAGAGCTGGGCACTAGATCCTGCTGCCAGGGCTTCTATCCAAGATACAGTCACATATACATATTACAGTAGGTTGTCATTAATAGGCTTAAACATGTTTGTGTTATAGCGTTTGCAATGTCAATGCATTCCATTGTTTGTGACAAATTAATTTTAAAACAATAACATCTGTGAAGTTTGTAGAGGAATTGTATCTACATAATACTTCAGTATTGCATTTATCTTAATCATGCTAGTAATGTCACTTTGTATTTTGAAGAAAATAGGACATAGCATATATGTGAAAGCCATGATTTTTTCCATACGAAAATTCAGGATTTAAAGTGTAGGCTTCAAATTTTTGTTCTGGTTATGAAATGGCGATTATAGTTTCGAAATGGATTTTGTAATTTGTAAACTGTATAGAGATTCCTTTCTATGTGCCCTTTTCAAACTTCGAATTGGCATTTTGGAAAGCTAAAGCTGTAAACTTCATTTAGTCAAGCTATAAGAGGAGGACACAGGGCAATTCTTATTATCAAGATATACAGACAGTTTGTTTAAAAGTGTCTTCTTTCCCAGACTTTAAAAATCCATGGCTACAGTCAATCCTAGCTTTAAAAATTATCCGTTTGAAGATGAGAGTCACTTTTCTGAACATAGGATTAAAAGCTATTTTGAAAACAAATTTCCATTATGTTTGTTGCTAAAGGATTTGAAAATGCTAAGTTGTGATCCTTTTATCAGCTGACTGTATCAAAGTCTGTTCTTGAACATTTATAATTGAGTGTAACAGAATTGCCTGATTGAAGATCATTATGATTTTTTCTTCCTGTTTGGAGTCCCTATTCTCTTGGTTTTTGAAGTATGCTTTGTAAACTATGTTTAGTCTTTTTTGAATACATTCAAAAACAAAACTTTTAAAAATTTACTAGTTTACTAGAACAATTTCTCTACTGAGCAAATAAAATTTTTGCTGCATCTATTCTTTCACCATAAGGTAGAATTCCATTAACTTTGAAAATTATAAAATTGTTTCCCTGTAGAATCTATTATTGTTTCTCAATGCTGCTAGAGCACTGCCTGTACCTCTTCTCTCATGCTTGTTAAAATGTTTTGTGCATTAATGGTTATGATTGATCTTATCTCTTCCAGCATTGTATGGCTGCATTGCACTATTTGTGTTCATCATTCTGCCCTTCATGTACTTCTTTTATGAGGAAAAAGATGAAGACACATCTTCAGCTTTGGTAAGTGTGTTTTCTTATAGGTAAAGACCTGACAGGCTTTCCGCTAGATACACTCATTTGCCTTTGGAGACCGTAGGCTGCTACGGTTTCATAATACTGCCATATTCAAAGAATTTTACTGTTAAAAGTTGATTTAGGCATTTCAACGAGCAATACAGGTTCTCACAGACTTCAAGCAAGAGATGTAACACATCTTTTTGTTATCTTGGGATGGAGAGTTTCCTCTGAAGATCCTTCCCCATATTTGGTTAGTGTACATTTAGGAGTGTATCCTTGTTGAAGGTGCAAGAAGGAGGGTTGGATATCAGAAGCAGCCCATACTGTTATGCTTCACTTTGATCATTTTTAGCGAGCCTGCACCTCAATAAAGTATACATCTGTTTTCTTGCTGGTTGCCATAGTGGTTCTTGTCACTGGGTGAGAACATCTACCTACACTTTTAGGTTACATTTTACGATTTACATTTTTATAAGAAGCACAGGATTTACCCATTACAAATAATGCAACATTTGTTGTATATCTGGATAATAACATTGTTTAATAACACACGAATATACCTTTTAGACGTATTGTAATTGGTGACAGAGCGATGCTGAATTAATATTAAAAGTGCTTTGCAGAAATTGATTAACTGTTTTATGCTTTTCATCTTGGAATGCCCAGAATTGAAGTTTTTATTCAAGGAATTTTCCAAGCTCACATAGGCAAGTGGAAAGTTTAGATGATGAGTAATTGGAAGTCATCGAATAAAGATAATTTTCGATATTGTTTGTGTAAAAACCCAACTGGTCTAGATGATTTTTTAAAATTGTTCAACTTTGGCAGACCAAACGCGATCAATTGAGAGGTATCTTTTTCATGCCAAAGACTCTTTTAAAAGAATTTGCTGCTATAAGGTGGCATTTCCTGCTGGGAAACTGCAATGAGCGGCTGTGTCAATCAAGTGTTTGTCTTTTTGTTCCTAGTGCGTTTGTCCCACTGCGACCTCCGCCGAAAAATGTCACAAGCACCGCAGACAAATTCACCTACCTGAAGGAGGAACTCAAGGTCTACACACGTAAGATCGATCTCATTCTTTCCGAATCTTTGTTGATGCTTGTCTGCTAATGCGGTATTTAAGAGAAAGTACAGTTTTCAAGTGCAGGGCAAGAAACTTTCAATGGCTATGTCGAGGGAGTTTATCCATATATTAATGGATGGTTAAATGGAAAATATAGTTAAGGATTTATGTTTGTTGGTGGCAAATGCAGGAGAAAGCACAAGGCTCCATATTCAGTATTAGCAAACATTTTCACTTGATGCTTAATAAAACTTTTTGTTATGGAAAAAGTTTTAAATCCTTTTTGAATGTAGTTCTGTAGCTTATGCTGTCAGTAAGAAGAGCAGGCAGCGGGATATGAATGCATTTCCGGCATAGTCGCATTTATTGATTTGATTTACGCTGGTAGACTTTATCGTTTAGATGCCGAGCAATGCATTTCCATTATGGTTGGAGTTTTCTCATTGTTTGGGATGACACTGCTCACTGTGTACATGGTACGTTCATTGTGAGGACTCTTTTCATAGCAGAAGTATGAACCCAGGAATGACATTTGCCCTTTGACCAGGTTGACCTTTCTAAAGAAAATGAAAGCTATGCTTTGTAGAAAGAAGCATAATATGGTCAAAATCCTCGATGCAATGCTTCCGTATCATCGTTTCGTCGAGTCATTATTCAGCCTTCTTTGAAATTCGTTCGATCCGCAACTGGCTATTTTTCTATCAGCTTTAGGTTATTTTCCGACGTTTGCATACTCGGATGAAAAAGTTCTTTAAGTATGCAAAAACTAGTCCCGCTTTTTCTTGCTATTGTGAAGTTGTGCACCGCAAAGCACTTATTTACTTCTTTGAAATGTTATGCTTGGTTTCTGCTGTTCCCATGATTGATTTCCATAATGCAGCTTCCAGATTCAATGTAAAGAACAGAAGTTGTCTTTCCAGGGTTAAGATCATAAGTTTTCTTTTCAGGGTTATGGTATGAGTGCCTTGCCGCTCAAGATGCTGTCATGTTGCCAAGGAAACACTGCTGTAGAGGTAAGCTAGAAGGTTCTGAGCTATCTGTCCTTTGATCTGTCCTTTGACCTGTCCTTTGATTTACTCTCCGTAGTGGGCGTGTTCTTCAGGCGATTTAATTGCCTCTTGTTTACAAACCTCCACTAGGAAAACTGCATTCAGACACGGACAATGTACCTCATCTTGCTTAGATTCCTTAAACCATGAGGTTCAGATTCTGATTACTTTCTTTGATGGACATAATGTTTCTCTTTCTACGCTATAGTCAATTATCATACTACAATAAATGGGCCTAAGACGTTTGTCAAAGAAACATTGTATGGTTTCTGTTGGTATTCTAGGAAGAACCGAGTGACAATGGCCTTTCACGGAGAGAACGCAACGAAACACGTGCAAGGATGTTACGAGCTAAAGCTAACAGTGGCAGAAACCTGACCAGGTGGGAGCGCAACCAGTTGCGTAGGATCGAGGAAGACGAGCGTCTGCGAAGGAGGAACGACAGGCGCAAAAGAAATGCAAAGAAGAGCATCTGTGGGAAGATTGCGATGGTTTTGACACCATTTAGAGCTGTTCTAGGAGTGTTGTTGCTGTTGCTTGCGTTGTTGATTATTATCGCCGTTACAATAACCAGGTGATTTTTTGATCTCAGCATTTGATCGACCCTGTCAAGTGCCTACAACGAGCTTTGTCTTCTGCAATGTACTGATGTCAATCGACATTTGCAGTGTTGCTCAATTGTTTTTCCCACAGTTGTTACAGTGATTAGTCAAGTATTTATTAAGGTCGTTTTTTCCATAAAAAAAGGTGATAACCTCAATTTGTTAATTGCCCGTGAACCCGCTGTTTCTAAAGTTCTATTAATCTCGCTGCACCTTCATTGTAGCATCGACAAAAGCAGGAATTCTCTTGGCTACAAATATGGCTATGCATTGCCAAAGCCGACCATTTTCAATCCATTGAACGAAGCCATGTTGTTCCTACAACAGGTTGGTTAATCAATCTTCAAGGATATGATATGATATGATATGATATGATTGATATGATATGATTGACATGACTGATATGACTGATATGACTGATATGATATGATTGATTGATATGATTGATATGATTGACATGACTGATATGATTGATTGATTGATATGATTGATATGATTGATTGATTGATTGATTGATATGATTGATATGATTGACATGACTGATATGATTGATTGATTGATTGATTGATTGATTGATATGATTGATATGATATGATGCGATATGATATGATATGATTGATATGATATGACTGATATGACTGATATGATTGATATGATTGACATGACTGATATGATTGATTGATTGATTGATTGATTGATTGATATGATTGATATGATTGACATGACTGATATGATTGATTGATTGGTTGATTGATTGATTGATTGATATGATTGATATGATTGATATGATATGATTGATGTGAGTGATATGATATTTTTCTTATGTTATGATGAATTTCACATTATATAATATGATAAAATATAAGGTATATAATAACGAGGTTTGTTTCTATTGTAGGTCTTCCCTTTGGATTATATCCTCTACCTAAGTATTGTGTTGTTTCTCTTCTTTGCAACAATGACCGGCCTACGAAGAATCGGGATCTGGTGTTGCTGCATTCGCGTATCCTTTCAGACTGTCTGCGATTGTGTCTTTAGAATAGGTACGTCATATAGGTGCTGCTTGAAGTTAGTCCGGGGGGGGGGGTCGGCATGGAGGTGATGTTTTGGCTTGACCTTGGTCCTAGGCAGAACCTTTATCGCTACTTTTTGGCAGTATTTTTAAAAAGAGCCAATCATTTTGATTTCCTGAACGCACTGTACAGATGTTTAAGATCAAGCCTCAGCGGACTCTGCCGCAAGCGTTGCTGATCATGATCTTTATTATGATGTTGATCGTCGTTTCAATGAACGTCCTGCTTTTCACGATCGCGCCCCAGTATACCTCATTTGGATCCCAACACTTCAAGGTAAGGACCTTGTTTACGTGCACATGCACGGAGCTACTCCCTTTTTTACAAGATTCATTCTTAGATCAAGTGAGTGATAGGATACACACCGTAATTTCCCAATCTAAATCCTTATTGTGAAAAAGCGATGACATTCAAAGAAACTCCTTTTTAACTTTTAAGTTGATGACACAATTGAAAAAGTTACCATGTTATGCCAGCCAATTGCTTTCTCTTTTATCCAACTGTTCAAGAGCACTTTTTGATGGGGAAGCTTTTGTTGCTGAAGGTTTTGCTTGATTTGAGACACAGTAGGGAAACTGCGCGTAAGAAGGGAGCATCTGCTTCTAATGAAAATGCGGAAGCTAACCATTTTGAAGAAATATTGCTGGCATGGATTGAAGAGAAAAGAAAGCAACGTCATGCGTTAAGATATTTGTGTGACTCCTAACGGTAATCAACTACTCGTGGTCAAGAGTCATTTGGATGCCGCCTCGCAGATTTCTTAAGTTTCACTAATTCTCCATCTTTAAAGCAAAACACATCCGGTGCCCTAGTCAAGAAGGAAATCTGCTCAACCGAATCGCCACCAGGTGAGTGCCGAATCTTCGTTCCTTTGCTTCTGTTTTGATTTACTTCTATCTGTTTCATTCTTTGTTCATTGTACTGTCTTTGACATGTTCCTTTTTACTTTAAAGAAAACCCTGTGTTATCTCCCTCTGCTTTCTGTTGGGAAGTTTTGAGAACAGCATATTATTATTTCATGATATGTTGTTCAATGTGTAATATTTTCCCTTTTTGAAGTATGGTATGTTATATTTCATTATATTGTGTAGTGTAATACAGAGTTTAATATCAAGAGGTGTAGTATGTTAAATAGTATTATTTCATGTAGTAGTATATGAGGCATTATGTCTTTATGTGTATTACATCGTCATGTATAGTATGATAAGTAGTAGTACATCTTATGTGCAGAATTATATTTCCATATGCAGAATGATATATAGTTTTGCATCGTTTTTCTTTGGACAGACGAATGTCAAATGACAAGAATCGCTGTTCTCCTCAACAAGTTGTTCTACAAAGCCTGGTTCTTTGGCGTCTACTACTACTATGCACAGTGGTGTCTTTCTGGGGTTCGTATTCAATTTTTAGTGCTTGCTTTTCCACATCTAGTTGTTTTTGCATATTCCCATCTCGCTGCATGAATGAAATTTAGAATTGGTATAGGGTAGTGAAGAATTGGTTGATTTTCTTAAGCCATTATTACAAATACGTCTTCTTGGTCTGCTTTAAGCTCCATAAACAAGTCTTTTGTTCGTTATAAATCCCATTTCTTTTCATTCAACACCCATTGAAATATATGAGTCAACGAAACCAAGCACATATCAAATTGAGGGGGAAGTAAACTGGATTTCCTGCCATTAAATGCAGGGGACTGACATTTCCCGGTCAATATTTTTGTTCGCGGGAATTCTATTTCTTTTTAATCATTATTTAAAGTCTGTTCACACCACGCCCTAAACATATTGTATGCTAGCAGCACAAATTGTTGCCAGTGTAAACCTGATATTTGAAAAGATGGCAGGGGACTTTGAACCTCCTGCTGGCAGTGACCCGGTGATGCATAATTATTCGATAAAGATTAGAATTCAGCAACAGTTAGTGTTTACTGCTGTTTCAAGTAATTCACGAATAGATGTTGCCCATGATTTTAAGTCTGCGTTGATGCTCGCTTACTAGTGTACCGGGGTCGAGTGTGTTTGCATAGAAGCTATTTTCTTGTTATTCAGGTCTTCATTATCGGATTCCTCGTGTCGCTTATCAAGTGCCGGGAGCCCAATGATGACGGTGCCGAATCAGAAGATTCCGAATCAGACGACGAAGAGCTGATCAGGGCTTAATGACTTGTCTCATTCTCGTGCCCACCTCGCTCTGGTGATCATCTAACTTTTTATTTACCTCACTATATTACGTTATCACTCGTAAGTCTTCGGGTGTTAATTTGATTCGTGGTGCTTGGCTCGAATTGTACTTCGAGCTGCCTGGTCAGTTCTACTTTCAAGGGCGGCTCAAATGTGAAATCCTTTCAGACTGAAGAGTATTAATTCTATTAAGATTTCTATTCATTTCTTAAAACATCGCTTTCTAGGAAGCTGAACAGTTATTTGTAAGGAAGCTGGAATTTCTTAACACCAAACATCTTATATACAACTGTTACTATGGTGACAGCCTTTATATTTCTTTTAAGGATTTGTAATGTAGTCAACACAGGTTGAATTGAACCTGGTCTAAGGAAATTTAAGAAAATGTTTGGTACTCTCAAGTCCCTAATTGTAACTTCATTTTTCAAAAATTTTGCATACCCATTTCCATTTATCAATTCCCCTTTAATTATATATTTAATGCAAAAAGTAATCCCCCATTTTTTTAACTAAAAATTTCGGAACCCATCCATTTTGAAGTGTTTTAAGAAAACCTCACTACCTTCCTTATTAGACACCCTTACAATTAGGAATTTGAGAATAGGCAATCTATCTCCCCTTTGCTTTCTGTCAAGCTATTCTTCCAGTTGAGATATTAATTATTGTTGAAATTATAAATGACCGAAGCATTTGTGTAGATAAGTGTAGTAATAAGTGTTTTGATTAAGCACATTCAGGTAGTTGTTACAGTTCTAGCGCCAGCAAGCATCGTTGATATACTGTACAGCGAATGAGTTTGTGATGACAGGTCACCGCCCTTTAGGGGGATCGCCACTAGAGGAATCCCCTTTCAAGGAGACAGAAAGTATTGTACCGATGACAATTATTTTGAATATTAGCTATGATGGCATTCTCGTACGACTTTCTCTTCGCAAGAGTTCTGGTGTTATACGCCTGACCATATTGCCTTAATTGATCTTTCATTCTGTCACGTGGTCGGCGTGGCAGATATCGCCTCCGTCTTAGAGCTCGGTATTGTGAAAGTTGCGGAGGAGAAGATCTGGCTTAGGCCAACTGTACTGTTTGTTTGTTGAAACGCACCTTCACCGCTGATACTTAAGCTTTTCATGGTAGCGTACGAGTTCTGAGTTAATTTATAGGCAACTGTTATGACCGGGCAGAAACGGACAACAGAAACAGACGTGTCCCTAGTCCATATTCCAATTCTCTAATCACTGAACAGTCACGGTTTTCCAATTTATTGATAAACATGATATGTCATCACATGACGAGCACAAGCAATACGTCATTAATTAGCATTGCCTAATGACACCATTAGAAAACTCGTGATTCTACAGATGTGCCTTCGACCATGACATCACATGCACACTGTCAGTTCTCTGCTTTACACAACCAACCTGTTCAAAGCACGTCGCCCAAAGTACAAAGGAGATTATGTTATATGTATATGATGTTACTTATCCTGGAAATTTTTGACCTTCCAGTTAAATCGCGTAAACCGGTAAGACGGAGAAGATACGTTCTTTTAAGAGTTTGCCTTAAATGTAATATGAATAGTAAGCAGACAACGGTCTGTCAACCGCCATTGTTGACTATCTAGGCCCATTTCTGTGATCCATGAAGCTGTCGGCATGCCCTGCTGATTTTGATCCACGACAAGGGCCTGATTTTGTAAAACCCTTTCCTAATCTTTTTTTAGAAACATGAAGTACCCGATAGATGTAAACTATACAAATTGTGCGTACAAGAATGCAATGCTTATTCACAACAACAACAACAACAATTTAATATTGCCAGATCACTGATCTAACAAAAGTTCAGTGTGCCGAATTACTGACGTCATTATTTGTGAACTATGGCCGAACAATGGGCAAGATAAGTTACTTATTGTTCACAGTTCTGTATCTTGGGGCAGGATTACCTGCTGGAAGTCTTGCAGCAAACCTTAGTACTCTTTTCAAAGGCATACTCTTTTCAAATAGGGTTTTAATCAAGAAGCAAGAAGCTTTTATTTTCCCCATGGCTAATCAATGTAGCTGAACTCTGAAACAGTGACTATTGAAAAGACGACGTTTTAGCTGATTCTTTTTTAATCTGCTTTTGAAAACAGGGCTCCAATTGATAAGATATTGAAATGAATGTATTATTATTATCATGATTATTATTATCATTATGATTGTTATTATTATTATTATTAATTCAGACTGAGAAATGAAACAGTGGTTTGCAAAAACATGAAGACTTCTATAACTGTTCACTTTCAAACTTTCTGTGGTTGTTATGCTTTGGAAGTGCAATAGGCCAAACTTTGTCAGTCGATTGGTTTCATGTTACGAAACCAATAACGTAAACACTATGGCAATCTTTCCACTTCGTCAGGACCGCATTCACGACTTCCGGTGCCCTGGACCAAAATTTAATAGGGCCCCTTCTCAGTTCATCAACAGAACTTTGTATAGGCTTAACATAATTTTCCCTGAGGCCCTCCGAAATTGAAAACCTTAGGGGGCCCAGGAGGCCAATGGGGTAAATGCGCTACTGCACTTGGTCCGGGAAATAAAGCAGAATTGATCCTCGAGAACAGAATTGACTCAGATGCTGATTAAGAAAATAGGACAACGTGCTAAAAGGCAAAAGTTGTTCTCAGAAGTATTTGGAATTTTTTGATAGCATGCAGAAAGTCTTTAAATCGTTGAAAATGACCGAATATGGTCAGAAAGGTTGAATGGCTATGAAACTTGATACTTCTATAGCGAGAAATAACTCAACCCCCGCGAAAGTCCCTTTTATTATCGACAAAATGTCACTTTGATAGCTGGCAATTCTATTTCTCCATCGTTGCAGGTGAACTTTCCTTTTTTTGAAAATCAGTGAGAGCATATTTTCATTTCTGCAGTTACTCGTCTGTCGTCTGCGTTGTATAGCAGTGTCTCTCTTTGAATCTAAGCTGGTTTCTATGGTAACGCGAAAACGAGATTGTTGTGTCTTGATAACAACCAAACCTATGTATTGTGAGTGCGGAATTTTCATAGATTAAAGCTTGGTTTTACACTCGACGGTTTTCGATAAGCAGTTTAGCCAAGAAACAAATCTTTTGGAATCTGATGAAAGAAGTTTCGTATTTGGATACACAGAAATGGTTGCAAGACTAACGTGTGGAATTGTGGCCAATTTAGGCCACGGGTTGGCGTTTCTCAATCAATGACTCGACAACCGCAAACTGAGCCGGAGAAGTTTCTGCCAGTAAAGGATCTTTGGAAATCATATTAATACCTGCAACAGGTGGAAATGAATTTTGGAAACTGAGACTTGCCGTTAGGTATTAATCCGGTATGAAGGCCTGCTGATTTCTCATCCACATGAGGAAGGAATGGCAGTTTCGAGTTCGTGAAGGAATGTTTCTTAAAGAAAATGGATTAACTCTCAATAGCAAAATTCGTCTGGACTTCTGCTCAAAGAATTAATCATTGCCTTTAGCTATGGCTGGTACTCCTGAAAGCACAAGTGATTCAAGTCCCACCTCGTGCAAACCCGATGATAGGCCATTATTCCTGAAGAAGAAGGATGAACCGATTGGTACAGTTCACAACTTTGCTGCAGTCCCCCCGGACTTTGAAGGGCAGACAAAGACAGGCATTTTGATATTCAATGCAAGTTTCGAGAGTGGCAACCTAGGAAGGGTTGATTATGTTTCTGAGTTTGAATACGACTTGTTTATCAGACCAGACACGTGTAATGCCAGATTGAGGGTTTGGTTCAATTTCACAGTTACAAACAATTATGCAAGCCAAAGAGTGATCTTCAATATTGTGAATTTCAGCAAAACAAAAAGCCTGTACCGTGATGGAATGAGTCCTTTGGTGAAATCGTCAAGCAGGCCCCAGTGGCAAAGGATCCCAGCAAAAAATGTCTTTTATTATAGGAGTCCAGAGCACAGGAACAATTATGTGATGTCTTTTGCATTTTCACTTGACAGAGAAAACGAAGTTTACCAGTTTTCATATTGTTACCCATATACATTTAATAGACTTCAGCTGTATTTGAACAAGATTGAAGAAAAGCAGCTTGATTTTTTTAAAAGAGAAGAGTTATGTCTTAGTGTGCAGCACAGAAGTGTCGACCTCATAACCATCACATCGAAGGAAAATCAAAAAGCCAATGCAAAGAAACATGTAATTTTTATCACTTCAAGAATTCACCCAGGTAAGATTTTCTGTATCTTTAGTCAATCGTTCAGTTCACTGGATTGCATCTTCAGTTTCATCTCTTTTGCATAGGCCAAGCATTTTCCTGCCATCCTATTTGACATTTCCCCTTTTGCCAATTTCATGTGAAAATTTTAACGAAGTCAAGCTTTTTAATACCTGTTCTTAGATTCATTGGAAAACTGGCACCAGGAAAGATTCTTGTTTTAAGTGACACTGCAATTTTAGGGATTTTACGTTAAAACATTATTAGGACTTAATAAACAAAGTTTGACCTATTTGATTAACCTAGATATTTTACTTTCACTCAAATGTGATCATTCAAGGTATTTGGCATGCATTCATAGGTAGGTGAATGAAATATGACAATTTCACTACTGCCCAACCATGTTTTTTGAAAACTATTTACCCTCCAAAAAGGTTTAATTACGATGCCAGGATCACAAACTTTAAAACTTTAATGTCTACTTATGTTCCTAATTTTGTTTCAAAATCTCTTAGTAAATAGGATGAGACCAAATTTGCTTAGTATCGTTTATTCCTCTTTATCATACTATTTGATATTTAGTGCTAGTTGTGATTTTGTATGTCTCCAAGCAAAGTTAAAAATAGATATACTTGAGCGTGTTTGCGATATGGTTTTTATATCATATGATATATCATATCGGTCTCTGCTAGAAAGAAGATTATGTTACATCCAGTCTAGCATTTTCTTGTCAGATTGACATTTATTTTGACTTTCTTGAAGTACAATTATAACATGGTTCACTTTTTATGCAGTAGTCATATAAACCAAGCAGCAAGTGACTCAGTTGTCTATAGCCAACCTTCTCTTTGTAGGTGAAACACCATCAAGCTATGTCTGCCAAGGAATGATTGACTTTTTGATCAGCAATCACCCAATCGCCAAAGTCCTACGTGATTATCTTGTTTTCAAATTTGTGCCAATGCTGAACCCAGACGGTGTTGTCCTTGGCAACTACCGATGCTCTCTCATGGGCTTTGATCTCAACCGTTATTGGCTGGATCCTTCCTCCTGGGCACACCCAACAATCGTGGCTACGAAACAACTTCTGTTGTCAATGAACGAGGACCCCAAAATCAGCCTCGACTTCTATATAGATCTGCACGCGCATTCGACAATGATGAATGGCTTCATGTATGGCAATGTGTACGACGAAGAGGATAGGTACGAGAGACAGGCCGTCTTCCCTCGGCTGCTGTGTTTGAACGCCGAAGATTTCTCCTTGTCCAGCACATCGTTCAACCGCGACTCTGTGAAAGCCGGAACGGGACGAAGAGCTCTCGGCAGCTCCTTGTCCGCCCAGACAAATTGCTACACACTAGAAGTTTCATTTTTCAGCTACACGTCCGGGCTGATGGGGACTATGCCATACACCGAAGAGGGCTACTTCAAGCTCGGACGAAACGTGGCACGAACATTTCTCGACTATTATCGTCTAAACTCGTTGGTCGCTAATAGAATCCGAGCTGAAAGTCGGCAGTTAGCAAAAGACAGTAGCTCAGAAAGCTACTCTAGCGCTGTTGGCTCGCAGGAAAACATACAAAAGCCCAATAAAATCTTCGATGGCATTCGCAGAGTTGCGAACCGCCCGAGAGTCACCGACAAGTCAAATCGAAGCTATCGCAGGAGCTCGGGTCTATCCCGAGATTCTGGATCCTCTAGCTCGTATGAAGATAACGCAAGCGAGTCAAAGACAAAGAGGCAACAGACTAGTCGAAATAAACGGAAATAAACAGTGACAATGCACTGTCAACTATATTTTTGAATTTGAAGAAGAATACATGAGTATATATACTATATGCCTATGTGCATGCACTTAAGTGATTTTGTGGTTTCGGTTAGATGTTGAATGTTAGATGTCTTTTCCTTCATAGAGATTAAATTTGCCGTTGTATTGATTTCAGTGGCACACCCTGTAGAACTGCCCCTAGAATCTGCTTTGTTTCTCTCCCGCCTGAAAATAGTACGAAGACTTTCCCGTGTGGCTTGATTGTCGGTGTTTTGTTGATTTATCCTAGATGAACCATAAATCGACCTACACGTAGAAATATCTTTCGAAATGTTTCTCGGGTTACCTTTTTTATTTCTTCTTCAATCTTGAAGATGTGAATGGTTGAGCGACTTTTTAATTTCGCAGTCAGCAACATTGTCAGAGGCAGCTGTGAACATCAATGTCATTGACCACACCAGGGCCCATGTCATTGCAGCAGATTTGAGCTACTTAATTCAAGTTCAATTCATTAGCCATGCGCCCCCCCCCCCCACTTTCAAGTTCGTGGCGTGGGCACATCGTGTACAACCAACTGTGCTTGATGCTTACTCTTTGACGCTCGCTTCCAATCCCTTTATGTAAATGCTGCTCATGGTTATTGCATGACATTTACAATTCTTCGAGAAGTATGTCCCCTTAGTAAGCAAATAAGGATTGAGACAGTTTAGCTAGTTGACAAGGGGCCACGCAATGGTCACCAACTTCAGCTTCGTGTCGTAGGGTGCCCCGTTATTCTTTACACCACCATTTACCTCCCTTCTTTGCGTCAGCCTCATTCTCAGCCTCCTGTCGCTAGATCTATTGTTATCGAGTGAGGCAAAATCGCTCATGTGGTAAAAGGGAAAAGGGCGATTCCGCATAAGGGCTCAGTACGGGAAATTGCCAGTTAGAAAAAGAAAAAGACGAGATTATCGAAAATCAGCATAGTTTGAAAGGTGAGTTATATTTTAAGCAACAAATACAATAGTGTGACACGATATGATGAAACATGATACAAATAGTTTTATATGTTTAAACTTTAAACGTTTATATATACAAGTAAATACATTTTCCCTGCACGCCTTAAAATAGCCATTGTCAAGCCACGTTAATGATTTAGGTAGACTTTAGGGCCGTGGAAACAACAAAGTGGCTAGGAGGCTGGCAGGTTGAAATCTCGAACGAAACAGAGGTTAGTTAAATGCTTGCAAGATATCTATTTGCTAGAAATTGTCAATCCTGGTCGACAAGCTTATGGAAATGATGTGGGAATTTTCCATTTTATGAAAAACGCAAACTTAGCTCAAACAGCTTTCTATCAACTCAAAGAATTTATGTTAAAATGACTCGCGATCAAATGGTAGATTTATTTTTAGATTCATTTTCCCTGTCTTTCCTTGCTCGTTCATCTTCGTATGTTCTTCCTTTATAAAAGCCAATAGATTTGGTGAAATCATCTCTCAATTTTGTTTATTCATCTGATAACATCTACATTTTATATGTAATATTAGGTATTCAATCACATTTAGCAAATTGCGAGTATCCCGACCTCTTTCTCAACACCCCCAATAATCCTTAACTATATCCAATAATTTATTTGACTTCCATTTAATTTTATTCGATCTGTTTGTTATTATTTTAATTTCATTATTTTGCAATATACTTCTGGGAAAGTTAAACAAAGCAAGCTAAGATACAATGGCCGATATTGCAAGCTTCCTTACTCACCCTTTGTTGCTGTGCTTATTGTATCAAAATAGGCGGTATTGAATTGAATTGAAGCCGACATCACGCGATTTCCGGGAAGTACAGCTTGCTTCTTGGAAGTGGAAATCAGTCGAGCATAAAGTTTTGCGAGGGCAGGCATGTAACCAGTAAATTGTTTTGACGAGAAGACTTGAAGCGAACGGAAGATATGAAATAAGGTGAGTTTAACAATGTGTTTTCATTTTCAGAACAGTTTAAGTAAACCTACATAGGACGATTGGTGGGGCAGCTTGGCAAACTTGTCAACTCTCCCGGTTTTACCGGGAGACCCCAGGCCTTGCTTGCTTTCTCCTGGTATCCAAGTCTTTTATGATTTTCTCCTTGTTTTTTCTTGTCTTTTAGTATAGGTTTTCTTATAATAAATGATTGAAATGACTCTCTTCATGGCAAAGTTTTTGCTAGTGTTTGCTAATCAATGAAAACATTAAAAACCATTAGGAAACCCTACCCTACCCATGATAATTCTTGCCATCAGTTGTTCATTCGTCTTGACTTCTTGACAGGTATGCTCTTTTTAAATGCAGCAAACTCTTGATATTTACCTGTGTTTGGCCAAATCTCCCGGTTTTTCGTCAAAAATCTGAAATCTTAAGTTTTTGAAAATTACAGGTGACTGATCTGGTTTGGCCCATAACTTCAAAAAGTACCGAATATTAGCACTTTGAAGAAACATTCGTTCCTGAGTGGAATTTCTATCCAAAACAAGGCATAACTTTAGACCTATATTTTTACCTTAACTGGCCATGCCTGAGATGTCGGTTTCTTATTTCTGGAAGGAACTTGATACGGCCAACTTGGGTTTGAATCTATCCATAAAAAGTAAATAAAATGGAACTAGGCATAATTATGTTTTTCTATAGTCAGTTTCATAGTGCTAAATCTGGAAAATCATGGCCCAACTAAATATGTAATCAAAAATAGATCTCACGAACTTCAAAAATTTTTGAAACGCCACTGTTTTAAAAAATTAGGGGTCAAACTTTGTTCGCCGGCTTTCTCTACTTAAAGCTTTTTTGCGAAGACAGTGCATACATTGCGGAAACGATGTAATTTTGGGAAAAATTGGGGCCATAAAATTGTGATGGAGTTTCTCTTCATAAGCTTCCTGAAGCAAGAGAACTTTGAAAAGTTCGTCAAAGTTCTTTCTGGCAAAGTTCGTCAAGTGTACAAGGAAGGACTTTGTGGGGATGTTTACGCTTTGTTGCATTTGCAGCCTGCACTTCAGCCCAGATTGCTTTTAAAAAACCCAGTTGCTGATTTGCTTGGCATTGCAACAAGGTAATACATATTTATTCTAAATTACGAGTTTTGAGCTATTTTGCAGTTACCTCAGGCCTATCCCAAACGTAAAATAGGCCACATTGTCGAGCGGTCTCACAGAGGCTTAGACGCATCGTCTAAAGTACTAAATATGATGATGTAGACAGTGCGAAGCTGGGTCTTTAGGGTTAGTCATGCAGATTGCACAGAAAATCCGGCTTGGGGCTGGGAGCTGGGGGGCGTCGCAATCCACCTCCCCAAGTGAACCCCTGTGACATTATGCTATTTTTATGATAAAATTACCCCCAAATATAATAAAAAAAATTGTAAACATTCTAACAACTACACAGTTCTAAGTTGCAATCTTATCTGGAGCATATTTTGATGCCAACGTTATGGAAAGGAAGCTTTAACAAATTTGGAGGTTTAAAGGTTGATTTTTGAAAATTACAATTGTTGGGAAGACATCAACATAGTTAAGTTTTTAGGCCTTTATCAGTTACAAATAAAGTTCTAAAGTTCTGCAAATTTGTGAATATATAAGTATTAACAAAGGAGATGAACTTTTTATCAATAAAATATGTGTATATTAAATCTATATAAGTTATTTGTAAATAATTGCCAAGGCAAATTAGTTCCCAATATCATATATTGAGTTAAGCTCAAGCCCCACTTCAAGGGTTTGCCTTATGGTCAAGTTTCTGTTTCAGGCAAAAGGAACCCACCAGTTCGTTGGTAATAATAAGAACTAGGGAAAGCAACAAAATAACAGGTTTTAACTGTACTGCAACAATAACTGCATGTTTTCAGAAACATACTTTAAGAAATGTGTTAAACCAAAAAATTCTGAACATGGAGACCCAAAAGGTTCTTTAATCAGCAACAAGTTTTAATCAGAAACCAGTTTCCACCTAGCATCCAAAGGTAGTTCATAGATATGGAGAAGCTTTGCTTATTGTGCAGTATCATGTGCCTTCTTCTCAGTGTGACACCTCATGACTCCAATATATAAGGAATTGCAGATGGCTTACAACAAATAATGGCAGTCAAAATTGAACAAGATAGTTCTCATCCCTGTCTCAAATTATTTCTTTGATCAGCAACAAGTTATAAAATAGAATAGTTCTTATATATGTCTCGAGATAATTCTTTAATCAGCAACAAGTTATGATAAAACAAGATAGTTCTCATCCCTGTCTCAAGATATTTCTTTGATCAACAATACATTATAATAAAATAAGATAGTTCTTATATATGTCTCAAGATATTCTTTGATCAGCAACAAGTTATAATAAAATAAGGAATTTCTCATATATGTCTCAAGGTATGTCAAGGTAGTTCTCTGATCAGCAAAGGGCAATCAATCAACAGCCTAAAATTTATTATATATACATCTTTGAAAAATTTTGGTAGGCCTACTTCAGTTAATAATTATTCATTTGAAAAGAAAGTTCAATATCCTTGGTTTTTGGATGAATTTATCTGCAATAGAACTTTGCGAAGGTTATTTCAATATGTGAATCTACTCTTGCTCCAAGTTGTTAGCTTCGGTACCGGGCGATTTTGTTGAATAATAAACCTCTACTCAGCCACACTTCTTGCAGAAAATGATTTATCAGCGATTGAGACACCGTGTCACGATCAGCAATGAATTCCTGTGCACGAAACTGAGCAATGGTCAGCCAATAACAAAAATAAACGTGGTTTTAAAGGTAAGTATATTGATGAACACACGAAATCACGTCGATATTAACGAAAGCGACGCAGCGAAGGAGAAGTCATGCTCTGAAATGTTCGCATGACCATAGATTGTTTGTGTTTCGCAATGCAGGAATTTAAGCCAATCAAATCACTGTCTTAGATTCGGAGCGTGACGTTGAAAGCGACCACGGTCATGCCATTCCAAAAGTGCATGACTAAAACGTAATAATCATCATGTTTTTCAGGGGTCTTTCCATTGTTTGGCACGACTAAACATAGGGTTTTAGTCATGCACATTTGAAAGTGCATGACTAAATTGGGATCACTGTGATATTTGCATGACCAAATTGGAAACCCTTGACTATACTTGAATTGAGACTATAGAAACCCTATGTTTCCGCCCTCCAGAGTCAAATCAAACTACGCAAAGGAGCCAGTTGCGATAGCATTTTATGCGAGAGTGTTTCATCTTAATTATTTTCATTTCATTCTTGAAAATCTTTAGTGCATGACCTCTAGCTTCGCCACTGGATGTAGATATCTTTGTTTGTTTTAATCATCATGGCTATCTTTATCTCTTTATCCGTTTCTAATTTGAAGAGAGGACTGGATAAGAAGTGCCTCATGCCGGGACCTTCGAAAGTAAACATTACCCGATGGCGGAACTTGGGGTAGAAAATCGCCAATAACTCATTCATTTCTCACCAAACGTGAAAAATAACCTCAGAAATGAAACGAAAGGGCCTTTTTTCATAAGAATAGGTATGGAAGCCCCAAATTGCGAAAATCGTACCACAGGCACTTTAATTAAATGACTCAGAGTATCCACTATCAGATTCTCATGTGGATTTTGGATCTTCCAACGATTAGTAACTTGTGCAAAAAGGCCATAGCTTACCCAAGCTTTGTGTTGTCAGGAAAGAATTTCATCGGAATTACAAAAGGAACTTGGTTAAAGTAGAAGATTATAGTCAGTTTAGATGGAGCTGTTTTGATGGAGCTGTAGTCGTAGAGAGACTGGGCGCTAATCACGTGCATTGCTCCGTTTGTTCTTGTTATTGTTGTTGTAGTTGTGATGACGAGCCAGTCGCTATTACCACTACGAGTCGCACATCTATTTGCTCTACCGTTCCGAGACAGGACTGAGGTAGAGAATTGCTCCCTTTGTCTGTTGTTAGCAAAAAGCAGTGTTATGTTTAAGCATCCTGTTACAAAATTGTGGGTTTTGGACTTCTTTCGTCTAGTTTTGGCCATAAAATTCATTAATTAATCATAATCTCTTATATTGGTTCCGCGTTAATGGTGAATTGGGTGTTGTTTGTTTACATTTTACCCTAATAAGAAGCTATTTGCTTTGAGGAAGTAAATATTCGACAATTAAACTTTACAACTTTTGTTTTTCTCAAGGGCACTTACAAGGAGACGTCAGCTCAAAGATGGACATCTGGGAGTTAATTGAAGCGTTTCGCTTTGCATAAGCCTGAACAAGTAGCTGAGTCGAAATGGACATAAATTGCCGTAATTGTGAGAAGTGTTTAGCTAAGTACGATGAAATATTTTTTTTTGTTAAGAGTGGTAATGAGGTATCATTGCTGATCAAGCCAGAATGTAAACCACTTTTAGAAAGCAGCAACTTTTTGCTTGTGACTGAAGTAAAAAAGCGTGTACGATTAAAATGCAAGCGCTGCTTTGAGAATGTTGGAAGAATGATCAATTTTGGGCCGTGTGGGGCTTCTTGCTTGGCCTTTGGAACAGAGAAGATCGTGTTTTTGGGCAATAAACTTTCAAAGAAAGTTTCATGGCGTGATGTCATGACCAGATACCAAAACATTGAAAGAAGAAGCATGGAAAACTTCTTCGGAAGAACACGTATAAGTGACAGTTACGAAGAATATGTGCCAGAACAGAGCACGAGCATGGAGCCAGTAAAAATGCCACAAGCTGATGCAGATTTTGCGTGGTTCTCGCTTACTCCCAGAAAAGTACCAAGGACTATCAAATCGATGCATACATCGAGGCCCTGCAACAGGATCTGGTAGTCGTAATGGACACAGGACTGGGTAGGATCTTGTCACGTCTTGTGTTTATATCTAACAGTAAATTTTCAATCTTCTTTATCTTTCCAACAATAAACATTCTTGACAATAATAAGCCATAAGATTGGACATTTAAGCCATATTGCCAATCTTGTCTTTCCTTTATATTTTTTTCTAACCTTATCTATTGTTTGCCTTGCATTCAAAAGTACAGTCCATTTAGAAGACTAATAGAGCTGCCACCCTAATAACAATATACCAGCTTCATGCATTCGAAGAGACCATCATTGTCGACATAGAAGTTGTACATCATGTTTGGTTCATGAGAGAATTCGATAAATTGATTCCGGTGAACAAATATTTTTATGATACAAATCTTTGCAGTAACAAGAAATGGCGGAGTTATAATTTTGCATATTAATAGTAAAGAGAGAATATCTCCGCTTGTTTTGCTTGTGATAATCAACAATCATAACTTTGCAATGTTTATATTAAATGCTAAGGAAGTTTCATATGACACATGTGTTACGATTAAGAGACATTTTTTACTCGCTTAACGAGTTCCAAGGTGTTGACAGCTAGAGGATCTGGTTCTCACCCAATTTGTAACTCGATAAAGCTAAATCTTCAATGGGAAAATTCAGCGAAATGCGAAAAAGTTCGCGCGAAAGGCGTCATGAGCATGCGCAGAACCTTTGCTCTGATTTCTCGCGAAAGCTTTTAAATAGGGATTCTCCACAGTGGGTTGTCTACTTTCTTGTGATAAGTTTGTTTACATTTGATTAGACATTAACTACGAGGCTATAAAATCGTGTGTGCAGATTGTTTGACAGCGAATAAGAATGGCGAAGCCATCATAATGGCTCAGCAATTTCAGCAATTTGGGTATACCCTTACCATTTACCATAACTCAATGCCTCTAAGTGACATTTACGACACTTTATTGAAATACGTGGCAAGAATGTCTGAAAGTCTAGAATTTTCTTATGGACTCACACGTCTATTGCAACTAGTTTCTTGCTGAGTGATTTAATGTCATCCATTAACAGTGATGGCACAAGCTCTCTCCATTGAACACTCCATTTGCCACAGCAACCTGCAATCCTGATTTGCTGGTCGACTGGGGTTGCTGTCTAATCTCCAGGCTGATTGCGTTTGATTTACAGGAAAAACTCTGATTGCCTCCATGGTTATTGCAAAGATGAAAGCCCTGAATCCCAGCCGAATGGGTGTCATGCTTGTGGACCGCATTCCACTCGTTTTCCAGCAAGGCCATGCAATAATCAATGATACCGGGCTGCGTGTTTGCTGCCTTTGCGGCGAGAACCGGACAACTCGGCGCATCATGCAACTTCATGACGGCACATACGATGTCCTCGTGATCACTGCTGGCTCTTTCCATGAATTGCTCTCCAGCAAGCGAATAGAGGTTGAGTTTTAATGTCTACTTTGTCTATCTTACTACTGCTTTTTTTCTTCAAGTGATTTCTTTACAGGCAATCGAATGGGCAACTCTGAAATACATTAAAACGAGGTCAAGAGCCAGCGGATCCGCAAACGAATGAGGACAATTTCTTCTTCAAATGGACAAAAAGCAACGGTTTGAGGAGTTCTTGAACAATATTGAATATGCACCTATAATTTGCTTAATGTTTATTAATAGGTCTCGATATAGAAAGGTAATGGAAGATCTAGAAGATAAGGTTTTGGTAGCTATGAAAACATAAAGAGTAGATAAAGACGTGCGGAACGTCGAATGTATTTGGGTGGATGAAGGCCAAAAACTGTGCAGCCAAAGTGGCCTAGCAAACTAGACATAGCACAGTTGCACTTTTGACCCAATGCAGTTATTATAATAATTAAGCTAATGGGGCAATAGGACATGGTAATTAGGACAAATACTTCCATGCAATAAAAACTTTGGAACTCTGGATCCGATCAAAACAGGATTCGCTGCACAAACAGAATACCGAAAGTTCAAATGTTGATCATGGTCAAGGTGCAACTTTGACATCGACGATTTTGTTAAAGAGTCGTCTTGGTTGTTACAAAGTTGATTCAGAAAACTTAGAGCTACGTGAGGTTTGATTTTGGCACAGTTTGAGTGGCACATGCAACATAAAGTGGCTTTTCATAATAACTCGTCAGGCCACAAGAGACCACAGGCTCGTCAAGGGATTCAAAATAAAAATATAGTCGAATGGCTGCAAAGTTTTACTGCCCAGTCGAATTTTAAATAGGTTAGCGAGCTGTATTCAAAAGGCGAATTGGTTGTAATATTCATTGTTGTCAAGCAGTCGCAATCCGTTGCAATCCGTTGTCAAGCAGTCGCAATCCGTTGCAATCCGTTGTCAAGTAGTCGCAATCCGTTGCAATCCGTTGTCAAGCAGTCGTAAAGTAACCTATGAAATAACATTTGGATAAAATTAACTGTAGTATTTTACTAATATTCTCTTAACCCCATCAATTTTGTATTAATATTCAGCGCTATAGAATTGAAATATTATATAGTTGTTTAATATTGGTATGAAAGTTATTGTTTTAAGGCATTATTAATAGCGCCAAAGTTTTTAGAAACATTATAAAATTTTGCCTTGCTCGCTTGCAGATTTCGAATTTCTGCATTGTCGTGTTCGATGAATGTCACCACGCAACTGGTGATCATATTTACAAAAAGGTTTTGGAACACATCATCGCATGTTCCCCGTACATGAAGCCTCGAGTACTTGGACTGACAGCCTCGCCTTTCAAAGCAAAAAATGTTGCTAAAGGGAGAAATCAATTGGAGAAATTCAGAAGGTCTTTCGTCAATGCTGCGTTCTTTTACCCAAACATACAGAAGGCGAAGGCCACCCCTGTAGAAATCAGGGTGGAAAGAGACCCAGAGCAGAGTCGGTTCATAGCTAAAGCGCTGATTATTATCCAACAAATGGTCAACAAAACCGGGGGCTATGTAGGTGGCTTCAACGTGGCAAACGCAGTGGAGGAGTCTCAGTTGCAGGCATTGAAGGGTCAATTAAAAGGCGTTCGTGACGAATGTCTTGGCATTGACCATTTAAATGTAAGCAGCAACATTACCCAGCCTGATTTATCTATACATCGTCGTTAAATGTCAATCTTCCCTAGTGATAGCAATGCAGAATAAAGGATGGAAGTTCTTTGGTCTGCTTTCGGGCAGCACAAGCCGCAAATCCATTCAGCCTACAAACAGTCTCCTGTAGCGGAAACAAAATGATTCTACAGACAAAAGTTATGAACTCTTACATAGCCATGGGAAAGTTTCACCCTCCAAGAGGAAACAGAATTGTAAAAGGGGTCACAAAAAATGCTCTATCTAATTTGACAGAGATTGTAGGTTAGCCACTCAGTCAATATAAAAAGCTGTACTTGAGGGTCTTTTTTCATTATTTGTCAGCACTGGTTTCTCAAATCAAATTTCTAATGTATCATGTATTCGTATAAAAACGTTTATTAAATATAGTTTCGATACTATTGTCCTAGGCTCTGATAGCTGATGTTTTGTTGCTGATTGAAACGATAGAAATCTGTGAATATCTTGGTGTCAGCCAATCCATAGCCATTTTGAAGGAGTCTCAATGCCTCGCCGACGAAGTTCAAGCGCTCGTCAGATTGCCTTGGTCAACAAAGATGGCTCCTCGTCTGCTACGGCTTGAAAGTCTGCTTGAAACTCAATGCAGTGAAGAAACGAGAGCAATAATATTTGTGAAAACCCAAGTATCGGCCATGCATTTATTTCATTATTTGGAAAAGAAGTTTCCTGATCTGAGCCCTGGCATTGTTTTGGGACACGGTGGATTTAATGGAATGAATTGGGACGAAGAGCAAAGACCTACACTTAGGGATTTCAGGAAAGGAAAAAAAAAGCTACTTGTAGCAACGTCGGTTTTAGAAGAAGGCCTAGATGTTGCAGAATGTGATTTGGTGATTCGTTATTCTGGTAAGTTGGCATTGCTTATTCGTTATGGCAAGATAAACCATTGTCATATATGCACAAATTGACTCAAGGGTGGAGATGGTTAGAGGAAGTATGGGCCAACATGATTTCTACTTTATATGAAGACGTGATCTATTTTGCCATGAAACCGGCCTATTGTTTTGTTGCTTTGCTTATGCCGGCAAAGTTCATGCGTATGCTTAGAGACACCATACGCTCCAGCGCATGGTTAAGAAAAAGATGCAATGCTAAAGTAGCAATAAATAAGAACACACTTATCGGACAAATTTCGTGAGCAAAAGGCCAGCTTGAGATTAGGCGTGTATATAACACAAGCATATATCTCACAAGCTATAACTTTCGTGAGCAAAAGGCCAGCTTGAGAACTGGCGTGTATAGAACACAAGCATTACATCAGTAGCTAGAACTCTGCTATACTCTACTCTATAGGGGTAGATTTTGGTTTAAAGATGATCCTGTTTATAGCACAATACGTCCTCCTGCTTTGTAGCCTCCTTGTCAGTCTACAACCTCATTTGCGTTTTGCTAGTATTTAATGCCATATTCATGCACTGGGAGATAACTTTTGTCACTCTCCAATAGTTCATCATATTTTATGATCGGAGAAAGGAGTCCTGTTTTCGTCAATTTGCTTGTTATTCACTGAAATTTGCTGGCGATAAACATTCGACAAACGCCTGTGATGAGCACCTTATTTTAGGTCCTAATACGTTGATAAACTTCATACAAAGTCGCGGACGCGCTCGCAAAGAAGGAAGCAAATTCTACGTGTTTGCCGATGAGAACCAATCTAATGCCAAGGCTGAGCTTGAGGACCAGGAGATCATTATGCGTTATCTCATTCAAGTGGAAGGCTCTAGGGATTGCCTTCCATCAGCGAGATCAAAACAAATAAAGGATGTTATTGTGAGTGACCAGCCTATCCAGATGGGAGCTAGTTTTCAACCACAAGTGGAAGGTGAATTGACATCTTTGCAAGCAGCTATCTTAAATTGCAAGAGAGAATATGCGGAGTATAATAAAGTTCCTTTCATTTTGAATTTTTCTCGTGTTCAAAGCATAGACGCCATTTATGAATAACTTCAAGAGCTTTAATAGGGTTACCATACCACTACCAAAAGAAACAGGAACCCAAGTTCAAGGAAAGACGAATTTTGCTCATGGTTTCTCGTCTCATTTGTACGCAAAATCCAGTTTGAACCAAAGTTCTCTTGAAAATTTCATCAGTTTTATCCCTGCACCAAATGTTAATGTTTTGGATATCTAGAGTTTTAGCTAAAAGCGATAGTATTTCGTGTTGTGACGAGATATTTTCCCCCACATAACTGAATCACGCACAGGGGCAACTAATTTTGGGTATGCCTTCGCTGTCAGGCAATGCTGTGTGAAACGTGACATTACAGACAAGCACATTCTCGAATATCCAGCCGTACACTTAAAAAATAATATTCTCTTTCTGGTTCAGTTCCCCGAGCCCCTTACACTCAGTTCAGTGCAGCGACGCTTTTATATATGGTCCACGTAATCACACCAGAACAATTTCTGATCCGCATATAACCTGTATTCCACTACAGCTACAATTAATTAAAATTATAAAATAAAGCAATTCAACAATCTCCCATAATCTCATGTTTCAATGCCTTATAGATGATAAGAGTCGGCTTTTGGTGGTTGAGTTTTACTTGCGCTCGAAGGAAGATGAGACAAAGCTTTCAGACGCACTGGTTGGTGAAATTGAGGAAAAGTGTTTATTCAAGGTGCATCGACTGTGTTCTATCGACAAAGGTGCCGAAGTCGCATCTGGAACATCAAATGTCTTTACTGGTGGGGACAAGGCATACCTTACAAGCCTCAAGAGCGAATTGGATGATGTAGAGATTGCATATGAAGCGTTTTGCAAGCAATGGGACTTTGAACTTCATTCAATGCATCACAAGACTGAAACAACACGTGCTTGGTGCAAGCAGGAGCCCAAGAAGCCATTACTAACAGAGGTTCGAAGAGTTTGGAGTGTACTTTCGGTGGAATTTGGGAACTTCACGAGCAACCAAACATTTGAATGCTCCCATATAGAATGCAGAGCGGATGACGTGCCAGATTACTTGAACCTAGAGCTAGAGTTTAACCTTAAAAAAGACATAACTTTAAGGCTATCACAATCGAATAGTGTGTACGACCTGGCGTTTCCTCTGACGTCACTCCACGAATTTGCCATTCTCTGCGTCTCCCCAGACGGTGAAATGCTCCATCTCTACCTGCCTCTGAAAAGACCCCCAAAAATGAAGACAAGCGGCGGCTGTGATATGAAGCTCTCAAAAGCAGCGGTAGAGAATAAAGTCATTTGCTTTTCTTTTCTACCCGAATCATGGAAAGAGCTTAGAGAAGCTCTTGCTGTTCCTGAAATTATGCCAGTCTCCGTGTTTAACACGCGTATAAAGCACGATCTTGGATACCCACATTTACTAAAGATGAGAGAGGCGATCTTTAAGCGAATGCAGTCTCTGAACAATTGTTTATGGCTGATGGAAGTATTGAAAGGAAACCGTGAGTTTTGTGTTCCGAACAGGGTTCTGTTGTTCCTTTACGAAAAGTTACAGATGGCGTACGACAATGGTCACACAGGTAATTCGTTTGCCTTCCATATCACACTTTTAAAGCTGTTATGCCTTTTGCGCTTCTATAGATACTGTATATAGAGTTTATAAAATTAAAATAAAGTTCCAAAGATGTATGAATGTAATGTAATGTATTAAAACACTGAAACATTACCAAAAGCTTTTGATTTCCAACATTATCTAAACCATTTCTTGGATCACGTCTTAGCCTCTTATCGCCTTTTTTTAGTTTCTTTTTCAATTATAAAGAAGTTTCTCTTGGATCATCAAGAAGGTTTCTCAGTTCTTTTGTTGTTCTGTAGACATATGGGAGACCGCCATGAATCACGTGATCCAGCACGAGCACTGCTATTGGGTCGACCTAGAAGCAGCCTTTAACAGGGTTGAGAAAAGCTTGCAGAATCTGCCGGCATCTGCCATTTCATTGGCAAATGTCCCTATTCCAGCCAATCACAAGATGGTCAAGCGTGTAGTTATAACACCCAAAAGGCTCCTCTGCTTTCCTGAAAACCCCGTCGGAATGAACCGCCTGCTGCGTTACTATGGAGACGACTACGAATTCTTGATCGTTCAGTTCAAGGATGAACATTTCCGGGAACTCCAAGCAGATGACAAGGAAGTAATATTACGCATAAGAAATTTCATTCTGAAAGGCTTCGAGGCTGTGAAGCACTATTGGTTCTTCTGTGCAAGTGCAAGTCAGCTGAGGAACAGGAAGGCCTACTTCGTTGCGGCTCACTCCTACGCAGAGGTCAGTTGTATATTATCAAAGGCCATTTCGAGACACTGGGTAATCAGTTTTTTGTCGACAGGGCAACTAGATTCATCCAAAAAGGAGGATTTGTTGACGAAAACATTCACAGGCGGTAGAAATATCAAATCAACAGTCATGGTCTTGTTCACATATCAACGTGCAAATAGTTCGAGAGAGTCATACAAGAGGTGCTCATACTTTGATTAGTGCAGTGTTACTTTCACACAACCCTCAAGTACAACACCGAAGTGCACCACTTCGTGTTAATTTAGGGAACTTGTTTTCACGTTATGTTTTGCTAGACAAAGGCTTCGCTTATACATTAAACAATAATTCAAAGATGCTTGAAGAGAATCTTACTTTAAATCTTCTTAAGGAAGCATAAACAGATGTACATAGGCTTTTTCTATCAAACCAAAATACTTCAACGTCCGAACGGAGACTTGCACTCTTGATAGAAATATCTAGGACAAAGCGAAATTGGAGGTATGCTTACCCAACTCTTTTTGAAAAAAATGGAAGCTGTGAGCACTAAACTTCAACTTTTAAAGAAATTCTAAACAGCGTCTTTCAAAATTGCTGCTCTCTGCATCTTTCTGCTTTGCAAATCTTTTTGATTCTTTGGCGCGCCAAGACCAAGTCTAGTGCGCTTGCGTCGACTGAACATTGTCGATGGAGTGTCGAAAACGCTCTCGACACCTCTCAACAGTACCATGAACAATAGAAATGTTGAGACGACCCGCTGAAAATTGTAATATGTCTAAACTCCGCTCAACATCACTGGACGAGGTGTTAAAACGCTCTCAACGTTTGCACTCCACAATTTTGATCAATGTATAGTGAAATGTTGAGAGCGCTTTATCAAGGCTTTATACAAAAACCATGTTATGCTATAGATCGTCTACTCAGACACAAGCTCAATGATTGTCATATATGTACCATATAATCTTTTGATTTGTATTTGCAATGATTATCATAAAGGGGCCATATACTGCAAACTTTAAGGAGGCGCTATAAATATTCCAGAATTGCTTTTTGCTTAGTTCGCATTCAAAATCATTCTTCATTAGATCAGTGGAGAATGATTATTGTTTTTTTCTATTTTAAAAAGAATTAAGCTGTGTGAAAATTTTTGAATAAGAAACAAGGTTTTTCAGATCTCCACCAGTTTTTTATCAAAAGGTTATTTTTTAAAAGAATAGGGTCTATGTTCTAATTGTAAAATGTTTTCCTGACATAGGTTGAAAGGCTTCGGGCAAAGATCGTGCTTAATAGAAGCGAGCAGAAGTCCACAGCAAAGTATCTAAGTCGTCTCGGTTTGTTTTGCACTTCAGACAAACCAGTCCTACCGCTAACAAGTGACAGAATGACAAAAGTTGATGACATGAGGGCACAGAATGGTGACTTGGTCACTGATGGTTGCGGTAAGTAGGCCCATAGAACTGGCATTTTGGCACATCTGCAACGTAATGGAACAAATTTGTTAGCATTGGCCCATTATTGATAGAAGAATACCGTGCTAAGCAGCAGAATACTTAAAAGATCGAATCTTACTTGATATCGTATTTCAAGGAATAAATGTTGGCATTTTTCTAAGGCTATAGCCTTGCTTTTTGACGGGAAATCGATGGTTCCAAAACTCGGAAATCTCGACCTTTGTGGAGACTTATTTTTTCGCGATACAACAAGATTGGCTTACAACGCTTGCAACATGCTTACACCATCTATTAGAATGCTTCTTATCTGTTATTCGAAAAGAAGATCTTGTTCCGAAATATAATTTCTCTCATTTTGGGCAGGACTTTACTGCACAAAATCGTATCGATGCAAAATAAGGTCGGGTTGCCTCTGTCCTTAGATTGTTTTTCCCGCCAACCATTTGAATCTAGTTTGCCTTTCCTTATCAAAGCTATTTTAAGTTGGAGCCACACTATAGCTACGATTCTAGATATCCTTATTTTAAAAGTAGAATCTGCCTTGCAGTTATCAATAGGCAGTAGTGAATTCAAAAGCGGTCTTAATGCAGGGAAAGTTTCTAGAGATGCGGCAGAAAAAATCTGGTCTGAACTGCAACTTGGTGGGGAACTTCCCGCTGCATTTCAAGTACGATTAGCAGGTATAAAAGGGGTGCTTGCTGTTGCCCGTGACAACGATCCCCAGCTGCAACACGCTGACGTGATCTACAGAGATTCGATGCTAAAGTTCAAGAGTGACAACATCATTTTGGGCGTGGTTAACCATTCCAGCTACCACAAGCTGTTTCTCAATCGTGAGGTCATCACACTTCTGACGGCAATCGACGGCTTACTACGCAGATCAGAAGGAGCAGTTTGGTTGGTGGAGCCTACAATAAGAGCCTTGCACGAGAAAGCTCTCTGGGACGCAGCAAGCATTTTTGAAGATCCTGTAGCTGCTAGAAAGGCATTGGTGGAATTTCTGCCAGAGCGGACGGTGCTTAATGTTCAAGATTGTGGCTTCGACATTCTTACCGAACCATTTTGGTTTGGATTGCTGCGTAATGGTACACTCATATTCATAGTTGCCCTTCATTATCAATATTGATTGTGATCCTGCATACTGTAGCAGCAGCTTTTTGGATACTGATAGTGCTAGTTCGCAATTCCACCTTCAAGATTCCAGACTCGCTCTCATAAAACAGACATTCCTTTAATCTTCCCAAAAAAGGCTCCTTAAAAGCTTTACGTTGATCGTAATTCTTAGCGCTGCTGCTTTATGGTCTAATTCGGCCTTTACTCTGATGGTTTTAAACTCTTGATAGCATAAAACAATAAACTTTATTTCCTAAGGATTGCTTTCTACCATAGGGTCTTGCTTTCTACAATTTGTAAATGTCGATCGTTTAAGTTCCCTTTGAGGCTGCGACCAGCCAGTGTTTGAGACCCTCCCCTACCAAGCAAGCAACCTAGTTCTAGCTGGAAAAAAGTACCTAGCTGAAGAGTTCTCGCGTCTCTAAAAGCTGTTTTCCCAATAAATTTCAGCCTACAGATTGTCAGTTGAAGATCTGAGGAAGAAGTCTAGAATACCATTGGAGCAGGGTTGTCTTCTAATGGGCATTGCTGACCCTATTGGGATTCTGAAGGACAACGAAGTGTTTGTCCAGGTACAAGAAAACCAAACCAAAGCCCCAATGAGCATCGAAGGCCCAGTGTTGATTTATCGGAATCCGTGCCTGCACCCAGGAGATCTGCGTTGGGTAACAGCTGTCAATCCACCCTGCTTACGACGTTGGAAGAACGTTCTCATTCTGCCAACTACGAATGTCAGTAATTCGTTGGCTGCTGATTGCAGTGGTGGAGATCTAGATGGAGATCTCTTTGCTGTTATTTGGGATGAGAGGTTCATTCCACCATGCCCTGTGAGGAATCCAGCATTGGATTACGCTGAGCTTTCGAAAGGGGCACCGGAAGACTTCTCTGTTGAGGATGAACGATCCATGCTTGCAAGCGTGTTCTGTCGCGTCACAGAATGTGAATCACTAGGTAGCTAAATACGGTTTCTACAGAGAGTCTTCTGCTCCATCTTCTTCTAGCCCTTATCAACCTCCTCCTCTTCAGCCTTATCCTAAATTCCTCCACCTTTTCTTTATCCATCCTCCTTTGCCCCTATTCCACATACTCCTCCTTATAATAATATTCCCTCTTTTCCAATAAATCATTCGCCCCCTCGTTTCTCTGATCCCTCTCCCCTTTTTTCGACTTTTCCTTTACTTCCTTTCTGCTCCTTCCATCTACTCTCCAACTTTTCCACCTCCTCCTTCTCTTCTCCCCTACACCTTTCCATTTCTTTTCTACCAACACAACCTCCGTCTCCCCTTCCATATCTTCGTTCTCCACTTCGTCCTTTATCTCCTTTGTCATTAGCTACTCTTTTTTTCCCTTTCTTCCTTTTCTCTGACATCTTTCACCCCCTCTCCTCCACTTACCTCTCCTCTACCTCCCTCTCCTCCACCTCCCTCTCCTCCACCTCCCTCTCCTCCACCTCCCTCTCCTTCACCTCCCACTCCTTCACCTCCCACTCCTTCACCTCCCTCTCCTCCACCTCCCTCTCCTCCACTTACCTCTTCTCCACCTTCGTCTCCTCCACCTCCCTCTCCTCCACTTCCCTCTCCTTCACCTCCCTCTTCTCCACCTCCCTTTCCTCTACCTCCCTCTCCTCCACCTCCCTTTCCTCCACCTCCCTTTCCTCCACCTCCCTCTCCTCCCTCTCCTCCCACTCCCTTTCCTCCACCTCCTTCACCTCCCTCCCCTCCACCTCCCTCTCCTTCTCCTCCCTCTCCTCCACCTCCCTCTCCTCTACCTCCCTCTCCTTCACCTCCCTCTCCTCCACCTCCCTCTCCTCCACCTCCACATCCCTTGCATCTTTTACGTCACTTTCTTTATTTTCATTGATGAATCACCTTTTTCTTGCAGGAAGAATAGCAAATCTTCACTTAGGCCTATGCGACCAAGTTGCGAAGGGTGCATGCGATGACCTTGCAATCGAGCTCGCCAAGTCCCAGTCACAAGCAGTTGATTTTCCAAAAACGGGCATTCTCCCCCTTGTACCAAAAGATGCATTGGGGTAAGTTCGTCTGTCAACAAGTAGAATAGAGACTTTCCGAATTAATGAAGAAAAGCTAAGCCTGGTTATCTCAGCTGCTTGTAACCTATTTTTGACACTACTTTTTTTTCCACAGGATCCGCTATCCTGATTTCATGGAGAAGGATTCTGGATATCCTTCCGAGAAAATTCTTGGTGACTTATATCGCAGGTGCAGATCATCAGTTTTCGATTTCGAGATGGCGATTGAAAAAACGAGACCTTACAAGTAAGTGGAAATTTCACCGCTAGATGTCCCAGTCTTCAATGCCCATGTCAAAATGAGGAATGATCGCAAAATTGGTTTGAGATCTTAATTCTAAGCATTTGAAATTTTAATAAAAATGTGGCTTTTTTAGTGGTCGCACTGTAAGAGTGAAATTTTGTGCCCGTTTTCCCAATTTGAAAATATAGAAAATTCTCGAAATTATCCAAACTTGGAATATCCAAATTACCTTGCCTCGACAGATTGGATCCTGAGTTGATTGTAGATGGCTATGAGGGCTACATCGAAGATGCAAAAGAGAAATTCGAAGCATATAAAAACTGCATGCAAAGAGTATTGGTACACTATAGCTTGAAACGAGAGTCAGAGGTGGTTATGGGAAGCCCTTTAAGTTGGAGCCCGTTACTGACGGCAAACAAAGGCAAGATAATGAAAACGATTGCCAGTGTTTATGAAGCGATATCAAAAAAGTACAGGGACGAGTTCTTCCGAAACGTTCCTTCTTTGGGCGAGCAAAGGAGAAAGGCATCTGCATGGTATCAAGTTGCATACAACAATAGAGACTCAACGGTATGCAAACTGGCATTGAGCGTTGATTTCGAAATCAGTGCTTCTTGTGTTTTGTTTCAGTCGAACATTTACTCCTGGCACACAGCTTTAGGGATAATACTCCATAAGGAATAACCTTCTTATTAAGGAGGATCTTTATCTGCCCAACATGACTCAATCAGTAGATTAATGGTCGTGACCAATAGCCTAGAATGCCCCAAAATAATTCTTGATTTGTTAATTCGTAGAGCACTCAGACAAAACAATATACGTTCTGCTAGAATGTGGAGGCTGGTGGCTTTTAGTATCAAGTGTTAGGTGCCTAGAATACAGTGGAATTCGCACAGCTCCTCTTTAGAATGTTTTCTAATTCTCAAAATCGTTTCAATCTAATGGCAACAAAATGACAAAGAAGTGTTAGATTTCAGTATCTCAGCATATAAGACACTAATAATTAATTCTGTAAGTAATGATGAGAAGGTTTCTACGGCTTTATGCATCACAACAGTTATGCTTTGTTCTAAACAGGTGATAAAAAGCTTCTTCAGTTTCGCCTGGATAGTACAAGACATTCTTTGTGGGATAAAGCAAGATAATAGAAACATGAATATACGAAGGCCAAACATGGTGCAAGAGCTGATCGAAGAAAGCATCTACTCATTCTTTTTCGAAAGCAAGTCACGGCTTGAATCACTGATCGATTCAAAACAGAATATCATGCGCTGCATTAAAGCTGAGATTGATCGCGTTGCAGGGGAAATGTGCTTCGAGGTGGAGGCATATGGCTCTTCATCAATATACCTATGCAGTGAAGAATCCGACCTTGATGTGTTCTTGAAGCCTCTTGAAGCAGCCTTTCAAAAATTTGTTCAAACAGGTAATAGATTTGTTTACCAGCTCAAGAAAAATTCAATAACAATAATTCGAAAGTTTCTAATGAGTCATTTACAGCTCTTTCACTCATCGATGTCCAGTTGGTCTCGAGAAGATCACGCGGTCTTTCAACATTCAAGACGCATGCAGTAGCCTCGATATTATGGTTGTTCCTTTACAGTAGCTAATTTCAAATTTCGGATTCCATTTGTTGCATCTTTCAATGGACTAAAACCAGCTAAATTTAATTGTATTTCGATTGTTTGTCCTTTCTTCTTTAGAAATTAATGCTACAGGCTGTAAAATAAACAGGGCGAGTTGTGAAAATGTTACTTGAAATTCAATACAACCCTATCTCTCAATGGAAAACTCAGACTTGGTTATTTGTAGCGGTTATGAGACAGAAGTGATGGAAGGTCGGATGCTTGGGCCACAAGGGTCTCTTCTCGATCCTTTCTTCATTGTCCACCGTGGTTTAATTGTTTCAGTTGCCGAGAATCAGTTGAAGGGAAATTATAGTGACCAAATGGCTGGCCAGATTGAAATTAGGCTAGTGCAAGCGTTTTTTCATTTTCAGCAATGCATTCGGTAAAAATGATTGTTAAAGATGTGGTTAATATGTTGAACTTGATTGCTCACATGTAGCAATTGATTACAACAACAAGCTTTGCTATGCACGAACAGTTAGGCGTAGCAAGAGTATAGCAGTGACCAGATTGAAATCAACACAAGTATCACAAGGACTTAGGCTGGGACTGTGTCGTGTAATCTCGCCCTTAAAATACCTACACTTTAATCTGGAGTTCCGCGGATAGTTTGAGGAAAAACTTCATTCTGTGTATTGCTTGTCAGACGTGCTGATTTTTCAAAAGAGTCCTGCAATGTTTTCATATGTTTACAATCAATGTTCTGAAATTATCCGTAGCTCTAGAAAGATCTTTGCTATTAAAAGATGAGATTAAAAGAGTTATCACAATAACAGTTTTAAAGGACCAAATTCTAACTTCTAATTGCTGGAGAACACTTTACGAATATCGAGACACTACCGTTAATGTTTCACCTCATGTATCGCAAAATGCATTGGTTGGAAAGACCAAATTACTAATGTTTCTTCACAACTTCTTGCCATTTTTCTAGATTTACAAAAGTTCAGGAGGATTCCTTTAATGGAGCAGGCAAAATATTTCTTAGAGTCAGTCGTTTCAGGAGCTGTCGACAAGATTGCAAACAGCAAGGTTCACAAGCTGAATGCCCGGGTCCCGATAATAACGATAACCGTTGGCGACCAAAGTAGAGAGACGACTGTCGATCTCTCTTTCAACGCCATTGGCTACGCCAAGACAATGTTCATGCACCATCTGTTTGCGGGCGATTGCCGAATTTTTGTTTTGTTTTGGGTGCTTGTTCGCTGGGCGAGGTTCGTAGGGGTGATCAAATCTGGAGCGGAGCAAAAACCCGTGCAAGATCAGCCCGAGCTTTCAAGGGAGGCAAAACGCGGGATAACCGAGGGTCTGATAGCTACTGCAGAGTTCTACGTGCTGGTTATCCATCTGCTTGATTTGAAGCCGTTAGAGAGGCAGTCAAAGAAGGGAAAACAAAGAAACAAGAAGGTATGAATGAATGGTGTGATCTTTATTCATATCTATATGAACAGGGAAACAGGAAAGCAATTGTACCTTCCCATTATTCCATCGTACAAATGTAAGGCTTTTGAAATGAAGAGCTTAAAGGTCAGTTCAAAGAAATAAGAAAACCGTTTCACAGCATGGTAACAGAGAATAGAATGAAGCTTGGCAGACTGGGTACGAGCCTGAAACTATTCCAATATTGGTGCCGTTTGAAGCAAAACTCACATGTCAAACATGAATCATTGTTTGTGGTATGTCTCCCGTGTAGCTAGAAGACAAGCAAATCTAATGTTTTTTGGAATAAGATTGCTTGCGTTTCTATTTTTAAATCTTGCCAACATCACCATATTTGCAGCGCCTTCGTCAGGCCTAAAGTTTAAAACTGATCACTTTTCTGTAAAGTTTCTTTTTCCTCTGTGCTGAAATTGCAGTTGGCAATATTTACACTATGCTTGCAAAGTAGTCTCGCAGTTCAGTTTACCAATTGTTTAATTGGTTGGACAACATTATCGAACAAAAGAGAATCACTCCGCTGTATCACACACTACTTTATTTGTTGTTGTTGCTTTGTGTTTAAACCTTTGTTTACGTAGATATGCTCACTGAAAAAGCTTTTCGCGGAGACAAGAAAAGCAAAACGCGAGGACAATTTTCGGGTAGCTGAGATGGTGATTACTTTCTTTCGCCGCGGTGCCATGTTGGGCAAAAGCGAGAACGAGACTGAGCTTGTATGGCCAGACGTTGACATCCCAAACGTTTCGATATCTGCGCAGGTAAAGGCGCTTGAAAGTTGATTATAAAACCGTTTGCTTCGTGAAAGTACAGACATTCAATCTCTTGAGGATTCAAATGAGAATGAAATGAAAACCAGTTCGAGTTCTTTGTTCATTGACCAAGTAAATACTCTAAAAATGCACTTTAATCAAACCTACTTCGTGAATTGTTCCAAAAAGCAGGTTTTCTTGTTTTTTTTCAGATTATGAAACTTATCGCAATTCACTGCATGAATGGCCTACACAGTATACTCGCGACCCGCAATATCTCAACAATGTTATCTCTTATGAGAACTAATTCTGAGATGGAAGTTAACTTTTCCAAGAAACTGACAAAGTCCCTTGTTCATGCGATTGGAAAAGCTACAGAGTTTCACGCGGCAAGACTGAGCTCTGTAACAGGAGCCAATGTGAAAATTACCAAAGATAATGTCGTGCTTGGTAAGATGGGAATCGGGTTACGCGTGTTTTGCAACTGAATATAAATTTTTGTGAATTATATGGATATTGTGGTGTATGAACTTTCCTGCTGATGCGAATCTCGGTATGTGGAACGAACTAACCATAGAAGTAGTAACAAAGCAGCACGTTCCCATGAGCATAAAGATTAAAAACCGGCATAGATAGAGCCGCCGTCTCGCCATTGCAAAAGATGCAATGGCCTAATTAAGTGGGATTCAGCCATAGGGTATAATCTTCAGAGAATCGAGTTTGTGTTGAAAACTATACTTGTTTCTAAAGCTGCTTGCAATACAGAATTTTCGCTGATTTCATAATAACAAACTTTTCGTCACGCCATGCACAACGAGCCCACTTCGTACATATGTCATGTTTGACTCTCTGTCTCACTTATTCCTTGCAGCCTCTGGGACCAGGTCAAGCATAATGAAGCTGAAAGAGGAACTGCATGTCTTTTCTGTGACGAATCGTGCCTTGATGCTGGGAAGACTACCCAGTAAGACCTCAAGATACTTCATGGAAGGATCCACATTAATCATCATGAAGGACAATCCTTTTGCAGACTCGAGGGTATGGAAGATGAACAAGATTACGTCATCATTATTATCACATCCAGCATTTTCAGAACAATTGCTTTGGTAATTAGTTTACAATTAAGAGTGGAGATTGGGTTCAAGCAAAACTATGCCGAAATTGTTTGGAATTTAGTTCCCTCTCCCCCTTGTGACGGAATCAATAGTCAAGGAGATTCAAAGAAGATTGTGGCAAAACAATGGCAAAGTGAAGGAGCTGTTTTGCCATTGGCAGAAACTGCCTCTGTTCTGCTGCAGGCATCCCAGATAATAAAATTGGAAGCTTCTTCGTGATTATCCAGGGATTATTAAAAACACTGTGACAGTAGGGCCAGGCTGGTGTGACAACATGATTTAGCGTATCATACAAATTTAGCTGCTGTTTTTAAAATAACACACCTTACAGGTTTCATTTGGAGCTAGTGTTGGACCTTGGAACATGGTGCACAATTCAGGTGAAAGACATCATCCGGAACTGAGGAGTGAAAAAGTCCATGAATGGCTGGAGAACGCCGTAAGCAGGCTTAATGAGCGACTGATTCAGCAGCTGGCCAAACTGCCCGTTAAGAACCAGGCTGTAGTTGGTATGTGTGAATGTCACTTTTTCAGTAGTCGATGACAAGCATATTTCAACCCTTCAAAGTTCAGCATGGTCAATTATGAGAGAACATTTCTCTTGTGAGGAAAGGTGACGTATGTCCATTGGTGACGTAAAAAAAAAGGATTGCCATGTATACGATTGTTTCTTTCTCTATGTATACTAGTATCTCTAATAAACCATTCAGGTCTTATCTCTAATAGCCAACAATTGTTTCTTTACAACCACTATCCAAGTTCTCAACCCCTACTTTCTCCCCTTATTTCTCGTAATTCCTTCAGGATTCAAACCTGCAAAATCGTCTAGTAGGTGCCTATGCCAGAAGGTTCATGAGTTCTTAGCAAACTAGGTCACTGGTTTTCTCCAAAATGTATTCCTTTGTAGCATGTAATAACTACCTTCTTGGAAAAGGGAGAATGTTATAACTACCTTCTTGGAAAAGGGAGAATGTTATAACTACCGTTGAAGCGAAGGTGAAAATTTTTGGATGTAGTTCGGCCCTAGATTTCAATTCTCCTGAAAACGATTTAGCCAAGTTTGGAAGCACATGCTCTTTTTTATAGATACTGTACAAGATTCTACAATATATTGCTTTTCCCTTTCAGATTCACTTTCCACTTCTGTTGTTTACGGCTCTTTCTACACAGTGAACATTTCAACTAGCCTACCACCTTCTCAACAAACACTGTCAGTGGAAGAATTGGGTATCAAGATTGAAAAGGGTCGCCGAAATAGAAAGCATTGGCAACGAGGTGAGTTTGTTGCCCAGCCTGAATCAAGCAGGACATTTGAAATGGAAGAATTGCCAAAAGGGAGGGAAAATGAAAAAAAGGAGAAGCCGAAACACAAAGATACGAAGAAAAGCTCCATAACATCGTCGTTCTGTAGTGGAATACTTGCGCAGAACAGTACCAATGCAGAAGCAAGAAAGTTCTCCAAAGATGCATACATTGGGGCCCTTGTGGACTGTGGTTTTGAGCTGGGAACGAACGGGTTCCAACGCGAAAAAGTCGGTTGGCAAATTCGCAGTTTGCCATCTGCTAGCTACGAGGCTGTCGTCAGACTAGATCAAGAACTGCGAATCGTGGCCGTGGAGGAGCGTGCTCTGAAGTGGATCTGTGCTAGTTTTGTTGATGGGGTAAAAAATGAGGCGACAAATAATTTAATGACGAGCCATGATTTTCGAGTCAACATCGTAAGCAGAGACTCTATAAGAAAAGGATCAGATTTGTGGAAAAAGGTTGTGCCTGATGCAGACACACCATTACTTCGACTGGAGAAGGGAGGTAGATGTTATTTTTTTCAAAAATATTTTTCCTGAGTAGAGTTGAACTGATTTCAAAATGATAACTAAGCAGCATTTTGCCCGGAGAAAACTTCAGCTATGCCTAGTCGATCACGTCTGGTTATACACACTTTTTTATAAGGATACATAATTTTTACCGAGCCTCAATCTTCTTAAAATCTTCAATTTTGAGCCTAAGATAATTCTTAAATTATTTTCGCCCAAAAAGACGTATAAGTTTGCCTTGGGATCAAAGACAAGTATAAATTATTTTTTTTATGTTCGCTTCATCATAAATCGAACGACAAGAAAAAATACAACAAAACATTTGATGTAAAATGCAAAGTCTTATGAATTTTAAAAGTACAGAGCGGCTGACCGTATTTGAAAACGTATATTTATATATAGCGCCAAAGCGGCAGTTGCTTTGCTTCTGAGCAAAACTCAGATTACGGAGAAATTTCATCTTGATGTCTGTTGAGCCTGGCCTTATTCCTAGATTATTCTAAAATTTTAGCAATTTTGAGCCTCAATATCTTTATAGAGTTCATTCTTATAAAAAGGTGTGTGGACAAAGAGGTGAGACAGCTGATTAAGCTGTTTCTTTGAGTTGCTTTTGTTTTGAAAAGTTTCCAATGAAAGTTTCCAAAGGAATTGCCAATGAAACACACATCGGTTAGTGCATGTAAGGATCATTCCCAGCTGGCTTTAGAAAACAGAAATCTTGTTCAAATGGAGGCTCTTGTTTAATTGCAGTGGATCAGTGGGGTCGAACGTCTAAAGGCTGATTTTGTCTGCAATATAATTTTCAAGAATATGGTCCAGTGTTATGAAAATTGTGCGACTAAATAGTTTCTAAATCAAAAGCATAATTACCCGAGGAATTATGCGTTTACCCTGACCTTGCATAAAAACTTCACTCATTAACTCGTTTATTAGGAATATGGGTATAAAACTTACACTTAGCTTTCCTAATTTATTGTCTCACACAACTTATCCCAGTTTGTTATTTTGCACAGTTCTACTTAAAAGGCTTCGTCTGTTGCAATGTCTCGATCAAATTTCTAGCTCGTTTCCAGACTTTTCAAATGCGCAGTATGTTGAGTAATCAAAGCGTATTTCTGTGGATTACCAGGAGCAGAATAACTTGTGATAAATCTATTTTTAGGGCAGCCTGTGGTCACTTCGATCCAGCAGCGAGGTAGAAAGTCGTGTTTCTCTCTTATTCGTCATATATCTTCTTGCATGTCATACTGTAAGGAAAACGTCGATGCTTACATCGTCGAAGGTGAGGAATACAGTGGGAAGGATTTCAAAGTAAAACGCACGTTTTGCGACTTGGGCATCAAGTATAACCCGGAATGTCTTCGAAGATTGATTGCAAGTGAAGTTGGAGCGGAGGACTGCCGTGACTTTACAATGGAATTGTGTACAACTGCATTGGAGATTTCAAACGCCTTGAAGACAAGAGTAAACTCTCAATAAAAGTCAGGAAATGGGAAATTTGCTGTTTCATTCTAACTTGGAAATACCTTCTAAACAGACCCTATTATACATTATCTTTTCATTATCATAAACAGTAGATAATAGTTTGCAACTTAAAGATCTTTTTTAGCTTGCAACCTTAAAAGAGGTCAAACAGTGATTAACCCTAAGCAAAAATTTGCAGGCAACAACCATTAGAAGTCTTTTTAAAAAAGTATCGCTGCTGAAACTCAAGGAAAATAAGATATCACAATGGTAGCCCCCCCCCCCTCTTGTCGCCCAAGAACAAAGATGCCACAATGCAACCCCCGCCACCAACTAGCAGACGCGGCAGGAAGTATGTTCCAATGTAAAGTTAAAGAAGTTACACTTTAGTTAAACAGATCCTAGTTTGTCCCAGCCTCAGACGGGCCCCCATAAAGTTTCAAATAGCCCCCATCTACTGTCAGCCACCTTCTGTGCAGATTTTTGGTCCGAAATGATTTAGCTTTCTAGGATTAAGGTGCATAGTTATTATTAGAGATTGTTGCTTTTTACTTGCAGACTTATCTAGGTTTGCGCTCAATGTTGAGAGGTTGAGAGCGATAAACAGTTAGCAGATAATCTGTTTATAAAAGTCCCTTTGTGCCTCCTGAAACTAGGTATTGCAACATTCATGTTTTGGTTCGACCGGCTTCAAGCTACGTCTCGCGCAATCGGGGAATTCTGCAAAACAGATTTCCTGGCTCGATGAATGAAAAGGTCCCGTGAATTGATTTCCTATGATTGCCCATGATACAAAAGGTTACCCACCATGAAGTTTAAGAGAGATTATTAAAAGATCTTAAGTAAGTAATAGTACTATTTGAAAGTCCTCTATTGTCTATCTTTTGTTCATCTTTGCTCTAGATCCTGTTTTCCAAACCAGCGATTGGCAGTTGTGATAACTTTCTGTCTTTTTTCATCTCAAACTCTTTTTCTTGTCCTTTTGAGCTTATATACGTTCGTCTGATCCAATACAGGCATAGAATGATTGTCATCAATATGCTAAAACTTGCCCTGATTTGATTAATCAGTGCTGTGTTGCCCTCTGCGCCATAGCATAACAACGGCTGCTCATTTGAAAGAATCAACAAGACCAACACCATTAGCGTAGAGAAAAAGCTCTTCAGCCTTCTTTTCTTCTCGTAAAAAACTTCAAGAAAGCCATAGACAATAGCACAGACTGCAATAGTGCACCACAGCCTCCATTTGATGCTGTTGCTGCATGTCCTAGACGAGGCTCCTTCAATCGCAAGAATGAATGCAAGAACGGCATTCCAAATAAGGAGGGCACAAACAATGTATAGCCAGTTTGGGGAGAACGCCTTCTCTTTAGCATCTGGTGACGAAAACGTGTCTTCGTCTATATTAAAGTAGCTGGTGTTTGTTGATGGCTTAGAAAACTGAATCAGTTCGTCATCATTTGAAGCTGTTAACTGGTTCCTTGCTCCAGCCCTAGAATCCAGCGCCGATGCTAGCTCGTAAGGACTACTCATTAGTCTCGTATCGCACCTGTTATGAGGCTTGAAGTTGATCAGTGCGTCCGACCGCTTCTCGATCATTTTGTGCTGCTCCTTCAAATTTCTGAAAATGCCACGCATTTCACTTCCAGGAACAGACACATCAGATGATAATACGTCACCATCAGTCGACTTGAACGAACTCTCAGAGCTCCTGTCAGCGTTCTGGAGGCTGCCTCTCTCCCACGTTGCCCTCTGGGCTCTTTGCAACTGGGTGATTTTATCATTTGTTGCTCGTTGCTTTGCGATTCTTGTTTCATCTTCAAACTTTTTTCGATTCTCTAGGAAACGTTGCTGGTACTGCTCCTTCGATACTACAAACGGTTCGATCTGCCGCTCCTTTGGCACTATTCCACCATTCGTGTATCCTGATGCGGAAATAAGCTCTACCGTCTCCCTGTCTATGCGTGCATCGCCTGCTGGATTCCATGTCTCGAGTCGTCGTTCACCATCAAACCTGAGCGCATTTCTGTTGCTGCAATTGTCGCTTTCTTCAGTTAGCCAACTCACACCCAGAATATCAGTTACCGGCTTTTCGTTCCCATTAACATTGAATGTGTTTGCATTACATGCAGCTGTTTCCTTGGGTAGTGAATCATTACACCCTGACTTCATAGCCTCGCTTGGCATATCAAGACCGTTACAGGGTGCTGGCTGGGCCTCGTTGCGACTTTTTGATGCCTGCAATGTTGCTATTCGTTCAAATGGCTCTGTCGTCACGATAATTGACGGGCTTATAGGGGGATTTCTACGCAACTTTGTGTTACCAGAGTCATTTGTGTTGCTGTCTAGCAGACCAGGGCTTTCTTCTATTTTCATTAAAAACTGCCTCTTGTCAAAACACGTCTGAGGGTGCACTGTGCGAATCATGGCCTCTTTTGACATTTTACCCACATCGATCCCACTAGCCTCGTTTGCAGCATTAGTCCACATTGCTGCACTCTTAACTATATCATAACTTATCAAAGGCTCTCCGTGGGCTCGTACCAATTCTCTTAGATGTCTTCCAGATTCAGCCGCGTCTTCTATGCTACGGCCTTTGTCAGCATGACCTACAGAATCCCTTACCTGGTCAGGGATGAACTTTTCACTAAATCCATTTGCATCATTGGAAGCTTTTAACCAGGCACGTGACTCTTTTTCAGTAACCATCTCGATATCCCTGCTGTCACCTTCAAATGGACTCCTGCCATTTCCATCGCCTTCGAACACTATATTAACATGTCCAATCATTCTCTTCTTCACATTTGTACTTCTATTTTGACCAAGTTGCCTGAGCACATCTTGTTGTTCTCTTGACTTGCTGCTGCGCAACTTCTTAAGTAAACTAGGCTGAAAATTTTGTAGCGTCCCCGTTTTTTGGTTTCCTTTCAACTGAATCTTTCTCCTCATTTTCCTCCATTCATGGTTTAACAAAAAGAGGGTGTTAGAATTGCTTCAGGACACTTCTGGTATCTGTTGCGCTTCAGTCAATATCAAGCATGTTATATTTTTCGAAGATTTATGTAGAATGGTTTATAAAAAACAACTGTTTGTTGACAAATCAGATTTGCTTCACCAACTATTCCTCTGTCATCTAAGTTTTCAAAAGCTGGCAATTAGTGAAACATTTGTTCGCACAATAGATGTTGCACTTTGATTGAACTCCAAACAATGTTGATTTTCGCTACTGTGGTCATTCTTGGATACTTGAGTCTTCAGCCCGAGTGAATCTTCTATAGTCAAGAAGTTTTCAGAGTCCATGGCAATTCAAAAGTCAATTCAATTATTGTATATGAACACAAAGTTATTCAAAATAGCGTAATATTGCTTCGCCCTAGCAATTTAAGCTGTCTCATTTATCCATGCACACTGGTCAAGCAGTTGGAGCCAATGAAGAATCAATTACTGCTCACTCCAAAACTCGATGAATCACGCTACTTGTTGAATTCCAAAGCAGTAAATGCTTTTAAATCGCGATCGACAACTCCATGCTGATTTTGCAACTGAAACGATGGGGCAAAACATTGGCACAAAATGATCTGCTCAGTCAATGGGTTCTTTCCGCTAATCGGCACATGTGCAAGCAAAGAAGAGCTCCGCGATGCAAGCAGTAGAAAATAAGTTCAAGACATTCAGAACGTCTCTTGGTCAAAAGCAAGTGAGATATTCCTTTTCGCCATCTGTTTTGACTAAGACAGTTCTTCTAGTAACTTGGTTTTCTTGTTCACAATAGAAGATTTTAAAGATTAATGAAGATCAGCTTTACTTTCGTTTTCGGGGGGACGGTCAGTCTTACAGCACATCTGCACACAGTTTTCAGTTCTTATTGATGTAGGTGTTCATACGAATATGAAACCATGTTATTCGGCAACACCAATAATTGAATGCCGGCCACATTTCTGCTTGCAACACAGCTGTTCCACACTTGCTACAAATCGCTACAATTCCTCTAATTCACAAGTTAAGTATTTCCAGATGCCACTGCGAAGGAGCAGTTAATGGGCTCACAATGGGAAATTGGTCGCTACCAGGACTCAACCCATGCTCCCTTATTCTGAACGAGGCTTCTTTGCACCATCATCGAAAAGACTCTTATACTGAAGACCATGGAAGACAGCGATACTGGACTTTGACAGCCAGCCTTGGCCCTGAACCGGGCATACCAGAGGCGTTGCTTTACAAAGAAGAGCGGCTGAAGAACCAACGGCATGGTGCTCTGTCACACAGCTTGATGCTCCCTCAGATCAACAGCTAAAATCTGGACTCTAGATCTTTCTTTTTGCCAGAGCAATGAATCAAATGTTCATCAGATTTTTTGAGTGCAAAAGCAGTTTCAACGACATACAAGAAGTTGACCTATTTGGGTTTTAGCATTTTAACGGCAATTATCGTACTCCTGTAAATTGTTAATCAGTTAATTGAAGCAGAACCTTCTCGAATTTGGGTGTTCCAATTTGAAGATCATGACCAGAGATGAGTAAAAATGATACTGTGAAGCTCGATGTGTACTTCGAGACCCCTTACACATGGTAGGAACTAGCTTTGATGATTGATTCAGTGTAAAGTTGGGGTTTTAAAGTTCAATGCAATGGATAATGTCAGATTGAAAGTTGTCAGTTCCAGGAACCTAGTTTGCGGGAGTGCAGCTTGTTCCCGCATAAACTCGACTCGACACAAGCTTCCTAATTGCCAATGACGTAATTCTGTTCTCCCGTCTCTTAAAGCATTCTTTGAGAATTTCTCTCTTTATCTGACTGACATTCTTAAAACTATAGATCACTCCTTCTGATAATGTTAAATTTTTCTGATGGATTCGTCATCTTTGACCGAATTTTCCCTTATCTTTACGCCTGTTGATTGCATTTTCAAACATGCTACATAAAAGTTCGCGAGTTTTTTTCAAAGATTGGCAACCTTCGTCATAAAACTTACACTTTTTTCAATTATTCATAGACGTTGGTTAGATATTGTCATTTTTTTCATCCCACAACTTGACAAAACACGTGCGTATCCACATTGTGGTTGATTCTCTAAGTTCATTATCCCCTTCGTGCTGTAGAGAAGTACAGAAGAGGTGGGCAGCAACAATTTACATTCTCTCCCTACTACTCATACCCCTTGACGTGTCAAGCAGCCGGGGGTATATGGGGAGTTAGTAACGGGGGTACAAGATTTATTTCTGACTTGAACATCAAAGTCTTCCTCGAACGTATTGATTCAATAATTCTATAATTCTATCATGCAGGCCATACAGTATCTTTTAAGGATCTTTTTGAGCTTCATCCTCAAGAGCATCGCTTATAGCAATTCCATGAGAGTTTTTGCTGACAGCGCAAAAGCATGCAAATATTGAAAGTTTAAAAGTAGAAGGTAAAACCAGCTTTGTGGATTCGGTTTTCGATAAAAAGTTGTTTGGAAGAGGACCTGAAGATCAGACGGGGAAGTGTTCAAGAGCTGACATAAGAAAACTTATTTGAAGAATTTCTTAAATTTTTTGATGATGTGACTTGGAAAAATTTGTGAATGCTTTAAACTTATGGTATGGAAATGTTATAAAGGCGCTATAGATAAGGTGAATTTTCATGAGATACTAAAGTACAAATGGGTTGTTAGCTATGAAAAAGTCATTGTAGAGCTGAGATCAATTTCGTGTCAAGTGTCAATTTTATGGCAGTGCCTTATTTCTCTCTTCCTTCTGATTTTGCTCAAGTCAACCTTTCAACTCATTAAGTCAATATTTTGGTTGTCTCTGCATTGAAGCTTCACCAGATATTTGAGGTTGAAGGAGAATAAATGTTTTGCTGCAACATCAAACCACTGCTACTTTCTTTCCTCATTGTAGTTCTGTATTGTCAAATTTCTTTATGCTACGTGTTGTGAAATAATCTTTAATGGCAACTATATGTAAGGGCCTGATATACTGAATAATTGCATTCTTCAGTTTTGATGACATTTGTTAATAATTTCAATCCCAACTTTTGTACGATCATACCTTTTTGTATAATCAAGAAAGAAAAAAATTATCAAGCAGATTTATCTAATTAGTCTGAGGCAGTATAGCCAGTAGCCTTAGGATTTCTCCTTAATACACATGAACAAACTTTGGTAGGTTAGACAGCTGGGCTGGGAAAGAAGCATAAGATATATTTTTATAAAGTCTTATTGACTGCTGCTAAATCGCATGCTCATTCTATTTTCTGTACACTCAACATCTCCTGAAGAGTGTGTATCATCAAAGAGTTGGAAATAGATTACATCAATACAGTGTAGATTACATCAATACATTGGCATGTAGAGTGTAGAGTGTTGATACATACATCTCCTGAAAGGTGAGCTATCCATGAAACAGGCTTGTAGAGATGAAACATGTAGTTTTATTTTCTCCAACTCTATGCTATATTTCAATTATTTATTTAGTTATATTTGTCAATGAAAACTGAAACTGAAAACATTTATTGACATCAAATAGCTATGTGCAACAAGAAAAAAACAAGCTTAGCGGCGAAATTAGAGATTCCAATGCATCACACAATTCAAACTTCTTCATATTTGGCTATACAAAAGAAAGGACTCCAAATTCTTTGGCAACAAAAGACTACTGACTTTGTTCGTTGGTGTTTGACTTAGAATTGCCAATCTACAAATGTGCTGCAAATTCAAAACCCTCTGTAGCTGCCAAATTCTTATCTGTCCATCATTATATGCAGCAGCAAGCTCCTGACAGGATTTTGCAAAAGAAACTTGAAACACTGCTTGAGATAAGACATCGGGAATTTCCTCAGAAGCATCAAGGCATCTGCATAATTTCCCTGTATTTGTGTCGAATAAAAGAACCTTTCCATTAACTGTTCCAGCAGCTAACAATAGACCATCAGGAGCAAAACTAACACAGCTTGAAAGCAAGTGTTCCATCTCCAAATTGTAATCGAACAAGCAGAGCGTTTCACCTTTATTCAAAAGAAACATTTTCAGAGGTCCATATCTCCATGCAATGGCAACAACGCCTTTTTGTAATGGGTCAAAATCAAAGTCACAAGGAGAGTTCAAAATGTCTGTACTGTCATTTTGGCTAACTATGGCACAGCATTGTCCTGATATCGATTCAATGAAGATGCAATGTCCACGGTTTGATGAAATGCCAATGATATCTGAGTCTGTAGAAAACTTACAGTTTGTGACAGAATCAGAAAATGAGGGACAAATAATTTGGCAACTAATTCCCCACAGACATTTTATTCTGTTATCTTTCAAAACATCCCACATGCATATTTCATGAACATCTCTATCCCTGTACAGAGACAGGGATACTTTGCTGACAGAAACAAGTTTTGAGCAACACCTTGAATGGACAGCACACACAACTCTACCACAAAACGTTGAGCCCCATTGGCCTCGTGGCGTGTATGCGAATTCCGAAAACCAAACTTCATCATCCTCATCAGCACTGGAATCACAATTCAAATCGACACAATCACTTGTGTTAGTGACGTCATCATCACTTTCATCGTCCCCAGTCTGTCCAGCTTGTTCCGTATCTTCCCTTTTCATGATGACCAAGGAATTTTTCCCGGAATTCAATATTGCCGTGAGAAGTTGTCCATCGGGACTGAACTTACAACATGGTTGGGGTGAGTAGGTAAATATCGAATGTGAACAAGACTCGTAAGCATATCCACCATCCTTCTCTTTGTGGCCTTTCTTTATTAGCCACAGTGTAATAAACCCGGCTGTTGGAGCAGCGTTGGAAAGAGCGAGATGTTGCACACCATCTTGATGAACCAGCTGGCGCTTAATTACCGACGTGCATACAATTAATCTGTCATCGTCAGGACTGAAGCTGCAGCCGAGGGCAGAAAGCGGCGAACCCTGATTGATCGATTGCAAGTCCTCGTTGCAGCTACTCGCATTTAGTCTTGCAACAATGCAAGGGACGCGAGGCGCATCGGATTTCCGCGGGAATGCCTGCCAACATCTGGCAGAACTTCTTTTAAAATTCACAACGCTGTTGCAAGTTCCAGCAACAGGACCATGTCCTGGCCCTCCGATACCCATGTTTTGATAACTGATTTCAGAGTGTAGACCATTTGCAACAAGCCTCTCTTGCATGCAGAATAACAAACAAACATTGTGGGGATGGGAGAAAATAGATACAAGTTGGATCAAGATCTGTGCTAAAAAAGAAGGAAATGCAGACATGTTTGATATCTGCAAAAGTATATTCTGTGAATAAATTCCATTCTTTGGAAGATTTTAAGCTTACAAATGCCAAGGGAGAATATCTTCTGCGCTTCTTGCTTCTTTTGTCTAAGTACCACACACCCCCTTCACTTTCAAAGATCATTTCTCAAATTGTTCAAACTGAAACGTTTCAATTCGAGTGTGAGGATTCATCCAGAAGAGTTTTTGGAATTTATCATAAATATTTTGTCTAGTAATGAATGGTGGTGTGTTTGAACGACCGCAAAGACCCTTGGGTAAAATATGTATGTCCAGCTTCCTTTGCTAACCGAATTGTCTGGCAATAGCTTTACTTCGTGAACGTTTTTAATCAACAAGAGCATAATACAACACAAGAACCTAGTCTTTTTGAGCAAATCCGTCATGCAAAATCACATTAAAGCATTGCGTGTTCGGCATAATGGAAGACGCTGAATAATTCAGGCGTGTGCTCTTTACGCCAGATCCGCTGCGACTGAAGGAAGTACGTTTAACATTAAGTGCACATGTTCACTTTTATCTGCACAGCAGGAGCTGACAATTTAACAAGCATCTACCTGTGTTAACGTGACTCTATCCAGGGGGAGCTTCGGCAGATGCAAAATATATTTCTTATTGACTTCATTTGACCAAAAGAACGTGGTATTCTTTGTTTTCAATTGCCCAATTTTTCCCATTTATATTAACGCCTAAATACTCTTTCTTCCGAACAGCAGTATATTTAATCACTTATCGTCAGATTTGAGCCATTTTCTGACACTCAACAGCAACGCAGTATTCCAACTCCTTTGAATATAGTTTATAAGGGCTACAGAGAGCTTTTCTAAATCAAGCCTTTGAATACATTTCTAAATGCAGTAGAGACAAAGAATGGTTTTGACTCCACTCTAAGCAAGAAACACTTTCTGCATTAATGAAGAACTTGCATTTGGCACATAACTTTGGCTCACAATGAACGACCATAGTTAGCGGTGAGGTGATGAATGCAGAAAAATACTCTTAAAGGATACTCAGTTGTTACAAAATAGACACCGAAGAAATGAAAACAAATCAAGCAGCCTTCTTTCCTGTAAGCCCTCGGTAATGTTTGCTTCTAAAATAGGCGTTCCCTCTGAATCCACTTTTGTGTAAATTTAGAATAGATAAATTAACTTCAGATCTTGTATTCACTTTTCAATCCTTTGAACTTCATCTTAATGACTATCTCGCGTTGGTAAGCTTCTTAACTTGATCTAAAAGCCTTACATCACAGCTCAAAAAATCCAATTTTTTTGGTGCTTTTGAAATGAGCACGATATAAGAATAAGGTTTTTGATAAACTCATATTTTAGATATAATTTCTTGCGAAACGATGAAACCATGAAAAGTGAAGCAGGTTTTCTGCGTCTTAACTTATCGGCATTCGATAAAAACATTAAATCGTTTGAAACTTTGCATATGCTTATTCTAAACTGTCAACAGACCTGTCAGTTCCCAAATTAATTACGTTTTTTATTTATTGAAAGTAATACGAGCAGTGACATTCTACCAAAGTATTTAGTGATTGACATAACATGCAAATCGAAGTTTATGAACTATGATTAGCAGAACCGTCGCAAGAGTTTTAAACTTTTGAATGTTTGTGATACCAAGAAAATGAATTTGCTGAACAAGTACTTACTGTACTGCCAAAATTAACCAATATCTCCAACATTGATTAATAGAAATATCGATAACCATTAGAACCATTGCTTGGATAAGAAACATCTAAACAAGTTCTATTTTGGCACATCAAAGGCCAATCAAAGAGCCAATCAAAAGGAAGAATTAAGGACGAACATGAAATGAACTTAAAAAGGGGGAGGGGGTGGAGAATATTCGTTGCTGGTTCCAGGCCCTCTTTCAAGCAGTGGCGGCTTAGGGACTTCGGGGCCCGAGACCCGGGGCCAAAATCGGGGCGGAGCCCTTGCTTGAAATTTTTTGTTAGCTAACATTATTCTTTAATATTGTTCTTTTCCATTATAATTGCTTTGCCTCAAGATGGTGCCTTTTAGTTTTTCTTAGGTGCTGGACCCCTTCGGCGTCGCCAAAAGTGTGGGCCCTGCCCTCTCAAAAACCACAACTGCTTTCAGGCCATGCTTACATGACAACTCAGTGCAAAGCCGCTTGCACAACGAAGCCTGTGACGCTTTCCAGTTGGTGCTTTCTTATCAAGCATTGCCCCAACTCTTTAAAAGAGGAAGTGGGTAATGTTCTAGGAATGGCGCTGTGCATCACGCTTATTCTCCTAGGTGCCTAATAAGTCACCCCCACCTAAAGGTTTCCCTACGATTCCCACCCCCCTCTCAACATATCCCCCCCCCCTATTAGATTCTCTTCATATTTCCAACCCCCCTCCACCTGTACCCACCTTCTCATTTATAAGGCACCTAAAAGTATATGGCTGGGGTGGAAAATGTTAGTGGAATAGAGTTAGCGTTAGAATAATTCAAATTACAGTCTCCTTGGAAAACCAGAAGTCTCGAAAGGAAGAAGAACATTCATTTTGCGAATGTTTCGTCCTAGTGATTTTCGCACTGTCAAATATTGCAAAATTTTCCATGACAATTCCCGAATCGGTCCGGCTTAAATTTCGATCATCCTCGGACTGACAATAGCTCCACTTTTTCCATTTTGCGTTGAAGCTCCTTGACCTCGCATTCATTCGCGTGAGCAACAAACAGCGCACTTTGCAATCAGAGCACAAGTCGACTGGCCTAAAGCCCTCCGCGTCTTTCACAAACACGTCTGCGCACGAGTTCAACAGAAGCCTGACAATGCTGACGTCATTTGCCCGCGCGGCCATATGCAGTGGTGTCCTGCCTTGCTCTCCTTGCCGGTTCACGTCTAGGCCTATCTCCACAAGCACCACCGCCAGCCTGCTATTGCGATCGCTGCAACACCGGTGCAGCAAATTGTTGCCGTTTTTGTCCTTCTCTTCGAGGTAGCTTTTAACCGACGGCGACATGCGAATTATGACGTTAAGCAGAGCGAAGTCAGAGTTTTCTATGGCCTGGCTCAACAACTGTTTTATCACCTCGCGATGTCGTATGCGTGGCTTCACGTGGCAATAAGTTTCTGAGGCAAGCTCTCTCCTCCTTATCTGCGGACTTACGCGCCTCCTGGCATCTGTGAGCCCCCCTTGCCTGCTTTGTCCTTGCATAAACCTTGTGCATAAACTTGCGACAACTCCGTAACCGCGTAATTTGTCGATATTTTCGACACTCGAAGGACCTCGCGCCTGCGACAAATCTCGAATCCATTCTTGATTCCGCAAACCGTAGACGGCCTTTTCAAACCGCGAGATATTCGCTTTTACCCTAGGCTTAGGAGTCAAGGGCTTTGGCGGGGGCAATGCGACCTTTCTTCGCGGCGTTCGTTCCATTTTCCGTGCGGTGGCTGGATTCACTCCTTGGTGACTTCCTTCACACGGAATCGCTGATAATTCCACCCTCGGCTTTGGTTACTTTCCCGTTGTCTCCTGATATCCAATTGAGTGCTTGACCCCTACAGCAATTCTCTTTTTTTAAGGACAACTGTGTTCTACAGAGCAAACTAGCCAAGTATTTGAATAGCATGATTTCTCCATCGCTTCCTGCTCAGCGCTTTCAAAAACGCGTGCATTTGCGCCGATATTGTCTGACAAAAAGGGCCGAACGAGTGTTCAATGAAGCCGGAAAATACAATAAATTGACACAACTTGCTTTAGGATAAAGTGTTTTTCTCCTGCTTTTCCTTTATGCTTGTAGGCAAACACTCCAAATCGTTTCAAATCATATCAATTCATCGTTACATTGTCACTTGTGGCTTTCTATCGGCTGCCTTTTCAAAAGCGTTTGCATCCAAAAATATCGATTCAGATTTCTGAGCTCTCATTCATTAATTCAAATATCCTGGGAATTAGTTACTTTCAATTGTCGACTTTTTTGCTGAGTCCAATCTTCTCTTGAACTGTATTTAATAGATACACATAGTATTAACAAGTTTTCAAAATCCCCTTTTATCTGAAATTTTCCAGCGTTGCAGTTTAAATTTCTCCTCTCTGAAAACTATCATAGAATAAGCAAGCTACCGAACGAATTGTCCATGTGAAACGAGAATTCCAAGCACCGAGCTCATGCCAGATCTATCCCGCCTTTCGCGGCAAAACGTGTCGTAACAATTCTGTAAAAAGCCAAGACAGACTAAACCAGCCTCAGACGAACTGTGTCACCCAGCAACCACGTTTTCACTCATTCATTCGAAGATACAGAATTGTCGGTTTTCTCCGTTTCCGATGATTCAGCACCCAATCAATCCCCGATTAAAAGCTCATCGTTTAACATTCATATTAATAAATGACATCGCAACTTCGTAAAATTTGAAATATCCGTGCGTAACACAAATTTTCTTGCGTTCCAAGACATTCTCCTTTTTTCCTGCTCAATTAGATGCCAGCTCGTCTTCTCGGATTCCTGGAGTTTTTCGCAATTATGAAGTCACTGATTTGAAACTCTCACCGACGTAAATGCGATTTTCAAGCAGATCCGATTCGGAAAAGTCGCGTGCCCCTACTAACCAGACTCAGTGGTTTCAACAGCGCCTTACCGTCCGCTCGCTGTAATGTCGACCAAGCCCTGTACATTAGCTCGCTATTCCAGACCCAATCTTGCTATTAAACGCCCCTTTCCAGCCGGCAATATAAACACAAATGCATGAAAATAAAGAGTTAGAAACCGCATGGTACAAACCCAACAGTTTATAATATTGTCTCGACCATTTAACGACCTATGAACGGCCGCCTCACACCCAGCTGATGACGTAATTAAATAGCAATTACCCTATGCAAGAATCCTCCGCAGTTTCCTCCCTTCGAATTTTCTTTTACTGCTTGCATTGTGATTGAAGCTTATTCTATCGAGGTTTTTTTCGTTTTATGTTATCAGTTCTTATTTGAAAGATATAAGCATTACCCATGTTTTCATTTTATACCGCGGAGGCTGTAGCAGTATTGAAAGCACCGAAAACTGGAAAACAGTAAAAAGAGCAGAGACTCATGGGAGGGTTCGCTGAAAGCCTAAAAATAATCACAAAATGTACAGTCAGTAATGAGAGCATTTTTCCTTTTGCACATGTAGTGCAGTACGGGCATTATAGAGATAAAATAGGATTTGGGAAGAATTCGGTGAATTTCTTTACAGCTTCTCAGGGTATAACGGGAAAGATCGTACCTTTGCAATTGAGAGCTGTATTTTTTAACTGCTGTTAAGTTTGTAATCTCTTTGAACGCCGGCAGTGATTACTACTATGCTTGTTTCTTTGAAATAAATTTCATTTTCAATGCATTCATTTTGCATAACCTTTGAGTTTTCAGTTTTGCTAATGTTTGATTTGTTCTAACTGCAAAAGCCACCCAGTTTAACCAGAGAGCAACAAAATTTGAGAAGACATGTCACTTTTGAGCTTTCTATGAGAAATGAATGGATGGATTCGGTGGGGGCCTAGCACTTTGACTCTTTGTTGGTCAATCTAAAATGTGCCTTTTCCTATCAGCATGAATCACCATTCTGACAAAGTGGCCAAATCAGTTCCTATACATAACACTCATTAAACAAAGGCGATACTCAAGCTGAAGCGAGTACAAAAGCATGACTAGGCAACTGAAGATGCATGATATCTAACGGCCTATCATTCCCCTTTGCTTATTTGTATACCGCTGGCTTAAAACAATCTTATTTAGCATCATCTTTGCTATGATATTGGCTCGTGGATCTGCCATCTCAAAGCTCAACATCAACTTGTTCATTGACATTTTCCATTGGGCTACAACGTCAAGCTATGTCTATTCAAATTATTTTTAACAGTATAATCGAACTTTAACATTAAACTTAGCTCCAAATGGCATTTTGCATCAGCTTGAGAGATAGACGGAGTCATTTCATTTGCTGGTATATATCAAGATGTTGTTTGGTACCCGCTCAAGGTCAAATGGGCGAAGTCACGTCACAAGGGTAGACCTGGAGGCTGTTTTTCGGTGACTGGTTACTAATCCTCGCAATGGCTGCCTAGCTTAGGCCAAGACGCGAAACTGTGAAAAAGATCGGTATGTTGTTTACGTTTTCTTCTTTCTTACTCTTTCTTCATTCTGCTTAATTCTCATATAGCTCTACAGGCAATACTGTTCAGATAGATCAATGAAATGTATTCAATGATTTAAAAGAAAGAAGTTCTAGGCGATGATGTGCCGTGATTTACTTGTCCGATATTATCAAACTATCTTCTACGTTTATTGCTTAAAGGCGCTAACCACATGCTGCTAAGATAAACTGTTTCAAAGCTTAGCTTACGTTCTGTCAGATTAAGAAAAAGACGATTATATAGTTCTATGAAACATGCAGTCAAAGATCATCATATTTGAAATTGTTCTATTTTTTAATTGAACTTCTTGTATCCAATGTTAGCAGCTGAACTAATTGTAGTTAAACTGCTGAAATCAACATCTTTGATAAATTGCCAGTTTTTTGACAATAGACTATAGACTATTAAGCTTACAAGTTGTTAAATTAACAGATGTCTGTTAGCCTAACCAGAACCAAAAAGTTAATCTAGTCAACTTTTTTGATTATGATATTCTCTGGTTTGTTAAGTCCAAACCTTTTGCTTTTAAAGTCATTTCTGGTTGATTTTTAAAGGATATAGATCCACAAGGATTGAAGCGCAGCTTTCCATACCTCCACTGTAGCTTCTTATTGAAATATGAATATTTTTCGAATTGTTTCATTGCAAGCCGTAATTTCAATTTCCTCTTATTCATATTCTGTGAATAATCCCATATCTAGCTTGCCTTAATAAATCGAATGTCCATTTTCAGAAGTAGATTGCAGCATTCTTCCTTGCAAACAAAATGGCTGAGACAAAAGGATCTTCTGGAAACATATGGTCCGTCCCTTCTTATGATGACGATGAAAGTAGACGACGAAAGGGCAAGTCGAAAAGTACAATAATAATTTGCTCGATAATTCTCCTTGGAGTTACTGCGGCATTGTCAACATGGCTGCTTGTAGTGAGGCCTAGCTTCTACCCTCATTTGAAAATCATGTCCAGATCCGAGAGCGAGGTAGCCTCGTCTAGGCATCACATCAGCAGGAGATCAGGTGAGTTTGATGATAGCGAGTTTACCGATACCGAGGCATCTGCTAGGAGTAAAGTGGAAGTAAAGAAACCGAAGCACGGGAAAAAGCACGGTAAAGTTGCCGACAAGCCAAAAGCAAAGGATATTTTTGATCAAGTTCAAGAGCATGATTTCCCATACAAAAGCAATCGCTTGCCAAGAAGTTTACTTCCGACCGACTATTTTATCAACCTTAATGTTGACTTACAAAAGGATGCTTACAATGGAGAGGTCACTATTGATCTTGCCTGCAAAAAAGATGCCAAGTTTGTCATCTTCCATGGCAGGAAAATTAGGATTAAGGATGTGAGCTTCGCATCGGCTATGCATAGTGATGAGATCAAGGTGAAGAAGATTTTGTTTTTGTCGAAGAATGAAATGTACCTGGTCGAGATAACGGAAGGCTTCCAAAAAGGAAAAGAGTATGCAATGAAAATCGAATTCGAGGCTGACTTCAATCCTTGCCTGGCTGGCCTTTACAAAAGTCAATATCGAGCGCAGGATGGCAGCTTCAGGTGTGTTTTACAATACAGCAATATTTCTTCTTTCTTCAGTCTTTATTCAAACATAATATTTAAGGCACATATAAATGGACTAAAGATATAAATCAATGACTTCCATTTTAACTGTCTGTGTTTCAAATTTTTTCTAAACAACGATGAAACAGAAGCTTTTATGGAATTTTAAGAAAACTTGAGTGGACGTGTATTGTATTTCAAACATTGAGGCGTTGAAACATTTTAGAAAAGTTGATATTGCCAGTCTCTATATAGATAAAAAGAAGGTCAGCATAATCTTACAAGCTACGGGATGTCCTCTCCTTTTTCACTATGTTCCTATTAACAGTTAGTTGAGCTTTAGTTGAGCAAATTACTGTTAAGCATCACAAGGAAACTTGAATCGAAAAGAAGGGTTACTTTCCACAATATTGAGAGGAACCATTTTCATTCGAGTTCAATTTTTAACATTTAAGCTCAGAATTAAATTAAGACATTATGTTGCCTGTTGCTCCTAGAAAAGCTGATTTGTTTATTTTGCTCCTTATCTTTAGATATTTTTAAGAATATTGTTCTTTTCTTGCTCAGAACGATTGCGACATCCCATTTCGAGCCAACAGATGCACGGTCAGCATTTCCCTGTCTGGATGAGCCGAACTTCAAAGCGAAGTTCCACATATCGATCAAGCACCGCTCCCAATTCACTGCCCTTTCAAACATGCCTGTTGAGGCTGCAAGGGATATTGGAAACGGCTGGGTCGAAGCCACCTTTCAAGAGTCAGTTAGAATGAGCACCTATCTGGTTGCCTTCGCAGTAGTCGATTTCAAGTACAAAGAGACTAAGACGGATTCGGGGATCAAGGTACGTCAGCGAGGTAGAATTCAACAAGCAAAATTCAACAATCATTTGCATTTCCTACGTTGAAATATGTTCTAGTATTCCCGTTGACATTTTTTGAAAGGTCAAACGACAAAGGTCATGTCATTAACGAAAGGTGGACGACTCTCACCTTTCGGCTTTAGCCTGAATATTTTAAACAACAATTGAAATTCTTTGCGTACATTTTTAATGAAAAACCTTAAAGACGGGCCCGATCTTTCCAGCTAAGAGCTCGATAACTACAGCGAACCACCCCCCCCCTCTCCCGTAAATTGAGCTTGTATATTTGTCTTACCTTTCTGTATTTCAGTCTCAAAGCAAACCTTTGAAATATAACCTTAAATTCTCGATGTAACTCTTCCTCAAACAGGTACGAGTTTACGCCCCAGAAGGAGACTATGACAGGATTGATTATCCCCTTGAAGTTGGGGCCAAAGTCATTTCTTTCTACGAAAAGTTTTTTGGTGCCCCCTACCCATTACCGAAACTAGGTACGTACAACAGGTATCACCATACTACTTCAGACTTCGGACTTATTGGCGTTGCCATTTGATGATTCAGCCCAAAGTCTGTGCAATTTTGTTTGCATTTTTTCATCTTGTTACCTGTCATTCATTTATCATTTTACAAAATCCTTGTTGTTACGGTAATCCACGCTGCTGCCCATCTGTCAACTATTTCGCAGTTTTCCATTTGAAAATTTTTCGAAAGGTCAAACGTCAAAGGTCATGTCATTAACAACTATTTCGCAGTCTATTTTACAAACTCTGACAGCCCCATTCTTGAAGTGCGAAATCTCTCCGCTTACCAAAGTCATTTTGCAACTTTAAAAAGGGGGATTCTTTCTCGAAATGACTGTTTTCAAATGAAACGCCTAGACATCACCGCATATGCTATTGTCTTGCTGGAAGAAAATTCTCTTTAAAATGCAAATAGTTCTGCTCGCCGCATCTGAGCCAGGCCCTGCAAAATCAAACAACCAGCTCCCTTCGCTCTTTACCACCCCTCTGCCAAATTCCATTATTATGTTCTGTAAATTTTGTTACAGTAACGGTTTTGCTATCATCCCACAGTCTGGATATTCGTATCTAGCTTCCAGACATAACTTCATTATCAATACTGCATTATCAAATCTTTCGTCTCCTGTCTAGATCTCTTGTCGGTACCCGACTTCTTAGCTGGTGCAATGGAGGACTGGGGTTTAGTGTCATTCAGAAGTTCGTATTTGATTTACGACAAAGAGTACGTCACTCTTGACCAAAAGAAGATGATCACGCTTGTGATTGCACATGAGCTTGCCCACCAGGTATCAGTTGTTGTTGTTGCTGTTATAGTTGCTGTTGCTGTCGTAAATAGCAACATGTTACGAGGCATGTGTAAATGAACTCATCGAACAAATTGAATGTTCACCACCTTGGTTGCAATCATCTACTTTTTCCTTGTCATGAAATTAATAGAGAGTTGTGTACAGTCAATCATGCTGAGTTGAGGGGGCAAAACCCTGTGTCGCGGTAGTTAAAAACACCATGACAGTAGAAGCGTGTTTTTGCCTTCAGATCCATGAAGCCATTCGATTCTGATTCTTGCCTCCGGCTCCCTGCCTGATTATCCAAGTCGTTTGTCACTGTCTGGAATTGGCTGACGTAAATTTAAGCGTCTTGTCGTTTCAATGTTATCTTGATTAAGCGAATCCATTCTTTTCAGTGGTTTGGAAACTTGGTGACAATGAAATGGTGGAATGATATCTGGCTAAATGAAGGGTTTGCCAATTATGTCGAGATGCTGGGAACAAATGATGTCAACAAGGACTTTAAAGTAGTAAGTCGAGGTTTCCTTTGGGGTTTTCAGATAAACATCTTTCAGATTAGTACGTAAGAGAACTGATATGACCAACTGAACAAGTATTCTGATTTCCATTGTCTAACACAGGTCCCCGCCATCCGCAAAAGAGCTTGAATGATTGACCCTATGATACTGGAGTTCTGTGCTCCTACGTATTGTCTGACTTGTTGTATATCCGAAGCACCTAGCTTATGCAGTATTGAATCCTTTAGGAGTGATGTCCGAAGCACCTTCTTATCGATTCTCTTATCTCCCACTATATTTAAACCAATTATCAAATGCGTTGATTGTTAAGAATACATTTCAAGCAAACTGCTTGCAATATTTTCAGTTTTCCTTTTGCCTGTACCATTTCCAAACTGGAATTTACCGACAATTGCTAAAAAGGATGATTAAATGGGCAATTTCAAACTGTTCCAGTGTCTTGATGGGACAGACTTGTCATGGTGCTTCACTAGCAGTGCTCTGACACGTGATTAAAAGCCTTTAATGCTTCATAAGCTTCAGAGATATGCCGGGCGAAGTCTAGCTAGAAATCAAGAATAGGCCTCTTTCTTGTGCAGCCTATAAAAAGCGACCGCGTTGAAAGTTAAAGGCTTATAATGTTCAGGCAAAAAGATGCAATGTTTGTTTTGGAGACTGTTTCCAACAAAAGGAAATTATATTTGAGCCTAGGGTCATTTTTCAAGGAAAATTAACTTGCTTGATTTCTTGTAGAGATCTGTCATAAAAGGTTTACTATTGACCACATTAGAAATGTTTTGCCAGGAGGTTTTAAACATCTACTTTGTAGAGTCGATGGAAATCAAAACCGCGTTTGTTTAAAGATCAGCTTAAATGACCACAAAGAACTACTCATGGGTTGATGTTTTAATTGCAGATGCTTGTATTAAACACAGCTTGTGTCATTAAGGAGTTCAAAAAGAAAGAAATTTATACAAATACACGCACTTAGAATGGGGCGCAACTGTTAGCCGCGATTAAAGTAAATCGATGCAGGCTTATTCAGAGTACTTGTTTTGGTGATAAAGTACGAGTCTTTGCAACTAGACAAGAAGGGTGTTATGTAGATGTGGTAGCGGACTTCCCTGGGAGACACAAAAAGACTTCCCTGGGGCACTTTCACCTGGAGGGAGAAGAACTATGCAATCTCATTTGTTCGTAACTTGCTTAATTTCGTCTTACAATTGACAATATTCAAGCACTTAAAGGCAGGAGAAAAATTTGATTTGATAGCCACATCGCGGTGTCGCTAAAGAAGACGTAGCCAAATCGACTGATTGAACATAAGGAAATGCGCGTGTCATTTTAGTGATTCTGAATCCTTTCCTTCTATGTTTGAAATTGTTCTATTTCTTTCTGCAATGCTTTAAAGTTCGTTTGGTCCTAATAGAATTAATGACCAGCCATGGATTTATAGGAGGGGGGGGGGGGGAATTTAAGAGATGTTAAATAAAGAGAGGAGGTTCTAGGGAGGGCAAATTTAAGGGGGGGGGGGCAAATTTAAGAGATGTTAAATAAAGAGAAGAGGTTCTAGGGAAGAAGGAAAAAGGAGCTAGCAGGAGGTTTACTGAAATGTGTAGGCTGAAGGGAAGGATGAATTTGTATTTATTTTATTTCTACCTTGCTTTCAAAGGTAGTTTTCAAGAAACTGAGAAAGCTTAAGCTTGACGAGCAGTGCTCTGGTCCTTCCTCTCCATGTGACCTCGTGATGCTTCATGTCTGGAATTACAGAGAGCTGGCAACTCTCCTCTCTCTGGCCGAATGTTTGGTCATGCCAGGGACTAGAACCACTGAGCCATCCTCACAATTTTGAAGTAGAATCAAGTATGAAGTGGAAGCTAAGGGAGAAATAGTTGCTGTGCTCGATTTCTGCAAAATGCAAAATATATGTTTCTTACATTTATTATCTTAATGCTTATGTATGTATCTTATTTTCATTGGCAGCTTGACCTCCAAGTTCCAACTGGCTGGCAAGCGGCGGTTGCATTGGACAGTCTGAAGAATTCCCACCCGATTGATCAGGATGTCTCAAAGCCTTCGGAAATCGATGAACTCTTCGATGCAATCTCATACAACAAGGTACGCTTTGGACATGTAATGCATTCTATAAATGCTAATTCTAATATTCCTTATTTTTGTAGAAGCATAAAAAGTAATAAAGGAACGGCGTAAATTCTATGTCGTAGAATTAAATATGCTTTAGCAATTGAATAAAAAAAGATAGGGAAAAGAAAAAATATAGTTCAGCTGCCGAAATCTTTTTTAATTATTCAAAAAAGATAAAGTAATTCTCTTATAAATTTATAGTTTCTTGCTTCGATATGTCTATTTCATTGGCACAAATTCATCTATCTTTGGACAGGCAGACTTGATTCAAACTTTCAAAAAGCTTACCACATCTCATATGTTTTTGTTCTAATGTAGACATGAAATTCTACTTCAAGACATAAAGAAGAACTTTCAATAAGCTTCTACACGCAAAATTTACGTACCAAGGCAATATATCACCAATACACTTTGAGCCTTCTCTGTTTGACTTCTTTAACATGTAACATTTTACTTTCAGTTACAGAATAGAATTTAGAACCAGTTACTGATATAGATTTTTTACTAAAGGGAGCAGCTCTTCTCAGGATGTTGAAAGCCTTTCTAGGCAATGACTTTTTTAAAGGAGTTAGAGTGAGTATAGATCTTTTTCTTCTAACCAACTTTTTGAACAAGCGCTTTGTGGTACAAGCGTCATGTGTGAAATATCTTTTTATTCATTCCTTTCTCTGTGGCAGCCAACTTTGTATTGCATGGTTTTGATTCAGAAAATTGTCTCTAATTTTCCTCAAATTGAAGCAGCCGATAAAGCAAGCTCGTTGAAAAGAGCTTTTCTGTTAATGATATTGGTTTTGATGATATTTAAGCAATTGATAATGCAAGCTATGACAGCACAGAATACTTTTTGCTCAGGATTATATTCAAACGCACAAATTTGGCAATGCAGAGACGGATGACCTGTGGCAACACCTTAAAAAGGTATGACTATTTTTACCTCTTAAGTATATACAACAGCCAAACTGGTTCCGGGGGGGGGGGGGCCTGTATTCAACCGCTTCAACCGCTTTTAAAGCTAATCTCACCATGAGTGGGGCCAATGAGAGAAATGAGGCCATCTAATCAGCATCCAGAAACCCCCCTGTTTTAGTATTTCCTCAACTGATCGTTACTAGCGTAATATCAAGAACATGTTTATGCTATGAAAATGTAGGCATCGAAAATTATCCGTTTAGTCTGCTTGGAAATGAATGTAGAAAAATTCTCAAAAGAATTGGCAAGCATGCATGTCTTGTGTCATAACTATTGAAATGGCACACAGGCATTACGAAGTTCTTCTACCTCTAAGGGTGTTCTTTATCACCACAGTTTGCAAAAAGTATACCTCAATATAGTTTCAAAACTCTATCCACAGGCTGATCACACACATAAGCTGAATATTAAAAACATAATGGACACATGGTCCAAGCAAAGTGGCTTTCCAGTCGTAACAGTGGCGAGGGATGGCGGTGACTTGGTTCTTACGCAGAAGTCATTCCTCCTGGCGAAGGCAGAAAGCAATATAGTAAGTGCCGGTGATGATGGAGAAGAAGAGGACGGAGAAGAAGAAGAGGAAGAAGCGCCCAAAGAGTGAGTCATAACTTGCTGCTTTCCAAAGTGCAACATCTTCACCATTATCATTTGCTTTATTTAACTCCATTGCTAGTTATTCAGTTACACTCACTGGACCGTAGCATTATCCATCCATTTCAAACAATTTGTTTTGACCCTTTCCGTCTCTAGTATGTAAAAAAGAAAATTGGGCCTCAAGTCGCAAACAATAAATCTAGTTAAGATTACCACATTTTTAGTTCAATTTTCTAGACCACAGGCTTACAAAGAATAAATACATAAAATGCACCTTTTACTTGATGGTTCAATTCTTTTGTAGCCTCCATTGGCACATCCCGTTCACATTTTTCTCTGATGTCGAGCCAAAATCTGTGAAATCTGTTTGGATGAACAACGAAACAAGTAAGAGAAATCAATCTTCTTTAATCTTGTTTTTGAGTCAAGGCTTTCTCTTTAGTAAGGCGTGTGTGTTTGAGATCCTACAAAACCTAACCTGATTATCTTATTTCAAGCATTTTGATGCTAATATGAAGTCTCATCTCTAGATCAGAATAGTTTGTGAACAAAAAAGTGAATGCCGTCATATCTAATAAAAGATTTGATCCGGTTTATGGAGCATTCAGTAGTTCTATCATTAAAACAATGAGCAAATCAGTTAAATTGATACTTGATTCAAGTTCTGTTGGGAAAATGTAGGGGGCCTAGGATGAACAAAGTTCAAGTTAAAGAACCCGCAATGGCTGAAATATCCTTCTGATTTACGCCGGTGCTTCTGATTTACGTCGGTGCTTCTGAATTACGCCGGTACTTTTGACTTACGCCGGTACTTCTGACTTACGCCGGTACTTTTGACTTACGCCGGTACTTTTGACTTACGCCTGTACTTTTGACTTACGCCGGTACTTTTGACTTACGCCGGTACTTTTGACTTACGCCGGTACTTTTGACTTACGCCGGTACTTTTGACTTACGCCGGTGCTTATGCTCTACGCCGGTGCTTATGCTCTACGCCGGTGCTTATGCTTTACGCCGGTACTTTTGACTTACGCCGGTACTTTTGACTTACGCCGGTGCTTCTGATTTACGCCGGTACTTTTGATTTACGCCGGTACTTTTGATTTATGGTGATTCTAATTTGTACGCTACTACATTCTAGTAGCACTACCAAAATGAAATTGCATACTTTTGATTGAAGGAGTAAGGATCCCAGCCCCACAAGATTTCAAGTGGTTGAAAGGAAACGCAGACAATGAAGGCTACTATGTTGTGAATTACGACGACTCTACTTGGCGAAGTTTGGCGAGGCAGTTGAAGAAAAACCACGAAGTAATTGGAGTTATTTCCGAATTTCGACTTTTGCCCGCTTTTGATTTCGGATCTTTCACACTTGCAGCCAGTTTAATGGGAATGTAGAACTGCCTATTGAGGTTGATGAAGTTGTTCATTGTCCTGCTTTCAAGCCGTAAATGTTGTTTCTTATAATATAATAGACGCATGACGCGTATTTCTTGTTACATTATTTGGCACGTTTTCATTCTTTATCTTGGTGTTTTGTTTTACTATGAATTTAAGCTAATTTTGTAAATTTCTGCTTCTTATTTGGATGTATACTTAAAAAGGTATGTCTTTGCGTGAAACTGACTATACCGAATGACTTTTTAGGTTATTCCCCCCGTCGATAGAGCTGGGTTGATTCACGATGCCTTCAAGCTAGCATGGTAAAGCACACCACTTTCTTGATCCTTCTTTTATGCAATACATCTCATTGTCAAACTTCCAATGACTATCACCAGCATTCACTAGCACGCTTTCAGCTTGCATTTAGATTCTAGGTCTGCTTCTGTCTAACGTTTCTTTGCGTTCAGTTACTCTGTTGGTTCACACTGGGCTAGAAATGGCACTGCGTACCATGCCAAACGATTGCGTAATGATAAGCATTGATATTGAAAACATTTAGATGCATCTCTAAGAATAACCCGTCCTTTAGTTTGCTTTGTCGTTAACCTTGTCTAAACTCTTTACAGTGATGGCATTATAGACCCACTGATACCCTTGAAGCTCACAAGGTACCTTAAAAAGGAGAAGCACTACATTCCATGGGCAATGACTAGGGCCAAACTCGACTGCATGACGATATTATTGTCAGACAAAAAGATCAAAAAGATGTACAAGGTATGATTTCTCGTCAGGACTTAACTGCTATGTGCACCTGGATGTTTATTTAAATTTACTGATTGAAACATTTCCTTCTCCTTAATATCACTTGTACCAGTATTAGTTATATTCCACGCTCCGACTAACACGCGACTGCTTACTTCTATAGAAATATTTCTGGCATCTGCAGTCCCATCTAGTCGACACCTCGATGCTTGATGCTACAAAAAAGGCACCAAAAGACCCATTTGAAGTGTAAGTTGTTTTCACGAACTGAACAGGGCATTGCAAGCTTGAGAACAGACTGTTGTGTTATGCAATATCTAACCTTACACTAGAGAAGACATCTGAATCAAAGGAGGCACAGAGAGAGAAGGCGCAAATCTTTTTTTGACCTGCAAGAGCCCTGGAAAATTGTTCAAACAAGAGCCAGCCTGCCTGGACTCAAAAAGAGAATCTACATGGTGCCCTCGGGCGCCACCTAATCGAATCTTTGACGGCTTTTTGCAATTTTCCTTCTAGTTGGTAAAGAGGCAAAAACTGCTTTTTCTTAATTAAAAAACCTTCAAAGAAGGTGCCATTTTCCCTGTCTTCTTAAGTTAATGACATCAATTTTCATGAAAAGTTCCAAGTTTAAAGGAATAATCTTCGTATGTATGATGTTCAATTTTAATTTATAGTTAATTCATTAACTTGGTCAAAGTCTCGTCAGAAGTTAAATCGCTGCCCTTCAAATTAACTTACTTGTGCTCAGTAAACGTCCTTTTAAATGACATTTTCTGCAAAAAGTGCGCTTTATACATTGTCAAATACTATTAACGGTGAACTTTGCACCTCTTTCTCTAATTGAAAGGCAATTTCACTTTCAATTTCGCTAAGCTTATTCCAAAATTCCCATTTTCTTAACATTAATGGTGTTTCAGGTACAGCTTGAAATTACATGCCAAGTGAAATTATATGACGTGCTTGAAAAGTAGAGCCTTCGCAATTATCATCACCGCTCTTTTGCTTAAACTTTGAAGAACCAAGTTTGTTTCTGGAGAAACGTTTAAGAATTTTGACACTCTATCAGAACCAAAACAAGCCTAAAAGTAAGCACAAGATAACAATTTTGCGGGGCGGCATAGCCTGCTCTCAGTAACAGATAACTTGCTTGGGAGGAGATTTTTGTCTCGTCGAGTCCCGTGTTTTCGATTGGATTCGATTGATTGGCGTCAGCAAATTTATGATGATGTTTGTATTCGTCGATTTACGCCACAAAAACCCGTTTACTTGAAAAGACTTTCTTGACATCTCCTTTATTTATTTGGCAGGTTCCAAAGGTTCGATACATTCTCCTTTGTGATGAAATATGGTTTTAGAAAGGACTTCAAAGAGAAGCTTCAGGATTTGTTTCAAGACATCAAGAGCAACCAAACGTAAGCTTTCGCTAGCTACTATCAGGTTAAAGAAAGCAGGAAATAAACTTTTCTAGAAAATATCCTACTTTTCCTGGAAAAAGGCCTTACCCTGCTATTTTATACTACAACATGTTTCTGCTGTACAATTTTTAGATTTTGTTTTTAAGTTCAAAATAGCTTTTATCAAGTTCTTTATTGTTTAGCAAAGCTGTGCTCCTTCTCAGGAGATTAGAATATGAAGGTTGCTTCTTAAGAAAAGGCTGCTTCGTGGCGTCAGCTGTATCACGTGGTTTTGTATTTGAAGGACATCAAGCTTGCCTGCCGAACTGAGGGCTTTGGCAATGGTGTTTGGCTCGGATCCAAAAGATGACGACGATTTCGACTTTCTTTGGCAATCATACGTTAACACTCCACTGGATGCAGAACGGAGATTCATCATGAAAGCATTTTCTAGAGTAAAGGACAAGAAGAAGCTTCAAGTGTTAGTGCTTTATAGTATTGTTTTGCCATACATAGACAGACTTTGATAAAAACAGATGCATCAAAGCTGACGGGGAAATGGCTTAGGTGGTGTAAATAGCTATAAAAATAGCATCCATAGAATAGCTTAACAAGAAAAGAAACTTTAATCAGGGGATAAAGATAAAATCTTTTAGGCCTCTAGTAACAGAAGTCTCTAGGAGGCTCTTGTAAACCAACGGGTCAAAATCTGAAGTGACGTAATTATTGGCATTCTTCAATGTATCTCATTCAACTTAGCTGATAGTGAGCTGCAATTTCAAGTTTGGAGGCTATGACGTCACGTAACTTTGTTTTCATGAATATGTTCGTATAGACTCGTTAGAATTTCTCTTCTCTGAACCTAGAATTTTAGATTCATCACTTGACTTAAAGAAGGTGAGAGTCCAAGACACAATCCCTCTAATGATGACTCTTGTTAAACTTGGTGGACGAAAGCAAGTTTGGCAATTTATTGAGAAGAATTTCGATGGACTAGCTAAAAGGTATTTACGAAAGCTTTCTATTTACCATAACTGGTTTCTTTTTCGTTCTAGATCATTATAAATCTAAAGGCATCTTAGCAAGTAATATCTTTTACTTGAAGTGAAATGATTTTTTTAACCAAAAAAGGCTGCTAACTTAATTTAAAACACGCCTGTTAAAGTTTTCGACAAGCGCTCTTATCTTCCAACACTAGATTCAGTTTTCAAAATAACAGAATTTTTTTCAAAAATAGATCACTGGTATGTTGTAGAAATAAAGTGCAGCTTAATACGATAATTTTTACGCATAATCATTAACATAACATTAAAGCAAGGAAGGGTTTGGTCAATGGAGGCAAAAGCAGTTGAAATCCAGCCTTATCGAGCTTGCTTAAGATGCTGATAATATAAAATGACTGAATTTGTTTCAAATATTATCGCAGATACGGAGGTAGATATCAACTTGGCTCTCTGGTTGCAGAAGTTGCCGGAGGATTTTATAAAAAGAAAGATTATGAGCAGGTACTTTTAAACCATAGATTTCAACTTGATATCGAGCAGATTCAAATCAATTTCCTCTGAATATTCATGTAGCTCTCAATATTGCGAAGCTTGAAACTATCATGAACAGTGATACTCGTAACATAAGTGCATGGGCGCTTTGTTTTGCCAATGTCTACATTTTTTGAAATGTAACTCTGCAGAACGCCTTGTTTCAGCATAATAAAATAATTGACATATGTTTTGCATCGTTCTTTTAGTTGCCTAAACTCTAGGGGTTTATCCTATCGCAATTTATCTTCCTAAATGAAGAGGAAAAAACAGAGAAAGGTCTACTCATGCAAACGTGTTTGATTGCTATATTTTAAAAATAGCCTCTTTGCATCCGTAAAAAGGCATGTAACCAATATTTTTAACGTTGCACAGGTTAAGAAGTTCATAAGCACACACAGTCTTGGTGAAAAGGGATCGAGAACAGAGAAGCAGGTTCTTGAGAAAATGAAGAATAATATAGAGAAGCACAGTTCCAGCATTACGAACAAAAAGTCAGAGAAAATTGACAATTGGATAAAGAAAGAGTTAAAAAAGATGCAAGGAAAACAGGACATTAACTGGTAGTTAGGCTAAATTATTATTTAACAAATACTGAAATAACATATAAATTTTGCTTTTATGCAAAGTAGCATAAAAAGGGGGGATATATCTGCGCATGACAACTTTATTGATGCAGTTAGTATATGTCAAAGGAATGTATCAAATTAGTGTCCTAAATATCTGAATAAATTGCTGTGCAATATACAATAATCGACCAGCTAAGCATATTGGCCGTTATACTATCTTATGTGCATTTGTTTTATTGAAATTTCTATGAGAAGAGCAATTACTAAGCTATTTCAAATATTTTATCATCTTTTAAATATGTTTACTATAAATATTTTTGCTATTTTACCCTTTGCATAACAATTAATTGTTTGATAAGGGAAGATTGAGGATGGCACTAACGAAAATGCAAGGCCATCAGTGTTTTTATGTCCGAAGTATATCTAACCAGAAAGGGGATTGATTATGACTCGATGAAGTACTTATCTATTTTCAAGCTTTGGGCAATTTAAGGCAAAACTTTTACAACTGTGCCTGTTTTGAAGGACTTGATTCTGTAATGACATAGCTCACTCTTGGTACTTACAACTATTTTCCAATCAAACGACTCTTAATCACTCTCACCTCATTGAATAGATGTTTATGTGAATTTCACGCTTTGACTAAACGTTCAGGCAAAATTTGCATTGAATTTAAACGTTATAGTAATGCTACTAGAAAGATGCTTTTTCAAGCATTGGAACTCACCTTCCCTGTACATTTAGTCATTTTTAGTTTAACTTTATTTACTTTCGATTGATTTTACATCCTCCTCATGCTAGCTATTCTCAAATTGCTGCAACTCCAGAATTGATGAAAAACAATCTACAATTTCAATTTTGTAGTCTTGTCGTAACATGTCATGACAAATTCAAGCCCCTCATTGTCTTTTTTATTCTTTGAGTGTTTTAGTACCCCAAATTTTAACTTTGTAATTCAATTGTAATTCATTTCAAGACCCAATGATACAGAAGCTACTCGATTCATGAGCCGATTTCAATACAAGATTCGTAATCATTGCAATTGGATTTGCCTTAGTAAAAAACACCAAAAAACATCTTTTCCAACACTAAATAAAAATTCGCTAAATAATGTTCAATATTTAAATGCAAAGCGACAGGCCTTTGACATTCAATGCATCGCCTTAAGCAATGTATCTTTTCAATCTACCAATAAATCCAAAAGATCTTTCCAATTAAACGATTTAACGTTTATTGAATTAATTTTAATGAATAACCTTTCTACGAGTACCTTTGAATTGCAACCACAGCATCCAAGCAGGAAAATGTCGAAGCTCTACCAATGAGTGGAATCAGGATTCGTATACTTAACGTACTTTCTTTCTTTCGGTCTTCCTCAGGGCTTGAATAATACTGATTGAATCACTACTAGCCTGGTGGATAGCAAACATTTAGAGCATAAAAGGGTTTGGTTATTTAAAGTGCGCAAAATGGTCCAAAGACTGATTCAAGGATGTTTCAATGGAGATGGATTTTGTCGCAGGCCAGCGAGAGTATGGATTGAAGATATCAAAGAATTAATAGGCCGGAAATTACAAGAAGAAAACTGGCGAAGTGGAGATCGTGAAAGATTGAAATCGTTAGACATTGAGAAAAATGTCAAGGTATGGGCTCAACAGCGGTCTTACTAGCTAAGCTTTAGACGATTATGGTGACTAAATGTATTTCTTTGTGTTTAAATGGGACCTGGCATACCGAAGCTTGAGTTCTTCCTCTCGAATTGAGAACATGAGAAGTATGGACTGAAAATATTTTCTAAATAGAATCTCTCAAGATACGAGAGTGGTCCTCATCAATAGTGGTAAATGGTTCAAAATTTCCACGAGGAAACTGCGAGGGAAAGAAAGAAAATCGATCGACATTACCCAAGGAGCTTTGCCGTCAATCCCATGCTGCTTTGTGCTCGCGCGAAAAACAAAGGACGTTCACAAATTCAGTTCATTGCATTCTCTTCCACGTTGAGAGCTCAAAATGGCGTCTTCACCTGGTTCCTTTCATCCAAGTAAGTCCTTGGTAGATCTAGCAGGTAGGCATGCTACGTTCACACCAAGCAAGGATTTGTATGCCAATGCGTTCGTCAAAAACATGGAAGAGTATTCTGCCATGTACAAACGTTCGCTTGATGATCCTGAAGGGTTCTGGGGGGATATAGCCAAGGAGTTCTACTGGGAGCAACGGTACACGGGTGACTTCATGAAATATAATTTCGACGTTTCGTCCGGGCCTATTAGCGTCAAATTCATGGAAGGTGCAAAAACAAACATTTGCTACAATGCTTTGGATAGAAATGTGAAAGAGAAAAAGATGGGGGACAGAATTGCTTACTACTGGTATGTTATTGTTAGCAATTCCCTTCCTAGTTTTGTTCCGTTAATTAGTGCGCGCACAACTAAAATAACTATTATCAGTTATGCAGATAAATTAAAGTTCGCTTGAAGCGGGCATGAAATATAGCGTGTTGATTGTCTTATGAAAGTTTAGTCTTATGACAGGTATCTTGTTCGAGGAACCGTTTTAACAGGGAGAGCCATTGTTCCTTTGAAAGTTCAAAGTTCGGACCATAGTCGGGAAGTACGGAACTTAGCAGCATGACATGAACGTGCTAAAATAAATCAAGTTTTGAGAATGCTGGATCCAGGAAATGACCCAAAATTTGCTTGCAAACTCAAGCAATGCCCTGAGATTGATTCTTGAAGCTTCTTTGCAAACTTGCTCTAGCTACATTGAGTTTTTTTATCAATAAGTTTTGCCAATTTTTCCTAGTCAGCAAAATTTAATGGGATTTAATTTTATAGATTTAGTAGGCGCATTTCAATAGAATAATTGTCAAATTTTAATTTGCACTGGCTCCCAAACAATCCTGATTTTTCAAATTTTTTTGAAGATTTGGAATGGAATGAAATTCCAGATATTTTCCTTTGTAAACAACATTTTGTGTATTTTTCATAAAATCTCTAGTATATACATAGGAGGAAAATCTCAGCAGGTCAATTGAAGTCAATGTGTTCAGCTTGGATAGACTTGCCACAAAGCCATCATATTCCCATGAAAGAGAGAGGATGAAACTGGCACTTGCTTTCAGATTTTTTCACCCATTATAGAAGTGGTTTGATTTTATAAGATTTCAGTTTGATGTTTAGTCTGCTAATAATTTTTTATTTGAAATGATCTTATCAAGAAAAGTATTTTTCTAGGGAAGGTAATGATGCTGGTGACAGTTGCAAGATCACTTATGGCAAGCTGCTTCAAAAAGTTTGCCAGTTTTCAAATGTTTTGAAAAGTGTAGGTGAGCAATCATTGAGAATCAGTTCATCCTTGCCTTCATTGCCATTTGCATAGTTTTTTTGAAGTTCTAATTTATTGTAAGAGCAGAATTTTGCTGCTTTGTTCAAGGTGAAAAACTCAACATGTCTATTTTGTTAAATATGTTTTACCATTAGTAAATAACTTTGAGAAATTTATACTGCTTTGAAGAATAAAGAGTTGGTAACTGAAGCCCAAAATTGGTAAAACCGTAACCTCACTTCAAATCAAGTCCTGGTCAGTCTCATTTCTTCTAGCAAATTCTCAAACCTGCCTTTGAATCCCCACAGTGCTGCTTGTATTGAACAACAACCTCTAAGTTAGAAAGCTTGCTTGCGTGTGACATACCACTTGTTTAATTGCCAGGAGTGAGCAAGGGAGACAGAGTGGCAATTTACATGCCAATGACAGTTGAAATTGTTGTTGCCCTGCTGGCATGTGCAAGAATTGGTGCTGTCCACTCAGTTGTGGTATTTGCAATTTCTACTTTTGGAAAGCTCATGAATAGTTCTGAAATTTCCTATTCTTCATACACATGCTCTACAAAGGCTCTTTAGACTTGGCTAATGATATTTATCTAAAGGTTGTTTAAAGAAAATTAAAAAACATTTTCAAAAGTACATACATACTTTTAAAATTTCATCTTTTGTTCTTGTGAACTTGAAAGTTTTGTGTTTTGATTTTCTTTACTTAGATTGCAATTTATGATACTGTAGTTAAGACATATGGATCTATCCAACATACTTCAATATATAGTTTCTGGTGTGTTTAAGGTTACTGAGAAGCTAAGTTTTGCATTGCTTGAAGACCATTCACAAATTCACATTGAATAAATATGTTTTCTAGTTTGCTGGGTATTCAGCTGATTCACTTGCAGAGAGGATGATTGATGGCCAGTGTACAGTTCTCGTAACTGCAGGTGTGTCACTGGTCTTATGACTTTTTTGTAGAAATATGTTTATTGGTGCCACTGGAAAAGCATTCAATTCTTATGTCAACAATTGCCATTGTTTCGCTATGATTATTGGTTGCTTTTCTTGTTTGTCGCAGTACATTGTGGCCCTTGCGGGGCAGGCAGCACTAGTTTGGTTGTCTGCTTATCTTTTGCCACATACATAAACTGGGTTGCCATGGGAGAGCAAATTGAAATGACTTGCTCTCTGCGATTGATCCAAACATGTTTCATTTAATTAATTGTGAAATACTTGCCTTATGTCTTGGAACCTTACTCAACACAATCTCAATTTGTTCTGATCTTGTTCATATATATATCGCAAATTCCAAGCTTCCAATCCTGTTTGAATGTTTAGCGGATTCCTCTTGATATTTTGCCTGTCCTCAAGATGGTCATTTTAGGCCTACTGGTCAAACTTCTTTTCTATTGATTTTGACAGATGGATTCTACAGAGGGGCCAAACTGGTCAAGTTGAAGGAAATTGCAGACAATGCTTTACGCGAATGCAAAGAATCGTAAGAAAATGTTTTTTGGTGCCCTAGATAGATTAAAGTAAACAAATTCTTATTTGGGATGGAGTGATACGCTATTCAGACAGTATGCCTAGGGCTGAGAGATTAAATTGAGATTCCATCATTGTGTTTATGAACTGGAAGTCTGGAAATGTTTCAAAGTCAGAACTCTTTATAAATCCAAAAATTTAAATGCTTTAATTTTAGGGATGAATTACATGGTCTAGGGAAGGTAAAATGGTCAGATGCCATATCAGTTGGATTATAAACTTATTCTCGTGACTGGATGTCCGGAATTTGTTGTTGACTGGCATGAAGTCATACGAAAGTATTACAAAAGGTTTTCCTTGCAACTGTGCGCGCTATAGAACTCAATTTTTTTAGAAAATAAATCAGTGAACCTATTTTGGAGCGTAAATCTCATGTATTCGCTACCCCACGGTTGAAATCACTGCACTCAATGTCCCTTTTCAATTATGAATGTTCAGACGTTAAGAAGGACCAGTCCGTGATGAAGTTATGGCGATTTCTATTCTGCGGATAAATTGTTTCCTAAAAACCAATGGTGTGGTGATAAATTAAACTGCTGAAATGCTGGGAGAGAAAAATCCTCTAGAAAAGCGAGTTATGATCGTATGCCGAATTGCATCGCGACAAACCAAGCTGGTTTCCTGTCTCCAAGAACATCTCATGTGCTCGATATTAGTATATATAGGTACCAGTGAAAGTAGCAAATACGGAACTCTTCCAAATGTAGTTAAAAAGTCGCTTCTTTGTTATCATTGGAATGATCTTGTTGTTTGGCTAATCATTCAAGGAAATATTCTTTCATCTTCATGTCTTACATCATCTTGGACGCCACAAGATGTCCCTTCGCACGGGACTTTATTGGCATGATATGCTTTATTAATCAGGTTTTGACCATATCTGGATCATTATGATCAAAGCAATGTCCGGTTCTTTGATTATAATTGACATCTTCCGGCTAACCCATACAGAACAGAGTAAATATTGATAGAAAAAGGTGAAAGATCAATCTATGGAGCACAGATGCTTCTCGAGCAGCGCATAGGCCCTTCCTCTTGGTGTCAAATGTGCACACTGTGTATGTCAGTTTCACCAAATCTGATCTGGTTCCGAGCTCCTCGAGCCCCATGACAAATCGGCTGAACGTCAGCTTCATGGTGTCTTGTTTCGTGTTTTAGGGGACTGTCTGTAAAAAGATGCATTGTTCTGAGGCATGTGAGTGAGGCCGACTCGAATGAGTCAAATGGAGGCGAGGCTAATGGGGACAGCCCCAGTGCTAAAAGGCCCTGCAAGGGATTTCTGGTTAGTTAGTCAATCGAGTAATTCAATGAACACCGACTGTTACTGCTCACCGACGCTTTTTATGTCTTTAATTTATATCATATTTCATGGATTTTGAACCAGGAAGAGCGTTGACTCTTGTTTTCAAGAAAAACGTCTCTTCCAGAAAGAGTGCTAGGTACATAGATTTCTTCATGAAGCCGACAATCATGAAGCTGGAAGATAAAAGAACTGTATTTCTTTTCTGTATTTTTTGTTTCTGTTTTTATAACTTTTAGGTAGGGGGGGAGGGGATGTTCGATTGATCATATATATGACATTGTGGGTGGATTTTGTATTTGACAGCGCATTAAGAATTGTGAATCTATTCATCACCAGGCCCCGTGGAATGCTGGTATAGACAGCTGGTGGCAGGACTTGATGAGCGATGCCAGCGACGAATGCGAACCGGAATGGATGGATGCCGAGGACCCTTTGTTCATTCTCTACACAAGGTCAGACCCAAGAATCTGCTTTTTCATTGCGACCTGCTTTCGTTCTACTTGTTACTTTATGAGTAAGTGGGGATTTTGCGTAGAAGATCGAGTGTTAACTATTGTTCGGCTCACTGCACTGTGCTAAAATGATATATTTGCCTCCTGTTTACTTAGCAACGAGTACCTACTTCTGAGGCTAAAATCTGAATTATGTAAGTGATCCATGTCAGATCCCCCTCCCTCCATTCAACGAGCACTTTTCTTGCAATCTGAAGTACTTTAACCCCAGCTATATCAGAGTTGTGCATTGTGTACAGCATGCTATTTTTTAGAAAGAAAACAACTTGCTCCTGATTTGTACAAAAATATAATTTATCTTTATTGTTTCATTTTAATATCAGACCCCACTTCCTTGTGTTTTATTTCTAATGTTTTGTGTCATTTTTCGATTTGCTTTGCTGATGCTAATTGTTGATTTCAGTGGCTCAACTGGTAAACCGAAGGGAGTTATGCACACAACAGGAGGGTATATGCTGTATGCAGCAACAACATTCAAGTAAGCAGTGCTTTTTGACTTTGACAAATCTGGTTGATGACGTAGCTTTGTGATTCTGCTACTCATATATGAACTCTTGCCATTCGTAAATTTTGATCCATCTTCAGTGGCAATAAGGAAGGTTACGTTTCTAAGTGCTTATGGCATTTCGAGAGCACAGACACGTGAACATACATAGAAGAACAGGCTCTACGCTCTAGTTGCAACTGTCATTCATGAGCTGTCACTGTTTGTGGTATTCCTCTACCATTGCTGAAAGAAGATCTGCTTAATCCCGTTGTCATGGCCAGGATTATGTTTCTTTCGTTAGGTTATATGTCATTCTCAAGCACTAAGTTCGTCGCCCAACGGTCAGTTATTTCATTGAACCTCCAGTCTCTTTGCCTAAGTGGGACAAGGAGTCAAGTAGGCCTTCTAAGATATAGCTATAAAGCCTATAGAGACTTGTTTATAAAGCTCAAAGTTAACTAGGGGTGTACCGGATCAGGATTTTCAGAATCCGGCCGGAACCGGATTTACCGGATTTCTTCGTGGAATATCCGGCCGGATTTTACCGGATAATCTGGCCATTTATGGATTTTTCAGTAATAAAAAGTTTTGAGCCGCTTTGCGAAAAAATGTATAGCGAAAAGATCAAAGAGACCTATTCAGGGTTGCCAGATTGAATTTACAAACGAAGGCTAGACTGATGAGCAATTTAAGCCAAAATGCTCATAAAAAGGCCAAATCAAAAACTCTCTCAAGAATCCATCGAGCAGGCACTGGTTATATTTCTACGCTTGTTGCTTGTTAGATAATTTCTTAACTTAGATAAGAATCCTACTTTTTTCCAAAACCCTTTTTTTCCAAAATTTAGGTTAGGTGATAAAATTTGAAATTTGGTTAACACTTTGCAGTTAACTACTAATTATTCCATGAATGTAAAAATTACTCATTAATTTTAGACGTTCTGTTGAAAAGGCCAACAAGGTCAAATTTAAGTAGTAAGCAAAAAACAATTTCTCCAGGCAATCTAAGTCTAAAAACCAAAAATGAAAAATTTGGCCTAAAAAGCCAATCTGGCAACCCTGGACCAAATTTGTGAATTATATAATCCAGTCTTCCTGTTTCGTGATGACGAGCACTTTCATTTAAAATCTGTTTTCAAGGCACTTGTTTTATCGTCGATCTTGTTTAGTTCTGGAAAATCCATTTTTAATCACTGTATGAAGAGAGTCTGACTTGGTTTTCCAAAGTTTTTTGCAGCTGCACTTTTTAAACAGCCTTTCTCTGCGATATTCTTTTAAAACTTCTGTTTCAACTTATGTTAAGCCTGGTTTCCTTGCCGGAGCCATTTTCTCGGCATGCCACGGCCATTTCAACTTAAATCGAAACACCTCTCCCGGTATCGACACTACTGGCACAGTTAGCGTTATCTCGCGATACTTCAAGCACGATACAACAAGATTCAGACGTTACCATTTGAATCGATGGATGCGGTACCAGGGACATGGCAGATAGAAAGTGGCAGAAAACTGCCGCCGGTCACTTTCCGGCTATAAGTTTCCACTGGAAGCCATTGTTAGGAAAAGGAAAGAGACGCTGAGCGTCCCACATTCTGTTCTAGCTGCAGAACTTGAGAGGTATGTCAACATGCCATGCATACCACGCACGGAAAGTCCTTTTCTTTGGTGGAAGCAGCACAAAACTACCTTCCCCCATATTGCCAAGCTAGCCCAACAATTGTTATCCACGCCAGCATCTAGTGTTTATTCGGAGCGGCTTTTTTCGGAGGCTGGAAACATTTTTGAAGAGAAGCGATCAAGACTTCTTCCAAGGAATGGCGAGAAGTTGCTTTTCTTGCATCACAACCTGGGACGATTGTAGCTTTTTGATGTTGGACTGTTTTTATGTTTGACTGCCGATTGGGACGCTTTTTTTTAACTTTTAAAACTACGTTCAAGTTTGTTCTATTGCTTTTAGTTTTTGTTGTTCTTTGTATTTACACTTTTATAACTTGTTTTCTCTAGAAATTTTCTTAGTTATGATTAAACTTCTGGAAAATCCGGCAGCTGGCCGGATTTCAGAAACAAATCCGGCCGGAACCGGATTTTAAAAAAATCAGCGATCCGGCGCCGGATTATCCGGCCTACCGGATATCCGGTACATCCCTAAAGTTAACACCTGATATGTTCCAGGTACGTCTTCGACTACCACTCGGAAGATGTCTACTGGTGCACTGCTGACGTCGGCTGGATCACTGGTCATTCCTATGTCGTCTATGGCCCATTGGCACATGGCGCCACTAGCTTAATCGTAAGTAGAGATACAGAGACAAAGTACTTTTGAAAGCTGGTTCGATCATTCAATTATGATTAAAGAAATGCCAGCTAAATAGATGTCTCTAGTGAATCACGTTTAGATTTTCAATGACACCTATCATTTGCAAAGCTTTGCTTTTTTTATTTGGTTTTTGTTCCCATTAAACCTTTTAGGGTGTCAGATGAAATCATCCAGTGTATATGTTTGTTTATTATTTGCGTTTTTATTAGATAATATAGGCTTTCCTACGAAACTATCTGTACCGTGTTCATATTTTTAAAGCTTCTTTTAACTTTCCTGTGTTCTTTTCAAATCAGAAATTGTTGTTATTGGTCGTTTTCAGTTCGAAGGCACACCGTTGTATCCCCATGCGGGCAGATGCTGGGAGCTCGTTGAAAAGTACAAGGTTTCCCTCTTCTACACTGCACCTACTGCCATTAGAACATTGATGAAGTTTGGCAAAGAAGTCGTATACAAGTGAGTTATCTATTCGTCTCTCTCTTGACTAGTGTCATCTCAAAAGGTTGTTATTTGTTTAGTCTTAATGTACATGGTCATAGAATTAGAAAAGTGTTATTGTTGAAACTGTGGTTTGAAGACTTTGCAATCGAAGACAAAGTAGATCGTACCGTAAAAACTTTGTTGAGACTTGTTATAATTTAGTGTTTGATTTTGTATTGGATGGTGATTGAAGGGTACAGGGAAAGAGGATGGCAGGGGAGAGGAAGGAGATGGATGTTTGACGAGGGAGAATGGTGAATGAGGGTAGTGATATACACAACAAGGAAGTAGGTTAAAGATTCAAGGAGCTTTAGGCTGCCTCGGCCTTCGAGCTTGTACGATTTATGAAGCACGGTATTTGAACTTACAAGAAGCATTAACATACATTTGTTTGTTGAAAAATAGACTGGTGGACGCAAATGACTCGACAATGTTATTCAAAGGGCAAATGACGTCGCCAGAGCTTCTTCATCATTTAAGGTTTCTTATCCATAGGTATAACCGATCGTCATTGAGAGTTCTTGGAACGGTCGGTGAACCGATCAACCCGGAAGCTTGGCTATGGTACTACAAGTACGTGGGGGAAGAGCGCTGCTCGGTCGTGGATACGTTCTGGCAGACGGAGACGGGTGGTCACATGATCACCGGACTGCCGGGCGTTACGGTGATGAAGCCCGGCTCGGCCAGTTTGCCGTTCTTTGGCATCGTGCCGGCCATTGTCGACGAGGAGGGCAAGGAACTGGAGGGGGAGTGCGACCAAGGCTACCTGGTAAGCACGGCTTGACTGCATTTGATTATGCGGTTGTGGTTGTTTGTAGAAATAGGTGGATTGGGATTACTTTAAGCAGTCTCTTATGTCCTCAGCTTTATGCAATTCTAATTATTCTTGTCAAGACAGCTGGCCATTAGTGGAATCTGGGCGATGTTCTATCAATGTGACATTTTGACTATGAATTTCAAAGCGTAGTAGTCACTTAAACCTCAATCTGGGCTGTGCCTCTATAATTTCCTGTTTATTTAATTTTTTCACATTTTGCTTTTTCATTGACATGCACAGCTCTGTGTATCTTGTATTTCTTTAACTTAGATCGCAAAGTTGTGGCTAAGCTGAGCCATCAATAAAAGTACATAATATGTTAACCTCGCTGGAGCGCTTTGCCTTTGAACACTTCTGTATGACCTTTGCTAAGAAGGAGTCATTCAGCTCTCACTAGTGGACTAACTTTAGTTCGTATACCTAAGACCACCAGTGTAAAAGCCCCGTTTCGTACCAAGCAAATTCGTTTTAGACTGTCTATGAATCCTTTTAGGTTTTCAAAAGGCCCTGGCCTGGCATGATGAGGACATTGTATGGAAATCAGAAGCGCTTTGAAAGCGGCTACTTCTCTAGATTCAAAGGCTACTACTTCGCTGGAGACGGTGAGTTGCGCACCTCTTAAACGTACATGAAATCGCTAAATGTGCTTGTTAAGACGGTTAATTGTATCCTCCGGTTACCATGATCAATAGGCCCTTTATTATTTAGGCTGCCTTGGTACTGCGATGCCTCCGAACGCGACTTGGATTCCTAACATGAGAAAAGTACAGTTACATGTGATCGTGGCTTACCTTCGCAATTTGAATTGAATTTTTTAGTGATAGGTTTATCAAAAAGGGACTTTGTTCCCAAAAGTGAGATCATTGGAAAATATTTAGTTTTAAAAGTAGTTTAATAGTAGAATTCAGCTACCTTCACTTTAAAGAGAGACGTTCAAATGAAGAATGTAGTTCTTTAGTGTTTCTAAAGCAGCTTATTATTTATCAAAACAACATTTGCTTAATCACTAGTTGTTTTGTCGACTCGATGCCTAGAATGTTTGTCTTGAATCCTCATGATCTAGTCTCGTTTTGCACCTAACTGTGTACCTCTCCTGAGCAGTTGGCCATCGCCAAATCGAGACCAGCAGTCATGCTAGCTCAACCTTGTTTCCTCCGCCAGTCATAAGTTATGTTGCACTGATCCCCAGGTGCTAAGCGTGACAAAGATGGCTACTACTGGGTCACCGGGCGCATCGACGACTGCATGAACGTGTCAGGGCATCTGCTGAGCACGGCCCAGATCGAGAGCGCACTCATCGAGCACCAGTCCTTGTCAGAGGCAGCAGTGGTAAGCACGTCGATGCCTCTCGCGTCGATGCCTCTCGCGTCGATTGCACACCCTTACATAAAAACCGTCCATTAGCATGTATCATGTACTAACATTGGTTTATGTTAATCTCTTAGACATTCTGTCAATTTTCGTCGATTTGGTCATTTTGGCCTTTTGTTCTGGGCTTTTATTTAATAGTTTAACATTTGAATGGATCTTCTTCAGGTATCCATGCCACATCCAGTTAAAGGAGAATGCGTCTACTGTTTCGTGTCACTGAAGAATGTAAGTGCTTCTCTTTAGCTTGTTCTATTTTGAGTGTACTTCTCTTTTCAGTGTCTGTTTTGATCTATATTTAATTTTGCTTATTGGTTTTCATATTTGCATTTGCAGGGTGAAAAGTTTGACAACAAGCTCATTACGGCCCTGAAGGAGCGAGGTACCATTTCTAGCTAATTTGAACAATTTTCGAAAGTATTTTCTTTTATTTTGCAAGGTAAAAACAATAACATTTAAGTGCTGCCTGATTTAAGCTAAGCTCAGAATGCGATTCGTACTGAAGTGCTTGCTAATTATCCAGCGGGATTGCGATGATGTATTTAAAATCACCAAATATAGGCTCGGCTACAGACCAGTTTCTTGTTGACAATTCTAACGCGTGTACTCCTAGTCACAGAAAAATGTTCAATCGAGGTTTTTGTTTCAGTGAGACATCGTATTGGTCCGATGGCACAACCCGAGGTTATCCAGAATGCACCGGGATTACCAAAGACGCGGTCAGGCAAAATCATGCGCCGAGTTCTTCGCAAGATTGCGCGAGACGAACGAGACCTAGGCGATATATCGACAATGGCGGATTCTGCAGTTGTTGAAGAACTTTTTCAAAATAGGCCTGTTGTGAATCATTCTTAAGCGCAAGTTCTGCTTGGGTAAACTGCAGAGTATGCCTGAAAGTTCACAAATGTTGTTATTAAATCTTTCCCGGCTTTCGATGGGATTTGACTATTACACATGCACACGTTCCGTAGAGTAGCTTATTTTTCGAATGAGATTACGACGATCAAAGTTTGTATATCTGTTTTTGTTCCTTTGTATTTCTTTGGCTTTCCATGAGCCATTTCCTAAGGTCCCACTTATAACGATGCTGAGAGAATTCACACTTCAGAATGTAAGTGTGTCACAGAATTTCTTTGATATCGAATTCGATTATAAACTTGCAATTCTTGATAATATGAAGTTTTAATAACAACGAGAAAACATTTTCTTTATGATTTCCATTAGAATTTGAGACGGGTGGTAAACCTTGGGCCATCCACATCAAAGCAGACCTTGGAAACCCCTCAACCAAATAAACGTCTGGTGTTTTGACCTGACTAAATTTGAAATGGAGACTTGCAACTTGAAATTAACAACCTAGTCCAGCTTTGTAACAGAGGTCTAGTCGTGAATTATTTTGATTTTGTTCCGCTCTTTTGCTCAAATTCTTCCGTTAAATCTAAACCAGATGTTCACTAGCCCAAACAGTAAAAAAAGTATAATCCTGCCTGTTTTGAATTTTTGGTCTTATCTTAAAACTTTCTTTTATCTGCTCAGTTTTAGGACATTTTGAAGTTTCAGAAAATGCCGGCTGTGATGACTAAAACTGCTCTACAAGGCTCTACGGATCCGATTTACCAACAGTTTTCAATACAGGAATCACTTCCAAGCCAAGAATATTGACAAGAAACGCAAGGATTGATAATAGCTGACTCATCAAGATTCAACTATGGTTTTGTCTAAAAAGGTATAACACAAGCAATTTATGTTCATTTGTTCATGTCAATATTTTCAAAATTAGTCTATTTTAAACCGAGTTTTGAAGATTATCTAATGTAGATTAATTATTTTAAAAATAATATGTTATTTAAGCAAATTGTCTGATTAGAAAACTAATATCTGCACATAGTTTATCACGGCAGAAAAATACGGCACCCCTAAGATACGATGGTATTCCTGGGGGAAACCTTTCTTCTCCCTTTATGAACCTTGTTCAGTTCCTTTTATTCAGCGGAAATTCGCCTTGCTCACAATTAAAAGATAATCTTTTGAGAAAAGTGTTTTCCCTTTAGCTGCTCACCGTTGACACCCATTGCCAAACATCGAAAACTCCTCATTGCTAAACATTGAATTAGGCATGTTTATTTTATTTCCGTGGTCTATGAAACACGTTTCATGCTTTTATAGCCAATGACTTGGGGTCAAACAACTTCGAAAAATAGCTTAATTGGACTAGCTGCAAGTATTGAGATATTTTAACGTCTTGGCAAAAGGCGACCTCTTCATGTCAAAGATGGGGAGAAATAATTCTTTGAAAAAGTATTTAGAGCAACAAACTGTTATTATAGGTCTTTATTTTTTCTCCTAGGCCCACTGTGCTTATGCTACTTGGTCAGGCTTAGGCCCGCGAAGGCGGAATATCAACAGGGCCACCAAAGGGATCGATCTCTTTTGATGCTGTTTATTGGAAGGATTTTCTAGGTGAAATAGCTCTGCAGGTATGTTGTAGGTGAGTTCCTCTTTCCTCAATAAGTTAGCTGTAAGGGCGGAAGGGACTTGATCTGCCTTTACTGGATGATCAAATTTCGGGGATCCTTCGTTGCAATGTTTACAGATCTAATACTACCTACCATGACGCACGAGCCATGCACCTTTTTAAGTGCGCGAAAGCATTGATCTAAAGGACATAGAGATATGCGGTCTGGGAAAACGCCCCGTAGACATAATCACATCGATAATGCATGTTTTTAGAAGGTCCAACGTTACTGCAACCAAAACCGTCTTTGCAGCTCGAAACGCCGATGCCAATAGCGTAATCATCTGGAAAGCACGTAGCGGTGCGATCCCCAATGCAACCTATCCTTGCGATGTGCGTTGTTTTCGGCGGCTTCTCGTTGGGATCGCCCTTTTTAGCGTCGCAAACGTTCGCTAAATTCAAGCCACACCAGCTTTGTCGTAATATCGAAAGATCGCAACTTTTCCCAACAGCTTTCATGAATGTGGCGAAAGTATACTGTTCATCAGGTACAACGCCGAACTGCGTTGAAAATAGTTTGGCCAAGGGCATGTTGCGGCTGTGCGTAAATGGCGCGCAACCTGTGTTACGGCCCGTAAAGCAAACCAGCAGTACGTTGCTAGTAAGCAGTACGTAGCCCATGTTCTTCATGGAGGTCGTTTTTGTGACGTCATAAGCAGTTTTATCGTTGAGTGTCTGGTTCGATGCCCAGTTTTCCGAGATTGGCGACCAGTCGGTTTCCTGGCCTTTAATCCGGGCTACTAGGGTCCAGCCCCCGGCTAATCCGGGCCGTCGGTCTTCGTCTGTGCTGCCTCCTTTGATGAATTCGCACCAGGTCTAGTCAAAATAAGAAAAACGCGTTTAATGCCCCGCACGCCGGGTGTACGACGGTAGACAACATCGCGATGATTTCGAAACCGGTTGGCAGGCCGAACCCTAGTAGCCGTATCTCAGGTATCCGGAGCGTCGTTGATGCGCGAGGCGTCGGGTCGGCGCAATTGCGAGCTGTATTTGGATCGCGTTCTGGTACCGCGTGAAGGGGTTTCCCGACTGTAGACGGAATCGAACGAAGAGTGGTGTTGGGTGTGGTAGTCGGCCATTCACCTTCTGATTTGCATGGCGTGCACTTAATCGGCTCTTTTGGCAGGGGCTATCGCTGCTATAATCACTGCTAATAACTGCATTTGCTTGTTGTAATTTTTTCGTATGCTTTTTTATTTTTATCCTATAGGCCTTAGTTACAAACGCCAGTTGATTCAAGCAATCAAGCCTACTTTAACAACTTCTATTTACATCTTATGCTACAACTGTTCTACTCACAAATAGCCTTTCTTTGATATTTAGTTTGCAAGAAGCAAACCAAACTACAAAATATTGCACCTTAATGGTGTGCTCGCCACCTTAAAGTTGCTATCACCACCTTAAATTAGCCTAGTTTACAAATATGAATGCAGTTTGTGCGAATGCCCCGTAAATCGTAGAGCACGCCCAGTGCATACTGGCTGTTTTAGGCCCGACTCTTCCGCAGCCGTATCCGTCAAAACAGCTCGTAACGCCCAACCCCAGAGCAAAATCTGCTGGCGTGCACGATTTTGTGAATGATCCGATGCATCCGATCCGAACAATGTGATTTGTCGGGTTCAAATTTGGATTTATGTCCTCCGGATGGCAAATATTGCCAAGATTTAGGCCGCACCACTCCTTTCTCAGCTGCAGTGGTTTTTTCTTGTCCGGCGATGAGATCGGGTCGCACTTCTTGCCGAATGCCGCCAACAAGTCTTTAAATTTCCACTTCTCGTCAACTATCACCCCGAATTCGTTTGTAAACAGGCTAGCCAAGTCTTGGCCCAAGTTGTGCGTGAAGATGGCGCAATATTTGCTCGGGCCGTCATAGCACACTTTAATGGCGTTGTTAACGACCGTGAACCAGCCGTGAGTCTTCATGGTCGAGCGCAGGCTAATGTCCCAAGCTGTTTCCGGACGGATCACACTATTGTCCGCCCAGGTGTTCGACACGGCGGTGAAATGGTTCTCGGTACCGTTGACTCGGGCTACTAGGGTCCAGCCTCGTTTTCCTATCCGGTCGAAGTCGCAATAGGTCTGTGTAATGAAAATTTTCAGTGTTTTGGAAAATTTTGAAACTGCTCGTTCAAAGAGAAAGCTTGTTTTTTATGATGTAATATTCAAACTTCCTTCCTAGCCTTAAGTTTTTATAATGAAACATTAGCAGAAGGTAAAGATTGGGAAGACGATCTTGCAAAAATGGAATTTCACTAGGGGGTTTGTACGAATATGGCAATTCAAAACTTGAAGCAGCAGAGGGAGCCATAATCTTTGGCTTTATTTAAACCCCAAGCTTTAATTCAATGCCCCTTAGCTAATTGGAACGTTTTCACAGTCATGACACATATATCAAGTTCAACATGCGTATAGCAAGTCTTCGTCCAAGTGTCTATCATCGAGGAAGGAATCAATTTGATTTCAGCTGACTTGCAATGATTGATTTTATTTTACTTCATTGCACAAACTGCGTTATTTAGTTACACCTACACTAATTTCTTCCAATTATGAGTATTAAGTATAGGCATAGACAACGGGTATTAGGTTCGATAGTCGCTGCAGTGTGAAAAGCCAGGACTGTTTTGATTTTCTCGCAGCAGAAAATCCTGGAAGAATTTAATTTTCTGCTTTGGTCTTCAAAACTTAAAGCACTCTCAACTCATCAATGAGCACGACGCTAAAAAATTCAAACCTCCCTCCTTTTTGTGTTCTGTAACTGATCTAAATTTTATAAAAATTGTTCTATTGAAGAATAAAAATGCACAGTTCTGTTAAAAATACAGAGATCAGAAGCAGCTTTGATTGGAGCCAAAACGAGCTTTTGCTTGCCTTTTTTATGCATCCTGTTACAAGTCATTTCAGTCATCGAATTTCAGAATCTTAGAATTTGCTCTCTTCCTATTAAAGTGCTTATTCCAACTTCTAAAGCGATTGTCCTCACTTCATTTATGAGCCTTTCATTCATCATAATCAGCTTTTCCTAAGTTCATTACATCGTTCTTTTTAACTCTCGTAGCAGTTTAAAGCATGTATTGCTGAAGTTCATCTTTGCAATAGATACGATATCTTTTTTTACTTTTGGTAACTTATGCAATTTATTTTTGTTATCTGAATTATAGCACTTGTTCTTTGGGCTTCTGAGGCACTAGTTGAATCATTATCTTTTGACGGGTAGGAAAAGGTTTCGAATTTCAAATCACAACGAGCTACTCAAAATATACTTCATTGTATTGGCTCCCTTGCTTCAGACGATACCGTCTCTTTGGTTCTAGTTGGAACGAGGATAAGTTTAGGCTATATTCCATGTCCTATTATCAAAGAGAACTAACCTTGAATCGAACACCATTTACCATCAACCAATAGGCCCCACTCTTTGCATCCTTGTTCTTCTCATAGATCGACTGGCAACTTGGCATTGGGTTGCCTGGTCTGAGAATGATCATTATTATTAATTATTTTAACATGCAGTTATAACTTTTGAAAATTAGCTTATTTATACGACATAATAAGCTATGTATCAATAATGACATGTTTTGATCTGCCATCATGATATTGTTTTTCTTACATTAAAATTAAATAAATGCCTTTCCTAACTGCGTTTCAGTCGAGCACTGGTTTCATTGTAGCATGACCCCGCGAAAGACAATACCGTTACTTGATAAACAGTTTACCTTGCTTGATATTACCAGCAAAGTTTGAAATAAACACAGTATCGTCTGGAATGTGTACTTACTCTCCCTTCTCTCCTGTTGGCTTGATTTGGGAAGTCGGGGCTTGCTGCAAAAAGAAAAAAACCATTTGTTAGGTGTGCCGAATGTATTTCCAGTATTTTCTTATCTATTAGTCTCATTTTGACTATTTCGCTATCTATACTTAATATGTTTTGATCAGAGAAAATCGAACTTTCAACAGTTGATTAAGGAATATGAAAATCACCATTTAGCTTCAATTAGCAAATCGGCTAATTGTGTCATTTTTAGGAAGGGGTAGCACCTGATGGGGAATTACAATTTTGTAGGGGAAGGACATGGGGATATCGACTGGAAATACGAGGCACTCTCTCTGATCAAAATTAAGTTACCAACCCTCAATAATTTTAACATAGTTGTAACAGATGTGTTCGTCCTTTTTACGAGCATGCATAATTAATGTGCTACTATCTATTCTTGGTGCAATTACTTCCTCGGATTCAATTTGATGTGCAGTCCAAATTTAACGGAAAACCTCTTGTTACAGACGCACATTCAAACGTGCCGTTAATACAAGCTACCTCTTTGCATGAACAAGAAAATACATGATCCTATAATACTCCAGATATGGAGGTACTGCAAAGGTACAGCATGCTAAGATGTATTATTTCTTTGCGAAGTTCAATGTAGAAATAGCTATATCGACTGTTGTGTCTCAATTAATTTAAATCTTGGTAACGCCTATAACAAGAGCTACGAAAAGCATAGATCAAGGCCTATCTTTACGAATTGCTAGCGTTTCTTTTACAAATTCTGATATAACACTTTTGAAGCCATGTTAACAACACTACTTTACGTGGCAAATATGACTTTAGCGATAACAGACATGATTTATATTATTTGATGATTCTGATCAATGAATTTCCTTGTGCACATAGTATTTAAAAATGAAGTTTAATACTTTCGCTAATTTTATACTCGTCTATCGTTCCACTCTTCTTGTATCTTAAGAGTAAGCAAAGCTTGAAGAGTCATTTTCCCTCTTTCACCTGACTTGGTTATTTGTATCAAGTCAGAGAGAATGATTCATCCAGAGAAGCTCCCCTTTTCAACATATTTCCATAATCATTTGATAAATAGTTTGATAAGTACATTTCGTTGTAAGCTAAAAATGTCATTTTTACGCTCAGTCCCTCATACACCTATTATGTTACTAGTTTTCGGTCCCTAAATAGGTTGGCGTCAAAATGTTTTTGATGAGTAAATTTGTTGCTGCAGCATTTGTTACTTTTCTCCTTTTTTATTCCAGTATATAGTACTGATGAGTTAACTGTGATAAAAAACTCTCTTGAATCATTTTCACCACAATGGTACTTGAATCATATCGTTTCATATAATCCGCATATCAATTAACAATAAAAGTTTCTTTTACAAATCAGCATTAAAAAAATCAAATTCTACAAGCTTCGATCAGTGAATACCTACTAGAAAGAAATTAATTATTTTATGTAAACTTTCTTAAAGCTTGTCTTGAATAACACTGATCATATTATCATGTTAGTTTGAGAGCTTGACAGCATTTAGAATGCAAGCTTCTAGGCTAAACATATACAAGAGCCCTTTAACCACTCATCTGTCGATTGTCTACGCAAGTGATTGCAATCAATAACACTACTATGGTCCTTGTATTTGTGCAAGGGACTGCGAAAATATAGCTATTTGTACTATATTCATACTTTGGATAATAGTTTTGCAGCAGAAAATGCCCTTAGGCAACATTTATTTGCGATGCCCTTTATTTTAAACAGAATTTTTAATTTGTATAAGTCGATCCAATCAACTTGGCTCATGAAAATTTAACATATATAAGTCAATATCTTCTTGAGTCGAAGAAACTCATAAGCCAATTTGTGATTTTGATTGAATATTGTTAATTAACGATTTATCATGTGTGATTTACAAACCACGTTTTTGAGCCTGTCAGCCATGTTCGCTCAAATCTTTGCGTGCTTTTCCCCTTCTTTGGAAAATCTACACTACTTAAATTTTCCTTTGATTCCCTGTCCTTACTTTAAGGAATGACTACTTCATCCCAAAAGTAAAATAACTACCATAAAGGCAACTTTCACAAGTTCTTCATGACACCCCCATGACCCCTGGCCCTTCTGGCCCTTCTGCCCCTTTTAGGGTGAACAACAACCTTTTCCCTTATGCTCCCAGTCTGGGGAGTTTCTTTCATGGCATTATGAGTGCGTTTATCTAATACCTTTTTGCAAATTTTCTCGAGGTAGTCCACTCGTGACGTCAGACTGTCGATTTCATCTGGTGTGCAAGTGTATGGTTGATGTGTTACCTGTCCGAAAGTAAGACGACATTCAAAATATTTACAAAAAATTATAAGACCTGGTATCTTGTTTGTTTCGTGGAAGTAGTTGAGTAAATCAAAACTATATCTTTTCAAATCTGTCAAAACTTGTATCAAAAACTCGAAAAGAAAAGTCGGATTCTAATGGCAATATAGATATTCTATACGGGTTTCACTTGAGTGCCATTTGAAATACGAATTGTGCTTTCCAGAGTATGTTAATTGTGTGCACTGAACAGGAAATACAAATCAGACAAAGGTTGCTTGACTTCTATTGATAGAAGATGCAAAAAACGACTGTACCCAGCTTCAACTATTTATTTGTATCAAATAATGCCACTAGTTACTTTTATTGTCAAATAAGAGATAATAGTAGGATACCGATAATGCTTGATTTTTTAATAACAGAATCGACATAGAATGGCTGATTTGCCAAATTGAAGCTGGCACGTATTGTTGTTGTTGTCTGGCTCTTCAAATTTATGAATATGTTCCATATGCATTTGGTGCATTGTTCAATATATTTGAAAGAAAATGTTTTGTAGCCATAGCAATCTTTCGCATAAAGATTTATGCAGATTTTAATTTAGTTTTCCCCATTGCTAGTTGAAGCATGTTCTGAAGCAAGTGCCTTATCTAGCCAATAGGTCGAGATTCGATAAGCCCTTGCATTCCTAATTAGATTTATTCAATCTAGTCAAAAGTTCATTTCCTCCTACATAGGCTATTTGTTAAATCGGATTTGAAAATGAAGCTTACCTCCTTGGCGCAGGTTCCAGCTTCACCCTTGGGCCCCTGTAGCGGAAATGGCAGGAAAACGTAACAATTGATGCATAATGAATAGAGAAAAAGGATGGATTGACAACGCTGGATACCAAAATCCGTACATTACGCATTGATTCACACAGTTTTTCAATGCATAGTTTAACTTCAGTTGCTCCAAGGTATCTTCCAACCTTCAATTTAGATAGCAGGCATTTTTTTAAATCTATGAGCTTTGATTCTATGATTTTTAAAATCTTGAGAGATTATCAATTGATGTATTCGTTACATAAAAGGTGAGGAATGAGTGCCTTCGCATGCTTAAAGGTTTGGTTTTCTTGCATTGAAAATGCCGATTACCATCGTGAAACAGTTAGTGATGTTAGTTAGATAGGAATACAAGTTAACTATCAAATCATGGCTCACACTGTTGAACTCAATACTATTTATTGGAAATAAAAGTACAATACCTTTGGACCTGCAGGGCCAATGGTTCCTGCTGGACCAGAATGTCCCTATGAAAGATTAATTGCGGTTGTTTATTACTATGTTGATGACCTGTTTGCTTAGAATGAAGCCGAACTTGTACTCGTGACAATGGCAGAAAAACCAATTTAGATATTGATTTTATTTATTTATTTATCAATAACCAATTAATTTATTTGATCAACTGTTGATAAATCAACTTATTGAAACGGTGTTTCATATTTGCAACAATGGCAGTAAACTACTCGGGTGACTAAGTGATAGATCACTTGAAGCTAGAGTCCTTAAAAAATATTGATAAACTTCCAAACTGACTCAGAATTAAAAATATATAATTACAATCATTTACGTTAGAAAAGAAAATTCTAAGTAACCTAATCATGAGAACTTTGTTGAGAAAGATTTTACAATTTACTTCTTTTCAAATTGAATCAGCATTTTGCCAGAATATAATAACGTGACTTCGTGACGACAAGGTAGATGAATTTGCAAGTGAGTTACCTTCTGTCCCACTTTGCCATCTTTGCCGTCCTTTCCCTTCAAGTGGAGGTGCAGGATATTGTCACCAGGGAATGGACTATACAGCGCTTGTGCCTTGAAGACAAGAATATTCGTGGTAAATTTGTGTGCTTGCAATAAAGAAGATTCTTCGAAACACGCCTTGTCTTCTCCCTGTTATGTACCGGTTTTTAGTGAATCGTTATGTTATAACTGTTATGTTTCACTTTGCATTTTGTAAAATGCTTAAATTAGAGCATTTGATAGGAGAAGACACCTACCAGCGTAGTGAGTTGAAGTTGCTGTCTGTTAGTTCCTCCAACTGCATTTTCTGGCTTCTTGGCCAGTTCAGCTATGTCTAATCCTCTGGAAATGCCATTCTCCTCCTTGACTGGTACAAGCATCAACCCCCCGTCCGGAGATCGTTGCAAAGTGAATCTTGAATGGCCATTCCTTGAATTATCACCTTCAGTCTCGATTTGCAAGCCGGATTTCTCACCACCAGCTTCCTGCTGTTTTGCTCTACTTGCAATAAATTGTTGAATATTGTTATCGCTACTTTCTTCCTCCTTTTTCTCGACAACGTTTTGCATTCCGTGCTGCTGCAACAGTTCCGCCAACTGGTTTAAATTTAGGCCATTATTGCTAATACTATTCTCATTGTTCTCTTGGTGCTCTGGTTTTTGAGCGTTTGCGCCTGTCGCTGGCGAAGCTACTTCACCGCTTGGTGATATTTCGACAGTCTGTTCCTTCGGTTTTTCGCTGTTTTGTGCCTTCTGCTTCGCTAACAAAGCCCCTACATCCAGGTTAACAGTGTTCCCATTCACACCCTTCATCGCACTAATGAGAGACTGAATGTCGCTGAACTCTTGCGTTTTGACCGACGTGGATGATAACGCCTGCTGCTGCGGGGCAGCAATGCTTTCGTCATTGTTCGAATTTTTATTGTTGTTGTTGTTTGCGTTGACCGCCGCGAGAAGATCGTTAAGGTTTAGGGCCCGTTTATCGGCAGAACAGTTGTTTATGACGAGAGTCGCTAGAAGAAGGGCAAGCAGTCTTCGTAGTGTCCCTTTTTGCATGGTTGACTTGGCTCAGCTGAATGAAAGAATAACAGTCCATTACGACCTGCATACTGCCTTCATTTGCTTGATAAGGCCTATTTTTGTAAGGTGATTTTTTCATTAATCGCGAAGCAGTGCCATTAATTATATGGCAGAATTTAATACAAACTCTTCCATTTTCAACCAAATCAAAATGAAACTATCTTATGGTCATTAAAATATCTTTATCAAACTTAGAATATGTTGCGTGATTAAAGCATTTTAATTCTTATTTCCTTTTATGATACTTAACGAAATGCTTCAATAGATTGCAAGATGTTTTCAAGGATATTTTCTGCAACACAAGCTTCATTTCAGAATGACTGCAATAAAGTCTTTCTTGGATCGAAATTCGCTTTTGATTGTTTTATAGGCAGGTGGATACGGAATATCAAAGCAGCTTGAAATTAAACCTTTTTATTCAAGGACTTTCCAACAAATTTATTCCTTGCGTATTCATCTTTTTCAAGCAGTTTGTTAATATAAGAATCAAGATGTTTCTTTGTGCTTCCTAGGTGTTTCTGCTTACTTGCTTTCATATTTCTTGCTTTTATTCAAAACGTCTAATTTTTTATCGTAAAACGTTCCTTTGATAATATAATTTAGCGCTGTTTGAATATTACTTATGCTTGCGGAGAATGGAATGAAGTGACAGTCGCCTTCTACTCTTTTGAACAGAAATATTTCTTGAAATATCAATTTTTGTGGTTTATAAAGTGTGATGTCTCACAGCTAGAATGATAAAATAACTTTCAATGATCTTATAATGAGAATAAGTATCATTGAGTAACTAGAAATGAATTGTAGCAAGATAGGAAATTTTTCTAAATCAATTCTGAGTAAACATGCTAGCTGTTATTTCCTGCATGAAAATAAATCAACTTTTCAATTACCTGGGCTTTAATTGTGTTGCGCTGGTGAAAAGTTAATTAGGTGCAATCGCCCGCATACCTCGTTAAATGCATCGGTTGTCTTGACTCAGTATCAAAGGTGCATTTCCAGATCAAGTCCATTCCATAACGATTGTTTTACGACGAATTTTTCGACACCGCAATGTTAGGCCGAAATATGATCGAAACGTAGCAATGACTTCATGATCGCTCTGTTATTCGACGCATCGTAACGGGTGGCGACATTCGTAACTACCCACCATAGAAGCAAGCGCTTAAACATTAGGGATGTAGAGTTGCCAAGTTTATGTCCTGTTAGTGATTAGGACAGCGAAGCGCAGTATTGCTGGATGCGAGCGCAAATCACCATAGACAAACGTAAACTGAGTTACGAGCGAATGTAACCAAGCGATTAACTGAAACAGACCCAAAGATAATTGTTGGTCGGGGATTTATTGCTATGCCAGAAATGTATTTGTGTATAACTAAGTAGCCGATAAGACAGGCTTTCACTCATTTTTGTCAGACGAAAAAGATAAGAGTGCTTTATTTCCGCCTTGTTAACGTCTATTATGTTATTTACCCGTGGTATCAAAACTTAATGATCACGCAAAGGATATTATCTGAATTTCTTTTTGCACCTTCAAGCTCTATTTTGTTGCAAACATCTAATAAGTTATCTTGTTATGGGAGGCATAAGTATTGATTTTCAGTTGAGATTAACACGGCCTTTTCTATTTAAAGATTTATCTTGTACGGCTATTAAACTATTTTTGAATAAAATTGTTCCATTAATTTGGCTTCAAATTATTAATTGAGGCTTTTATTCGTGCGAAATCTGTTCAATGATTCGAATGTTTTAGAGCTTAAGCTCAGTCTCAAACTATGGATGCTAAGACAACTATGATCTGTAGGGGAGTTTTTAGATTTCTGTTACTTGTTATTTAAACATCTCCAAGTGAATTTGATCGATTCTATTGCTTCTCCTATCTTTGCTTGATATTATTATCATATCAAGGAAATCTTATATGACCATATAATTATGGAATCCATGACAGAATGCTTTCACCAAAAGCCTTTATTTTCTATTTTCATTTGAAAGTCTATTGGTATATTCTAAAAGATTTCTGCCTGAGGCATTTTCCTTTCTCTATAAAATTATCTAAAGTACTCTCAGGATGCTATTTGACATTTTAATTGTGTACATCCAGCCTGCTTACTATCTAGTTAACCAAAAGAGATTTGATGTAATCAGAAATCGGTTGAGAAAAGCAAGTGATCGTTTATTGCTCGGTATAAAATCAGTTTGCGCCCATTGGTGAAAGTTCGGCAAAACTTGGTTATCTATGCTTCATCAATGTAAAAGATCAACTCAGTTCAACACAGTGCATGCTATCAATGCGCGTTTCAGATAAATCATGTACAGATTCTACCCTTATAGTCATTTTCTGAGTATATAACACTTCCTACTGAAAACCAGGCCCTTTGAGATAATTTGTCAAGCAAAGTAACCATTGCCTTTCAACTGACTCAAGTCTGTCAGCAAATCTGCCTGAAAAAGATGTTTTCAGTAGACCAATGGTGCAAAGTAAGCATGTGAAAACGGGGCTGCATTCCAGTTAGCGAACTTGTGCATCTTTCATAAGCTTTTTATTTACCCGTGGTATAAAAACTCAGTCACGTACCCAAAGGAGAGGTTCTTCACTCAATAGAATTGTCTTGTGTAATGCAAAAAGTCACTAAGGCATTGTGCAATACAGCACAAACTGAAAGCAGTTATCGAGAGCAACAGATGTTTCCGACTTAAAAAGACATTCCTAGTGCTTTTTGTAATGATTGGAATAATCTGGTCATGAACGCTCTAGCACTGCCAATAACGTTGACTTGGCAACAAGGCTATCTCCTGCGCATATGTCGAGATCAGGCCCTGAGTTGGCGCTTTTAGCTAGCACGTGATCGATCAGTTGTCATTGCAAGCAGATCATTGGCTGCTTGTCCGTGAAGTAAACTGACTTGGGGGTGTTTTGCATTTGCATGTCATTTTTGTCGTATTGAAGAGGTATTGAAGAGTTGACTCGACAAATTCACCAACAATGTTTACGAAACTGTTGTCTGCTATTTCATAAATATTTACAACTTTCCAAACAAGGAAATGTTACTAGAAAGATATGTTTTAAAATCCATTTTTTATTTGTTGTTAGGATAGTCAGCTAAATCAAAATAAAATCATAAAGAATTAAACGCTGCTCATGCAACCAATTAAATGTGTAACATTTGGAAACGATTTAACAATATTGAAATAAAATATTATGCTACTAAATATCAAACCAACGTTAGCAAGCCTTGGTATTGCTTTCTTTGAGGACAAAGCCTTCATTTTTAGGCTACTACAAGTTGAGTCCAATCTTGACGTCACTGCTCAGCCTCGTTTCAATCCTAACATATTCAAATCCAGCTTCAGGCTGCATAGCTTTAGCAATGCTCAAAAGATTAGTTTCCAAGGCTTTGAATTTTGCATTGATAGTGTTCGGGTGCACATCTGATAGAAACACGAGTACACATGTAATAACCATGGCCAGAAAAGGCTAAGTCGTGCTATGAGATACCAATTATGGTTATCTATGATTAGCTGCGTGTAAGATAGACAAAATGGTAATAGATAGTAATTAAAAAGCCCATCACGCCACACTGCATTATAGGTACATTAAAGCCTTCTTGGTAATCTATTGTTAACAATTTGCGTGATAAGTGATTGTTTCCATTAGCGGTATCTGGAACTATGGCGTGCATCCCTGTCATCAGCGCTACCGCTAAGCTTGGAAAAGTTATGAGTAGATTTAAAATCCTTTAGAAGGATTCTACATAGATTCTACATAGATTCTACATAGATTCTACATAGATTCCACAAGGATTCTAACGGTTATTTGCCCTTCAGCACAGATCAGAGCTATCTAGCTTCTTAGAGCAGTAAGAGTACTCCTTGGCTTTGAACACAATCTGTTCAAATTAAACTTCATACGATGAAATAGGCATTTTGACTTCTTGGCTATTCCTCTAGTTTATTTAAAACATTATGCTCCATTTTGCTTCCAATTGGAATTCTTGAATTCAAAAGTACCGCGACAATTACTCTTCATCGTTCGTTTATCCCAGACTGAAATTGGGCCAGTTTTCACTCACTGGTCCCCAATCATTTTTCGTACCATTTATCTTTAAGGGAAAGCCACTTTCTTGTTTTGAAGCCGAGTTCTTTTGATCTGATGAGTTTTGTCTTTTTGTCAGTTTTTTTGCTTTTTTGTTCTTCACAGAGGCTTTGTCTTTACTCTTCTCTTTCTCCTTCGTAGGAGCAACCTTGTGCTGATCTTTTGCAGTCGGTTTTGAGGCATTCTTCTCTGTTTTCTTCTTCAGCTGTGATATCGATGGTTGGGCTGAACGTAAACCACCTTTACTTGGCTTCGTGACTAAAGCTGCCCCCTTTTTATTAGGGGTTTTCACTTCTTTTCCGCTCAAGTTATTCATTGTGACGTCACTTGAAGACCCTTTGGAAAAAGCCACATTTTTAGATCCACTTGAGAATGTCGTGATTTTCTGCCCCTGATGCGAGGTGGCAAATCGAATTCCACTTTTTGCTTCACCTGCTTGCTTCTTGCTCTCTTTCTTTGCGGCTTTCTTCTTTTTCTTTGGCTTTTCTTTTTGCTTTATTTCATTAGCCTTAGTGGTGGCTGCAGTTGATTCTTTTTCCGTTGCCTCATCGTTCGAAAGCATTTTGGTAATTTCCTTCTTAATATCTTCTAACAGCCTGTTCCCATCTCCTTCCGCCTTTTTTTTATCTCCGTTTTCTTTTGCCTTTTTCTTCGAACTACCAGCTTGCGCCTTCGCAGCCGTTTTCTTGCTCAAAGTGCTACGCTTATTGGCCAAACTCATCTGTAGCCCGGCTCCTGCCGTTATGCTGGCTCCATTTGAGAATGAGTTCACTGCCTTTTTCGGGGTAAGATTAATACTAACTTGATTTGATTTCAAATTAAGACGACCTGACTTAATTTGAGACAGCAAAGACCCTACGTCATTGCCGCCTTTTGATTGAGTTTCCATTGACGAGCCTCGTTTTCCCTCCGTGCTGGACTGGTTCCCAAAATGCTTTGCTCCTGTCTCGTTGATCATGTTGAGTATGTAGTTTTCTACTGGCGACATCATGTCGGAAACAGCCGCTGCTTTCGAAACGCCCGGGATCCGTTCCGACCTGAATCCTTCGGTCACGTTGTGCTCCTTGACCAGAGGAAGAGCAGTGCCATTGACAGTTGCGTTCTTCGGGTTCGGTGCAATCGAGTTTCCTACTGTGGAATTTCCATTCACGCCATTCCCGCCATGTGTCGCATTCTGCAGCATCGAGTTGTTCCCAGCCCCCTCAGACACAATGGCCCCATTGGATGTTGCATTGGCAGTGGTGTTGTTGCTTACTCCCGGCAATGCTCCTCCGTTTCCTGTTGCATTTTGACTCGTGCCATTGGATGCGACTGTTCCATTCGTGGGACTGTTCACGCCACTGTTTTGTGTTCCATTTGCTCCTGCTGCTGTACCATTCGCCAGCTCTGTTATATGCTTTGACTTCAAACCCTTGCCAAACTGGTCGTGAAAGGTTTTGTTCAAAAATCCCACAGTCATGTTTAGAACGCTGTTTATACTTTCATCAGACACATCCAAAGTATTTTTGCTACTGTTGCTTTCTATTGCTTGATTATTGTTGTTTTCTGTTGTTTGATTACTGTTGCTACTGTTGTTGTTGTTTATGTTGTTGTTGTTGTTGTTAGTGTTATTTCCATTACTTTGCGGATTAGTTCCCTCTTTCTTGTTTTCGCTTGCCGCATATAACGCATTTCCCGGGTTCGTGCCATTTCCATTTGAGCTATCCCCACTTGGTCTTTCAGAGCTTTTGACGCCTCCATCTTGAGACGTTGCTTCGCTTGGCGGCTCTGGTCCCTTTGATGGCTCGATGTCTCCCACTTTTGTAGGAATCAATTGCCGTCCTTTTGCTTTAAATTCATTTGTTGGCCTAGGCACTTTCTCTCGCTTCATAAACACTTGTGGAAAGAATATTGTTCGTACCTTTTTCTTTCCTTCCTTTTGTTCTAACTGCTTCTCATATTCGTCTACCTTCTCTTCTTTCTTCCCTTTTTTGCTCTTCTCTTTTCTGTAGCTGACATTTTTCATCTTCCTTACATTACTCATCTTCTTTATCTTCACATCCTTTCCAAATACAGCTTTTGCTTTCTTTGCGAGCTTTTCTTTTCTGCCGCTTTTGTTAGTCGTACTTTTCGTTGGCGTCATGCTGCCATTCATCTTTTGAATTGGCCCGTTCTTTTTCTTAAAATTATTCTTCCGGGTTCCAGTCGGGTTGGTATTCTTAGAAGTAGGACGGTAATTCTTTGAAGTGCCTTTGTTTAATGGCCTTGTGGGCTGTGCAATCCTTGCTTGCTTTGTCTTTGTTCTCCGGCTCACTAGACTCTTCGCGATACCCTCTCCGGAACCCCCAGTCAAACCAGTGTCTTCTGCCATTCCTTTACCTCTCTTCCGTGCATGGTTTTTCTTCATCTCAGAACCCTTCTTTTCTTGTTTTGCTTTACCCGCCTGCAATTCTTCCGCCTTTCTTCCTCCACCCTTCTTCTTGTCGCTAATCTTCTTCGGACCCTTTCCTTTCGCCAGAGGGATGACCAGCCCAATCTGCCTAAGATTCTTCAGTTCTGCGTTTTTACTCTTTCCTTTGATGACAATTTTGACAGATTTTCCCTTTTTGTCACGCCTATTGAGCTTTTTAGTCATCTTGATAACTTGGCCTGTCATTTGCATAATTGCATTAACTTTCTCAGACAGTTTATTTTGCTCCTCATCTTTTCCTTTAGTAGATGAATTCTTAACTGTCTTCTTTTCACTTTTTAGCACTTCAGTTGGTAAGAGTTTACCATTGTCTCTTTGGGAATGCACCTTTTTTGAACCAGTTGAGTGCCAATGTTTTGCACTAGTTGGTGAACTCTTCAAAGCTTTGCCTGTTGGTAGCATTTTCTTCTGCTTCCTGGTCCGTTTCACTTTCTTTGAAGCATCTTTTGATGACTTTGACTGCACAGGCCTTTGAGCACTAGCTTTTGGAATATGTCCTCTTGCAGTTCCACCTTGACCAGTATTTTGGTTGTGCGCTATAGTTTCATTGTTATCAACCCTCTTTATGTTATAAACTGCGTTTAAAACACTTTTGTTGTTAATTTGGTATCCAGCAAGGTTCGTTACTAGCAACTTTGCTGTTGAATTTTCGGTACTGTTATTGGCTACAAGTGGCTTAACGTTGTAAACTGCATGTAATGTATTATTTTCGTCAATATGATAATTTCCAACATCCGGCAGGGTTATGCTTTCATTACCTGACTTTTTATCTTCGATCTTTCTAACATTGTAAACAGCACGAAGTGTATTATTTGAGTCGATTTTTTGCTCTGCAACCTTTCCTTCTAAAAGCTTCTCTGGCTTAGCTTCGTTCGCATGATCAGTTTTGTTATCATTTGTAGAAATGTGATGCTTGATATCCGTTGTTTTTGGCTGTTTCTTCATTGTACCGATATCTGGCTCAAAGACGCCTCTATCAAAAGGTTTTTTGCTCGTCTCATTCTTCCCCACTGTGCTGTTCTCGCTGTTGAAACCTTTAGTCACATTTGCAGCACTCGCATCTTCGCTTGTAGCATTCTGCTGGCTTTCATTTTGCTTCTCTCTGCTGCTATTACTAGTGTTGCCTGCCTTCGCCATTCCCTCCTTCGCAGCTACATTAAGCGTTCCATTCTGGTCGACACCCTGTTGAACACCATCCTTATTGGCGTTCGTCAGCGTTATCGACTTGGATTCCTTCGCAGCTTTTGAATCTGTGAAAGAGGAGACAACACTGGCTTCTGAATGATTGCCTTTTACAGCATTGGATTCCTCCCCCTTCTTCTTTTGAAATATACTGTTGCTTATCCCACTGCGTTTGTATTCCCTCTTTTCTTTTCCCTGGCTCTTCGTTTTCGGCTTCGTTCTTCTTTTCGACTCCTTTGGTTCCTTTTTCTCAGCTTTCTTCCCGATTGCCTTTTGATTGCTTGCTTGACTCCTTTCTTTCTTACTCGCCCTCTTTTCGTTGCCATTTTTCGGCGAATTCCTTGACTCATATGGCACTTTCTCTGGCTTCTTCTTCTGCTGTGCCTTGTTGGCCCACGTGTGAATATTGCTTCCTGACTTCTTCTCCTCGCCTTTGCTGCTTGCCTTTTCTTCCAGCTCATGACTTTGTTTCGCCTTGCGTCCTTTACTATCATGTGTGCTCAACTTGATCGGGGTTATGTCTGATTTCAATGTCAAATGCGAGTTCACGCTATTTTCTATAGAGAAGTTAGACCCCTCTACTGCACCCATTATCTTCCCTAATTTCTTCTCCCATGACCTTTTCAGCCCTTTTTCCTTCTTACCATGACCTGGTATGGAGCTCCTCTTCTGCTCGTCTATGACGTCATCAACACTGAGCCTTGGCACAAAAGATTTGAAGGTCATGTGGGTGGATACCCCATTCTGTATTGTGACATTTGTCCCTTCCAATGCCTTGTTTAGTTTTCCCATAGTGTTTGATTTTTTCACCTTTTGCTCTACCGTGAAGAAGTCCATTACTTTTTCGCTCAGGTTTTGGCTCTTTCCATTCTTTTTGCCTTTCCCATTCGTCTTTTCCGTAACAGTTTTCTGTTCTGGCTTTAGTTTAATATCCGACTTCTTCTTCCCGACTTGGGTGAATCGTATCAGTCCGGGTTTCTTAAACCCGGTAGGCTGTATAAAGGTTTTCGTGATGGCCTTCGTACTCTCCTTTCCTCCAGCGTTGTTCTTTCTCAGATCTACCTGATCAGAGCCCAGGAACTGCGATTCCGGAATAGTTCCCTCGTCTCCTTTGACTGAAACCAAAGCCAATGACGTATTTAATGTTCGGTCCCCTGTGACTGGATCAACTGGCAGCAAACTGGTTGTTGTGGTTGTCGTCGACGTATTAGACACAGGCGAACTAACAAAGAACTGCGGGTCACCCTGGGGTGGCGCGTTTATAGGCAACGCAGCCAGTGGTAGGGCGCTATTCACTGGAAATGTTGCAGGGATCTGGTGGATGTTTCCGAAGGCTGTTGACTGTTCGTTGGATGCCATTGGGACTGATGTGTTTGCCTTTGGGTTCTGGATGTTCTGCGTGGCTTGGAATCCCACAGGGCTCAATGCCGCGCCTTGGTTTGTTGACGGTACAAGGTTCTGTGCCTGCTTGGATTCCTCCTGCTTGTTGTCCGAATTTTTCGACTCCGCGGCGACTTTCGTAGCGTTGTTCTTACTCAAAGCGTCGTGGTACTCGTAATTATCAAGTGCCGTTGTCTTGTTCTCGATGTATTGGTAATTTGCCTTCGAGCTCAATACGTTGCTTGTTTGTTCTTTTGTGCTTCTTCCACGTGTTTCTCTTTATCGCCAGTAGCTGCGGTTTTATTGTCACTCTGTTTGGACTTGTCATCAACCTTTTCCACGTCCTTTGCTCCACCATTACCAGTTGCCCCATCTGTCACATTGAGAGGCGATTTTCCGTTGTCTACCTTGGTCTCGTTTTTATTTTCTTTAACTTTGGCCTCCTCCGTCGTCTTCGCATCTTTCTTCTGTTCCACTTTCAACTTTGTGCTGTTTGTTTCTTTTTCATTTTTTATCGTTCCATTGTTGGCTTTATCCGTATCCTTCAAGGAATCTTTTGCTATCTCGCTATCCTTTTCTTTAGATGATCCATTCTTCTTTTCGTCTCCTGCTTCAACTTTCTCTTCCTTCTTCTCGTCTGTCTTTTTACTATCCTTTTCCTCTTCTTTCTTGCCGCCCTTTCCCTCCTTCTCCACCTCCTTCCCTACCGCCTTCTCCACCTCCTTCTCCACCTTCTTCTCCACCTCCTTCTTTTTTGCCACCCCAGGAGCTTTATCCCTTGCCCATGGGGTATCCCCCAGCAATCCAAACGCAGAATCATCCACCCAGCTCTCGTTTCCTTTTCCTCCTTCACCCAGGAATCCAACGACATCGTTAAGTCCCTGCTTCATCGCGCCGTTTTCCAAATTCGGGGATATGCCACTGCTTTTCTGTCTTTCAGTCTCAAATTCTTCCAATGTCTCTGGCTTCTTCTTCTGTGACAATGTCGGCCGTAGAGGTGTCGGTGCACCTTTCGTCACTGCCGGGGGAGCTGTCGGTTTCATGGGCTGCTTTGTAACCACCAATCCACCGCTTACAGTGGCAGTGTTTGGCTTCACGGTCGGACCTGGCTTTGCCCCCGGCATAAATTGACTAACAATGTTACCCGGTTTCATTTGATGGTAATCAGAAGGCAGACTTAAGTCTTTTTCCGAAGCCACATTAGTGAGTCCCAATGAGGTGATCGGTGGTGAACTAAGCTGTATCATCTTGTCATGCGTCATTTCTGGTACTTGAGCTTGACCGGGTTGCTCTGCAATACTGACCAAGGGATTGGATGGCGTCTGAGCCGAGTTCGGGTTGTTCTTGCCCGGACCTATTCCGACAACAGCTGGTTTGTTTGCTGCAACTGCTTGGCCCCCTGGTTTGGCTAAGCTGTTGAGTCCAAGTCCGGGCTGTTCCAAGTAGCCATCGGACGGAGCCGACGGTGCTTGTATTGTATTAGGAACGCCATTTCCTGGGACCGGACCGCCCAGAACCGGAGTTTTGAGCTGAGCCGCCGGTTGCTCTTTGTTATCCATGTCTGCAAACAGGTCTTCCAAACTTGCCACGTTGCTTTGCTGTGGTGCTTGATTTGTGTTTGGTACTGGTTTAGCTTGTGCCAAGTCCTTGTTCGGGGCAATATTTGTACCGGCAACATTTTCTGGGACAGGTCTAGCATTTACCGCTGGATTAGGCTTACCACCCCCGTTAGGTTGCACTAATTTTGCTTTTTCCGGGTCTGGTTGTTTCGATTCCGGATCCTTCACATTTGTCAAACCAGTGTTTTGGTTCGCCTTCTGCGGGGGAGCGGCTGGGTTCACCAGCTTTCCGGCTGAAGCCTCCTTCTCAGCATTTGACACTTCGATGGCCGGATTTACAAGCGGTGTTCCTATTGGCGCACTTCCAGCATTGCCTGCTTTTGCAGCTTCGTTGCTTTCTATCTTGGCAGTAGAAGCCTCTTTGCCTTCTACTTTGGAAGCCTCTTTGCCTTCTACTTTGGAAGTCTCTTTGCCTTCAACTTTGGAAGCCTCCTTGCCCTCAACTTTGGAAGCCTCTTTGCTTTCAACTTTGGAAGTCTCTTTGCCTTCAACTTTGGAACTCACCTTGCCTTCAACTTTGGAAGCTTCCTTGCCTTCAACTTTGGAAGTTTCTTTATTGTCAACCTTGATAGCCTCTTTGCCTTCCACTTTGGAAGTCTCTTTGCCTTCAACTTTGGTAGTCTCTTTGTCGTCAACCTTGGAAGCCTCCTTGCCTTCAACTTTGGTAGTCTCTTTGTCGTCAACCTTGGAAACCTTCTTCTTATCTCCTTCAGCAGTAGTATTGCTGTCTGCTTTGTCCGCCTTTTTTTCATTTGTACCTTGGTCCTTCGTCGGCGCTGTCTTGGCAACAACATTTCCACTTTGATTCCCTGCAGTACCTGGCTTCCCATCCACGCTTTCACTATTTGCTTTCACATTATCGGCATCTTTATCCATTTTCACTGCCTGCGTTGAATTACTAGATGAAGTGTCCTTCTCTTTATCTTTTACGCCATCACTGCTTCCCTTTCCACTGCCCTGGGTAGGTGAGTTATTCGATGTACTGTTTCCACCCACTGCCGCAGGGGCTGTTGTTGCATTCCCAGCACCGCCAGCTTCCTTTGTTACCTTCTTGGTTTCGTTAACAGCCTCGGTTGTGCCATTCGTCAGAGAGGCTGTTGGTGATTGCGTGGCCTGGTTGGGCTCTTTTGCGGGGATCTGTGGCTGGGGTGCTGGTAGCGGAGGCAATTTCAGCTCTGAAACGTTCTTTACTGCTTCATCGGGTAAGATCTTTGTGACCGACTCGTATGGCCACATCCCATCCTTCAGTTGATCGGGGTCCTCTGTTGAGAAATCAAGAAATTTTATTAATTGGTTTACTCTTTTCCCTAACGTGACGTGGATATCTAAAACTAGAATTTTAGAAATGGGTAGGCTTGATCAGTTTCTTTTAGAAAGATGCAAACACCAGAATAGGTACAAAAATTATTATAAGTTCCTTTCAGGGCTATCGTTGAAAATGTTAGGCTTTTGTAGCTAGTAGTAACTGACAGAACAGGGAACTATAGCAATACTTGATGTGTCGAAGACGAATGGGGTGTTTTTCATTTAAATATTCGGTTTAATTCTTTTTGCATTTAAACGTAGGTTTGATTGACTTGGTATGATATTTTAGGATCAAGCCAGCTAACTCCCCTTGGTGGTAAATTGAGCTGACTGCTGACGTTTTGCCACTTTGAATCAATGGAGGTGCGTACGAAATTAGATACGATACAAACATGGTAAAGAGATTTCTGCGAAAATGTTACCAAGGTAATGGCCTTTTTTAACTAAAGACAAGTTTGATTTCTGATAGTAATCCGTGTTTCCTTTTACATAAACAAGGAGGATTCAGAAATCTATTTTTTAATATTTGTAAAATTAAGCATGACTTGGTCATTTGTCATTTTCTTTCAACCTTCTCACTTCTGGGAGACTCTTAGTTAATCAAATTTGCACACGAGTTATCTATGCAGCTACTTGTACAAGAATGAAAAAATTTAATAAATTAATGGGTTAGGAAATTACGACACCATGTTGAGCTTTGCTTCTTGCATCCTACTAGAATCAGAACCTTGTATTGTTTCTTCACTCACAGTTGCTACATTATGATCCACTTTTGAAACATAACTGGCACAGTTTTACGTATGAAATTGATCATTGGATTATCTTTGAAAGGCTGAATTCCGCCAAATACCTTACCTGGTCCGGCTATTAGACCAGTGTTATTGCCCATGGTCAGGTGGTCACCTACGACCGGATGGACAATAACCTTTGGCATTTGTTGGACCGGGTCAGCTTTGACTCCCCCAATAAGCCCAGAACTGCCCGGTCCGGCATCGCTTTTTGGCTTCCATTCTTTTCCCGAATCCAGTTTTGGTTTAATATATTCTACATTCTTTTCACAGAAAAGCTGCAGGACAAAAGAGATTCATATTCAAATGTCTTTAAGAGACTGAAGTCAGCTCAGCATGGTGTCTTTCATCTATGAGAATCCAAACGTATCTGATCGAATCCGATCCAATCTTGATTGGCATAAAGCAAATATGCATTGGCTGCAGAACTTTATTGCTCAAGCAGTGAATTTACTGACGGATCAATTTTAAGCAAGATTATCAGGATTCGATCGGAAATCGTCTGGTCTCTGCTTTCACCGTTAGCTGAGAACTTTCAAATGAAGATTACCAATATTTCTCCCATCTTCGTCATGATCACAGTCTAGGCAAGCTCCCTCTTGTTGATCAATTGGGTTTTCACACATAACCTGACAAATGATAGAAGTTGAGTCTTCTTGCAGTCATATGGGTGTTTTCCCGATGCATACGCAATTGTAATGTGATGTAATGACGGTAGCAAGAGATGGTAAAATGTAAGGCAAAAGGCTGAACGCGAAGAATAATTTGGGGTGATCAATTCAATCATAATTAAAAATGATCAACTTTGGCTTTTTCTCTTTCAGCACAAAAAATGTTATTTTCCACAAATTGAATGACTACGTAAAAAATTTTATAAGAATGTATCAACTTCATCTGATTTTGTTTTATCAGGACTTAAAGCTACCCTGCAATATCGTTTGGTGCTCTTCCTATCACAAAAAAACATGGGATAAGAATGATATCAAGTTTATTCAGTTCTTCATAGCTTTCTAAAGCGACTGTGTAAAAATGATGCTAACATTTTCTTCAAATTTTCACAAAATTTGGAAGGAATGAGCAAATATGTACTAAAAGGCTTTTTTATTTTCATCAAGGAATCTTCTCCATGTTTCAGAGGCCATAAAAGCTTTCTCCTCTCATTAATACTATATGATAATTGCACGAACTAGAGTACAACATCACAGTAGAAAATCAACGCTTACCAGCATTTTTTCCTTGCGATCTGCAGTTTGAATCCAATAGCTTCCAGAAGGGAGGTTTGGAAACTTGGTGAAGAGATCAGAGCAGCTCATGGCTGGGTTTCCTGGGGAACTAAACAGATAACATAGTTGAAGTGGCATTCTTTTGGCAAAATATTATTATATTCAACGTTGAAATAGTGTTAGTTCATTTTCTGCATCATTTATTTCAGCATTGATCCTTTGTCTTTTGCCGGATCTTGTCCATGATGGTAGCTTACAGAAGGGAGAAAAACTTTATCTCTGGCTTTGATGACGCAATAATATTCAGACACGTAAAGTGAAATTTCCTGGTATTTAATTGTAGTTGTATCTCGCTTGTATTTAATTTGTGCCTTGATCTCGCTAGACCTATCAAAAAATGAAGAGACTCATTTTGAACTCACCTTCCATATTCACCCTCGTCTTCATGCTCACCATTCTTAGTCTGGTCTCGCTTTGAAGCTGCCTGTTGTTTCTGCTGGCTTTCTTTCTTTCCTCCTTTCACTTCTGGTTTCTTATCTCCAGTCGCCCCCCCTGGTGAACCAATTGTTTTGATGTCCTTCTTTGGCTTACTCTGCGTCATTTTCACATCTTTGCTCTTGGCATCAATATGAGTCTTCTTCTCTGAATCTGAACTGCTTTCTGATAAAATCTTCTTCAAGACATCCTCTTCTGTTATTGATATTCCGAAACCCCTTACTAAGCTTTTACCCTCTCCGTTCTGCGATTTCGAAATATGAGCACCCTTCCCAATTTCCTGTTCGGCAATTGTACCGATTTCCTTTTTACTCTCGACATCGGATTTCTTGGAACTTTGCTCAAGTTTTTTTATATTTCCAAGAAGAACGTTCTCTATTAAATGAAGCGTACCCGAATCATCGGCTTGACCCAATTTTGATCTTTTATATACTCCTGCTGAAGGCTCAACAATGTGAAACAAGCCATTGTGCTCCGATTTGTGCCTTGGTATTATTGATTTCCTTGCGCCCGTGTGTTCCTTGGCAACACAAACCCCAACAAGGGTCAGGCAAATGTAATATAAGATACTTTTCATTGTGATATCTGGAAAGAGAAATAAAACCAGAAAGATGCGATTAACTGTGTTTGCTAAAAAGTTTGACGTTTCATGATGTAGGTTTCAAGAGTGTATTTCTCAAGTATTTTAATTAACTTTGAGACACAAGACAAAAACTTCTGAGATCTTGCGCACAGGCTTTTTACTTGCTACAACAATCATGTACGCTAACTTGGCAATCTATATACACTTGCAATCACCATACAATACTTTTGATTCATTTAAATAAACCATTAAGGCAGTGGGAGCTTAGATTAGCACCCACCCCAACTCATAATGGGCAGAAATGCTCTTTTTATTGTCAATCTCTTCTACTAACTATTCTAGAGAAAAAGTATTTTTCATAGTGACATTAGAACCAAAGGTAAAGATTTAATAACTTTTGATGTGATTGATGTCAATGAAGAGAGAAAATATCGGATGTGTTCCCCCGGGGAAGTTCTCCTCAAAGATAGTTCACTTCCATGGAAATGCTTTTAAAGAAACAACCCTTATATGTTGACCAGTATTCGGTCCTTACAATCATATGTCCAATGCTCTGGGTTATGTAGAAGTCATGGGAGTGAATTTATTGAATAGGAATTAAATGGGCAATAAGTGGAAATGAAAATTAGATCTTCATCAGGGATAATGCTTTTCTGGTGAGTTCAAGTGATTGTGCTTGCTCAGGCATTCGTGCACGCCTCGCTGCATCGGAGAATCATCTCTTCGCACAATGCAGTATGCACAAAATAAGTACCATGCAGTATTTAGATGTATAGCTAGCCTCACCTTTAAAGGGCCCTTCACACCATATCAGCGCTAAATTTCTCCGCAATAGTCCTTATTTCGATCTTTATTTGAATTCTGGCTGTCGACTTCGCTGGATTTGAGAAGCAACGCTGATGCTTCGCGTCTAATTGTGCACTGATTCCTGGACAGGTGGTCCATACAACTTCTCATGTCAAAGATCATTTAAGTCTTATTCCCAACTGCCTTGCTACCTATTCATCTACCAATTAAACGTATTAGCATCCCGCGTATCATGATATGACCTTGCCCATACCAGACAAACAATAATTGATAGAAGGCATTATGGTGTCTGATGTTGTGCAAGTTCGCATGCAGGACTTTTTGTGCAACCCAAATAATTCTAAATAATAATGTTTCGGATTCGCTTTCTTGATACATGTGGTCTGCATTCTTGCAGAATATGAATTGTTTAAGGATGCCAGAGTTTTTTCTTTGAACTCATTATTAATATAAGTAGCCCCTTGACATAACATATACTTTCACATCGTTGTGTTAAATTTAGCTATTATCTTTCACTACTGATTACCGTCGAATAAAGGCTGCAAGCCCTAAGTCGCTCTGAAATTTCTTCGATTATCGAAACGTATCTTCCTTCAAGATTAAGCTAAAAACCTAGCCTTGGCCTCGGAACATTTTCTCAGAATGTTGACACCTCAAAATATCAAAATCCTTTTCCCGTTTTTCACGTTTGACACTTGATCATACCATAAAATTTAGCCAAACCCATTTTGGAGAAAGCAAGCCTAATTCTCATCCTCTATGTTAAACAGTTTTGTTGGAGAATTCGCTAATCGATAATTGGCCTCATCAAAATTTTCTACTATTTCAATTTTTTCAAAGGAAAGTCTGCCTGTGGAAATTCACTAGACTTTTTCATTAACACGGCAAAGAGCATTCAGAAAGCATCCCCATGCTATGCTGAAAAGACTACTGCAAGCGCAGTGAACAGCATCCACTGCCTATAAGAATAGCCTCAGACGGATCATTAGGCAACGCACTGGAGCATGACCGCAATCGATTGGTAGCTGGCCTTTACTGCCCTGCTGTTTTGCAACCTGGAAACAGCTCAGTACATCTCAGAACATGCTAATACTCTTATCAATATTGCCACATCGATAGGCTTTTGGACTGACTGGCTTCGGTCCGCTGCTTCTTCGCGATGCAAGCTGTCGAGGCATTGGACGCAGGGAGAACTGTCGACAAAATAAACATCTGAAGTACGAACAACGGCAACAACAGTATTGGCAGCAAGTCAAGGTGTTGGTGAGCCAACGAGTGAGTTGATTAACGGAATCAATCGAGAATATTTTGAATAATGGTAGATAGGAAGGAAGACTGCAGCATCGGTAGAAAAACCCTGTGGGAGTCAGCAAGCCTTGTGGGAGATTAGCCTATTGGTCTAATTGAATGATTCGGTTTGCAAGCCACATACTCTCATGCTTCGATGGTAGGCCAACTAGAGCGATGGTGATAACATGAAAGAAAGCTATTGCCATTATTTGGGATTCTTGCTAGGCCTCTCGGGTGTCTCAAATTGGGACATAGGACAGTAGGAGAAGTATCGAATAAAGTAACTCTTCAAGTCTTTGCAAGTTTTCTAGCATGAAGTAAATACAATCCTGGTATCAATATTTGTCTTTGCAGCATTCATCTTTAGTGAAAGTCGATGCATCATGAAAGTATAGCTATAAGTAAGGCAATAATAGATTCGCTGTAAAATTACTGCTCATTTGCTAATTCAGTTTTGTAGAAGCACTGACGAATATTTTGTTGAACTTGCTGTATATATTTTCCTTGTACCTTTCTTTACGTAAAAAGTATTGTTTCTTCTGTGTCAAAGGGCTTCATTATGGCTAAGATGGAAACACTGACAATATTACTGCTGCTGTGGTATGTTTCCATGGCAACAGGGCAGACCGATGATGCCATGCATGACTATTCTAGGCAAAAGGGAAATCGACAAAGAGCCTTCTATGGAGAGTGAGTATTCATAGACTCACGGTGAATTTTGAGCAACACTATAGTCAATCAGAGTATTGATATCAAGAAATCAAGTAAAAAGCCATACAGATCACCTTCACTCTGCCCTTTTCAAATGCAATAATGATTGGTGTGATTCTGAAAAAGTTAATTTTAGAATAATGAGTACCATTGGATAATTTTCCATAGCAAACCTGAAGGTCCCTCATACAACACTAGTGTGACTCCGGCTTCATTAAACACAATACTAGCAAAATAGTTCAATCCGTTGCCAAACACGGGGGATGGTTAAAAAAAGCGTTTTAAGCGAAGATCAGAAAGTTTATTAACATGAAGTCATTAGTGTCTGGCGAAGCAATTGACATGGCGGCATCTGTCTTTTATCCACTAAAGAGTATTCAAAGGCTAACGAGCTAAGCTATCGAAGTATTTGTGCGTTGTATTTGACAAGTGCTTGCCATTATTACTATATCAATGAAATTATGGTTGTTCTTGAAGCTTCGAAATTCTTTTCTTCGCAGTAAAAAACATCCGGCAAAGAGCTGTAGAGACATCTTCAAGCAAATGCCCAACCTTCCAAGTGGAGTCTATTGGCTTGATGTGCATGACTGGGAAAACAATAAAACTATTCAAGAACGGGTAAGAGTCATTATCCAAAGACGCCAGAGTCATGTTTCTGCGGGAATTTGGTAGGATGCTATACCTAGAGAGTGCGAAGCTTAGAATGAAACATCGCTGCCATCAGCACTGACTTCAGGCTCACTCAGAGGCAACTTTATTCCTTATCATCTTCTACTCCATTTTTGTTTTGATGCAGATCAAGGGTAGGATCCCCTTAACCCCTTCTTCAGTGGGGCGTTTAATATTGCCTTGCTACTTGCCTTGCAAATGCTGGCTTCAATGCATCTGAAATCTAACTCTAAAGGAGGTCTAAAAATTCCAATTCTTTGTGGACAATGCACAACATTGATTCTCGGTGGCGCTCCTTCGCATTTGCTAACACTGTCAAAGCATTAAATAGGAAAGTCAATCATTGGGGTAACCATCATGCTTCTGTCTAGTACTGTGATTATCTAGATTAGCAAGATAATCAATCAAGATTACTATCTTTTTAAAGCACGCACTGATACCCTACAAACGGGTTACCGTTATCCAAGAAAACAAGAAATGTTTTCATAATGTCTCACATATTGATCTTTCCCTTTCCAGACCTACTGTCAAAATACCCTTTCCAATGAAACAAAAACTGGCATGACAGTGAAGGGAAAGCAAGGGGCTATTGGAGTGGAAGATCTGTCCTTGGGCGAGCCGCCTCCAGAGCCGTTTGACTGGGAAGAACTCACGGACGGTAATTGGCCACTGCCAGTGACACCCCCTACGGAGGAGGAGATGCAGAGCAGACTGAAACAAGCAGTGAAGGACTACAAGGAAAAGCTGTCGAAGAAAGGAAGCGATAACTCTGGATCCAATATCATATTGAATCAGACTACCAGCGGATTCTTTGACTTGCCAGAATCTACGAAAATCCTAGGTGGGATTACCAGCGGATTTGTTGATAAGGCTTCAGGCTCGATAGAGAAGGGAATAGGATCAAGCAGTGAGGACGTAGATGATCGCAGTGGGAATACGATTGTTGCACCTCAATCTGCAGCTGGATTTGATAAGTTTGTGGCCAACAGCACATCGCCATTGCCTGCTCGTCTCGACCCTTCCTACCCAAGTCAGGCAAGAGCTTTTCAATGGCCTGATGGATCCTGGGCCTACAATTCGACCCCGGGGATGACAAAGAGTGAGATGAATTTCACTGGCAACAGCATGGCGTCGAATCAAAATAATTGGTCGACTTCATTTATTCCAGTTGGCAATGAATCTTACGTCAATGAACAGTACAACACAAGTAATAGTGAGCTTGGTTATGAAAGCAAAACTATGAATGCTTCCAGTCAAACTGAAAAGGAAAATGTCAGTTATTATAACAACGGGAATAGCAGCAGCAGCAACGACAGCAGCAACGACAACAACAGCAGCAGCAGCAACAACAATAACAACAGCAGCAACAGCACTCTGTATGATACATACAATGGTGGTACAGGGAGTCGAGGGAGTGACAGTGCAAGAACCTTCTCAGCTAACTGGAACCAACCGTTTAACAGAAGCATTGAAAACAGTACAGTGCCTGCAGATGGGTCGTTAGTGGCACCTGGAAGCGGGTTCATGGGGAACAAGAGTCTTGGAGCCAGTAATGTGACGGACGGTATGCCGCGGAGTCAGTACTTGCCGGTGACCGTTTCAGGAATATCCCAAAGCACCGGGTCGATTGTGTTCAGAACAGAAGCCAACGAAACGACCGCTTTGGGTGAAGACGAAGAAGCCCTAGATTCAATGTATAGAAAAACGATCAACTCTTCTGACCCTGTATACAATACAAGCAGCACACAGAATGCAACGCCATGGAGGAGCGATTCTAAATCATATAATCAAAGTATGCTTAATATCAACGAGTTTCTCTTCCGAAATTCAAGTCGAAATGATTCAGTCACACTCTTGAACCAAGACGGCTTAACTTCTGCTTGGAATCTATCAAGAGTGGGCTACGATGATGCCCAAGAAAACAACATGACCAACTCATCAATTAATGCATTTTCAAACGACTCAAGCAACTATCAAAGTATGCCAAAATATTTCACAAATGAAAGTAGCTATCCAGACGAGGCTACCAGGGCAAAGAATGAAAGAGAGGCGAGTAATGCAAGCACTGGCTATGAAGGCAATCAGTTGCTAAGTAACGCCGTCGGTAACCAAAGTCCGCTTTTGTACAGCAGTCTTAATACCACGGATGGAATGCATGATACACGTCCAGTTCAAAATAGAATGCCCTATGAGCTGATTAAGGAAATGAACGCCAGTGTGCTACAGGGTAACGAAGGACCTAAACTGAAGCAAATGGTCTATACAAAGGAAGAGACAAGCCGTTCGAGAAACGGAAGTGGAAGCTATGTGGATTATGGAGGGAAAAGCATTGGTGCTTCGAAGTTTATTGAGAAAACACACGATTTGAAGGAGCATGTCCTTATTCTGTATGACAATGGAGTGGTTAACAAGTCAGGGGGTAATCCAGTATTACCTGAGACAGTTCAACAAGCACCTGAAGGCAACGTAAAACGAGGCAGTGTGAATGCAAGTGTAGACCTTGCAAAGGAGGCCACTGAAAAAGATGATAGAAATGGAAGTGCAGTCAATAATACCAGTGGAGGAACTGGCTTGCAAAGTTTTAGCAACTTTCAAGATGATAACTCTACATTAAATAGCAGTGATGTTTTTCTTGGTGATAATGTCAGTCAGAACCCAAGCGAATCTGTGCCCGGCGGAGGAGCACTTTCGCAGGCATATCAGCAGCTCGACAGGCTGAACGCAACTCTGAACAATTTTACAAGCAGTCTCGACAATTTTGAGCGGAATTTCCGTCTTTTTAATACCAGTTTGGACCAGGCCTATGCCAGCTTGAATGAAACATTGAGGCTTGCAAACTCGACCCTTGTACCAAGCCTCATGTCTCAAGACAACAGCTTATCAGAAAATCTGCCAGAAAGAAACGGATCAGTCTTAAGCAGTAAATTAAAGAATAGCGTTCACATGTATGTGATAAATTGGAAAAAGATTGTTCCATTTGGGGAGAGAGATGCATCTTCTAGTAGTGGTGACGGAAAAAGTGCATCAAAACCTGAAAAGGGGGAGCTCAAAGAGAAATCCAGTTTTGAAAAGGATGCGAGCAAGAAGAACGTGGAGAGGGACGGGCTGTTTGTGAAACCAGGCTTGAACAGAGGTATGTGATTCACGAGTAATGTTTACACCCCTGGTTGGTGTGTGATGAAGAGACAAAAAGTAGCTTTAAGGAAATATTTTATTATGAGTCTAGCCATCGTTCTAAGCTGTTACAGATAGATTTGCACTATACAAAAAGTTTGAGAATTGAATCTCCCACGAACCAAATTCTTCTTTATTGAATTCTTCTCTTAGACAAGGCTTTGGTTATTTTGAAGCTTTATCTTTTAATATCGCCAATCTGTACTTTGTATAACTTTATTCCGACAATTGATCATTTCTCATTCTGTGAAAACGTCTAGTTGTTTTGATGCTTCATAGTGAAAATAACCGAAACGACACGGCTTTTCTTTCAGGCTTCATTCAGATGGTTGTGTCGAAAGACGACGTGAACACAACAAAGCAAAAGAGTATACTTGGTAAAGCCAGATGGAATGTGCTGGAGCGTCCGGTGATTGACAATTCTAACCGGACACTGAAAAAGACAGAGACCGGGCATGTAGCAAACAGTAGTCTAATCAGCGGAGAATCACTTGACATTCGCACCAAACAACCTGGAAAAGCTCCAAACAGCATAGACCCTGATCAGTTAAATCACGGCCTGTGGACTGCGGAAGCAAAGAAATACACTTCAAAGGCAGAAGAAGACTTTGCAAAGCAGCAGAAGTATCTTAAAAGCAATGGAAATAAAGATGCATATGATGAAATGATCAAGGAATATAACAGCGTTGGTGTCCCAGCCACCTTGAATGATCCAAGTCGAGCTGATGCGACGAAGGAGAAAATGACGGACTTTTACAATAGAAATGATGACATTGTCAGAGGGAAAGGTGGAAATGTTTATGTAGCCCCCCAGAAGGCCGACTCAGCACAAAATAGTAGAAAGCTGTCTAGTCCTGTGAAGACGGGGGATGATGCGAATAATTTTAATTCCAAGATGAGGCTGAGCAGCTCCACGAGTTCCGGTTCTGAAAGTGAGGCCGGAACCAACACCTGGGCTGAAGTCGGATCGAAAGTTGACGCGGGTGCCAGCTCGCAATCGGAGGTTGCAGAAGACCCCAACTTGCTGTCAAATGTGGATGACAGTCATGAAGCAGTTGATGACATTGATGACTGGAGCTTGAATGATGACGGCGAAGAAGAAGAGTATGCAAACTACAACCGTCCCCAAGGTCTTGGCCTCTGGACTGACACTGGTACAGGAGTAGGCGTCAGCATTGGGACTGGGGCGAGCGCTGGGAGTGATACGTCATCACAAAATGATTTACCGCCGAAATGGTCTGGTTTTGGCCCCGGCAATGGCTTTGGAATGGGAATGGGCACAAGTGCGGGATCGCAATCAGGAGCAGAGACAATGACAGAGACTAGTGTAAGCATCAACTCAGAAGCAGGCACCAGTAGCCAATCAGGCTCCGAGTCAGACGCCGGATCCAAGCCATCTGGCTCAAGGTCTAGGTACAAATGGAAGATGGGCCCTGCTTCAAGACCATTTCTTGCACCATCACCGACTAACAATATCAGGCCTGAGAGTAAACTTGACAATTTACTATTGCTAACCGAAAAGAAGCCAAATCCAAGCCTGGCATATTCATCGAATGCTCTACCGCTAAAAGAGATTTCCCCGTTCAAGGCTGCACCACAGCTCGGGGTCCAGGCGAATACACAAGTAAACACGAAGGTGCAAGTGCAGGCAACAGCGCAATCTCAGGCTGGCTCGAATACCAAACCAGGATCAAGACTAAAAAACACGTCACATGGTAGGCTGAAGGAATCGAAGCAGCGCTTAAGCGAACTTGTCAAGGGCCATAACGAAAGATTGGAGTCGAACACGTTTAACAACCCGCTGAGGAAAATGAAACAGACCGAGAAGACCCCAATGCAGCTCAAGCTGGAAGAGGTGGGGCATAAAACGAGAAATAAACCGCGCGGGCCTAGGCCAGGTGGCGGCCAGGGGGGCGAAAAACAAACCACAGCTGCTGGGGTAGACCCGAAGAAAACCGAAGCATCCGTGGATATTTACTATGAAGGAAAAAACACTGGTGGAGTTGATATAGATGCAGGAATAAGCATAAGTAATGCACAAAGGAGACCCAAGCTTGATAGCAAGTTGCATGGAATGATGGTGAACTCGCCTTATTTCTGGTATAAAATGTACCCATACGACACACCAAGCACTGCTGATATAAATAGGAGGCTAGACTCGCTCCCATATGCGCAGTACACCCCGCAAATGAGGAGCCTCCAACGCAGGATCAGATCAGCGCGTAAAACAACTGGAGCTGCGCAGATACCCTAAATGACCGCTTTGGAGGAGGGCCTGACAACTTCTGACGGCCTGACTCGTTCATTTAATATTTTCTGCTTTAAATAATTTCTCCGTTTTAAATTTTTTCTCCGCTTCTTTAGCTAGGGAAAGAGCAATCTACAATGCATTCTTTTAACTATAAGTTTGAGTCAATGCATAATCAAGTAATGATCATTTATCAAATGACAAAGGTTTGAGACTACAAGACTCTGCTTCTTTCTTCGCAGATTTTATAAAGATTCCATGAACAAAACTTTCACATTTTATCGTAGTTTTTCAAGGCTTAGTGAAGAATGATATAATTTTGACCAAAAAATTTGGTTTTATAAATTTTCAAAATATTTAATTATTTTATAAATTAATTTAAAATATTTAATATTTATTTAATCATTTTTACCCCTAAATTTGAATTTTGGCCTTCACTACTTTTGTTAAACAAGGGTTTACTAAAGAACTTATATGCTTTCATTGATGACGTCTATCTGGGAAATGTATCATTTGTAGTAGAAATTTGATTTTAATTGAGATTACATTTGTAAATTAAATTTTTCATAAACAATTGCCATGTATTCACTTCAAATATATCGAATTGAATTGTCTGAAGATTTAACACGTTAGCCCTATCTGGAGATTTCAAGCATTCTTCATACATCGAAAACTGGGTACTTCCGGGTGATTCACCTAAACATCATTATAAATCGAGCCTTACCTTTTGACAGTACAGCTCCTTAGCAGACGTTAATAACGTTCCTCACTTGCCTAAGTCCATTTTTGCCAAAGAAACCGATTGCGATATTTTATTGAAAACTTTCGCCAGATAAACCAAATTAGAAGCCCTTCAGAACTATTTATGCTTACTAATGGAACTGTTCTAGTAGAAAGTACTTGAAAGCCTGGTTTCCATATAATCGTGACGATCGTCGCAGTCGCAGAAAATGAATGCGACGATCCTGAAGATCATATGGAAATGTCAATTTTCCTTGAAGTCACGATCGTGACGATCAGGATCGTGGCGATCGTGGAGATAGAAACTGGTTCTATCTCGACGATCGTGACGATCCAGTGACCATCCAGTGACGATCCAGTGACGATCCAGTGACGATCCAGTGACGATCCAGTGACGATCCAGTGACGATCCAGTGACGATCCAGTGACGATCCAGTGACGATCCAGTGACGATCGAGAATTTAATGGAATTTGCGGCATTGGCCACGATTCAGACGATCGATGTTGTTATTGCTTTGCCCTAAATTGCAAATGGAAAATGGCGTCCCTGGAGGTCGTTTCCATGGAGGAGATCCAAAAATACGATTGTCTGTTCAATAAATTTAGCCGATATTTTAAGGACAAGTATAGGAAGTTGAATTGTTGGAGGCAAATTGGGGATGAATTTGGTGTGACCCCACAAGAGGTAGAAATGAGGTAAAAAAACATTCGGACTGCATATGGAAGGTTCCTGAAAAGATCGAAATCTGTGCCCTCTGGCCCTGCATCAACAGCATCTCAGTATCATCATCAGTATCAGCCGCCATTTTTCGTTTTGTTCATTTAGACTTGGCGCCAAAACCAAAATTCAACAGAGCTAAATTTAGCTTTTACACGATTGCGACGATTATATGGAAATCTTGGGTCGTCAGGATCTTCACAATCGTGAAACAAAAAATTTCGACGATATTGGCGACTGCGACGATCGTCACGATTATATGGAAACCAGGCTTAACCAAAAAGAATTTTTGTTCTGATTTCCAAATTCCCAGGAAGAAAAATGCTTTTTGCAGCTGACCCGTCTCGTTCTATATGTATACGCAGTATTGCAGTTCACACACGATAAGCTCAGTGAAAGTTAACACGAGCATTTATTGACACTCCTCTGGCTCAGACTTCTCTGCTCGTTGAAAAAGAAAAGTTTGAGGCGACACCAGACAAAATGGACAACGCAAAATAAATCATGAAGTAGTCAGACGATCAAAGTGTGGGTTTACTGTTAACAAAGATAGAATAAATCCTTTCAAGTTGGTTAAGTAAAGATCTTGACTGTGTATCAACAGTATTTCGTCCTTCGACTTTGCTACCTGCTTCGAAATGGCGTTTCCACTGTTTCAATGTACTTATTCAAAGGGAGAACTGACACGCAAAAAAAATTTTGCCTCATTCTACGCAGAACATGCCACTGAATTCAAATCTGATAACTTTTTTTCATAAGCTTCACCGTTTTCCTGCTTTTCGCACTTTTACACGTCAATTACGTCACTGCCATTACTCGGAATTTTTCCGAAGCGGGAACAAGATTATCGCAACGGGTCGTTAAAATTGACTGACGTCACAAGTGACATGTTTATAAGGCCGTCTATAAGGATTTGACCATAACGGTAGAAACTGATCCAAAACTTGGTGCCCTACAGTAACTTTCTGCCTTAAAGAAGCTTAAAAAGTGGTTCGTTGTGCTGCCTATAATTGTACTGGAGTTGGAAAGTCCCTTTTTCGGTCCCCAACAAGGACAACAATTATTTTCTGGAAGGAAATCCAAGGATCACTATAATCTAAACTTCAACATTTTGAATACTTGATATTTAATTTTGTGCTTTTCCTACCAATGAAGCATGGTTTCATTGACAAGATATTTCCTACCCAGCAGGTCTTTTTAATAAAATAGGGACATTAGGTAGCCAGAACGATAGCAGGCAGGATAACCTTAGGTTGTCGTTACCCTATTAGTTTTTAGAAACGCCAATGCATTTGCATATTTTGCATTCTTTCATGGAGAAGCCTACGCTATTCAAATTACTACGCTTTCGACAAATTTGCCTAGTAATTTTTCGTGCGTTCAAGTATCTGCGGCCCTGTCTCAAAATGGTATACTACTCTCAAAGAGGGCAATAAATGATGAAATTAAAATTTCTGGTAAACAGAAAACTTCTCCTGTCAAATCCAAGTAGAATAGTCTTTTGGAAAAGTGGCTCACCAAAAATGAGAACAACGAAACAAAATTGTCCTACATTTCTCTTGAGACATTCTAGTTGTCTTGTTTTTAAAAATAAGGGGGGAGCGGAGGGGTAGGGACGAAGTATCAGTATTCGGGGCACAAGCGACATTGTGGTCCATGTAATTTTTACAGTGTTTCAGACCCGAATTAATGACATATTATCTAGTTCCTGTGTATTCTTTTAGGTGACCAGGGTACTAATTATTCGGACGATGAAATGGATATCACACAAGCTGGTACATCTCCTTCACCGCTAATGAAACAAGAACCACATCCAAACAACAAAATGGATGTTACTCCAGATGAAACAACTTCGTCATCTCATGTGGAACAGGAGCCACTGAATTGTCCAAACAATATGGTTTATCTTCTTATTATAATGTCGAGTCATAAAATGTCATCTTACATGTTATTAACATATTTCCAACCTGGATGGTTTGATACACTGAACTGTTGCTTATTATAGGTGTGCGGAATTTACCATATTTCTAGTAAATGCAGTTTGCATTGCTATTTGATCTAGTTAGACATTCTTATCGTTGCTATCAATAGACATCACTAAATTAAGAAGAAAAGGGGAAAATTTTGGAATTTCTGCATCTTTTCGCAAAATAACTCTATAAATAATTCTTGGTGAATTGGTCAAAACCTATATAAATTTCAGACTAAAATTCATCGTCGAATCATCAATTTTACAGGCCATGATGACCAGCGAAGAAATATATACAATCAGAGTTTTGCAAGAGAAGGCTGTCCTTGTCGTTGACGACATGTTTACCTGGTACATGATTCAAGATTTCGATGTATCGAAGAACTCCTTGAAAGTACGTCATGATGCTTTTCTCTTGCTCTTGTTATCTCACTTTCTGTCGCTCCTATATATCTATCCTTGCCGAAATTTATACGCAATGCACAAAAATTTGTTTTAAAAATGAAATAAATTTTCCATTGGGAAAAAATCTTTGGAAGATCTAATTGAGAATCATCTGTTTGTGGGCCTTTGCTTTTGGTCATCCTTTTTTGTATAATATCTTGTTTCATTGCACAAAATGAAAGTCTTCGTATTTCAACCGCAGAGAAAGGCATACCACTTCATATACAGAAAACCGTTAAAATTTGAGAACGATACTGTCTGGTTATACTCCTGTGCTTGCGATCGACAAAGAAACGATTTCCTGACTTGCTGCAGTGGATTGGAAACACAAAACAGCAAAGTTTTATTCTATTATCTTGACTTTGTTTTACTTAATACCTTTGAAATATAACTTGTCTAGTACCATCGAGGTAGCATCCCATTTTTAAGAAGCTATTTCTTTAGTATTTGCACAGCGACTGGATAAATTCTACCCTGATTGCCTCCATTTGAAAGTTCTATGTGAACTAGCCCGCATTTGAGATGAAGTAAATAACGTGGTTATAACTGATCTTTCAAAAGGTGAGCGAAATGGATTTATATTCACAAGAAGTGTACTGCCTAATGCATTATTAAAATCTTCTGTTGTTTTTTCTATTCGTTACTTTTTTGTTTCTTATGTATTCAATACTGGGATAGTGTACATATTACTCTTTAGAAGTTTTAAATTAATTTTAATGTCAGCTGAATATAAATATTAGAATGTAAATGTAAAAACTTATTAAAATACTCCATATTCCATTTGACCAACTTTTTCTCTTTCAGACGAGCTGGATGACAACCTTTTTAGCAAGGTAATGTTTATGATATATGGTTGAGTTCAAGTTAAGGAAGAATTGCCATATTTATGAACTATAGCTAAGGCAAACTATAATCAACTGCTAGTTTTCCTGTTATCAGGGTGGTGCCATTATTAAAATATTTCACAAAAAAAAGATTCACTAATAATAAGAGTGCACGAAAAGGAAAGTCCGGCCGTAGTAGGCATTGATAAAAAGGGTCTTGTTTGCTTGACATGCAATTGTGGAAGGCAAGATTGTACTCACGTGAATCAATTCAATGAGTTGATGGTTTTGGATCAAATTTCAGAGAGCATGTTTCTAATTGTCGAGGAGCATGAAAAATTGAAAATGAAACATTCTCGAAATTACGCCAAGAAGACGATTTCTACTGAACCATTGCGGAACCACTGCAAGATTGTGTTCACATTGGAACATACAGTGATGCAGTAATCGAAGATGTTGTCGGTCAGATGTACCTAATACCAGACTTTGGCTCTGACCACTGTCTCCGTTGCAAATCAAAAATGAATTTCGAGTTCGATGAGCTGACCTGGGCGTTCAACGTAAAGCTGATTTCAAGGAATTTTATAAAAAGTGTCAGAGGTAGCGCTCTTCTAGCCTTTGCTCTATGCTTTTCAATCAAATGAATAGCCTATATTCTTGGAAAAAGCTTGGGCGTTGTATCACTTTCATGTTACTATTTCTTAAAACTTATCACCTACCCGGATTTATATTTACATTCACTGATAATTATGGCTGATTGTCTTCTTTGTCACTTGACAATTGGGTACCTGATTTAATATGTACCTTTTAGTAATATAAAAAAATGTAAATGAATGAACATATGTGTTTCAACTGTTTGCTTCGACATTTTTGGTCCTTATATAGTATATGATACCATTGGTTCTGTAAATTATTCTTGGTGATTGCTGATGGGCCTCTCCTTTTTAACAAAGTTTGAGTAACTCCACCAGGGTTTTAGCATTCTAGAAATAAAACAAAATATGGACTATTTTATTACCAATTCAGCGAGAATTATGCAATATTCAATCGAGTATTAAAATTTAGTATCAAGAATGTCAGTAGTTGGTTGTTAATAATAAAATACCCATTTATTAGTTCCAGGTTTGCGTTGGCACACAATCTTACTGCGGAACAAAAGAGGTGTTATGAATTTGGGGGAATTTGCGATTGGCCATGACATCTTGAAGGATTATCTGTTTAGGTTTTTAAATGGTTACAGGTACGAAAAACTTTCTATCAGAAAATTGTTTAAAAGTTGGAGTATTTCATCAACTCCTGTTAAAATTCCTGTCCAGAATACACCGTGGCCCTCTAACCTAGTGCTTTAAAATGTCACACTTGCCCGGAACGATATCTTTCCCACGTCTTTTGCCTTCTTTCCAATGTTGTTTATTTCGCTATCTGTCATTTCAATCAACTAGCCTTCTGTCGGTCTTTTCTTTGAAGCCTTTTCATCTTGACCGACGTCGATCTGAAATAGCTTTTCTGTAAAAGTAATGACCACATCTCTGAATGTAGCGCCAACGAAAAAAGAACACGGAAAAGCTAAAACCACTCCTTACAGGCTTCCAGATAATAAACTGCAACTATGCGACTAGGTATGATTGATCTCCCCCTTCCCCGAGTCAAGCTATTATCCTTACAGCATTCAAGGGGCACAAGCAAACATCTATTAGCAGGGTTTTCAAATTATTTGTAGAGAATATCCTGCATCTTCTATTAACGAACTGATTTTTCACACCTTATTCTCTTCACAAAAATCTGAAAAGTAAGGAAATGTAGGAATCTACAAGTTTCTTTATTCCTTTAACATTTGATTCAGAAGAGAAACCAATATATATACTTTGTCTAACTACAGAGTGCCTTTCAGTTAAAACTAAAGGAAACCAACTGTTTGTCTCATTCTATTTTACTAGTTTTGAGAAGAGAACATTCTGCAGGGACAAGAAACTTCGCCAATTCGGCAGCAACTTTGCGGTAAACAAATTCGATCGAAAGGCAGTCGATGAAATAGTTTTAGCACGCAAGGAGCTACCCACTATGAAAAGGTTTTTATTTTGGGTGAAGTAAACTATGAGTCCTTGTTCGATGTACCGAAGCCAATATTAGAACTGATTAAATGTAGCAGTTCAACTTCTCCCGTTTATACGTATTATCCGGCATCACCTGCATTTCTCAGCACGAAACCATAATACAAAATAACCAGCGTCAGATAGGAATGGAGACGAATGCAATGAACTGCATTCAAAATGAGGCTCCAGTGGTATATGAAGCACTGAAGGCAGTAAAAGGTGAACAACTCCCAAGACAATGGATTGATTTGTTTGCCAAGCTGGAGGAAATCGCAGAAAACACTTTTCAGCTGCCACCGCAATGCCTTCCACCAGTGCCTAGCTAAACTGATTCAGGCCAACTATCTTTTTTTCCAAACTGGCCAACATTATGTCTGCGAGGACAATATACCATGGACAGAACAGAGAAGAAGCAAAAAGATAGCCCAATGTGCAAAAAAAAACAAAAAGTGTTCCTTTCTTCCTGGGCTCTTCACTGTTTATTGTGAACATGGTATGATTTAATTTGAGTTTGGCGCTAAATTTTTATCGTTTAGGGGACTTGAATTGGAGGCAAGTAATGCCAGAATACCAAAAGTCAATATAAATACCAAGACTTGGCACTTAAACTTTTTAGCTGATAATGTCAGGGATAGGCTTGGTAGCCAGCAGTCTTCTTGCATAGCGATTTAACTAACATTCAGAAATCGCAAATCTCAGATATATGTTATGGATTCCAAATAATGGAAATGCACGAATCGGCGAATGTACCATTCACCATCCTGAGAACGAGATACGAAGACGGTAAGACTGACTTAGCCTGACATCACTTTACTTTATAATGAACCAAAATGCATAAATGCTTCCTAAATACATAAATATGAATTTACGACAGCGAATCTTTTAAGCTTGCATGTCACCAAGAGAGGCTACCAGAACCTGTTGTTTTTTATAAAAAGAATTAACAAAACGTGGACGTAAAATTTAGGCATCGAAGAAAAGCATTAGCTTGATGGCAAAACGGTTTGCAATACTCGCATCATTTAGTTGACTACTGATTTTAACAATAGTATTTATAATCAGAATAGTTAAAGAAGCATAGTTATCAAAAAAAGAATGATACAAGAAATCAAGAGAATTTGATGCAGCTAGCAAAGCAAAATGAAATTGTTTGATAAACATATGAATCATCTCAACATAACATTTCAAAAAAAATGTCCTGCTTCCTTTTTTAGCACCACAAGCAATCATCTACGACAACAGTTGCAACCTGCATCCCTACTGCCTGAACAGAGATCCGGGTTTTTTCAAAACTTTTTAGTAGACCGCTTTCATTGGAAAAATCACACGGGTTAATAGCGCAGGTTACGTTCACAGGTTATTATCGACTTTCATAATACAATAAAGATATCTAACATTGTTAAAAGTTGAAAATTTATATTTTTCACAAGATCTTTCTTTCAAAGTTGCGCGGCAAGCTACAATATTTCACGATATCAAAAATACCGTGGAATAAACACGCATATTAACGAGCAAAGGAACTCGCTTCTAAAAAAAATTGAAAAAGTTTCTTACATGAAGGAGGACCACTTTGTGAAGCACATCTAAGTGTTCCTCTGGCATTGTAACAAGAAAGCAACCAAGAGGGTGAAGGTAATGTAGCGAGGAATTGAAAACTGTGTGATGTTCTTTTCCTAACTTTTCGTCAAAATTTTGAGAAATGTATTTAAGTCCTAAATCATATTTAAGTTATATCAAGGTTAATGAAAATTAGATGAAATATCAATATATCGAAATTGGAATGTCGCTCACATGATATAAAATGAAAGCAGCTTTACTTTGTTTGAATTAGCAGCTTACAAGTTAGGGTGCACTTAGAGAATATGAAGCGATAACAATCTTACTCTTGGTAAATTTAAGCTTGATTCTGGATTCATTTTTAGAAATCATAATATAGATATTAGGCCTGTCCACCGAAGGTCGAATAATCGATATTCAGTTGCTTGGCTTACTATTCGGTTACGTCATACACTAATCGAATATTCGGGTGTGGCGATCGAATAGCAATGACTTGTCGAATAGCGATGACTTGTCGAAGAGCAATGACAGATCCAAGACAAACATGCATGGAGGCGGCTTACTTGCTGTGAGGAAAACTGCAGTCATACGCAAGCTTGATTACACCAAAATTTTATTGACCACACCCGAAAGAAGTCACGCCGATATTCGCCGAATAACAGAATAATCGCTAATATTTTATCCGAATAATCGAATAGTAAAATTTGGGGAGTTGGACAGCTCTAATAGATAAACTGCATAGATCGCTAAGAAATGAATTGTTGTGTTATGTTTGGTTCAGATGAATGGCGTTCGGTTGTCTTCATTGCGTACTACCCGAAAACTAATAAGAAGAAAAGCGGGATTAAATTCTTATATACGTGAAATGATTTGGTTTCAGATGTCAATTGAAAAATTTTTCGAGAAAACACCGAAATGAAGAATGACGTTTTACTGACAAAAATTACTTAAACAATCTCACGCCAGTACTTTGAATCATCAATTAATCTTCTTACAGCGAACAGACTGACATTGCCAAGTCGATTTATTAAGAAAGCAACAACCTAGGAGAATAATCACTATTATTATCAATAAACTATCATCATCAGCTTTAAACATGATGAAACTTCGTCAGATACATTTACCGGCTTAGAGTAATTATTGCTGATTCTATCTTTCTTTCTTCCATTTTCAGAAGTCAGACCCAAATGTTTGTACATCACCAATCGGAGAAGGATCTTTTGGACTGAAAACATTTGGTCTGTCTAAACAATTACTTTTCAAAAGTCTATCTACAGTGTCTAGCTTTTATTCAAAATTGTTATATATGTTTAAGTTTAATTTCTGAACGCTAAATTATGCGACTTAGAGTATTTCATAATTCATATTTTGATAATTTCGGGCAATAACGGCAACTAGTAGAGTTCTTTGGTTTTCTTTTTCTGATCTTCATTTGTTTTGTAAAAATTTCTTACAGTAAACAGCTGCAGCTATACGATGTTAATATTTGAAAATATATATCTAGTTTTGGATTAAAAAAGGGCAAAATTGAAGTTTCCCACCAAAAGAAATCTGGTTAGAGCCCAGACACTGACCACCAACAAACGCAAATGGAATACCTGAGTCTTTTAAATCAAAATGTCTTGCGAGGAGAAAACAGAAGTAGCAGCAATAACTCCTTACCTCCGGAAACAATGCATACGAGATAACAGAGCCCTGAATGTCGATCTCTAAATTGGCAAATCGCATTTCTGCGCTGGCAAGTCTGGCAACTTTATGTGACAAATCTCCAGACTAAGAAAGATATTTGAGATTCATCAGTGATTAAATTTCGCTAAATCAACGGTAGGAAACATGTATTAGAAATGGCAAACTTCACTAGTCTTAGAAGCTGGAGTAAGATAATACTCGCAAACATGGTGTTATCGCTAAAAGGCCAGGCATCCCTTAGGTGCAAGTTGACAATGTCTGTCTTGTCATTTAAGGCTTGTTGTAGGCGCCACGAGAAAACGTTGCCTTTTCGTATCAGAGTAATCTGTCGCTAGAAGAAAGATATGCATATTGCAATTAGATATGCTTATCTATTTATTTCCTTCACAAAGGGAAAAAAGGCTGACAGAAAAAAATTGTTTCCACTAGGTTGCTGCCATATTGTATCGAAACACTCTTTCCGGGATCAACTAACCCTAACTTGACTGAGCCAAACGGCCAGATGAAATGATAGAAAACTCACCGTAGTCAAAGAAGTTGTTTTTTCTGATTCGAATTCAAGCCATCAAATTGTGAAACTTTGTGACACATGGCTATTGATAAATTGCTACGACGAAGATGACGGAAGAAGAAACTCCCTTAACTACGGTCAATTTTTCAGGATTACTTTAAAATCGACCAATCCTTTCATTATATTGGCGGATTAAGCATACATACATTTCAGGTATGTATGCTAGAAGCTGCTGTATCATGAGTAATAGTCTGCTGTTTCATCAAAATTTACAACGAATAATTGGCTTCCATACTAACGCTTGGTGCTTTTAACGAGGATGAACACGAGACTGGTAAGCAATCTATTGTTGGAGAGTATTCGAATCAAGTTTGAGAGCCTAAGTACTTGCTCTATGGGGTGTTCATGAAAACAGCATACAACAACGTCTGAAGAAAAGTTGCAAGATAAGCTTTTGCTAGATTTAAAAAGATCGAATAACAAACAGATCGAATAACTGAACTGTTGTTAAGGTGTTTATTATAGAGACAGACCAGTTTTCTTTCGGAACATAATCAATCTCTAAAGATCAGCATCAGGCACATTTATGATCTAGCTAGCATGATTTGCTTGTGTAAAAGGTTGACGCATCTTTCGTCGTCTGTCTTAGCAGTTTCAGAAGATTCAGCAAAGGCAAGGCTTTGATATTTGGTCTATGATTTTTAAAAAAATTGAAACTTTCTTTAAGTCTGATGTAGCAGCTTCGATAGAGGAATCAAGCTCCAGTTATATTAGGACATGATAAACAACGATTGACATCGTCATCGTCGATTAACATATTCTCATCAGATTTTCGACAATAAACGTGTAGAAATCTAAAAATTCTTCAAATAGCTTGGTTCGTTGTAAAGTGTATTTTCAGTACCGCAATATCCTTTAGATGTACATAAGATGGGGGATGATTCATTTGGAAGACTTCAGACAAAACCCACACTATCCCCCTTGCAGCTTTTTGGTGCCAAACATCATTCCAGGGAAAGCAAAATAATGTCAGTTCACTTTTGCAGTCTATTTGAAGGGAAGTTAAAAGATGTGACTCATCATTGACCAAGTCAGACGACTTTGGGTCAAACAATATTATCTCTTTGAACACAAACTGGATTAGTTTGCATGCAGCTTTGAACCTGAGGAAGACCTCAAAAACGATAATGGGGCGATCTATAGAGTTATGCACCTGGTTAAAGATGTTATTATCAACTGTCGACCTAGACAAATTAACATTCAACCTTCACCAAGACTAAAATTGTTCTTTAATCTGTGGTGACTCCTTTGTCTACGTTCCATTGTCACATCATGTCATGTTGACACATCTTTTCTCGTTCCCCAAGCTTGACTTTTCCATCCTCATTACAACATCATTTCATCATCTTCTCTCATCCCTCGTCGGCAAATTTATTCTTAGATTAATCAGTATAAATATAATTATAAAGTCAGTCAGAGTCAGTCAGAAACAGTGCTACAGAATACAACAGGCAACTCGTATTCTCTCTCTCTCTGCCGGCTCCCTGTTCTCTGCACGTTAAATAAGACAACTTTGGCTCGGATCGTCCATAGAGGTTGAGCAACGCAGTCGGTAGAAACCTATTTCAACTCGTTTCTACAAATCTTTGTTTTCTTCCAATGCAAAACAATGGTCATCGGATTGAAATAATGCCCTTGTATTAGGACAATATTCGTATCTTTAATATTAAATTTTTTGTTTTGTTTGTTATTGTTGGAATTGATGATGAAGCAACATATCAAAAGAGATTTAACATTTTTCTTTGATCTTAAGGCGAATTTACACCTTTTGTTGGGCAAGAAATAATTTTAAGAATAATCTTACGCTCAAAAACGACTGCTGACTACCAATAAATGGTACAGTTGTCACTTGCATTGTGTCATCCTGTCAATATGATTATTTTGTTATTTCGTTTGGATGTTTGTCACAGTAATGAATTTTCCTAATATTCTAGTGCTATGAGAGAGAAAGTTAAGCTTGTTATGAGGTAATTTTGGTAAAAAAAAGACAATACCAACGTTCTTTGGGTTTTTGAAGGGCGTGTCTACGAAGATTTTTCCAGCCCTCCTTTTCTTTCTTTAATGGCACTCCTAAAACTCAAACGCTGGATCCGCCCCTGGTGATTCGCTGTCTATTTTCCTCTTTCCTCTCTTATTACAACCAAAAGCGCAACACTGTGTTCCAAAATCGGCAACAGCTGTCCGTAACAGATTGGATTTCCCACGAAATTTGGGTATCAATTGTAATGGCGCATAATGGAATTCCTCGAAGCATGAAACATGGCAAAATTTCCCATTTTACGACGCAAGAAAGCCAGCCACGTTTCCAGGAAAGAACAAAGAGAATTGGGTCATTCGAGAGAGAAATCTTAACAAGAGCGAACTCGACAGTCAAGTCTAGTGCTGATATTTCCACCGATAAGATGCAAAACTAAGAACCGAATGTAAATTTTGTTGCTAAACTGATTTTTAGTTCCTTTTCTACAAATGATAACTAACGGTACATATACAAAAGTTATAGATATATATACTAGGGCTGTCTAACTCCCCAAATTTTACTATTCGATTATTCGGATAAAATATTAGCGATTATTCGGTTATTCGGCGAATATGGGCGTGACCTCATTTGGGTGTGGTCAATAAAATTTTGGTGTGGCAGGGTGTGGTCAATAGAATACAACAAGTGATAAATCTTTCTGTCAGGATTTAAAACTCGCAATATTATAAATTTATCACACTGTGGAAAATGGTTGTTTGTAAAGCGTTATCATTACGATGTGTAGTTCAAGCTGTCTTTAAGTTTTTATTCACAAAAGTTAAAGCGTTCGCATTTTCTGATGACAGACGGCATCTCTTTTTATTAACGATGTTCCCTGCTGCAGAAAACACTCTTTCCGTAGTTCCGTCTCAGGTTTAACAACGTTATTCAGACCCCCTACCAATCAAGCTTGCGTATGACTGCAGTTTTCCTCACAGCAAGGAAGCCACCTCCATGCATGTTTGTCTCGGATCTGTCATTGCTATTCGACAAGTCATCGCTATTCGACAAGTCATTGCTTTTCGACCAGTCATTGCTATTCGACCAGTCATCGCTATTCGACCAGTCATTGCTATTCGATCAGTCATCGCTATTCGATTAATCGTTGCTATTCGAATAGCTCGAATAATCGGACTATTCGATCGCCACACCCGAATATTCGGTTAGTGTATGACGTAACCGAATAGTAAGCCAAGCAACCGAATATCGATTATTCGACCTTCGGTAGACAGGCCTAATATATACACAATAACTTGTCTTATTTACCTTATTTACACATATTTTTGGAATACATTAGGGCATAAAAATTTAAAAATAGTGTTAGGGGAGCAATAACAATTGTTGTAATTTGCAGAGCATTTGTAAATTTCATGAAAATTTCTATATCTTTCTTAAAGTGATTAGAAAACAATTAATATACTTAATTTTGTACTTAATCTGTGCTCCAAATTTCTCTACTTAGTTTTCTTAATTTCATGTATGCAGCATTATTTACGCACTAAAGTACAAAAAATTTACGATAATTCTTTATTGACGATCAAAATTTCTAGCTATAGAGGGTAATACCTTGTTGTTTTAGTAAATGTTATTGAGTAGTTGAAAATACATTGTAACTTGCGTACTATGTATATTATATTATTGAGTAGTTGAAAATACATTGTAACTTGCGTAATTTTTATATATTTGATATGAAAACTTAAACCCAAACAGTTGTTTTTTCAAAATTGTGCGCCTTTATGCTGCAAACCATATGTATAAAATTAAAAGCATCCACAAAATAGATGCTTTGCTTTTGTAGGAACTTTTAGAAGAAAGCATCTTGTCAAATGCAACATCTTGTTCATTTTTTAAATGTCTCTCATGCTCAAATTCATGTACCAAAAATTGCCAAGAATTTTTGGTGTGAATTTGATAAAGTTTTACTAAGATTGAAGTTTAAAGATTGTAAGATTGTAAGTGGAAGTTTTGATGAAGTTGCTTTTACTGGCGCTCTTAAGTTAAAACTTTATGGGTTTATGCAGAAAAGGAAAAGAGGACCCTTAAGAGCAGAGTTCATTGAAGAGAAGGGGGAGATAAATAAGTCCTTGAAATACCAGCTTGCAAGTCTGGAAAAAAGATAATCAATGATGTCTTCATCGTTATCATCATAAGTCGTTTTTCCCATTCTCTGGTTCCACTTCTTCATTTAAGTTTACTCAGCTCAGTTGTTTGCTACCATTGTGACTAAATCAGAAATGGAAAGGAGAAGGGCAGATTAAAACGAACTGCAAAAAAAATGTTTGGACAATCTATTTTTAATTATTATTATTTTACAATTGTTGTTAATTGCAGTTGCTTTTATTTGGTTTTATTGCAAATTCCTTTAAAAGTCTACTCCACTTTTGATAATTCATTAGCTAAAAATTGTATCTGCTTCATTGTGATATCCTTATAATTTAAGATACTTGCTTTTTAAGAACAACCTTTGTAAGCTGAGATGCACATTTGTTTGTTATTGAAAATGTTCCTAATCCAAGTGCTCTTAAATCCTAAAGTTTTCTTCTGACCCCAGAACAAAGTTAATGCACACTAATGTACTGTCATATTTTGCACTGAATCCTTTATTATATACTTTTTCAGTTTTTATTCTGACATTCAAAGCTTAGTTGTGTAATGTAGTTCAAAACTTGCTCTACTTTTCAGTTGAGCAACTGGTTTGAAAGAACAAGAATACCAACTAAGGGTTTAACGCTGCTATTTGACAAGAATGGCGAGCCATTGGTGAAGTATTCTGGTAAACACCTTTTGACAATCTAGGTTTAGATAACTTGCCTACTGTAATTTGCCTTTTAATTATCATAATTCTTCTCAAGGAGCAACATGGTTTGAAAAGTTTGCAAAGGATGAAATTATTCTTCAAAAGTTTTATGAATATGCAATAGAAGGAATCAAAAACTTCGATAGTAAAGAATCAGGTATCTTAACTTTCGTAACTGAAGCATTTACTGTTAATTTGAAAAAAACAGAAACCAGTTTAACCTGTTTGTCACGAAGATCTATCTTGTTTATTCTGAAGATGAATCGTATTTTGCTGGACAAATTATCCATAAAGTTGTGCTTCTGCCCCCAAAAGTCTTCCTATTTTACGTCAAAATGAAAATGGCAAATATGGCAGCTTTCCCAAACTCATTTTCCAGCTATGTCCTATATCACCCTACCGGATTTTAGGTGCAAGTAATACATTAATTAAGTTTGGGCGTCTTTGATCCAGATTGGACTCTCCTGCCAGTGAAAACTACGGTACTTATAATTTACCAAACCGTTTGTCCACGTGCCTCTGCTATTCAAATGTAGACTTGGTACACGAGAACATGGAAGGCAATAAGTGGGAGAAGGCTAAAAACACAAAGCAATCATGATTCTTGTATCCTTCGAAGCGAGAACAATCCTTCTTAAGCATAACTGCTCTTGACCACGCTAGTTATGCTTAAGAAAAAATTCAAGCAACCGTGTGTAATCGTAGATATATCCACCCGCTCGTGCTGGAAATTGTCAAACAGGCCCAGTTGGTGGCCATGTTCTGTGGATTTCCGATCCCCAAATGCTGGCCCTGAAAGAATGAGGGTCAGTCAGGTTGATGAGGTTCTATCCTCCTACATCAAGCGCCGCAAAGTAGATGACTCTCCTTCTCCTCCATTTGTTATAACGGCCAGCGAAGTGGTAGCAGAATCGTCTGCAGTAAACGGAGGAGATAAAGAGGAGATAAAGGAGTTCATCAAGGTTATCATTTTATATGACTTGCTTATCAACTATTTTTGGTTATTTATTGCTTCATAAATGCATCATTGAGCTAGCGACCAATTCAGAAAATAATCAACGTTTCAAATCAGTGGCACAGGAAACTCTTTAATTTTCAATCGTAAAGCATTGTAGAGCAAGTCATAATTGCCCACGGGCTTCGCAAAGCTTGAACCATTTCATCCACATAACAAACGCGTGTCAACTCGGCATTTTTACAGAAAAGCAAATGGCTGCCAGACGATTACATTGTTTGCCGACCACTGCCAACCACTGTCAGGATATTAGAAAGGATATGAGATATGGATTCCTTTCTGCGCAAGTTACGCCCGTATTCTCATAATATTTGCATAGATACAAAGCTTCGAAAGTCGCGTTGTTTCCAATGAAAAAAACAACGGTTTTGGCTCTTCAAAACGGTCATTTTTGATCCGGAATTAATTTGGGTAAATATGATTAGGAATCAAATGGTGCATTGATTATGATTGGTGATATGGATACTTTTTGCGCAAGTAACGTTCTTTACAGTTTCGAAGCTGCAAAATGGGAATTATCTTCAAAAGGCATCCTTTTATACCTGGAAGTTCCAAAAAAGGCCATGGGAAAAGCTACATATTGATTTGTCCACATTTTGGTTTCATATTGACAGTTGTTAAAGAGATTACCCTTACATCGTATATCTTAATGGGTCTCGTTTTTCTTTAGGGAATTAGGACTTTTGCAAGCTTAGAGAATCATTAACTTTTTGTTACGACGTATCTGAAATGACCAAGCTATGAGATTGATTTAGACTTTCAGGAAATGTACTGATAAAATTTCAAAGAATACCCTTGTTTACAATGTGTATAATTTCTTGCTTATACATTGCGCTACGGTAAACATGCAACAACTAATGCAGCTTCAAGGAAGTTGACGTTTGGAAGATGACTACGTTCTCGTTTTAACTTCTTCGTCCTCGAGTTGAGTATCTGTCAATTATGATGAAAAACCGTGTTGTTGTTCAAAGACAATTGTATCACAAACGAATGCCAAGAATCTGAGACATAAGCGTGAATGGCCATGTTCGTGCAGGTGATTACCGTAGCAAAGGACCCAAATGTCTTCGCCAAGACTCAATGGAAGTTAAGCCCTATGTGTATCAAATGGCTGCTTGTGTCGGTTAGATTTCGCGTCGACATTCTCACCAACTGAAATCTCAAGTCAGAGCAAATAACCAGCCATTAACGAGTGATCAGAGTCTGCTGTAGTTTTCTGAGCCAAGTGATATTGCAAGAAATATTTCAGAAGCCATTGTTATGGATTGACTACTACCATCAGATGAAATTGAAATTTACTCCTAGGAAATAAACACTGATTTAAGAATGTTGGAAATTGAAAGCATACTGGTTATAATTAAGGGAATAATTTAGAATAGATTGTTTTCGATTTTCCGTAGACGAAAAAGCCTTTTCAAGATAATTTCCAAAAAACCATGCTTTCTAGGACCACACTTTCTACACTTGCAATTTAGCCTCCTTTTATGGAGTTGTTAGGTCAAAATTTTCCTTTGACTCTAACCCACCCATGGTGGGTCCTCCTACCGTAAATGACGAAATTAGCGCCCGAAATTAATTCAGTAGGGGCGCTTATCTATTTATTGTTCATACCATGTAAGATGAAAACAATTACTCGGAGCGCTTATTCAAACAGGGGGCGGTTATTGCAAAAAAATTTTTTATCCCGGGGCGGTTAATTCGGCAGGGGGGCTTATCAATTTTTGTTCATACCATGTAAGGGAGAAAAATTACCTCTAGTGTTTCACAGTTCTCTTTCTAAAGAAGATTAGAACATAATACAGTGTCGATGAAAACAATTGCTAGGGGCGGTTATTGCAAAAATTGTCTTTATCCTGGGGCGCTTATTTGGCAGGGGCGGTTAATTCAGCAGGGGCCCTTATTTTGTCATTTACGGTATGTCATCAAATTGATTCTTAGCGCTTCCAGGATAAATTTCATGAAAACCGTCTCTGAAAATAGATACCTTAAGTTATGTTCAGACTATAAAGTGCTGCTTTTATGCAATTGACTTGAAATAATTTTCGAGGACGTGACTTGGTGACCTTTTATCATGAGTTATAAAAGTCGAAACTCATTATATAAAGCGTACACTCATCACAAATTTATGAAAACATTTAGGCGACCCTCTTGTCAACTTGAGGGACCGAAAACCTAAAAGCAGCTTTGTAGCTGGCGGCCTGCTACCTCTAAGCATATGAAAATGGCGGACTCTATAATATTCAGCAACAATTACAGAGGTTGGTAGCATTAGCACACCATCGAAACTTTCAAAAACAGCTTCTATAATAACAATTATGTTAATGTCCAGGAGATAACTGCTGTAAAACTCCTTAGCAGTTTTCAGTATAAGCTCATGTGGACGTTTATCAAGCTCTTATATTTTGCACATGTCTTTATTTTGAGCGGATAAAGATTGCTCTGGTGTTGTAGGTCTAGAGCTAGACCTCTCGCTATTTAATTCTCTAGGCTTTTCCTTTCAGAAATTATTTACAGTGAAGAAATCCTTCACTTTACGATACTTTGCAGTATCGTTATTAACTTTCCGTTTCTGTCGATCGTTCTCTTTACTGCATAAGGCATAACGGTAACTTGAGTCTCATTCAGATTCTTGTGTCTTTTTGTCATGATAGCGGTCACTTCACAAAAAGCTTCACAAAAAGCCGTAACTTGGGGAGCAGCAAGATGACTGGGGGGTCATCTTCCCCTAGTTTGTTTGTTAAAAGAGGCCCTGCCTTGCTACCGGGAAACAAAATAAGGTATCTAAGCCATTTGGTGATTTCCAACAGTTTCTTGAAGTAGCCTTTACCATAACCTGGGTACCAGACTCACTATGTATACCTTTACAATAAATAGCAAAATAGCGTACCAGCAATCGTTCTTCCTCAAGAGATCTAGATCTAGAAAATAGCAAAATGCCAAAGCGGTCGATTTTTGCCATGCTGCTATCAAGATAGAAGCGAGAAGTATAAATGATTTTAAAACAGTATTCTCCATTTCCGAGTACTTTGTGATAAACATAATTTGGTGTTATGTGTCTGTCAATTATGTTGAAATGCTATTTGGAACCCAACCAGGGACAACAAATGGATATGTAGGCTCTCCTCTTTTCAGCCTCCTCTTGTTTCTTCCATCGAGAAGTGGTTTAACTACATGCATCAGTTCCCTGTATGCTTTCGTTACCAGGTTTCTCATTGGCTCGTCTCGTAGCCCGTTGCCATAGTCAAACAGACTGTCGTAATGAAACGTTCCGACTCCAAACGCCAGGTTAGTTTGAATCTAAATGAGAAGACAATTAGAAGGGCTTATTCTTGCTTGGTAGAAGAAGACGGAAAGAAGAAGGTAAAAGAAGAAACAATTTGCATGATAAACCTGTCTTTAACCATGACCAAATTCTGATCTTACTAATTTCTCTATCGCACTAGAATGCAAATGTTAGAATGCGTCACGCTGAGAGAGAATAATTTTTATTATATCCTCAAAAGCGTTTTTATCAAGATCTGTTAAGAATTTTCTTTAACGAATGTTTCATACTGCAGAAGCAAGATAGGCAAGGGGAAGCAAGAACATAGTTTCAAAAGTTGTAAATAGTTCTTCAACAAACGAAGAAGGTGGAATTAAACTCACCGTAGCTACCACAGGGCCGGCCAACAATGAAACCAAATTCTGCGGTTGAGGTTCCTTCTCGTTGAAGTAAAGCTTTGAGGGGTTGAGAGGCACTGAGCTGGAATACTCAGTAGGTGTGAAGCTGACTACAGCATGTTGCACCTGGACCCAAAGCGCCTCGGCCAGGAATCTACTAAGCTGGTCTTTTGTTGTAAAATGTGAAGGCAAACCCGCTACCTGAAGTAGAAGACAGTGTTCAGTCATTTGATAACGAAGCATTTGTAAGGACCAATGTAAATTTAATGGCGAACCCTTTACCTGAAATAGGAGACTGGCGAACCCTTTTCAGTTCCTCAACGAAAACACACTTTTTATAAGGAACCTACCACAAGGCCTAGTTCTAAAATTTCCTTATTCGTAGACCTCAAATCGTTAGATTTTAGCACCAAAAGTTCCTTAAAAGTTCCTTAATCTTCGCTGTACATCGATAAGCCTTAGCACTAAATAGAGAGAGGGGCGAGACTGCATATGCGGAAACTACTCAATAAAGCACTTGACACACGAATAGCAAACAATCTATGCGAGTATTGGCTGCAAATGAATGGAACCCGCTTTTTAGTTCTTGATGCTTGCAGTTATAAAAAAATTTCAAATCGAAAAGTTCCTTAGTGATTTCGTTTTTAGTAGTATAAGTTCTTTATATATTTCGGCCTTCTACATGTAGGTTCCTAATAAAGCGGTTCCTTATAAAAATCCGTGTATATGAATAAACGAGAATGGTACAATGTAAGTTTTATAAAGTTTCGTAAATTCACCTTCCCATTTCCATTATCTGGAGGAGTCTTTCCCTTTGCGGACAGTTCATTTACAAAGTTCATAAGCTCTTGGTCTTGCTCCACATTCCAATCATTGTCATAGTATCTGTAAAATAAATTTGGAATTACTGGGTATCACCTTTGACAAAGAAGGCCTCATGGACCAAAAATTGGCTTAAGGAATGATGAAAATTTCTCAAATGTAACTTAAAGAAGATCGTAAAAGGATTAATTTGCAAAAATGTGACATTCGCTATTACATTAGCTCGAAATGAGGCCTCACTGAGGATGATTACATAACTGAAAGAAACACATTACATAACATTAGGGTATTCTGAATAACAAGTCAGTATTGAGAGCTTAAAAGCTTTGATTTAGAATAATGTAAGCTAAGGTAAGATATAACTACAATAGAAAAGTAACAGGTAAACATGAGATAGCAAAAAGATAAATTTCGTTTATGTCTGAAAAGAGTTCGCGGAAGAGCCCAGCCGCCTAGAAGCAAGCTGTGAAATAAATGGTATAGAAAACAAAGGATTCGAATGCGATGCTTACATATCCACAAATTCATCTGCAAATTGTCTCAGAATAGAGTCAATGATGATGCCGTCGTCTCGATATGGGTAATACGGGACCTTTTTCTTATCATCCATTCCTCGGGTCTAGGACAAGGCAAGCATGATTTATCGCGTCACGATTGAAGGCTTCTACCCATTAAAGTTTCGTTCGCAACTGATATAAATTTATTGATATAAAATTAAACATTTATTGATATAAATTGAGATTTATCCAAGCGTTATTTATCCTACAATAAACGGCTCTCTATACCTTATTTGTAAACGGACTTCGACAAATTAGCTGTTTTGACGCTGAGACAGTTTCAATCCAGAGACAAAGCAATCAAACAAAAAATGAACATCGAAAAAAAGTGCGTAGGAATTTTGGTCAAGGCAGAAAATAAGTCAAAACATGTCAACACGGAGTTGAAAATGATCCACACCTTCACGTTGTATTCCAGACCTATGTCATTCCAAATCATGTGTTTAAATCCCCTTCTTATCAGTTCATAGCCCCCCTGTTTTCCAAAACCAAACAACGGTCCTATAAGCCCTTTTTCCCCAAGAAGAGTACCAACACCATTCGCGTTCACTGCTAAGAGCCCTCTGCAGTGGTATTTCAGCAGCTCGTTCAGGGGGTGGTACTCGGATAGCTGTCGATGCAAGACAACACAGACTGGTTCCATTCGCAGGTGAGTGCGCAGCAAGTGCTCGTAAAGCTGTCCGTAAAACAAATCCGTAGCTTGGAAGGAGGCTTTTGCAAGTTGCCAGTTGAAGCCATCATCCGGAGTATAGACCATTGAAGCTGAATTAAGAGAAAATGATAGTTTGATCATTCTATAGGTTCGCAAAATGTTCCTGGCTTTTTCATCAAAAATCGCATTCAATCCACATTCAAAGCACTAAGATGAAAAAGTCCATTTTGCAAAAGGATAATCTAGAAGAAATCAATAACTTAAAATGATGGTAAAACTAAATTGATTTTCAAGCATAGGGTAATTTTTATCCACAGAGCTGATAAATAGTGACAATTTTGAAGGAGACATGATGCCGTTTCACCTGTTTAATTTATCCATGATTAATACTAACATGGTCATTCATGGTCATTCAGGATCGATGCTTGCTGTTGATATGCACCCATAATCTATACTTTATTCTGCATACGATACTCACACTGTTCGTCGTCAATTTGAATGGCCACTGGCTTCAGCTCATACCTTCTCTTGCGTCGGTTGTACCGACTGGCGAATACCGCAATCGGGTTCGTCTGCGGAATCATCTTCACACCGGACGGAAAGAAGGCAGCCAGTGGATCCGGCAAGCTCTTTATTCCGGCCAGCAACGGGAACTCCGCCACGTAAACCATTCTCTCTTTCAATGACTGAAAAGATGCTTTGACTTTACAGCAAAGTCTTAACAAATGTTTTGCTTTTGAGGCTCATACGCCAGCAAACCCAGACAGTTAGTGACTTAATGATGTGACTGAATGAGAACGAAATCAGGTGCATGGGCCTATTGGTATTTATGTGAATTCAAAGAGACCGGATAAACATATGAAAACTTGAATGTGATAGGTCTGATTAAACAAAACAAAAAGTAATTTTCTATGGCTACCTGAAGGAGAAGAGTCGGGTAACAAGTTAATGACAAGGAGAAAGTTCTTGGACATTCGTTCCATAAAATGAAGAACGTCGAATACCTCTTCGTTTATAAGCCTGATCCTACATTTTACTGTGGGCTGAATGCTTGTCCACAACCTACCCGCCAAAAACGTCTCCTAGTGACTTTGGATACCTCTTCTGCCCAGTTGAAATTTGGATTCAGCCTTTCCTTTAACTCTCTCCAGTTGGTTCCAATTTTGCCTTTCAAAAAGAATAAAATAGTTTCTAGGAAACAACGTAGAAAGATACTTAGATCAAGTGCAATTCAAAGTTCGCAATGAAAGCAATCATCCTACCTGCTGGTGAGGATTTTTTATCTTATAATGAGCTGGATAATACCGGTAACAATGATCTGGTGGAATTTTTCCTTGTCATTGAAAAAGAAATTGGTATAAATGAAATAATTTGAATTTGATCGAGGAATATTAGAAATACTCTTATATAGTATAGCAACAATATAGACAGCCTTATAATCAGTGGAAGTGCTTTTCTATCTTCCTTAATTTAGAATTGACTGAATCTTGTGCTTGTAAAGACATTTTTGATTAATTAAATTTATATAACTGCAATGTTTTACAAACTTAAACGAGCAATTCATTTTGCCGGCTGTCGTTCATTTCCCAACAATTGCATATCGGACAAAATGTACGTATGTGTGACGTACAAAACATGACTTACAAAAACAGTAAAAGTCTTGGCGTTTTGCTTCTTACGGTGATAGAAAAATTGTTAGAATCGCAATCATCAACGCAAAGCATGACTTATAAAAAACAGAGATATAGTTGTTAAGTGAAGGTTAAAAGTTTACCTCTAATGGTCACACGTCGAAGTGACATGACATTCTGTCCAGCCAGCCTCTCGTCAACAAAGTAGTCATCCGAAAGAAAGTAAGCGTTTTTGGTGAGATTTTTCATAAAAGGGTAACTGGACGAAGGTATTTTAAGATACTTCTGAAGTTCTTTGTCGTACGTCTTGAAAGAAAACAGGCTCAAAATTATTACAAGCAAAGCGGAATTTTGAATGTCACTGCATTAATGCGATGGAGCAAAATCTAAATGTCTTCAGCAACCTTATACTGAAACTCTTTTGATTTTTGTTTTAAAGCTTTTTAATAGACTCGCTTTTAAAGACACTCTGGAAAGTGATTATGCAAAGAGGGAAATTGTGGGTTCCCTTTTGATGAGACAGTTTTATGATTCAATCAGCTACTAAGTAGTTAATGATGACGAGGAACTAAGATGCAGATTAGTTAAACGGATCTTCGTTTGACTTCATATATAAAGAACTCCAATTGAAATTCAATACCTAACAAAGTTTACTGTCAAATTCTCGATTTCTGTGTTACAGCTGACATTCCATTACCAAATGGCCCTTAGATGGACTCTATTTCCGTTGAGTTCGATTAAACATAAGAACTTACAGTTTGAGATCTATCTGGACAAGTTCAGCAGGCAAACAGTGCTGCACTTGAGCAAATCTTCTTGGCTAGTCAATAGGACATTGCCTTGCTGGTTGGTAACACTAAGCCGTACTTGGAGGGGCAATTAGGAGTCAGAATTGTATTTTAGCTGGGTCCACAGTGCACAACTTGAAAGACAAAAGACACAGTTGTTTAGCAGTAGATGTATAGTAGTAGAAAACACTCACCACAAGGCTCCTCTTGAAATATTCAGTTAAAATGAAATAATCTTGGTAAGTGGTGAAGGACTGGCCCCTATAACGATTCATTGTCTTTTGAAAAGTGCTGCGTAGAGCCTTTCTCGAAAACAAAACTTGCAAATTGAAGCAGTGTGACTCGAACTGGTTTGTGTAGAAGTATCCCATGGTAACATTCACGGGCTGGTCTAGTAGGGGTGCGGAAACTGGTGTTAGGGATTTTGTCAGCTTGTAAAATGTTCTCTGTTTCTTCAGGTTAGCTTCACGAATCATTTTGCAGTGGCTGTTTGTTTCTTCATATGTCGATATCTCACAAATCTGACCTTTAAGAAAAGTTAAAAATCCCTAAGACTGCATTTGTACGATACCGGATTCACTCCATGTCATGGGGGGGGGGGGGGTATTCTCTTGTTTCGGAGCCTCTGCGTTGGAATTTGTGTCGCGCTCAGATGAGCAATGATAATTCAGGCTTCACCCAATCCCTTAGTGCTGTTCGCGTATTCAGTCATTTCCTTCTTAATTTTACGTCTTTCGTTGAAAAGGAAAGCATTCTTTTCAGCCCTCGTCTCCTTAAAGATGAATAATATTTTGAAAATGATCCAAAAAGCTAATGCTACATATCTAAAAAATTTGTCCAAATAAATCACTGTTGTAAAGAAAATATTAACTTTATCGGCATTTATCTTGCTTTGTGTTAATAGCCAGGCCATAGTTTATTGAAAACGTGCCTGCCAAACGTGGAGTTGAGGCCACAATGATTGTAAGAGAGGTTGCTGAGCAAGCTCATACCGGACTCGAGTGTTTACAAAAGCAGGCCAAAGCATACCGGATTGGGTCTTTATCGTATAAACAGAAAACCTATCTGAAATGAAACGAATCCGATACGAAGTGAATCCGGTATCTTGGAAACGCAGCCTAAATGTGGAAAAAAGGCAAAATACTTAAGAATGTAGGCAATGTAAGAGTGCCTAAATGTAAACAAATCTATTTAGATTTGCAAGGCAATGCTAAAAACTCTTAGCATAAGATTCTTTCACCTTCAGGCTTATAATAAATGACGACAAAGACGTTCAACACTATTTTAGGAAAAAATGGCGACAAAATCTGTTTTAGGAATTTATGAGTTTGGATCCATACCTTGAGAGGGCATCAAGAAATACTCTGAAATGGCAAACACAGTCAATTTTGTTAGAAATTGGCAGGGACATGGCCATATATGTATTGGCTCTTTCCCCATCAAACCTCCGTACTTTGCCTTTGTTCGTAAGTGTGAACATTTCAACTCTAGGTTTTTAAAGTCCGCCTTGAAATGTACAGTGATGTGAAGCTAGGACCAACACAGGTAAACTTTTGCACCGGTAAATGTAAATCCAGGAGTGAGGCAATGAAGGAGAGGAAAATCCAACAGATATCGAAGCACAAAGGCAACGCCTTAGCCGCAGAAAATAAATTAAAAGTGAACACAGCAATTTCAATGATTAATGCGAAGTCATGGCACTGTAATCAGCTAGAAATACAAATGTTTTCAAAATACCTTTTAAAATTGATGCATAAAACAGTTTCTTTAAAATAGAACCAGATTAACTTTTGCAGTGTTGTTTAATGAACCAATTAAGCCAGAAAGCCGAAACAACCGTAATCTAGTTGTCAACTCCCTAACCACCCATCAATCGGTTCCCTTCAGGCTTAGCATACCAGACGCAGCGAGCGCAGTTTCGAGAGGCCGGCCTCTACGTAACCGCAAGCGCCAATATCTTACTAGCCTGATAAAATAACATTCTTCGCTTAAATAAACCATGCATAGTAAGTCGTTGATTGTGTAGCCCAACCAAAATGGAAATGGGATCAACTGAATTTTTGTCATTGTAATAATTCCATTAGCTTTCACATACTTTGACTGTGGTGGCCAAATCAATTTCGACTCAATCTATCTAAAAGCGGGCCATGAAGAATCATATCTAATGGCAACTTCTAAAAGCGGGCCATGAAGAATCATATCTAATGGCAACTTGATCAACGTAATGATATCTAACCTTGCAGCAATCACTGCAGATATAAAAAGAAAGCGAGACGGGTTATTATCGGTTCAATGAGAGGCCTTTTTATATCTTCTTCGGAAAATGCAGAATATTGACGATCCTTTGGCATCACTCTAAACCCTTACCCCAAAGGGGAGGGGGGATTAGTCATTCAACGTGAGGTACCCGTCTGAATTTTGCAATTTACCACCGCTAAGGGCAGAAAATCTTCAAATTTACTACTGTTTATGACTGTTAAAGTAGATATGATTAGCTTGCCTATAAGACAGTTGGGTAAATTGAATTTTTACTAGCATGGTTCTTTAAGTTGAGAGGTCGACCATTTAATTACTCTCCCTGCGTGATACAAGCTAATAAAACTGATTATAAATCATGATTCACCACTGACCATGCTGTCATATTGTGTAAGATTCCAGCAATTAAGATTTGCAAATATCACGGTAGCTTTATTCTTTTATGTAGTAAGGCTGGTACCCAGGGTACCGGTCGGAGTGTTGTGTATTGTATTACCAAATAAACAGGTATTCTGATTGTGAAATCATGGTATTCGTAATGTGTTACTGTTTCAAAGTCCTTCTCTCTAAAATCTGCTATACGATAGCGCTATTGCTTCTGGAACAATCGACCTCTTGCTATTGCTGCTTACGGAAAAAGTTGCTGCTGTTTAGGCTAAATGCTACTACAGCTAAGGGTTTAGGGTTATTCGCATTTGATGGAAATCTGTACCTAAAAAATCGTCACCAAACAAATTCATTCATCCCACGGGGAACATCTGTTTCCGAAAAGAGATTAAGTTGTTATTAGTAAACTGTAGGAAGAACCTTGTATTGAGTGACATTCGAGACTAAAGAAATGATTAGAGAAATTCACCCCGACTGTGGACTCATAACATGAAATATTGTAATAACTTGTCGCACACCATGTCGTATCCTTACACCAAGTTAATGTAAAAAATATAGCATAAAATACTGAAATAAAGAACATACCAGTAGCTATGTAGCAAGAAAAACCGAATATTAGAGCTATTAGCACATGGGATCTCTCCATTTTAAACTCGGTATGGATGTCTCTTCTGAACCTTTTCTTGTCAACCTCAGTGAATGAAGTCAAGTGACAATGAAGTATGTTACAGCGGTTGAATTTACATAAATGCAGCCACCATGAAAGCCCAGACAAAAGATTACTTTCGACTTCTTAGGTTTATTGGATCACGAAACTCGCGTCCGGTAACTGTTTGGAAATATGTGGCTTGAGTTCATGGACTACTCTCCGCATAAACTTTAAAGCCCATCCAGTATCTTCAGTAATACCTTATTCACCGCGTCCTTTCTCGCAACAATTAATGGTTCTTCGTTATGGATATCCTCTGGAGTACAAGCACCATTGTGGAGGAGGCCTGGGTCACCAACCAATTCAAAGCTGTTACTTATATGACGAAAAATGCCGCAACAACAAAACCATTAAATGCTTCATTGCGTTTCCCTCCTGCAGCTGCAATTTTCTGACGAATCGTTTGTCGACTCTGTAGCATTATTCCCTTACTGTTTTGCTTTGCACCCGTTTGCGAAGTCTAAGCTATAGATATTGGATATATACTAAGCCCTTGATTTTCCTGCCAATACCAGTGTTCCTTTATTTTCCCGCAATACATCATGTCATTCAACGCGCAATACATCATGTCATAACAAGACAGACATATGAAATATCGAATGTCATATGAAATATAGAATGTCATATAAAACTTGAAGCCCCAGAAATGTAGATAAAAGGAATGCCACGCAGAATAAATAAACAGCGAAATACCATTGATATGTTATAGAGAACTTGAAAAGCCATACGAAATGGTACACAATGCCATACAGGGGCGGACTGCCTAATCTTTCCAGCCCGGTCACATTTTGATCAAACCGGCTCAAAATAATGACAAATAAAAAACTCCTCGGAAATTCTAATGAATGTTAGTCTGTATGGAAAAAAGTTTTTAAATTCAGTAATTTTGTGGATGGGTGAAATAGAATTTAAGGGGTTATCAAAATGTTTAAAGTGTTTTGAAAATTCTTTAGCGCAACTGCTAAGTCATTTCCAATTTTTAAGCAAATTACATAGATTCTTAAGTTCTTAGAACTAGGTTCTTAAACAAATATTTCAACTTCCTAAGTTTCCGCTGACAGCCTCCATTTTGAATGTTGCTAGGAGATAAATAGGTGCGTGCGTGGACGCGGAAAGCGGCCTGGGGGGAAGCTTTTGGAGCATGGAACGGTAGAAGCTTAATGGATATCCCTTTGCAACAAACACCTAAATGTCCAAGGAAAACATATCTTTACTAACACAATTTTTTTTCGCACAATGAGGTCGCAACTGGCAACAAGCAACTCGCAACTGGCAACTTGCAACTGGCAACTGGCATTAGAAACTGGCAACTAGCAACTCGCAACTAGCAACTCGCAACTCGCAACTCGCAACTCGCAACTCGCAACTAGCAACTGGCAACTAGCAACTCGCAACTAGCAACTGGCAACTAGCAACTCGCAACTCGCAAATCGCAACTCGCAACTCGCAACTAGCAACTGGCAACTAGCAACTCGCAACTAGCAACTCGCAACTCGCAACTAGCAACTGGCAACTAGCAACTCGCAACTAGCAACTGGCAACTAGCAACTCGCAACTAGCAACTCGCAACTCGCAAATCGCAACTCGCAACTCGCAACTCGCAACTAGCAACTCGCAACTCGCAAATCGCAACTAGCAACTCGCAACTAGCAACTCGCAACTAGCAACTCGCAACTAGCAACTCGCAACTGGCAATTTCAATGATAATAATGGAAACATTTCATTTTCAATTCAACTTAAACTACAACTACAAATTTCACTATTACAAAGGTAATTTGCAATTGGCTAGCCTGGGTTTACAAAGAAAAAGACTATTACAAGCACAAACAAATTAAATTAACAACAAAAAAAAAAAAAGTTGTGTTCGTCATTGTTTGTTTTAGAAGTCGTCAGTAGCAGAGATCGTTAGAATTGAAGAAGTTCAGGATTATTCCAAGATTTATTTCTGCGGCAGAAAATGTAATAGGTAGTACGGATGGTTAAGTTGGATAGTTTGGAGATCATGAAGCGGAGATGATTCTCGCTGATATCTAGAGCGTTGCACATGTCGATGAAAGAGGAGCAAGAGAGACCAAAGATACCTAGGGAACTGATAGAAAGATTAACAAACATGATAGAAGAATATGCTGAGCTTAGGATGTAAATGAAATTCAAGTATTTCTCCCTTTTGCGGTTAGCATTAACATCCAAGTTAGTTTCGTATCCTACTGTAAGCTCGAGTATGAATAGCCGATGGTCAGAAGTGACTAGAAGTAGATCAGGAAGGAAAGAGTCTCCTGTTATGATAGAGGGTGAGAGATAACCTGAAAGGTTTGCGTAAAGAGAGCAATTAGGTATAGCTTTTAAAGATTGTGCTAGGAAGTTCAATGCAGAGTTATGGCGCCATGTGTAACGTTCTTCTTCGAGGTATGTTTTTCAGCCTGCAACAATGTGAAGTAACGTTTCTGGCATATGGCAAAAAGAGCAATCGGACGACTGAGTAATGTTCCATTTAGATAGGTTTTTTTCGCGTGGCAAGGGAGTTGCTAAGATATTTGATAGTAAAACTGTAAAAGTTCTTGGGCAGGTTGCTTTGAACCGTGGTCCATATTTTCGAGGCTATAGGAAGAGAGTGGTCAAAGATGAAGGAAAGAACGGTACCTTGAGATACAAGATGGTTTTGAAGGCGCTCTTTATGTTCTGATGTAAAATAATAACAATAATAATAATAATAATATTATTATTATTATTATTATATTGTTGGCGCCAGACACAGTAATGGAATTCCACCAAACAATTATCAATTCAAATTACTTAATTTTATCATTTTATAAATCCCAGATAATTTTTCTTTCAACTGAAAAGAAAATACAAATCTTCAAAAGTCTAGAGCAGGATTCATTAGACAAAAAAGTCCTTCCTCTGGTCGTTTTTCTGTAAAAAGAATTCTTTGCTACCAAATTAATGTCAAATTTGTCAAAATTTGTTTTTTGTATATGTGCAAACATGATGGTGATGAACCCAAATATTGGCTTTTGGTACTTGCACTTGCTTTTGAAATGTTAGTGTTTTTTAAGAAGAAAAGATTAACCTCCCTCTTTCTGCTTTTAATTTTATTAACATTACCAATTTTCCTCACTAGTCAGATTGAAAAATTTTCAAAAGTGCAAATTCGATCAAATGAGATATGCGGTTGTTTTATTAACCGTAGCTTATCGGAAGGTTTTCAACCATTTTATGCTGCAAATCAGGACTAGATTTAGATGAAGCCATAGTGTTTTCTTCTTCCAAATTTGTTGATCTTTTTTTGTCAAACTCAGCACTAAAAAGGGCGAATTGCTCTACAAGGGCATCTGTGAATGTGCAATTCAAAAATAAAGTCTGTCTTATATTTCAGTATTTTTATATTTTTTTGAATCCTTGTAAGCATGCATCTAAATTCCATGGATTTTTGGGTTGGGGCTGATTTCGTTGTACGATTATGAAAAGCAGAGATTTTCTTTTAATCTGCATAAAACGCGCATGAAACATTGCTTCAAGATTACAAAGAAACAGCGAGCAAAATAGCCTGCTCTATAAATTGCCAAGGAAAACATTCAAGCAACAAAGTTTTGTAAAATATCTGGTTTGGACAAGGACTCAAATCTAGCTAGCTGAAATCTGGCTAACAAAAGGAAAACCTTTCATCCAATCAACAGCCATGTCCGGGAATGGTACCCCGGGTAGTTCGGTCAAGGCGCATGTAATCAAATCATCCCAAGGGAAGTATTACCTTAAAGCACGGTGCTTTATCTCTCTTCCTTTGTTGAGGTAGGATTAACGATTCGTAGAGAGTGGCATCAATTTCAAACCCCCTTCCGAAGGGAGTAACGCCGATGGGAAAATGCATTCTTATTTGTGGGCATATTGAAAGCGTTTCAGTGGAACCCATTTCTCTCCTTATTAACAACAAAAGCATTCGACGCATATAGTTGGGGTCCCCCCGTTTTATTACTGTTCCTGCCAATAAAAAGGCATTTCATTGAAATGCACAATTATTTTCAACGGGTTGCATTGTAAAGAATAGTTTCTTCCTCCGCTGCGCTGCCATAAAAACCAGAATCAGTCTGTAGTTGTATAGTGACAGTCCGTCTGTGTTCAACATCGTCAAAAATGAAGATATCAATTTGCCTCCTCGTGTTGTGCTTCAGTCTGACAGTTAATGGTGAGTCTATACACTATTACTTACAATCATCTATGGCTAAATCAATTGGGAACCCTTTTGTCAGGAAAGAGCAGAAGTCCGCGTCCATGTCTAATTTTCGATCCTTAATTTCTAGGGGAAAGCTGTCGGATATCGATTAGCCAAGATTTAAGTGCTCACTGCACTGCAGTAAGAGAGAAGAACTTAAGGGCACAGCGCGCGTTTTTCAAGCTGACCAAAGCGATTGAGAATCCAGGCCCATCTCAGATTCCTATGCCAATGCTGCAGCAACCAATCAGCACAATAATGAAGTACTACTTCACGGACAAGTTCAGTGCCCATTGCTTCAATCTTCGCTTCCACGTTCTTGAACAAGCGAAGCAGGCTGTATCCAACGTGGCAAAAACCCGTTTTCAAAAGCAGCAATTCACGACTTTCAGGCAGTATGACCAAGTTGCAGCCCTCTTCAAAAGCGGCATCGGGGTTCGTATTACGCCTATTCGTCGGTTTGGTTTATCTGTCATCATTTCTCTGTCATTCTGATTGATGCAAGGACTCTAAAATTAGCTCAATCAGCTGGTGATATCTAAGAGAATTATAATATAGGTAGAAGTTATATATAGGTAAGAATATTGTCATTTTACAGGCATTGTGAAGCTAGGTAAAGGGTTCTTTCGCGTGCCGTGTCTAGGAGGCTATATGCTTATTTCAATCCCAATTTTTTGAAATTCCCGGCTATTAATGTGTTTATCACCTAGATATCAGACTTCGCGTTCTCTTCTATACTTGATGGGTTGTTTACGAAAATCGAATTAATAATTTGTTGTTACTTTTGCTTATCCTGTTAAACACGCATGATAGTGGCATTTTCCCTGTCCCCTGAGCACCAAGCCGCGCTAAAAAGGGGACTGGATCATTGTCTTTTTGTGACGTAGAAACCAGAACAAATATGAAACGTACTGAGAATATTCAATGGTATATGTGGATGGACATACTCTTAGGTAGCAAATACACGGGGGGACGCTTATTAATTGTTCAGTTTTTTACCGACCCCCCCCCCCCGGAGCTAATTAGGCCCCCCCCCCCCCCCCCGTTTATTAATTTTCCAGTTTTTTCTTCTTCTTCTTTTTCTTCTTCTTCAAACATTCTTCTTCAAACATTCTTCTTCAAACATTCTACTTCAAACATTCTTCTTCAAACATTCTTCTTGTCTCCTGGCTTCTTCACATTTCTGCAACCATGCCGCATCAGCCATTGGTTCATCAGCGTTAGCTTTTAAGCATCTAGCTTCGATGTTTTCAATCTCCGCATGCTCCAAATCGAAACATTCAAACACCAACTCGTGATCCTTAAAGGAACTAGTACTTGACGAGGTGTTTGATGCTTCGGATTCAGAATCGGCCGTAATTTATTTCGCATGGTTTCAAAAGACATTCTGGTTTCTAGGCCACGAAAGGCCTGGGCCCAACCCTCTATAACATGCGTGGATTGAAGCAAAAATGGGAGACTCTGGGGGCATTTGTCGAGGCCTTGCGTTGCTCAAAACGTTTATTTAAATTTGTTTTTTTTGAGTCCAGCACAGTTTTTCTATTGGTTTAATCTCCATCCCAAATATGCTGGTATGTAAATAAATATATTCTTTGAACTACCCACCTTTCATGATTTTTGGAGAGCCACAGATTATTGAACGCTACGTAGAAAATTACTTACATTGAAGATGATTATGTTGCAAAGATTTGCTTAAAAGTAATTTAAGAAATATTTGCAGTTTAAGGACAAGATTCTGTCAAGATATTTCAGGGACCCCACACAGAGCTATCCGTTCATGAAAGATCTCAGAAAGGGAAACCATTTTTTGTCAGATGACTATTTTGTTGATGGAAGATTGGCAGGGATTAACGTCATGGCCCTCCGTCGTGTTACACCAAGAGGTATCAGATGCATTCGTATTTATGATATTAAATTCATTTGCTTGCCCTGTTATTAATGGAATGAAAGTTGCATGCAATATTTCTGGAGCTCTGAAAACCTGAATTAAACTTCATGCAGCTCTTTAAGAAATCCTTTATAGTCGAATAGTCTATGCATGAATAAGGATTGTTGATATGCAACTCGAGGCAAATAGGCCTTATCAAAGTTGTGGAACGAGAATCCAGGGACTTGCATATTCTTCACATCTTTGAATAAAGTGCAGTTCCCACCCAGGCAAAAAGGATAAGAGATAGTGCTTTACAATAGCAAGAAACAGGAAACATGTATGCATGCTTAAAGCATTTCTTCACACTCCTCAGAGTGTGCAAACGTCGGGAAATGACAAAAACCGCTAAATAAATAGCCAGTTGCGAAGGGTTGTGAGAAGAGCGTTGTAAGAATTGGGATTATCCTTTTTACGATTCTACTAACTATTGATATTATTTCATTATTACGAGATTCAAGACTGAGAAAGTCTTTAAAATACATTCATAAATTTGAAATACATTTAATAAAAGCTGCCCAATGTGTCGAAAGTATGTCGATCCTAAAAAACATACAACCATTCCAAGCCATTAATGTATTCTATACACACTGCTGAAATCATAATTCTATAGTGCTTATTACTTTAATTAAGTTAAGTAAATCTGTTTTGTTATTCGTTTAAGCGTGATCGAAAATTTCTTCTGAACAATTTTGGTTTATGCAACAGGAAAAACTGGAACAAGCTGGAAGGATCTGAAGCAAAGACTCAATCCGAAATTTAATTGGTACAGAGCGATATCTTCAGTGACGAGAAGGAGCTTTTCGCAGGTACCTACCTTTTAGAATGTGCAGCTGAAGAAGCCTTTCCTTTTTATCTTATGCTTGGACCGCGTTTATATCTGCGTTAAATGAAGTCCTTGGAGTGTATTTTGTCACAAAAGCTCTCGGATCACCGACAGCATATCCGGAGGGGGAAAGTTGCCCCTTTTTGTTCTGTTGGTTTTTGAATTTATAGGAGTGTGATTTTTTCAATGTGCCTGAATGTTCTGGTGCTTTTAAGGAGCAAGCTATGATGGAAATTGTAATTGAAAGCGGAAAACTTCAAATAAGGCTGGCTCAAGCATTAGCTAAAAAAAACTTTTCTCCATTTCTAGCACTTGCTTTTATATATCCATATTAGAATTGGCGTTTCACCTTTTCAATGTCAAAAGAAAACATTAACTATGAAATTTCAGTAGTTTTTCGGTCTGGCACCAGGTTGCTAAGCATATCCATGTGCCTTTCTACAACCCAAAGCTCAGACAACTCATTGCTGCGGAGTGAGTGGTGAAAGCAGCCCTGAAAGTGTTCACATATTGCTGGATCTCTGGGCCGGTTGTGTGCGCATTTGGATTCTTGGCCTTACCGTGTGACTGATATAATTCATTCCATGGAAACTTGCATCCTGTCAACATTGCTAGCATGATATCTACCGTGAAACAACCAACGTTTATTGCTATCTTGAAATGCTCATTATCTATCGTAGTCAGTGAATAAAAGAATGGTTTACGTGGCGGAGTTCCCGTTGCTGACCGGAATAAAGAGCTTGCCGGATCCACTGGCTGCCTTCTTTCCGTCCGGTGTGAAGATGATTCCGCAGATGAACCCGATTGCGGTATTCGCCAGTCGGTACAACCGGCTCAAGAGAAGGTATGAGCTGAAGCCAGTGGCCATTCAAATTGACGACAAACGAGGTACCTACTTAAATCTCCAATGAACAGTATTCTGTATCACTTCAAGTGCTACTACTTCCATCATGGCACAGTGTTAGTGACTTTGGAATTCGATCAGGCTCTTCTTCAATAAGAGACGACATTATCATGTTAAACTTTGATAAACAAAAGTAGAACAAGCCATTTTACAGCGATTGTGCGACCATCCTCTCTTCAACTCCATCACGTGTTTTCCTACTTACTTTCTCAGCTGGTTCCAACTCTTTCCTATCTAATTACAAGGACACTCTATTTACATCCATTTCCATGGTCAATATTCAGTTGTTAGTGATAAAAATCTATTGACAAATACATCAGTGTTCAATTAAAGACATGAATGCTTGCAAGATAGTAGATTCATGAAATCATTCATAGGGCAGAGCTAGGTTAATCATCCCCATCGTCTAAATTGACAAATCTAAGGGTAATCTAATTCATTTTTATCTAGATTCCAAGGTTTACACACCAAGGAGTGGATTTCTATGGCAGGTGGCCAAAGCCACATTCCAGGTTGCTGATAATTCCTATTCACAATTTCACGACCATCTTTTACAAACTCACTTTCGAATGGAGCCAGTGTGTGTGATTTTGAACCGACAGCTATCCGAGGAGCACCCGTTGCACCAGATTTTGAAGTACCACTGTCGGGGAACTCTGCCTCTTGGTAACAGTGCGGTAGCCACTATAAGGAATCCAAACGGAATCGTACCTTCTCTGTTTGGAGGTGGTGTTCCCGGAATTCACAAGATGCTTCAAAGAGGGTACAAGAAGATGCTTTGGAATGACATTGGCCTAGAGAGGAATCTTAGGGTGCGGTATTCATGCCTAATTGATTTTTAATACATCAGAAAGGCAGCTTTTTTGAGAAATACTGTTTATTTCTGCAACATAAGATACTCCATGTTGGTTCAAAACCATCTACAACAAAGACATTATTTGGTGCAAACTGAATGACAACTTTTAAGGCTAATTTTCCGTCCAGGGCTTTGAAGCTAAAAGCTCGTTCGACTGGTCAGTGTCACATTTAAGCAAAACTACAGTTTATTTCCTGTTTTTAACTGATCATGGAATCGATTGTGGAAATTTGTTGGCACAAGTAAATAGTGAGTACTGTGAATGGGTAAAGTTGCAGGGCACAAAGTATGTTGTATTCACTTCGTTGATTCCCCAATCACTTGAGGCTAAGAAACTTCAATCATTCTGAAAAGGCCTCTCACAGAGAAACAGTACTCTTATGGATGCAATCAAATTGAACAAGTAAGATTAATAATGGGCCTAGAAAGGCAAGACTGGCATGTCTGTTACGCGCCTTTCCTTGCTTGTAGGCTCGTGGTCTGAACGACAAGAAAATGCTGCCGTTTTACCCTTACCGTGATGACGGGAGAGTGATGGACAAGGTCTTGAAGCGTTTTGCAAGGAAGTTTGTGGACACGTGAGTAGCTCACAATCAAACTTGCACCAGTTTAAGGACAAAGGTGACAACGATGACAACAATGAATACAACAGTTTGTGCACCATCAGACAGGATTTGGCAAAACTCCAGAAAACTGTTCTTCACTACAATATTCTATTCATCCATTTTTTGCGTTTTTGATAAATGGATTTGCGAAAAACTAGATGCCTTTGAGAACTTAATTTAGTGGCCTAAAATGTATTTGAAAGCCATGCTTGCTGTTTTGATACATTTTTCTGTATTTTCTCGAACACTTAAAGAAGCAGCTGTGGCATTCTTTAAAACAGCATTGATGCACCATTTGCGTCTGCTTAAAGTCTCAGAATTTCATTAGCTCAACTGTGGTGAAGAGGCTTCGTGGAAAGCACCACTTTCATGTTACAATAAACTTACAATTCCAATTCAACATATTTCCTTCGCATTGCAGGTATTATGGAGATGATACGTGCGTTTCAGAAGATCATGAGCTACAAAAGTTTGTTAATGAATTGTCTGCAAAAGGAAAAAAGCCTCCGAATAATGGCATCGGTGGGGTACGTTACATTTTCTGCATAGTATCCCTTCTTCTTATCTTCTGTGTAATAAAATTGTGTACCTTAAAAGTTTACAAAAGGCTCATAATTTGCCACTTTTTTGCGTTAGGATGTGCACCTCCTTTAAAGTGCCATTCACAAATCAGTATGGGTATATAACCAGCTGGTGCTTCCAACTCGTGGCTGTTCTATTATATGCCGATAAATAATCATACCTTAGCCTAATTTAAAGTATTTTGATGAAAGGGAAAATGTTTGATTCCAGGTAAAAGGACTGCCTTCGCACTTTTCGACCAAGGATCAAGTCTCTCGATTCCTCGCCGAGGCTCTATGGGTGCAAGTCCAGCATTCGACGGTTACCTATCCACCGATTGTTTATGGCACCTCGTTAGCATTGAGTGCCACAAAAATATATGCTGACCCAAGAGCCTACAAAAACAAGGACCTTGCCTACATGCTCGGAGGGCCTAACCATTGCGATTGTAAGTTGCTAGCTACTTGTAGTGCATGCATTACCTTTGGAAATCTAAATAGTTTGCTTGTCTCAATACCTGACAGATTTTACATTCATCTACAAGTTGACATTTTATTGTATTCATTTTTTACTCACTATTTTTCGACGTATAACACGCTCAACTGCATTTATCACTTGCTTTGATGTTGCATATTAATGAGAATGTTGCTGTGTCGCAGCATGATAATAGAGTGTTTATCCCACGTAGATGCAAGCTAGCTTCGCCATGTCGATATCAGCGTACCATTACGACAATCTGTTTGACTATGGCAATGAGTTACGAGATAAGCCAATGAGAGACCTGGTGACGAGAACATACAGGGAACTGATGCACAGAGTTAGACCCCTCCTTGACAACAGAAACAAGCGGAGACTGGTAAGAGGACAACCTACATATCCATTCGTTGTCCCTGGTTGGGTTCCGAACAGCATTAGCACATAGAGAACTACTTTCAGGCTATGCTATGCATCTTCGTCTTAAGTGAATAACACCTTTAACCGCACTTATTTTTGCATATAGAAATGTAATCACATGTTGCCATATTTGGTTTTTCTTTTGTTACAATGTACCTTAGAGTCGGCAGGGAGAAAAACAAAGACTCGTTTATGTTTAATCCTGTCCTAATATACAGTAAATGTATCATCTATTTATATGTCGGCGTCAAAGCAAGATACATCAACTGGTGTCAATTTCGTTAAAATACCGTAACCATAACACTGATACCGAAATCTTTATAATAAAATTAATTTATTTATTTGAGAAAACCTCTCCATTGCATCCATTTGTAATGCATGGTGATAAGAGATGTCAATCAAGAGTTAATCGTTGGACACAAACGAAATGAAATACATTTCTTTTCTCCATGTATCAATTGCTCCTTTTTTAGAAACAATTTTGAAATGGTTGTGATCACATCCGACCTTCTATTCAAACTGAGAGGTTAGGAGGAGGGAGGGGGATGATAAAAAATCAATTAGGATATGGAAGTGCTGCTATTGCTACCTTGAAGAGTCGCCTACTTTTAATAAGATTTTCAGAGTTTAGTCCAAGAAGGATTGGATTCAAATCTCTGATCGGGTGTAAGATTTTGTGATGCGTCTGGCCGAGCATTTCCGCTCAAAGAGATACAACTCACATTTCCACTCATGCTCCATTTGATCTATATCTCGTGGCGAATCACGCCAGTCATCTTTTAACAACAACTGCCACTGCACATTATTAGTCTGCTATCCAAAAATACCCTTCAACCGGATAAATATTCAAGGCAAGTATTCAACCCTGCTCTGTTAAGTCCATTGAATTTTGCCATGATACGCCACTCATTAACAACATTCTGATTCTCTTTGTTTCTTTAGCCATAATAATTGCAGGCTTTTAATTGTCTTTAGACACTGAAATTTTGCAGGAAAATGTCAGATATAATAAAATCAAAAGTAGCACCTCTCCAAACATAGTCCATCAGTTACTAAGAAATTCAATCTCCAGTATTAAACTGCAAGGGATTTGAGAGGGCCAAAAATGTTCAGGTAAACATGAAAGAAGACACTAATTAAAATTTCAATAATTCATTCCACATAATTCTACTTTACAAGAAGCTTAAATACAATCTAATAATGCATGGCTACAAATTACTGTTACTTGTAAAGTAACACTTCGTATGGCAAAATAGAAGTAAAGATTCTGATTTCTACTTCTTTACAGACGTTTACAAAGGTTTACAGATGACTACGTATACAAAAGAAACTAAGATCTATTAGGCTCTGCCATTTTTTGCTTCTTTGATTTAATTTCTTGACTGCATTTTAGCTGCAGTGCTTGGTCTAAAGCAGATTCTCTCTTCCGCTTCAGTGAAGATTTATTCTTACTTAAAACAGAAGATCGATCCGAGCCCTTGTTTTGTAGTGGAGCCACATAAGACAGATCTACTTTATGATTTACACCATCTAGAACAATTCTAGGCTCGGCTGAGTGCAACACAGTTTTGCTAGATGCCTGTTGTTCTGAAGTGCTAAACCTTTCCTTGCTAGGAATTTTATCGATATTCGACAGTGGCACTTCTTTTCTGTCGGCAAGGGTGACAGTCGAACCTTTTCCCTTGCTACTATTAGTTTTTTGCGTTGCATTTGAAGGCACGCCTATTGGCTCAAACCTTTTGCTAAAAGCACTAGACTTTATAGCAAAGTGCTGCCTTTCTTTTAAAAAGCGTTTTTCAAATTCAGATTCGGAAGAAAGTTTACAGTTAATTAAAGCAGTGTCCACTCTCCAAAGCAGTTTGTTGATGAACTCTTTACTCGGCTGCGATCGTGCTTTGTAGAGAGCGTAGAACTGCTTCATTCTAGTGGTGAGATAACAGGTGCTGCTATCCGGCTTCTAAAAACAACCAAAAAAGAAATTTCAAAAAGGCTACTTAGGTGCTAAAGTGGTTACAAATAAAAATGGTGCAAGTAAAAGAATAAGATATTTTGTGGTTTTGTATGCTCAAGTTCATTAGATTCATTATCGTATTCTGTTCACTTAATTATCTCAAACTGATTTGAGTATGTGCAACAGATCTATCGTTCTTTGGACTTCTCGACAAGTTGATGAGTTGGCAAGAACGAGGTTTCTCTTCAAGAGTAATGGTTATGACGATCAATGTTACTTACGAAAGAGGCTGAAAGTTAATGCTACATACCAGCAGAGTAAGAGCGTAGTAGTATTGGTCAAAGGCCTCGAAATGTTCTTTTATGCCATTGCCGATAAACCAAAGGTCCATCGTAACTTGAGACTCTTGCAGCTAAAAAGCGAGGGAACATTTACAAAAGACTTGGTCGCAAATCTTTAATTCCATCCACGATGCTTGATTGGGAAGTCAAAATGATAATTGGTGTTAGTGAACCCGAGGTAAATACCTAGTATGTAGAAATTTTAACAAACTTTTTATGTTGGAACAGTTACAATTTAATAATGACTTTGGTAGAGGCTTACCGATGAAAACAGATTATGCAGCTTGCAAAGAAGTGTCCTTGCTATGCTCTTCACCTGGTGAGAATGGTAAAAACTGCAAAATTACAAGGCTGGAAATAATCTGTTTCGTTGATGCAGCAATTGAAGTACAGCTTTGTCTATGGCTGCATCTATATGAAGGAAGTTTGGCTATGCATGGCATTCATAGGTACTTAGAAAGATGTTCTGACAGAGTAAAATGACGCCAGACACTTACTCGGAAGTAAGAGAAACTTCTGTGAGTGCTGTTCATGAGCAGAGCAAATGATTCCTTCTTCTCAGCATTTCCATATTTCTTGATTGTTGTAAACAGCGATTCTGTAGAGCAAATCATTACAATAAACTCGTACAGTTGAAGCAACTTCACCCATTTTAATTGCAATATTAAATATTGTAAGTATGATGCAAATACAATGAAGATGAACTTACGTATTTCTTTTGAAACTGCTTTGTATTTATTCAGCAAGCTAGCCCATGATTTGGTCTCTTGTAACCTGGAGAGCTGCCTCTGAAAATTTGAAAAGATCCAATTGATTTCGACATGAAATTATTCACTCTTTTTCATTGCAGGAGAAGTATAACTCAAATTTACGTATTTTTCTGGCACTTTTGTTCTCACCCAGCAAGAAAAGGAAAAAGCAGTCAATTTAATGGAAACAAGATACTTTAACGTTTTTGTTGTATTAGATTTTAGACGAATCACTGTAAAAACTACCATTTCCAGCCCTTTCGTGTTTGTTTGGATTTCATTATTTTGTGTATCGATAAGTTAACTGCGTTTTTAACTGATTTCACCATGCTCACAATGTCGACACTGAAACACATTTTGATGCCAGGCTGATGCCTGATCTCGTTTTCGTACGCCCGTTCGAGAATGTTGCCTGGCAACATTAGCGTGAGGGCAGCTAATGTGAGTGAAATTTTAGGCCACATATCACAGTATAGCAATTGCCTAACGATTTCAAAAGATTTTGGAAATCTAAGTCTTTGATGAAGACAATTTCTATTGAAATATTTTTAGATATAAAAAATGTGAAAAGAATATCTGAAAATGTTCTAGATCGCAGCAAAATATGATCTAATTTGCAAAAATGCACTTGCAGCAACAAATAATAGTGAAGAGGTTTTCAAACATGGCAGCCTAAAGTGAGTGCCATGTTGTGGATACAGTTAGGCTAGTTTTTCAGCAAGAAATGGGGGTAAATTGCGTTTATTTTCAAATGGTTTGTTGTAAGGTGAAAATTTCATTTACAATTAAACTATTTTCTTCATCTAAGTATGTTCTTAATGTTTATTTCTTTAAATAGAAATGGATTCATTTGATACTAATGATAACATAATAGTATTGAGTGCGTATTTATCTATATATAAGACCTTTTTCGCTTCAAAGTCATTTTTACTTTGCAAATCCAACAACAAATAATCTTCGTAACTGACTCACCGATTCTCCAAGTCTCTGATTTGACACAGATGGCGTTTTACGTTCCAATTTCGACATTTCGAATATCAGAACAATTCTTCACGTTTCACAATAAATCTTACTCGATTTGATCAAGAAAATGCAAACAGATGATCGATAGTTTCTGAGCGATTCAGAATGCGTCTCTTCTATCAGTTGAAAAATTTCCAACAGATTTTTCAACCGTCAACTTTCATATTTCATTTATTTGACGTCACAACATGAAATTTTGTTGCGTTGCCAGGAGACGTAGTCAATCATGCATTGCTGTTCAATATGGCTGCAAATAATTTCGTCTTACAGGTTGGTTTAGGAGATGGTGGTAATACCGTAAACGTTGATTTGCACTTGCAGAAGAGAGCTGGCTATTGGATTCTTCATCGTGCATCAAGTAAGAACATTTTTCAAGCTAAATTTTGGTATGACAGAAAATAAATATAAGGCACAGGCGAGTAATAATTTAACCGACTTATGAATAGAAGAATATTCGTTTTCTTTAATGATAAAAATGGACACTGTTTATCCTTTGGGGTGCCATTCCATTGATACATTTCCAGTTTTTTCATGATGTTTCACATGTGCCAGCTGTGTGTTAGCTCTAGCAGAATGATTTGTTCCACGTTTGAAAAGAGTAAAAAGTTCTGATCCTTGACAGTCGTTATTAATTTAGTTAAATGATTAGTCTGAAGAATAACACAAGAGTTGAAGCTGGAGAGCAAATGAAACTGGATGGTGGTTTGTTGCAATAGCTGTTCTTTACAATCGCCGTTCTTTCAAATGCAAATTATTTGTGAAGTCTAGCCTTTTTGAAGCAACTGATTTTCTTCGTGTTTGATATACAAAATTGTGAAAATATTTAAGCATTTTTCACTTAAGTATGGCATTTGTATGAAAATTAGAAAAAGAAAACGGTTCTTTTCTTTAGAAAATGGAAGGGAAATTCGCAGTAGCCAGGAACTGTGAAAGATTGGCAGGTAAAAAAATGGGATGGGGGTAGGGGGCTACACGATAAAATTTCAACAAGGGTGCTCATGTTTTTATTTTGGGGTCAGAATTTGACAAATTGATACTTTTGGGTTTTAAAAAATCATGGTGGTGTTTTGGAGGTTCAGATAATTATTTTTCAACAAACGAAGAATTTTAGCCAAACATAAAAGCTCTTTTTGGGTTTTAAATATTTGCACTGTTTTTGTGGGCTAGAAGTTGAGGCCAAGCGTTTTTTGGTAAGCCAAGAATTTCTCAAAGGAACACCCCTATCCACATACTGGTTGCCCCAACCCATCCTGGAACCAGTTGGCTTAAAATTCTAGACGGTATCAGATGTTCTTTATGAGTAATTGTGTAAGTATGGTAAAACTTCTGTTTCGTAGCCTTCCATTATTCCAGGTCCATTAGTGATACTTGAGTTGCGATTTGCGAGTTGCCAGTTGCCAGTTGCGAGTTTCCAGTTGCGAGTTTCCAGTTGCCAGTAAAAAGTTGCCAGTAAAGAGTTCATCAACGAACTGCTTAGGAGAGTGGACACTGCTTTGATTAACTGTAAACTTTCTTCCGAATCTGAATTTGAAAAACGCCTTTTAAGAGAAAGTCACCACTTTGCTATGAAGTCTAGTGCCTTTGGCAAAACGTTTGAGCCAATAGGCCTGAAGCAAAATAATGCCTTCAAATGCAACGCAAAAACTAAAAGTAGCAGAGGGAAAGTTTCGACTGTCACCCTCGCCGACAGAAAAGAACTGCCACTGTCGAATATCGATAAAAATCCTAACAAGGAAGGATTTAGCACTTCAGAACAACAGGCATCTAGCAAAACTGTGTTGCACTCAAACGAGCCTATATTGTTCTAGATGGTGCAAATCGTAAAGTAGATCTGCCTTCTGTGGCTCTACTACAAAGCAAGGGCGCGGATCGATCTTCTGTTTTAAGTAAGAAGAAATCTTCACTGAAGCGGAAGAGAGAATCTGCTTTAGACCAAGCACTGCAGCTAAAATGCAGTCAAGAAATTAAATTGAAGAAGCAAAAAATGCCAGAGCCTAATATATCTTAGTTTCATTTCTATCAGCTAATGAAAATCGTTTAGCTAGAATACACAGTCAACTATTGAACTTTGTAAACGTCTGTAAAGAAGTAGAACTCAGAAACTTTTACTTCTATCATGCCATGCGAAGTTCTATTTTACAAGTAATAGTAATTTGTAACCATGCATTATTAGACTTTATTTAAGCTTCCTGTAAAGTAGAATTTTGTGGAATGACTTTAATACTGGATATTGCATTTCTTAGTAACCGATGGACTATGTTTTGAGGGCTGCTACAATCGGTTTTATTGTATCTGACATTTACATCACAAAATCTTACTACACCCGATCAGAGATTTGAATCCAATCCTTCTTGGACTAAACTCTGAAAATCTTATTAAAAGTAGGCGACTCTACAAGGTAGCAATAGCAGCACTTCCATGTCATAATTGATTTTCTATCATCCCCCTCCCTCCTCCTAACCTCTCAGTTTGAATAGAAGGTCGGATGTGATCACAACCATTTCAAAATTGTTTCTAAAAAAAGGAGCAATTGATACATGGAGAAAAGAAATGTATTTCATTTCGTTTGTGTCCAACGATTAACTCTTGATTGACATCTCTTATCACCATGCATTACAAATGGATGCAATGGAGAGGTTTTCTCAAATAAATAAATTAATTTTATTATAAAGATTTCAGTATCAGTGTTATGGTTACGGTATTTTAACGAAATTGACACCAGTTGATGTATCTTGCTTTGACGCCGACATATAAATAGATGATACATTTACTGTATATTAGGACAGGATTAAACATAAACGAGTCTTTGTTTTTCTCCCTGCCGACTCTAAGGTACATTGTAACAAAAGAAAAACCAAATATGGCAACATGTGATTACATTTCTATATGCAAAAATAAAAGATCAGCGGTTAAAGGTGTTATTCACTTAAGACGAAGATGCATAGCATAGCCTGAAAGTAGTTCTCTATGTGCTAATGCTGTTCGGAACCCAACCAGGGACAACGAATGGATATGTAGGTTGTCCTCTTACCAGTCTCCGCTTGTTTCTGTTGTCAAGGAGGGGTCTAACTCTGTGCATCAGTTCCCTGTATGTTCTCGTCACCAGGTCTCTCATTGGCTTATCTCGTAACTCATTGCCATAGTCAAACAGATTGTCGTAATGGTACGCTGATATCGACATGGCGAAGCTAGCTTGCATCTACGTGGGATAAACACTCTATATAATCATGCTGCGACCACACAGCAACATTCTCATTAATATGCAACATCAAAGCAAGTGCAATAAAAAATGCAGTTGAGCGTGTTATACGTCGAAAAATAGTGAGTAAAAAATGAATACAATAAAATGTCAACTTGTAGATGAATGTAAAATCTGTCAGGTATTGAGACAAGCGAAAGATTCAGATTTGCAAAGGTAATGCAAGCACTACAAGTAGCTAGCAACTTACAATCGCAATGTTAGGCCCTCCGAGAATGTAGGCAAGGTCCTTGTTTTTGTAGGCTCTTGGGTCAGCATATATTTTTGTGGCACTCAATGCTAACGAGGTGCCATAAACTATCGGTGGATAGGTAACTGTCGAATGCTGGACTTGCACCCATAGAGCCTCGGCGAGGAATCGAGAGACTTGATCCTTGGTCGAAAAGTGCGAAGGCAGTCCTTTTACCTGGAATCAAACATTTTCCCTTTCATCAAAATACTTTAAATTAGGCTAAGGTATGATTATTTATCGGCATATAATAGAACAGCCACGAGTTGGAAGCACCAGCTGGTTATATACCCATACTGATTTGTGAATGGCACTTTAAAGGAGGTGCACATCCTAACGCAAAAAAGTGGCAAATTATGAGCCTTTTGTAAGCTTTTAAGGTACACAATTTTATTACACAGAAGACAAGAAGAAGGGATACTATGCAGAAAATGTAACGTACCCTACCGATGCCATTATTCGGAGGCTTTTTTCCTTTTGCAGACAATTCATTAACAAACTTTTGTAGCTCATGATCTTCTGAAACGCACGTATCATCTCCATAATACCTGCAATGCGAAGGAAATATGTTGAATTGGAATTGTAAGTTTATTGTAACATGAAAGTGGTGCTTTCCACGAAGCCTCTTCACCACAGTTGAGCTAATGAAATTCTGAGACTTTAAGAAAAAGCAGACGCAAATGGTGCATCAATGCTGTTTTAAAGAATGCCACAGCTGCTTCTTTAAGTGTTCGAGAAAAATACAGAAAAATGTATCAAAGCAGCAAGCATGGCTTCCAAATACATTTTAGGCAACTAAATTAAGTTCTCAAAGGCATCTAGTTTTTCGCAAATCCATTTATCAAAAACGCAAAAAAAGGATGAATAGAATATTGTAGTGAAGAACAGTTTTCTGGAGTTTTGCCAATTCCTGACTGATGGTGCACAAACTGCTGTATTCATTGTTGTCATCGTTGTCACCTTTGTCCTTAAACTGGTGCAAGTTTGATTGTGAGCTACTCACGTGTCCACAAACTTCCTTGCAAAACGCTTCAAGACCTTGTCCATCACTCTCCCGTCATCACGGTAAGGGTAAAACGGCAGCATTTTCTTGTCGTTCAGACCACGAGCCTACAAGCAAGGAAAGGCGCGTAACAGACATGCCAGTCTTGCCTTTCTAGGCCCATGATTAATCTTACTTGTTCAATTTGATTGCATCCATAAGAGTACTGTTTCTCTTTGAGAGGCCTTTTCAGAATGATTGAAGATTCTTAGCCTCAAGTGATTGGGGAATCAACGAAGTGAATACAACATATTTTGTGCCCTGCAACTTTACCCATCCACAGTACTCACTATTCACGTGTGCCAACAAATTTCCACAATCGATTCCATTATCAGTTAAAAACAGGAAATAAACTGTAGTTTTGCTTAAATGTGACACTGACCAGTCGAACGAGCTTTTAGCTTCAAAGCCCTGGACGGAAAATTAGCCTTAAAAGTTGTCATTCGGTTTACACCAAATAATGTCTTTGTTGTAGATGGTTTAGAACTAACAAGGAGTATCTTATGTTGCAGAAATAAACAGTATTTCTCAAAAAGCTGCCTTTCTGATGTATTAAAAATCAATTAGGCATGAATACCGCACCCTAAGATTCCTCTCTAGGCCAATGTCATTCCAAAGCATCTTCTTGTACCCTCTTTGAAGCAGCTTGTAAGCTCCGGGAATACCAGCCCCAAAAAGAGAGGGTGTGCCTCCTTTTGGGTTCAGCAAATTAGCTGACCCACTGTTACCAAGAGGCAGAGTTCCCCGACAGTGGTACTTCAAAATCTGGTGCAAAGGGTGATCCTCGGATAGCTGTCGATTCAAAATCACACATACTGCCTCCATTCGAAGGTGAGTTTGCAAAAGATGGTCGTGAAATTGTGAATAGAAATTCTCAGCAACCTGGAATGTGGCTTTGGCCACCTGCCATAGAAATCCACTCCTTGGTGTGTAAACCTTGGAATCTAGATAAAATGGAATTAGATTACCCTTAGATTTGTCAATTTAGACGATGGGGATGATTAACCTAGCTCTGCTCTATGAATGATTTCCTGACTCTACTATCTTGCAAGCATTCATGTCTTTAATTGAACACTGATGTACTTGTCAATAGATTTTTATCACTAACAACTCTGGGTGATGAAAGACTGTTGACCATGGAAATGGATGTAAATAGAGTGTCCTTGTAATTAGATAGAAAAGAGCTGGAACCAGCTGAGAAAGTAAGTAGGAAAACACGTGATGGAGTTGAAGAGAGGATGGTCGCACAATCGCTGTAAAATGGCTTGTTCTACTTTTGTTTATCAAAGTTTAACATGATAATGTCGTCCTTTATTGAAGAAGAGCCTGATCGAATTCCAAAGTCACTAACACTGTGCCATGATGGAAGTAGTAGCACTTGAAGTGATACAGAATACTGGTAATTGGAGATTTAAGTAGGTACCTCGTTTGTCGTCAATTTGAATGGCCACTGGCTTCAGCTCATACCTTCTCTTGAGCCGGTTGTACCGACTGGCGAATACCGCAATCGGATTCATCTGCGGAATCATCTTCACGCCGGACGGAAAGAAGGCAGCCAGTGGATCCGGCAAGCTCTTTATTCCGGTCAGCAACGGGAACTCCGCCACGTAAACCATTCTTTTATTCACTGACTACGATAGATAATGAGCATTTCAAGATAGCAATAGACGTTGGTTGTTTCACGGTAGATATCATGCTAGCAATGTTGACAGGATGCAAGTTTCCATGGAATGAACTATATCAGTCACACGGTAAGGCCAAGAATCCAAATGCGCACCCAACCGGCCCAGAGATCCAGCAATATGTGAACACTTTCAGGGCTGCTTTCACCACTCACTCCGCAGCAATGAGTTCTCTGAGCTTTGGGTTGTAGAAAGGCACATGGATATGCTTAGCAACCTGGTGCCAGACCGAAAAACTACTGAAATTTCATAGTTAATGTTTTCTTTTGACATTGAAAAGGTGAAACGCCAATTCTAATATGGATATATAAAAGCAAGTGCTAGAAATGGAGAAACGTTTTTTTTAGCTAATGCTTGAGCCAGCCTTATTTGAAGTTTTCCGCTTTCAATTACAATTCCATCATAGCTTGCTCCTTAAAAGCAACAGAACATTCAGGCATATTGAAAAAATCACACTCCTATAAATTCAAAAACCAACAGAACAAAAAGGGGCAACTTTCGCCCTCCGGATATGCTGTCGGTGATCCGAGAGCTTTTGTGACAAAATACCCTCCAAGGATTTCATTTAACGCAGATAGAAACGCGGTCCAAGCATAAGATAAAAAGGAAAGGCTTCTTCAGCTGCACATTCTAAAAGGTAGGTACCTGCGAAAAGCTCCTTCTCGTCACTGAAGATATCGCTCTGTACCAATTAAATTTCGGATTGAGTCTTTGCTTCAGATCCTTCCAGCTTGTTCCGGTTTTTCCTGATGTATAAACCAAAATTGTTCAGAAGAAGTTTTCGATCCCGCTTAAACGAATATCAAAACAGATTTACTTAACTTAATTAAAGTAATAAGCACTATGGAATTATGATTTCAGCAGTGTGTATAGAATACATTAATGGCTTGCAATGGTTGTATGTTTTTTAGGATCGACATACTTTCGATACATTGGGCAGCTTTTATTAAATGTATTTCAAATTTATGAATGTATTTCAAAGACTTTCTCAGTCTTGAATCTCGTAATAATGAAATAATATCAATGGTTAGTAGAATCGTAAAAAGGATAATTCCAATTCTTACAACGCTCTTCTCACAACCCTTCGCAACTGGTTATTTATTTAGCGGTTTCGTCATTTCCCGACGTTTGCACACTCTGAGGAGTGTGAAGAAATGCTTTAAGCATGCATACATGTTTACTGTTTCTTGCTATTGTATAGCTCTATTTCTTATCCTTTTTGCCTGGGTGGGAACTGCACTTTATTCAAAGATGTGAAGAATATGCAAGTCCCTGGATTCTCGTTCCACAACTTTGATAAGGCCTATTTGCCTCGAGCTGCATATCAATAATCCTTATTCATGCATAGACTATTCGACTATAAAGGATTTCTGGAAGAGCTGCCTGAAGTTTAATTCAGGTGCAGAAGAGCTGCACAAATATTGCATGCAACTTTTATTCCATTAATAACAGGGCAAGCAAATGAATTGAATATCATAAATACGAATGCATCTGATACCTTTTGATGTAACACGACGGAGGGCCATGACGTTAAGCCCAGCCAATCTACCATCAACAAAATAGTCATCTGACAAAAAATGGTTTCCCTCTCTGAGATCTTTCATGAACGGATAGCTCTGTGTGGGGTCCCTGAAATATCTTGACAGAATCTTGTCCTTAAACTGCAAATATTTCTTAAATTACTTTTAAGCAAATCTTTGCAACATAATCATCTTCAATGTAAGTAATTTTCTACGTAGCGTTCAATAATCTGTGGCTCTCCAAAAATCATGAAAGGTGGGTAGCTCAAATAATATTTATGTACATACCAGCATATTTGGGATGGAGATTAAACCAATAGAAAAACTGTGCTGGACTCAAAAAACAAATTTAAAAAACGTTTTTAGCAACGCAAGGCCTCGAAAAATGCCCCCAAAGTCTCCCATTTTTGCTTCAATCCACGCATGTTATAGAGGGTTGGGCCCAGGCCTTTCGTGGCCTAGAAACCAGAATGTCTTTGTAAACCATGCGAAATAAATTACGGCCGACTCTGAATCCGAAGCATCAAACACCTCGTCAAGTACTAGTTCCTTTAAGGATCACGAGTTGGTGGTTGAATGTTTCGATTTGGAGCATGCGGAGATTGAAAACATCGAAGCTAGATGCTTAAAAGCTAACGCTGATGAACCAATGGCTGATGCGGCATGGTTGCAGAAATGTGAAGCGCCAGGAGACAAGAAGAATGTTTGAAGAAGAATGTTTGAAGAAGAATGTTTGAAGAAGAAGAAAAAGAAGAAGAAGAAAAAACTGGAAAATTAATAAACGGGGGGGGTCCTAATTAGCTCCGGGGGGGTCAGGAAAAAACTGAACAATTATTTGTGCTGGTTTCTACGTCACAAAAAGACAATGATCCAGTCCCCTTTTTAGCGCGGCTTGGTGCTCGGGAGACAGGGAAAATGCCACTTTCAAGCGCGTTTAACATGATAAGCAAAAGTAACAACAAATTATTAATTCGATTTTCGTAAACAACGCATCAAGTATAGAAGAGAACGCGAAGTCTGATATCTAGGTGATATACACATTAATAGCCGGGAATTTCAAAAAATTGGAATTGAAATAAGCATATAGCCTCCTAGACACGGCACGCGAAAGAACCCTTTACCTAGCTTCACAATGCCTGTAAAATGACAATATTCTTACTTATATATAACTTCTACCTACATTATAATTCTCTTAGATATCACCAGCTGATTGAGCTGATTTTAGAGTCCTTGCATCAATCAGAATGACAGAGAAATGATGACAGATAAACCAAACCGACGAATAGGCGTAATACGAACCCCGATGCCGCTTTTGAAGAGGGCTGCAACTTGGTCATACTGCCTGAAAGTCGTGAATTGCTGCTTTTGAAAACGGGTTTTTGCCACGTTGGATACAGCCTGCTTCGCTTGTTCAAGAACGTGGAAGCGAAGATTGAAGCAATGGGCACTGAACTTGTCCGTGAAGTAGTACTTCATTATTGTGCTGATTGGTTGCTGCAGCATTGGCATAGGAATCTGAGATGGGCCTGGATTCTCAATCGCTTTGGTCAGCTTGAAAAACGCGCGCTGTGCCCTTAAGTTCTTCTCTCTTACTGCAGTGCAGTGAGGACTTAAATCTTGGCTAATCGATATCCGACAGCTTTCCCCTAGAAATTAAGGATCGAAAATTAGACATGGACGCGGACTTCTGCTCTTTCCTGACAAAAGGGTTCCCAATTGATTTAGCCATAGATGATTGTAAGTAATAGTGCATAGACTCACCATTAACTGTCAGACTGAAGCACAAAACGAAGAGGCAAATTGATATCTTCATTTTTGACGATGTTGAACACAGGCGGACTGTCACTATAGAACTACAGACTGATTCTGGTTTTTATGGCAGCGCAGCGGAGGAAGAAACTATCCTTTACAATGCAACCCGTTGAAAATAATTGTGCATTTCAATGAAGTGCCTTTTTATTGGCAGGAACAGTATTAAAACGGGGGGGGGCCCCAACTATATGCGTCGAACGCTTTTGTTGTTAATAAGGTGAGAGATGGGTTCCACTGAAACGCTTTCAATATGCCCACAAATAAGAATACATTTTCCCATCGGCGTTACTCCCTTCGGAAGGGGGTTTGAAATTGATGCCACTCTCTACGAATCGTTAATCCTACCTCAACAAAGGAAGAGAGATAAAGCACCGTGCTTCAAGGTAATACTTCCCTTCGGATCATTTGATTACATGCGCCTTGACCGAACTACCCGGGGTACCATTCCCGGACATGGCTGTTGATTGGATGAAAGGTTTTCCTTTTGTTAGCCAGATTTCAGCTAGCTAGATTTGAGTCCTTGTCCAAACCAGATATTTTACAAAACTTTGTTGCTTGAATGTTTTCCTTGGCAATTTATGGAGCAGGCTATTTTGCTCGCTGTTTCTTTGTAATCTTGAAACAATGTTTCATGCGCGTTTTATGCAGATTAAAAGAAAATCTCTGCTTTTCATAATCGTACAATGAAATCAGCCCCAACCCAAAAATCTATGGAATTTAGATGCATGCTTACAAGGATTAAAAGAAATATAAAAATACTGAAATATAAGACAGACTTTGTTTTTGAATTGCACATTCACAGATGCCCTTGTAGAGCAATTCGCCCTTTTAGTGCTCAGTTTGACAAAAAAAGATGAACAAATTTGGAAGAAGAAAACACTATGGCTTCATCTAAATCTATTCCTGATTTGCAGCATAAAATGGTTGAAAACCTTCCGATAAGCTACGGTTAATAAAACAACCGCATATTTCATTTGATCGAATTCGCACTTTTGAAATTTTTTAATCTGACTAGTGAGGAAAATTGGTAATGCTAATAAAATTAAAAGCAGAAAGAGGGAGGTTAATCTTTACTTCTAAAAAAACACTAACATTTCAAAAGCAAGTGCAAGTACCAAAAGCCAATATTTGGGTTCATCACCATCATGTTTGCACATATACAAAAAATGAATTTTGACAAAATGGACATTAATTTGGTAGCAAAGAATTTTTTACAGAAAAAAGACCAGAGGAAGGACTTTTTGTCCAATGAATCCTGCTCTAGACTTTTGAAGATTTGTATTTTCTTTTCAGTTGAAAGCAAAATTATCTGGGATTTATAAAATGATAAAATTAAGTAATTTGAATCAATAATTGTTTGGTGGAATTCCATTACTGTGTCTGGCGCCAACAACATTATTATTATTTTTATTATTATTATCATTAATATTTAAACGTATCATTAAAGTTTGTACTACGCCCATAAAGCTGTTGTTGTTCATGATGATGATGATGATGATGATGATGGTTATGATGATGAAAAATGCCCCCTTGCAACACACAGCCCCCCTTGCAACACATAGCCCCACTTGCATTTTATTCCTCCTGGCGTGCCTGCTGTTAGATGATACAAATTGTTTTCTGGAGCATAGATAGCAAGAAGTTTAAGGCCTGGAACGTGGGATATTTTCAAAACAACAGAGCTTGCATCTAGCAGATTTCTTCCTTACGAACTAGCAATCAAACCTATTTAAAATAACCAATATTTTAGCATAGAACAGTTTAAGGTAAACTGAAGAGTATCTTGTCATACTTAATGAATATTGTAGAAATTCCCAGAAGGTATGAAGTTGAATGCTTATGAAAATTCTTGTCTCTTTGCCATTTTCTATACACTGAACTTAACCTCTCTAAAACACATTTGTACCTATTTACTACCCTTTATATTTATTTCTAACTATTAATGGCTTAAAGTTTAGGAGTTGAAGCGTGCTAATTTAGATTTTTGCGACGACAGATCGAGTTTAAGAAAGAGATCAAAACTCAAAAATTAACTTAGATTGGGAAGATGCTTAAAAATGAATTGCCGGATTTTCCAGAATTTTAATTATAACTAAGAAATTTTTTCGAAAATACAAGCTAAAAAGTGTAGATACAAAGAACAACAAAACTAAAAGCAATAGAACAAACTTGAACGTAGTTTTAAAAGCTTAAAATGTCCCAATCGGCAGTCAAACATAAAAACAGTCAAACATCAAAAAGGTACAACCGTCCTAGGTTGTGTTGCAAGAAAAGCAACTTCCCGCCAAATGAAATGGCTTTTCATCTGCTGATAGTAAGTGATGTTTTTCATTGTTGCATTCGTTTTCAAATGAGCACAATTTTGTGAAATTATTCTGCATATTTCCATTATGACACTAAGTCACTATAAACTGGAGAATTTTAGAAGTATCCTCTGTCTGCATATGGTTTAGTTATGCGCCCCGAAAGTGGAGAGGAAAACAGAGATGATGTTGGGTCAATTCATGAAAGCGTCCTAAGTTCTAAATCAAAGCCAACTGAGACTTTGTCTCCTTTATTAGACGGACAATGAGCAATAGTGGACAGAGGTGAAAAGTGCAGCTTTTTCATGAATCTTTTCCCTTTTTTGCACCACAGACAGATGCTGTCGGGAAAACCCCACGCACTCTTGTATATTTCAGCCTGTATGTTCTTGATTGGCAGGTTCTTATACGCGAGTGCTTACTGTATGAGCACGTATGGTCAGACAGTGTTATGAAGAAGTGGGTTTCAAGAGAGTTCCTTTTCTAAAAAGATGACTACGACAGGGATCTTTCGAAATAAACTATGGTACGATGTGCTGCAATGGCTACGACAGCAGGGGTTATTCTAAAGTGGTTTTGTTGCCGTTTTGTGGTGCTGTAAATTTGATTTGTGGTATTTTTATTTTAATTTTGCAGTGTTGTAAAAAATTTGACTCACTGGAACAACTTTTCGTAAAATATAAGGAATCATTTGGTAAACTTCAAAACAAAAACTTAACACAACAGAAGGATAATAGTAAATAGTCAGCAGGGACGGATTTAAGAAGCATAGACTGGGTGTTAGACAATAATTGGATTTCTGTGCCACACCCTTAAGGTCAATGGTAAATGATTGAAACGCCAATTTTTAAACTTCGGTTTTTAACTTTAAGGTAAAGAAGATTAAAAGCAGTGGCGTAGCCAGGGTTGGAAGATTGGATGGGTAAAGAGGAGAAAGTTTTTGCTGATCTCATCATTACGAATTTGGGAAAACACCCTGTTTTGAAAATGCGTTTGGAAAAGCTATGGCTCTTTTATTGTAGCAATGGTTGGCTAATTAAGCACAACAGTCATATGCAGCTTTTTGTCACTGACCCCTGCAACTGTCTTTTTCTTTCGCAAATCCTCTAACCGGGGTGTCAGAATCCCAGGAAGTCAAAGGATAAAGAACAGGGGAAAGGGATTGCAAAGAGGAGTAGAAACAAGGCTCTGGCACCCAGGGTACAATTCATCTTACTCTTATATTCTGAATTGTTCAAGGCAAGGCGAGTAGAAAATGATTTACCTGTAAAACTGATTCTCCAAAATAGCCCAATAAACATCAAACAGTATTCAAAAGTTTCAAGCTAAGTCTGTTCACCTTGGAGCATAGATTACCTAAAATACATTTCACTCCTAAATACAGTAAAGGAAAATACATTCATTTCATGTAGTCGTTTTTTAAAAACATTTTAATATTGTCTAAAATGAAAACTGCTACTCCCCCCCTTTCCGCCTCTGAGGTACTGATTTTATTTCAGATTTGCACTTTTCTCAGGCACCAATTTTCAGAAAAGGGGAGGGGGGAGGTGGCCTCGCTACGCTACTGATAAGTGGATCAATAAAATAAAATCTTCGCGTTACTCGGGGTTGCTCCTACTTATAGAGTCTCTTTTTCTGGCAGAGGTATGCAATACGAAATATTTTTTTCTCAGAATAGGTCAGATTTGTCATTTAAATCAAAGAGTTGTGCACATTATAGCGTTCTTCACTTAAGGCTCAAATTTGGAAATGAAGCTCTTCCACCAAGATAGGTCTCGTGTAAATTTTATTCCAAGACAGGGTCAAAAAATTATTGCAGAAGGCACATCCCATGATTTTTCTCCAAGGTAAAGCCCGTTGGGGAAAAGGGTTTCACATTTCGAGCACTAGCAAATTCAAATGCACATGCAGGTACAGATCTCGTGTTGTACATATAATGATATAATAATGATTCTACTTCACGTGGATGTTTCTACAACATTGGATGCACTCATTAGCCTCCTAACATCCCATGAGTTTGGCAATACAGCTAGCACCCTAGCCATATTGATTATGTTGAGAGGCATAACCAAATAAGCCAGTTTCATATTTTTCGTTTTGGCATTTATAGAATTGAACACATCTTGATGCTGAAATGCCAGTTTCGTAACGTCCAGATCCAAAGCACATTCTATTATCGTGCACTTTGTACTGGGTGCCAAAGAGGCTGTATGTTTATTAGTCTAACAGGGTTTTAAATTTTCTCGATTTCCTACTTCTCATGTGCATAGAACCTAGGGGGCTGTGCCCTGTTATTCAGATCAAGTTCTACTGCTTTTTAGTATTTGCTTTCTTATCATTAAAAAAACTACACTGTCCATATCACCGCCAAATTTACAGCCTCCAATGCCAATTCTTACACTGAGGCTAAAAAGAGTTATTTCTTAGGTCAATGGCTCTTATACTACCGTTCATTTTGGTTTTTTCTCAACAGTAGAGTTAAAAACTTCAATGAAAAGAATTCCAGTGATTGAATTTGTGGTGTTGTAAATTTTTCTTAGAATAACCCCTGCGTAAGTGAACTATTTTGGAACCGGTCTCGTGTAAACAAGAGGAAGTGAACCCAAATGGATGCGGACCTGTTTGGAACCGGTCTTTCAAAATAAATTACAGAGAGGAAAAGCTTTTCTCCTCCAAAACAATAACGATTCAAAGGCAATTGCAAGTACAAAAGGCCAGTATTGAGTTCACATAAACCTTGGATGAATTAATTTGATAATGAATGCTGCTAGATAATTCGAATTGTTTCTCAAGAATAAATAACATGAAATTCTATGCCATGAATGTTGAGTTTTATCATGTCTGTTGTTAATTTTGTCTTCCAAACGTCACCTGAATTTAGACTACAATTGCACCAAAGTACGAAATTGTACGGAAGGTGCATATAGAGTTGACTACACAATTTTACCATAAGAGAACATAAGACAAGGCTACTTAAATCAACGAACTTTTCTTAAACAAGCTTTATTAAAGAGGAAAGCATTAACAATAAGGTAGTTGTGTTAGTGAAATGTCAGACCATTTGACCCTCTCATCCAACATCTGTGCGAGCGTAGTCGGTTAAAGGCTATGATCGTGTAAATGGCTAAAAGCTTATAGGAACGCTTGTTAATGTTGTTATTCCTATACTTATTCTTTTGCAAGTTCTTTCATTAATGTGTGCTGTCGTTTTATGATCTTGTTTAACGTGCAGAAGCACGGAGCGAGCAAGAAACGATGTTGCGTGACCGTTGCGTCTTGATAAATTTACTGATTACAAAACTGGGCGTATGCAAATAAAACGAAGGGACGCTACAAATGTGTTGTTAATTACGTTACGTGGATACGAAGACAATTGACAGTATTAATGACAGTGACACAATGGATGACATGATTACGTTTAGACAATGGTCACTACAAGCTGACATTTTTAGGCAAACATTTTATACTCTCAGTCCCTAATTTGAAAGCAATGTGGGCGTTTATCCTGAGAAAAATATTTTCCGAAGACAAGAATTCACAAAGCAAAGCGCATCGAGCAAACTTCATTTTTATCAGCGTTTGGGTGGAAGAATCATGGGATGGGATGTTCATGGGATGATCCCAACGAGCCAGTTTGTACGAAGATCGCAACGGAATACGGAATAAAACCCCATATTTTGGAACCGGTCTCGTGTGAACATAACGCCTGAAGTGAGCCCAAATGGATGCGGACCTGCTTGTAACCGGTCTTTCAAAATAAATTACAGGGAGGAAAAACTTTTCTCCTCCAAAACAATAACAATTCAAAAGCAATTGCAAGTACAAAAGGCCAGTACTTGAGTTCACATAAACCTTGGTGGAAGTTAATTTGATAATGAATGCTGCTAGATAATTCGAATTGTTTCTCAAGAATAGATAGCATGAAATTCAATGCCATGAATGTTGAGCTTTTCAGGTCTGTTGTTGTCTTTCAAACATTGACTCCCATTCTCCTAGGCAATGCTGGGAATAAAATGGTGGGGGTGAAATGAATCGCATTCCTTGTGGGGCCAAGGCGTGCAATGGCGTACAATTGCACCAAAGTACTTAATTGTACGGAAAGATGCATAGGAACGCTTTTTGATGTTGTTAATCCTATACTTATTCTTTTGCAAGTTCTTTCATTGATGTGTGCTGTCGTTTCCATGATCTTGTTTAACGTGCAGAAAACACGTACAAAATACAAATCTATTTTACGCGGTGGTTAAAATATGGGCAGCTATGTAAGTTTAAAGAAATACAAGCAATTTTATAAAACTAAAGTTAAGAAATTTAACCTTTTTCTATTATTAAAGTTAAGAATATATAAAATCAAAACTTTTCTTAAAAATTTCCCGTTCCTTTAGAAAATGGTATTTATATTCTTTTGTTCATATCTAATACATATTTTAAGTGCTTTGTATTCAAGCTTACCTAATTTCTAATAGTTTTGAGAGGAAAACTTCTCAATAACACATTTTTTCCTCTGTTTCTTCTTCTTTCTCTTCTGCTAGTGCAACTTACCTTCTCTCGTGTGGAACCTTTTTGAAGAGCCTTGCAAATAAACATCAGCTTTGATAATGTTATAATTAACTTTGTCACTTTAGTCAACATGGTTCAATGCTTGAACATGAAATATAAAAGAGCAAAATAAAAAGCTTTTAAATGAAGATTGTATGCTTTGAAGCAGTATTCTGCCTATAATAAGGAGAAGAAACTGGAGTAGAAATCGTTTACTTTAATGAGTCATCAATAAAGATTTGAATAAATTCAAGACACATCAAAACAGAATTAATATGCACACTTAAAGGAGCTGAGATGTCTCTTTGGCAGCTGGTGACAAAAAGAAGTTGGTGACACCTTCATTTTACTTTTCATTTTACTTTTCTGCTTGCCTTTTGTCATGTTTTGTTTATGTATTTTGTTTTCCATTATTTTTTATTTCAAATCCTCTGATACAATTACTTTATATTCATTTTACCTGCAAATTTTGTAACAAGAAATATAATTTGTAAAAAAATTAACTTAAGAGTAACAACAAAGCTAAAAAAAATTGTAAATCAGTCTTTGAAGAACTTGAAATTCAAAAATGGATGCAACTTTAATGAGTTCTGCTCTCACCTGTGGTAACCATAGCTAAAAATTCAGTGCTTTCTTTTGAGCAATGCAACTAAACAGATATGTAACTAAGGATACAAGCATCATAGATGCTATCAACAAAGTATCTCTGGCTTTTCAAATTATCAGCAAATGGCAACCCTTTCCATACAAAATGTTACAAAGTGATCAACTTTCCTAAAATCGTAATAACTAAATAAATACAACAACTACAGGTATTGAACTATTAAATATTATTTTCTCCTAGCACATAATTCCTATAGAGGGTACACGATGTGCATCACAACTAGGACCAAACATAGCTTCCACACATTATCAGAGAAAGATCGCCAAAATGATGTAAATGGAGCTTAAGAGTAGAAGAGGTATCATTATAGACTAAGGGAGCTAGAAGCTAGAAGCTTGTCAAACTCATCTAACTCTTGCTCAATATACTTTTGATTTTACTGTCTTTTCCATTGCAGTCATTGTAATCCCAAAATTTTGACAGCTTGTCATAGGTTTTTGTAGTTGTATCAGTATGTAGCAATTTACACAGCTCACAGGTGAAAATCCCTGGAAAAGGCCAACCAAGTTCATCTGTCAGCTTGTAGGTCTCTTTCCATTTGAAATATTCATTATATGCAGTATTATTCTTGTCTAAGTAGATTAAGTAGTCTGCAAGGTCTTTCACTGTAGCGAAGTCCTCAACGTTAATAAATGAACCTGGAATGGCAACCATTGGATCATTGTAGGGCCCACCACCCATGACAATTGGCACACTATCGAATTCCAAAGCGTTGTACCAGTACTTTTCTGTAACATATTGATCACAAAAAGCATTCTCAAATGACAAATAAAACTTATGTTCCTTGATATGCTTGAAACAACCTTCCCTCCCATTCCTGTTGCATTCGTGAAAAGGAAGCTTAAATTGCCCAGCACAGCCCCCAGCCACTCTAACAGGAACAAATTCTTGTAGCTTCTTTGCATATTGGTCTCGTAGCGTTCCACAGTGGCTGCTTATCCACATCACTAACTTTTTATCAGGAACTTTGTTCTTTTCTTCCGCGTAATCAATAGAAGCGGGTTTCGATTCTGATACAGTCATCTTGTGGTATTTTTTATATGGCAACCAAACATCGCTCTCTTTCTTGTAAGTCATTGTCCAGTTAAAAAGCCCATCTAATGGTCTTCGATCAGGCGTGTTTTGCGGGTTTTCCGATATAAAGTAAGCCCACCTTTGCTTGTTAGGCCTTCTGTTGGCACTTATCTCGCGTAGATGTCCGTCTGAAGGCATATCTCTGGCATGGAACACCACGGCATCGCTGCTCGAGAGTCTGCCTTGGTCGTATGTCACTTCGCAGTTTTTAAACTCGCATCTCTCGGCAAACTTAGGCGCCTCCGCCTGTGGCAGATGATACCATTCCCGGTTGCCAAAGAGGCCCGTGTAGATGAGGATCAAGCGTCTTCTTTGCGGTTCCAGCATAACCACTGGTTTGGCGGCCGTGCCCGTGCCAAACTGTCGGTTTTGCGCAAATCGTGGCCGGAACCTAGCTATAGGATATTTAACCAGTCTACGGTTATATTCAAAAAACATAACCATAATTGTAATAATAACAAGAAACGCAAGGAAGAAACTCGAAAGCTTCCTCTGCTCCATTTTCAATATCGTGCAGAACTTTTCGTGAATGCTCGCCGAATTTTCAAATAGACAATCGTTTCTAGGCAACAAGTACGAACGAGGTTGGACTGCGGAATCGAGAAAAAAATGACAACAAATTATTTCTCTTCGTTTTTAAAAATAGCTTTATCTTTCATTCATAACCCTTGTGTACGAATTTGTACAGCTTATCTGAAAATATTTATTAAAAACTAAATGATACTCAGGGGCGGATCCAGACGTTAGCAACCTTTGCGCGAGCATAAGTCAGATTTCCTCAAACAATTTCCTTTTGCATCAATTAACGTCATCCAGTGCCACAAAAATTCTTCCTGTTCTCTGGAATTTCATCACAACCGATTGCCGCTATTTCTGTTGCTTCGTTCGTCAAGCCAATCCCAGGCAAGTTGAGCTGTGCTGAATTTGGCGCGAGCATAGGTGAAATTTGAACTGTCGAATAAGAAACCGAGTTGACCTATGCAATTGTTGTACAAAGTGTCCAATGAAATTCGATGCAGACTCAAACAGCCAATCAAAATACAAGTTGACCTATGCATTTCTCCCTGAATCCAACCCTGATACTTGGAAGAAAACTGTAAGTGTATAAATGGGGATTCCTCCGAGAAAGCCAATTACTAGCGAGAAGATAGACGTGGGATAGGGGGAGGTAGTTGATATTCCGAGAAATTCTGAAAGATGATAACAGTGACTTGGAGTAGCGATTTGGACCAGGTGGCCGAAGACCGTCTTAGCACCTTGGCACTGACCAATCAGAGGCGTGGCAAAGAAGGCGTGTAGAGTTGAGGCATAGGTACATGCGCCAAGAAATGGCATGTTTGAATCTACAATGCCTGACAAAAGTCCTTGGAACACCTCAGTATTTTATCTGGTTTTTTTGCATTTTTCATTTCTTTGACACACCATTAGCTGATAACTCAAAGTATAGCATCCAGTTAATCTTTGGGAAAAGTTTAGTGAAAAAACTACGCTTCGTTTAGCAGAAGGACGACATTGTTCGTTGGGGGGAGAGGGATGAGTGAACGTGAGTAAAAAATTGCCGTTAGTGTTCCAACAATTTTTGCAGGCATTGTATGTGACTACCTTTCTAGATTAATTCTAGATGTCTGTCAATTGGCTAGTTCTATACTATACTATACTTTATATATACGTAGATTTTTTTCGTTAGGTCATCATATAAATGACCTAAATAAATATAATTAAAATTCTATCTGTATTCCAGCATCCTACTTACTAGGTGCCTTTGAAAAATAACAAAGATAAGGTCATCAAGATCATTCATGAATTTCAAGAAATTCTCTTTTATTCTGTGAGCATATTTTGTCTTTGTGATATCCATTGAAAGATTGGGAAGAGTTTGAAAAGAAAAATCAGCAAGCCATGATTGATGGTGTTTCTCTCAAATCACAAAAATAAATAGTGAAAGACAAACTATGCTCTTCAACCTCTGATTCAGCTATAGAGAAGCATCTTGATAAGAATCTGGCATTGTCGTCTTTTTATCTGGGAGTTTTGGAATGGCTTCCAATCCCAATCTAGGAAGCCAGAATGGAACTAATCGAAATACCATTGCAGAGAGTACGGACACAATCGATTATATTTGTGCATTCAAAACCCACTATTGCATACAGGATCTTAGAGAATCTTTTCCCTTCCCCTTGGCGTGTTAATGATTTAGTGGGTATACCTGTGGTTTCAATGGCTGCAAAGGGAGTCTATAGTTGCACAAAATGTTTGCTGACAAGGAGGATGCGGAGAGAATCTTTCCTAAGGTTGTTTATAAATAAAATCACCCTGAATCTTCCTGGCTTGATAAATCTAGTCCACCTTTCTTATTTTCCGATTATTTTGAATGTGTAAGTCAATTGCAAGCTCATTTTAGTTTAAATAGGCCTTTATATCCAGGTCTTGGGTAGAAGTTAACCAAATTAAGTCTCTGCTTTGCACTTCCTGGATATTCAAGTAGCTCATACTCATAGTCATATTAAATCTATTTATTAATACACAAATTGGAAAAGATGCAAGATGTTGCTGGAGATGAAGTTTAATTTTTACAGATTACGAAAGGCCTCGTCTTACGAAATGTAAAATGAAGAGTAATTAATTTTGCCATTTATATAGTTATGATGTCTTTATTAAAGTCAAATGTATCCCTGTCTGCAAGCATTTTGTTTGTACTAAAATTTTGTAGATTTGATCATTAGACTTGATGTTCTAATTCACATTTTTGAACAAAAGTGTCTAAAATTTTGTAGATTTTATCATTAGACTTGATGTTATAATTCACATTTTTGCTCATTAACTTAACAACACCTTCTATTTGCTGAAGAAACAATGGTTAATTTTTGCCATATTTTCTCTTTGTGCTTTGTTATCAAAAGTTACCATATCTTATTCAGAATTCTCATTCCTGGATATAGATTGATGTTTTGTTGACATGGCTGGATTTTGTTCATTCTCTTGAAGAAGTACGACACCAAAATGGGAGATTTTCTGACGAAAGGTTTGTAAAAACCAAATCTTCAACAACAAATTGCTTATTTTCTCCAATACAGAATTAATATTCATCGTTTTAGCAACTGACATATTTTCATATTTTTCCTGATTCAAAGATCTCATGTGGAAATTTCCATTTATAAGTATGCTTCCTTAATCATTGGAGCTGGGTGGCATTAGGTTTCCACTCATAAGCTCTTGGTTAATCTGATTATAAGACAACTATAGATTTGACTAAACCACACCAGACACTTTAGCCAGAAGCAGAAAGATATCTCATATGTCCTTGAATTATTTCAAGTGGGCCTTTATCCTCTGATAATAAATTTTTCTGTTTTTTTCTTATTGGTATTGTTCATTGAATTATGTTTGTTTTCTAAACCAACTAACAAACCAACTAATAAATTGTCACCCTTATTCATCATATCTTTAAAGATGCGGAAGATTTGTGCCAGCATTTTAAGGTTTTGCCCACTGCATCATAGTTCCCTGCAACTGAAATGGGACTTTGTTAATAATTTTGTTTATTATTTTTTGTTCTTTGTCACTAAATGAATGTCATATGCTAAATAATTTACAGGGATTGGTTCAAACTTAATCCATTTGAAGTTCTTCATCTTGGATGTCAAAGTATCATTTTACAAGACAGAGTTGTGCAAAAGGCATGTCCTTCTTCTCTGCTAGCTTTTCCACATATTTGCCATGCACGGCAAATGTTTGTGCTATCTTGCTCAGTCATTACAAGCAGGTTTTGGTTTTTCCAGTGGCTTGATTGTGTTTTTCACATAACAGGGCTAGAATTGTGTTTAACTGAAAACAGTGCTGTTGAAAATGAGGAAGGGTTCTCACCATTTCTATATTAATGAAAATTAATGCCATTCTTCCTTTAAGCTTATTTACCAATCTATACTATCATATTGAACTTGTCACATTTAAGTAGCCACTAAGCATATATTGATATAATTGATTACATTTTCATGCCTTCTTGTCATGTTTATGCTCCATTGTTGCAACAAAAGTTTTATGTTGTTTTAGCTTGGCACAATTCTTATTGGAATGGAAAACATCACACCATCTCTTGATAAAACTCCACGGTTCATGACATGGATTGTTGATGCCCTTTGTGATATGATGCTTGTAGATCAATGCTCAATTAATTTGTGGCAGGTATGTCCAGAGGTGGAAAAAGTATCGGAACCTGGGAACGTAGTTCCCAGAAATTTTTCTGAATTAAAATATCAGCAGAAAGTTTTACAGAAAATTTTGAAGTGTTACATTAAGTAAAAATTTGAGAACAAAAGTTATGTCAAATGAGCAGAATATATTATTTCAACTTGCATTTGAGCAGCTAAATCTGAGTTGTTAATGAACTGTAGGGCATAGTCTCTTTCCATTGGAAAGAAATTCTCTGTGCATATTATTTACACTCACCATCTCGCAGAAATATCAACCACTCACCACCAAAACTTTTTTGGCAGCTGAGCTTTTAATACAAACCATGATTCACACTGAGATGGGGACTGGAATTCTACTTTCACAGAAAATATTTCTGGCACTATGGTGTGAGCAGCATTGCTCATAAGTTAATATGCTTGGATTTGGTGCATGTTAAACCTTCTCCATCAAATGCACCATACAATTCGAATGATTTTGCCCCTGACTCTTCGAGGCTATTTTCCTTCTGATTTTGGTTTCTCCATCATGATGATTGACTAAATGAATCAATGTTTGGCTAAAGGTGATTTCTCTCCTTTAGCATTTATGCATTAGGTAAAGCCATATCTGATTTGTTGAGTTAGACAGGCCCACTCAGAGTCAGTTTCATATAAACATGTCTTGAATTTCTTCAGCTAAATACAATATTGTTTTACTCTAATAAAAATATTTAGCTACAACAATACAAAAGCTTACTATGTTGCTAGATTTTATGATGACTTAGGAGCAATTGCAGGTCTTGCTATATTCATTAAATGACTTGGTTAGTATTGCATACCAAATAATCTACTCAGTCTCCGAAATAAAAGTGGCGTTCCATCAAATATCAGAAAGCTAGCTCAAAAAGGAAATTCTGTCAATTGAATCATTATTTACAGTCAATCATGAATCGGGAGAACTCTAAGCAATATTGCAACAATGCACCCACCATATAAAATACCCTAGGTATCAAAACAGGGTCCATGCCTCTTCCTTTAATTTCTTCCGGAGGAACATCAGGCAAGAAATGGTTTTTGTCATAACATCTATGTTGCCGTTCAAATAAGTTTCTCAACCAGAACATTGCAGAAATTCTTGAGCCAAATACTTAGGTTCCCAGAAAGAAAAAAAAATTTCCACCTCTGGGTATGTCAACCCCTTGTAGAAAATTTTAGTGTATTGTGAGTGGATTGAGCAATGGTTTTGAGCCAGAGCACTGCTGGTACTCCTTGCAATATATCGAGAAGTTCATACTTCAACATATCTTTCTTCAGCTTGCATTTATTCTTCTTTCTTCTTCCTACCTTATGTTCAGCTGAATTGTAGTTGGTGTTTCATTACATTTGAAGATTTTTGAATAAGTTATGCTTAACTTCCAGAAATGCTGGACTACACTTGATGGTATGAGGATGCAGCACAAACTAAGTTTCAGGTAGTGCTTTTAAGCATCAGGTAGTGCTTATATCGATGTGTATGATGTTTTGGTAATATGCACCTGCATTCTAGCTATTTAGCTGACAAGAGAGCAAAATGCTGACAAATATCATTCCCAGTGCCATTAATCCAACAGCATCAAAAATTTCATGATAGAATGATTTTTTCAATTCCATATTCTTCAGAATCTATTTGGTTAGTGTTTTGTGACTAGAAAGACATTGATGTAAAGCTTGTTTTAAAAATATGCAAATAGTGTGTTGTAGAGAATCAAAGGGTACTGTATCCCTTCAGCTTATATAGCCCTTTTTACCCTAGACATCCTAATGATGTTGAATGTGTAATTTTTGGCATATAGCAAAGTACTTTTCTATCAAATATGGATCCAGGCGATAACAGTTGTCATAACGTGTCATGCAACCAGTCATCACAGTGTGCATGTAATGACCACATCACTGTGATTTTGTCTTGATCATGGAAATACATTCTTGATTCTTGATGTGATCTTGATCATTGTTGATTCCGTTCTACGTTGTGTGCTTTTTTCCAGGAGTACTCGAAAGTCGTCACTAAATAATGTACACCATTATCATTTATGTAAAAAATAGTGAATAGAAATATTGCTGCCATACCCAAATTTGAATAAAAACTTGAAGGATTTCTTCAATTGATTTGACATTGGAGAAGCATCAATGTTTAGCGATTTTTCAAGTAATAGTGCTAAAAACAAAGTACTTTGGGTTCTCTTTATACAGGAACCTAATGGCCATCTATGATTTTTCTAGGTTGCAGCTAAAGTTGCATCAGTCCCTTTCGAAACGAATGAAGAATTTAGATGCAAGTAGCCATAACCAGGTTTCTTCTTCCAGGTTTGTGGGCATTTCTTTCTTGTTTTGTGCAGCGCTGCTTGGACTGTAGTCTATGACAAGAGAGCAAAAGAGGTTCTTTGAACTCTCCAACATCAAATCACTTTCGAAGAAACTGCTGTAAATTTACTTATAATGTTTGACGCTGCCTTCCAAAGTTGTTAACTAAAATTATCGGCGAATCGATTCGTTTTGATCTTCAACGTAGAACATTTTGCAGTGTATCTTTCGAACGAATAACGTTTTATCCGTTACCCAGCACATGAAATATGACAATAATCAAGATAACACTTTTTACAAAGATTTATATGATAGAAAGTTTATTCTTAATTGTATAAGAACAATTTACATTTATTTTTAGAGGGGAAAATGCCTAAACGAGGTTAACATTGTGTATTTTTCCGTAGACAACAGTTTGTCTGTGTTGACAAGGAATTTAAGAGACTGGGCGCCACTGGCCAAGAGACTGTCTTTTATAGTCAACGCCGAATCGACAACTCTGTTCCGATGCTGGTATGCGATTGGAGGTTTCCACTTTCTTCAATTATATCCGAACCATCGGGTGAATTTGCTTATTGAAAGCAAGATGCAAGATGCAGAAATGCATTTGTTGATTATTTTTTGAGATAAACACTTTTATCTCAACATAAGGAATCACTGAAAAATTCAATGAAGCAAAGGTCATTTTGGTTAAACCCCTTAAATCTTTTGTTTTTGAAAATAAAAAACATTGTTTCAGTCACAATAATTTGTTTCATCTCCTTGTTGTTGTGTGTCAGACACTATAATAAACGGCTCAAATCTTGGACCTGGGTTTTCTACCCTTAACAGCATGATTAACCTCCTTGCTATCAGCTATTCTGGATAGCGGATTCCGGAGAGACATCTTATGGAACTTGTCATTTGCTTTCAGTTGGTGAATATTTGTGCCATCTGTTTTTATAGTGACGAAACTGCTTGGAATAATGATTTTGAACTGCATGTTTTTCGTTCTAAGTTGACCCTGTTGTCTGAGAGGTATGGGCACGACAGGCTGCTGTCCTTGTGGAGGAGCTTGGGGTGAGGCGTTGCTAGTAATTATTTTCCTGTTGTGCAAAAATGTCATGTTGTTTTAAATTAACCTTTTGTAGTGTAGCGAATTGCACTCTAGCATTGTCGTAAAGCTAATTTCGTACAATGCAGAGGTTGACTCGCGAATCCTAAAGAAAGTCTCTGGACACTGAAATGAAAACCCAACAATGAAACCCAAACTTCTTATCTGTTGCTGATGTAAAAATTCATGGGCAACCCCTCTGCCAGCCTAGCAACACGTTGTTTAACCAAACTTGTTTGTCTCGATGTTTGTTAGCATTTAATTTAAAGGCTTGCTATCGAAAATAGCAATAAAGCAGCATTTCATCCTGATTGTTTTTTTCCTCTTTTACGGTTCAGCGCTGTGCCATGAAGAGAACTAGACGGATGTCTGGAAGAGAACCAGACGATTCGCTTCTCTAAGTTCCATGCTCAATGTGAACATTAGGCAATTGTCATGATTTAGGTTACTGTCTGTTTTTTTTTTGAAAATGTGCATTACCACTGGTAAGCAAAGCTGGACGTGTTTTACCGATCGAGATGTCTCTAAGTCATCACTCTAACCCATTTTTTGTCCCATTGTCACACCAAGTCCCATTCTTTATCTTCTAGCCTGATTCCCGATCGACGACGTTTGCCTATTGGGAATTTTAATAATTTGCTCTATAAAGAATTGGTAACTTATCTTCTTGTCGAATTCGCCCTTTAGAAAGTAATCTATATTTTTGTGTACTTTATAGTATCAACGAGTTCCTAGATAGTTGCAAAGAATATGTTGAATGTGAAGCGGAACTGTCAGAACAAATTTTGTCCCTGATGGAGGTAAAGTATTATTTGTGATTATTTCGTACAACTAATAATCATACTTCAATGTCCCGTATATTCGTCGAAAGCTCTTTGATCTTGTGTCGGCTTAGGAGGAGCTTTAAAACTATGACGTTTGGGCTTTTTATCAGGCAAGTATATTTCGAAACCTTGAAGCTGAAAAGTTTCGAAATCGTTTGTAGTTGAAAATTGATTAATTCAAACCTTTCTCCAAGGAAATGCTAGCTCGTGAGGACAAACATGGGATCATAAATCCACCTGTCACAAAGGCGATGATTACGATGACGTCAAAGGTGAAAGCTGCGAATTTCTGCTTATCCAGTGTAAACGTGTAAATTTTTAAACCATCCAAACGCACAGTGAAACTGTTTCAATGTGACCACTGAAAGCACTTGGAAACGAAACAGGAGCCGGCCCTTGTTTGGCCCAGATTTGTGTAAAGCAGATCTTCTTTTAGCCCATTGGGACACTGGAAGGGACTAAACCGTCCAGTTCCTCTTATTTGATTAAATAGAGTAAACGAATGTTTCATAGTCTAAAACTTCATAATGGCGAGAAACCGCGACAGCATTAATTTTGCAAACGCAAGTACTTTTACGTCTGACACTCCTTAGAGCATGCAACCATCGGGAAACGACCAAGAGCTGACACAAATGGCAAGTATAGGATACAAAGGAAATGGTTTAATTTCGATGGGGTATAAAAATGAGTTGTTGGCATTAAGATATCTGGTACCCTGACGCCAAAAATGCATTTCAAATTCATGAAATCTGAATTTTTACAGAATCATTGATCTTGATCTGGTGGCAAGTCTTGATGCGTGTGACATGTTTTGATAAAATCATCAACGTGTGACCGTTTTGATCTCATAAAATTTGAGTAATGTTTAGTAATGAGCGAATACCTCGGGCTAACTGCATTGGAAGTTGAAGAATTTTTGAAGTGGTGCATATCTTCCCTTTCAAGGGTTTTGCTTGTATCTAATGATATCTTGCTGAAAATTGTTCGTCCTTCCGGCCATTCGGAAAAGTGGCGAAATATGTTCAATAAACATTCCGTACAGTGCATAATCGTATTCTCCAGGAATATCTACAGGGAAAACTAACTGTGCTTTATCATTCTTCATATTTGTCTCATTTTTGCAGAGGTTCTTTTTTCACCACTGTTTTTATTTTCTTGTGATTCTTGTACATTTTAAAACCTTTTTTCTATTACCCACGGAGCTTTGCTTTCTAGTATCAACGAATGTTCATTTCCAAATCACACTTAGCTGCTAAAATTCTTGAGTACATACACGTGGTGCTCTCGTCAGTGGAAGCAAACACAACGGATGCCATGCAAACAGCCCATATTGACTCAGCACTCAATTCGCTTGCTCAGTTCTCCATTAAAGGTATTCCAGGAAAGAAGAATTTGTTTCAAAAATGTGACCTGCTTTCTTTTTTATTTATTAGGATAATTTTGAGTGTGGTTGATCTTGCATATCCCGATGAATCATAAAACAGTTTCAGCTTTTCCAGTTTATAATTTTTTTATTCCTGACTCCTCCAGAGCCAAAAAAAGAATTTTAAGCCTCAATTTTTAGACCTAGTGATTCTTTGAGACAGCATCTTACTTTCGATCATATCACCATAAGCTTCAATTAACAGATGGAAGACCCGCGCACATGGCAACTGACGTACTGCTGCACGTGATCGAGTTCATGGCCTCGTCAGTAGAGCTGGCAATCCCAGCATCCAAAGTGCTCTTGGTTCACTTACCGAATATCCTTTCTCCAGGTAGAGACCTTGATTGCCTTGAATCATTATAGATTCACAACGCTTGCAGTTGATCTGAATATACTCTTGCCTTCAAAGTGAAAATTTGATCTGCCATTGATCAAAGAATATATGCTGCTCATCTAGGAGTATTTACTACCGGCTCAATTGTATGTGCTGTCAATCTGAAAGAATCTGTTGCTAGACCGAGAGAATTTACTTCCTATGTAGATATGCTTTCAATAAAAAAATCTGTCATTGACCTGAAAAATTACTGTCAATTTAAAACTAATGGTTTAAATAAAAAATTATGGTACTGTTGAAACACAGATTCTGAAGAAATTCATGTCTGACATTCTGATATCTCGTTTCAGTTCTCGATTTGAAAGATGACCAGTTTATTTGCAAAGCTCTTGAATACGGATCCTTGGCCCTACGATCAAAGCACCAGAAATCTTTGCTTGGCGAAGGGGTTTGGTTCATCAAGAAATGCTCTTTGCTTTTTCAACCTAGCAGAATCATTAGGTTTGTTGGATACTAATAAAACACTCTTTCTTTTTAATGAATTATGATGATTGACTTTCTTAGTTGCGTGGCCCTATTAAATCTATTTTCAAGAGGAATGAAAAGGTTTAAGTGCTTTGCCAGTGGTTGATGAAGTTGAATCTTGATATGAAAGACTGCCGATCAGGTGTAGCTTTCGACAGAATACCCTGATCTGACTGAGGTAGCATTCAACTGGACTCAGTGAAGCATCGATTTTTCCTATTGGTTTTTGGGATACAGTTAAAGGATTGGTGTCAACTACATGACGCTTTTGTTGATCATGTTTGTGTTGGTACTGTTGTTAGATCTTTGTGAACCATCGTAGCACTTAATTCGCCAAAGTTATTGGCTTTTGCATTATGCTCAATCTTTACAATGTCACTTTGAATTTTTTTCAGCGAGCGCTCTAGGAGAGTTCAACTTCGAATCGATGCTGTTTCCGCTGCAGCATCTACCATTGAATCCCTTTTTGAATCCATCTTTGACACAGTTCCCGATTTAGCCCCCTGCTTAGTACCAGATTCGGTTCCAAAGTCGGATTCACTATCAGATTCCATGTCGGATTCATCATCGGATTCTGTGTTAATGAAACCCATCAGCCTACCAGAAACTGTAATGGAACAATCCAACGGAAGTCAGGAAGTTGCCGGGGTTCCGATTGCAATGGATTCTAATGACCAGGAAGACATTGACTCAAGAGAAGATGGCTTGATTAAGGAGATAATTTTTTTGATTTATGAGCTTGCATGTTTGATCATCAAAAAGGGCGAAAATGTTTGCTATGCATTTGCCAGTGTAATTCCTGCAATATGCAATCCATCATACCTTCCTACTATCCCCCAAACCCTCGCCATACGGCATGCAGAGCTTTTCCGGGAATTCCAAGAAGGAAAGACCCACATTTCCTGGAAAGTGGATAAGAAGATTTTGGCGTTAACCGCCTTAAAGCTATGCACAAAGTGTATGAAGCATGGATCGTCGTCCGTATTTCAGATTTGTTCCGTGTTGATTCCTAAACTCGCCAGAAATCTCAATCGAACTCAGCTGACAGATCGCGAAAAACATGACGTCCTTAAAGGTACGCTGATTAATAATCTGTTACTTAACCTTCGTGCCTTACAATATTATTGGACTAATCATGCTATGCTTGAAATTCCAAGTGAACCAACAAGGTTATGACGTTGCCAAATCCAAGTTTTTTTCGTAGTGCGATTTTAGTTTCAAATATATAATGCATTATAATTTGTGTAAGGTCAATACACAGACTATAAAGTTATTACTTAATGCCTATGTGGAAAAAGGAAATATGAAAGCCTTTCAGAGGTATAAAATGTCGTTGTTATGAAGATGGGCCAAATTGAGAAGCTAACCTGGGCTAGAAATCAACTTTTGTTCGTGTTACGTTGAGCCTTGGGCCAGAATTGAAGAATGCGAATCTAGTTCACTGAAATGTTTAGACAACAAAGCATCATGGTCGTGCATTGATTGCAATTAGCGGATGCTCTTTTTTATTTCAAACGGACTCGTTTCGCTTTTACATATTCTATGGTTCAAACCAAACATTTTAAGAAGAGAAAAGTAAGATCAGAATCTCGCTGTGTGATGCCTTTGTCGCTTACTTAAAAGCATGGCATCAAATCACGTTAAAGTGCATCACTCCCATATTCGCATTTTAGAGTTCATCGAAGCGTGCTACTCAAAAGCACACGAGGGAGAGGCAGTGAATGGTATGCTGACGCATGGCCTCGATCTCATTTCGATGCTGATGCCAACTGATGTCAACGTCTCAAAGCTCAAAGTCTTCCTCCCAATGATGCTAAAGTGCCTTGATAGACTCCTGAACAGTTCCAGTTTGCTGTTTATACGAAGCTCATGCGATTTCTTCATCATTAACTTTCCAGAGGAAATAGAGCAATCCAAGGTATGTTTATGATCTTTCACTGTCAAGGTTTGTTGGAAGTCATGGTTGTCGATGGGGTTGAAACGGTGGATCATCATCCTACAGAGGTGCGCTTAATCGCACGATCGTAAGTGGCTACCAGTTTGCCCGGCTGAAATAAGTACACTGCCGAAGAATACTATTGAACTAGAAAGTAGCATGGAAATGAAGGCCACCATTTCCCAAAATGCCATGGCTAAGGAGGATGCACCAAGTTTTTGTTAACGATGCTCCCGTAGTGGCTTATAAGCGAAGAATATACTTTATCACTTTTATTTTTGCAATCTGGTCAAAAGTTAATTGTTTTTGTGAGTAGTTTGATTCTGTTATGAGATATTCTCACGAGATATTTTTGAGATATTTATTATGATAGTACATGGAAACTTTGACCTTCAAGGTTAAGATTCAGTCGGGTGAGGGCCTCTTTTTCATGGATCTCAAACAGGGGTTAGTTGGCTAAGGGACCGAATTAATGAGAAGTTTCCAAAGAATAAAGTAGGAGCAATGTTGTTTATGGTATGGAATGGTAGGAAGCAAAATGAAAGGCGATTCGAGTAAAAAAACTAAGATGGGACCGTTTTAAAGGCAAATCCATTCGATGCTAACAGCCCTTAAAAATCTTAAATGGATAAATGATGTAGATCACGTGGTTTTGCAATTAAATATTTTATTTTTATATATAGTTTATAATTATATAGTAGATCTCATGTTCATTTATATAAATTGAATTCTTTACCCTTTGATTTCAAACCCTTTGAGTTCAAATTAAGTAACTTTGAAGACTTCATAATATACTGAATATTTGTATAAAACTAAATATTTGAGGACTTCACAATTTCAAATCACGGCATGTAAAGGGAAACTTTTTGGATTTTTTGCAGGTACTCTTCCTCCTTTTGTTACAAAGAGGGAAACGAACTGATATTCGAAACGTCCACTTAATGTGCACACCATGGATTAAAGAAAATCGGTTTCGCTTCGTCCGCAATGCTCTTTATGCCTTTTCGACTGGTATTTTCAAGTCAAAACAGATCGAGTGCCTTTCTGAGGTATTTCTCTATCTTTTCACCAATTATATGATTATGAAATCAGTAGTAATTATCATTTGCACTATTGTTATCTCAATTATCAACTTGTCAGCAACGCTGTATTGTCTTACAAGTTATGAGAAAGAAAGTTATCTCCTATTTATCGTCGTCCTGGGTTTTATAGGCCTAAGGGCATTGCTTGCACTTCTGCAGTGCACTTTTGTGAGCTGTCTGCTCAATTGTTATGGAAATCGACATTCGATGCTTTACACGGCATTGCAACAAAGCTTAATGTTTGTGTAATTGAGTCAGAGTAAAACTATTACCTTTGTGTAACCTTAATCAATCGAGAAGAGCTTTCATATCGAACAACTTTACCGAACTCTATGGGTTATGAGCTGATTTAGATGTCGTTGAAATACTCAATTCCCCAATAACATGGTATAGATAAGCAAAGATCGTCGCAAAATAAGTCTCGCAAATAAAATGATATGACACTTTCTCGATATCTTTTGATATTTATTATTTTTGCAATTTGATCTTTTTGCTCTTGGTAGCTTCGAGCATTGCATTTTTGTGTAGTTTGTCTGATGTTTTCCTAATTCATACACTTCAATGCTGACAAGGACACTCAACGATATTTGTAGGTTGTAACAAGTATAATCCAAGTGGAGAAGGGCTTGCTTGCAGAGATTGCCTCGCGAGTTGACAATGGCGATAGCAAAGAACGCTCTGTAGTTCAACTTACCTCGCCTCTTGTTGAACGTTTAGAAGCCTCGATATCAGGTCGAAGATTCAACCAGCACGTGCAAAGGGAATTGTTGATGAAGGTGTCAAATTTGACGCTTTTCAAAGCGTTTTATGAAGATGAGCTCGTGAAAGATGTCATAGAGCATGGTGTTATTGACGTAAACATTGATGCAAAGATTCCCCTTGAAGTTCGAGAGGATGGTGATTTTATGAGTTTGATGCAGTCCATAGGAAGACGGATTGAGCATATGCAGTTGCCTCGTTATCATGCACTCAAACGGGTTATAGTGAGACTTATGAAGTACTATCTTTCAGATAAAAATGAATTAGATTGTTCAGAACTGGCTTCGTATAGAGACGAAAGATGCTCTGAAATGGGTGCAAAAGCATTGCAAGAGACACAATGGCCTGAAAGTAAAAACGCAAATGCATTGGAAAGTAAGGTAATACCTTCTACCACTGCTGATTGAGCTAATTGCCATTTGATTCTAGAAATGAGGAGCTGTCTGCAGGCTTTAAGTATATTTGGATCCTATTTGTACATTTCGTTTCATTTCATTTCTGACATGAAATTTTTTTGTTGATAGATCATGCCCTTGGTGTTTCTTCCCTTGCCATATCTTTAGCATCTCAATTATGTTTGTGTAAATTTTAAAGTCATCTTTTGTTTTGACGCTTTATATGTGTATTTATAATAACACTGCAAGACTGTTGGCTGCCACAGACTTCAATCTTTCCGAAGCACGTAAATGTTTTCGATGATAATTTTTGGAGACAGTATTCAAATGTAAAGCACGGCTACCTCTACGCAGGAGCACGCGGTCGACAATCTTGCTCGCAGAAACGAATCTTTGTATTGTTACTTAAAGAACTTGCCCGCGAACATCCGTGTACAAGAGCGACTTCTGGGTGTTGGATATAGTACGAGGATTTGGGAGGATGAAATCAGATTGAAAGTGGTAACGAATGGTAATCTGAACATCGAAGAGAATCTCAGGCAGACACTTGTATCCTTATTTACGGAATACGTAGACTTGCTTAAACAGCTCGGCGTGCCGTATGTGAAAATCGACGGCAGCGATGTTAAGATAAATGAAATCTTTGCTGATGACATGACGATGGCTGACCTCAAAGGACGAAGGGCCATCGTAGTGAAGGTAATACTTGTTGATATGATATGATATGATATGATATGATATGATATGATATGATATGATATGATATGATATGATATGATATGATATGATATGATATGATATGAATGATGATATGATATGATATGATATGATATGATATGATATGATATGATATGATATGATATGATATGATATGATTGATATGATATGATATGATATGATATGATATGATATGATATGATATGATATGATATGATATGATATGATATGATATGATATGATATGATATGATATGATATGATATGATATGATATGATATGATATGATATGATATGATATGATGTGTTATGATATGATATGATATGATTTGATATAATAAGATTGATATGATATGATATGATATGATATGATATGATATGATATGATATGAAAAATATGATATGATATGATATAGTATGATGTGATGTGATGTGATATGATGTGATATGATTGGTATGATTGATATGATATTATATTAAGTTATTATATTATATTATGTTATATTATATTATGTTATATTGTATTATGTATATTATATTATGTTATATTATATTATATTATATTATATTATATTATATTATATTATATTATATTATAATATATTATGCGTTATAATATTGGTTTAGATATTGATATTAGAACAAGTACTTTGTCCGACACTCCTCAGAATATGCAAACGTAAGAAAATAACCAAAAGCTGACAGAATAAATAGCCATATTAATATCTGCTAAGATGGAACATTTCCAACCGACTTTCACTTGCGAAATCACCCTTCCATTTAATATCCTTCGTGGCGTCAAAACAGGCACGGTGTTATCATGCTAAAGCTTAGTTATAAGAACTAATTTTTAGCCGTCAGGATACGGTTTCTATTGACTGATACACCCATTATTTTTCACAGTATACCTAGCTTTAATAGCATAACTTACAAGAGTACGTAGCTCCAATTGTCTTTTTTTCAACGCAGGTTATTGACAAGCAGTTGGCCCAAAACCAACAGCCTCGCATACAAGATCGAAAGTTGCAATTATTAGCAGATGAAGAAAGAATCGAAGCTGATATGGAGGCTAGGTGGTCAACGAACTTGAAGCGTACCACCTTTGAGATAAAGCTCAAGATGAAATTCTTCGATTGCGCTAAATGTTGCGGCACAAACATTATTGGGTGTTACGCCCCTAATGGAGATCATTGCGAACGTCCTTTGGAAATAGGTGAAGATGATAGTTGCGCATTTCTAGCTCTAGCAACTTTTTCGCCTTGTAACTCGTGTGGGATCGTTCAAGTAACAAGGCTTTCTTGCAAGCAACGTGCAATGAAAATATACATGCGAGGTTTTTTTGTTATTTTTCGGTGCTCAAATACCTCTAACAGCCGGAGAAGTATTATTTTTCAGTTGCTGCATCTGGATTTAGTTTGTTCTTTTAACCATTCCTTCCTTTATCAGTTGAAAAATACTTTTCTTCAGTATTTCTCCTTTCTAACCAGTCTACAATAAAATGCACACTTTCTCTTGGAAGCACACAGCCTCTGCTCTAATTTCCACTCCATTTATATTTACACATTGAAAAAATCAGCTCATCATCTGTATTCACGGTTTTGTAGCTACCTTGCTGGCACTCCATACTCAAAATATATGTCAACTGATTTGGCTAAAGGAAGTGTAATTACCAATCAAGAAATTGTCGCGTTCTCTTAATTGCGTCCCATTATGCAACTGAGTAATAACTTGCTTGGCTTTTTTCTTCAGGTATGCGATGCGATAGTGCTTTTGCCAGTATTCACGATGACGCTGGGGAGGAGATTGAAAATGCGGAGATGTTATTCATGGATCAAGGAGTCTATGTTTACCGCGCGTACAGCAACGGACATCCCTATGACACTGCCGAGGTCTTATGTTGATTCTTTTTACTGGTAGCCTGTTAACTGATTATCTTTACTGTCAATTGATTCTGTTTACTGTCAATTGATTCTGTTTACTGTCAATTGATTCTGTTTATTGTCAACTGATTCTGTTTATTGTCAACTGTTAGTGTCAAGCAATTTATGTTGTTTGATGTTTTGCTTGGGCGATGATACGATGTTTGATATTTTGCTTGGGTGATGATGTATGTTTGATGTTTTTTTTTGGTTGTGATAAGATGTTCGATGTTTTAATTTGGTGGTGATATGATGTTTGATGTTATGCCTTGGTGATGATGCGATTTTTGATGTTTTGTTGTGCAATGTTGCACTGGTGTGTTGGACAATAATTGAACTCTGAGAATGACTCTTTTCAACCACTTCCGTCCGTCAATGTTGCAAGTCTTTGTTTCAAATTGCGATTCAAGTTACCCTCTTTGTGTACAGAGAAGCCAGCCTGTTTGCATTATTCATATCATGACAGATCATTTCAAGCCCAATTTTGCTTATGTTTTGATATTTCTTTGTTATTACTGTACCATTTAATACTTAATTTTATTACTATACTACTTAGCTAGCGAAAATTAATATTTTGCTTTAATGTCAACGGTATCTTTCTTGAGTGTTCATACTTCTCCCGTTTTTTCAACCCTCAAGCATTCTGTTACAGGTGTGGATTGAGTTTTTTGAAGAGCTCCTTGACAAAAATGACTTGTTTCCTGCTATCATCCTTCCATACCATACGCCAAATCGACACACGTGGGAGACCGTTAGAAGACTTGTACCGACTGTCCTTACTGGTATGCACGGAAGATTCTTCGCCTACTGTGGCTAAACACTTATGTGTGTTTTGATTCTCCTATAAGCATGATTTATTGTTATTGGTTAGACTTGTAATTATTCCGTCAATATCACAATATTACCAAGTGATCAAAGGCGCTCTGACTACTCAGTTCTTGTGGTGTTTATCACAAGTTAGTGAGCCACATTCATAAGAATTTTTGCTTTACACTTTACCAACTCTAATATAATGATGAATTAGTGACGTCAATAGAGTATGGACAAAATGATATTAAGACCTGCCCCGATGGGTGCTCTTTGAATAAGAGATTGTTGTTGGTGCATCTTCTAGGAGCGATGTTGACATGTGACTTTGATTTTTCACCCGAATGGAAGACCTACTATGATAGCAGGCCTGAATCAATTCGCTGTGGAAAGGATATAGTAATTGGCAAGGGATTCAAAACGCTAAAGGCACCCAAAGAGTTTCAGAGACAACTCTCGTTCAATGCCACCAAAGACCTTGGAGGAATGATATTTGATGACGTCATCCAAGCAATGATTGAAGACAATGCTTTAAGCAAGTTCAGGTTTGTTTGCAACTTAAATTTTTTTTTTCAAAATCTTTCCAGGTCGTGCTAAGATTCTGGTCTGCATTTTAAGAAACGATTGATCGTGAAATCCATACTAGAAATTTTAGGAACGTAATAACATACAAAGAGGTCTCCGTAGATTCTCGATTGCGATTTGTGATGTTTAGGGAGAGAATCGACATTGATTCGGCTATTGATGGTAATCTATATGAATCATAACAATCACAGTATCATTGATTCGGCTATTGATGGTAATCTATATGAATCATAACAATCACAGTATCATTGATTCGGCTATTGATGGTAATCTATATGAATCATAACAATCACTGTATCATTGATTCGGCTATTGATGGTAATCTATATGAATCATAACAATCACTGTATCATTGATTCGGCTATTGATGGTAATCTATATGAATCATAACAATCACAGTATCATTGATTCGGCTATTGATGTTAATCTATATGAATCATAACAATCACAGTATCATTGATTCGGCTATTGATGGTAATCTATATGAATCATAACAATCACAGTATCATTGATTCGGCTATTGATGGTAATCTATATGAATCATAACAATCACAGTATCATTGATTCGGCTATTGATGGTAATCTATATGAATCATAACAATCACTGTATCATTGATTCGGCTATTGATGGTAATCTATATGAAACATAACAATCACTGTATCATTGATTCGGCTATTGATGATAATCTATATGAATCATAACAATCACAGTATCATTGATTCGGCTATTGATGTTAATCTATATGAATCATAACAATCACAGTATCATTGATTCGGCTATTGATAGTAATCTATATGAATCATAACAATCACAGTATCATTGATTCGGCTATTGATGGTAATCTATATGAATCATAACAATCACTGTATCATTGATTCGGCTATTGATGGTAATCTATATGAATCATAACAATCACAGTATCATTGATTCGGCTATTGATGGTAATCTATATGAATCATAACAATCACAGTATCATTGATTCGGCTATTGATGGTAATCTATATGAATCATAACAATCACAGTATAATTTGACTTCTCCGCACTCGTCACATTCTTGGTGGAACTAGTCTCTCCTGGTGCCTTGGTGGATCTATCTCCTTCTCAATGCTATTTGAAGATCAACTGATGAAGAGTGATTTGTTTTTCAATTTATACTTGTCTACCTTTTCAGCAATCGCATTGTAATATCTCTCAAATAAATGGTCCTATTTGAAGAAAGTATCTTACAAACCTAGTTTACTGGACGGCCATTTAAACGACATGCAAGAAATTGGCGAATGTTCTAGTTATACTTTCATGTTAGCTCGACTGATGCAAATTTCATCCCTCCTCGAGTCCGTTGGATAAGCTTCCAGTAGAAGAACAAGTAATGAAGTGTGATTTTTACTGAACTGGAATGTCAATGAAAAAGAGGTTGCTTTGATGTCATGGCCCTAATGCATGGGCAAGTCTTATTATTTTCTGAATTTATTTTCTTCATTCGAAGACTGCTTCAAATTCTTTTAGGTTTCTTGGCAGCTCGGTGGCTGAGTATATCAGTGAATTTGTAGAAACGGGAACTGAGCAGGAAAATATTATATCCGACTTTTTCAAATACGATCTTTGGAAGGAGAAGTTTAAAAAGCAGTATAAAGAGGAACCAATGTCGAAGGAAGAAATATTAAGAGGACTACGTTATTTGGTGCGACGATCCTTGGAAGAGTTTGTCTCCAGACTTGATCTCAATAGGATGTTCAAAACAACAAGAAAGCAGTTTTTTCAACTGAAACGATTTGAAGAGAAAAGAATGCACTTGCAACGAGGCAAAGGTTCACGTATTGTTATAGACGAGATGGTGAAGATCTTGAAAATGTGAGCGCTTATTGATCGAAATTTATTTCAAAGAAATGAAAATGATGCTAGACTTTAGTATAAAAATACATAGCCAAGCTGATTGTTGCTGGTCAAACTGATTGAGTGATTCCCACCTCATCTCTATTTTGCAGGAAAATCAAGGTTATCGCTATTAATGACCTTCCGCAGAATGTGCAAGAAGAGCTGATGCATTGGATATTTGGCAACGAGGACAGAGTGTGGCGATATCGAGGCGGTCGTGATGGCTACGAGACCATTGAGCAGTACCTAAATTTTTTACCGCATCTAAGAAAAGAGGAAGGATGTGAGAGGTGCGCTTCTGTGTTGATTAGGTTTAACATCATTAATAAATTTAATACAAATATAGTTAGACTAACGCAGAGGTTGAGGAAAAAAACTGGAGGCTCTAGATTAGCGCTACCGAATGGGGCTCGGACATTTAGATAAAGCAACAAAGCCTGTGACACGAGTTTAGGTGATAGTCTGCCCTTATGTTGTAAGACATCCCATGAAATAAATTGATTGCCATCTGTGATTAATTAAATAGAACTGTATTGAGCTAACGGCAAGATGCTGTTTATTCTGATTGTTTCTCGCAATATCATTTCTGATTCAGCCTCCTTGCATTTCCTGGAGTAATTGCTGTTGCCGCAAACGGAAGAGATCCAGCCTCGATTTCAATTCAGGTACCACAATGCATTGATTTTTCGAATGTGCTTTAAGTCACCACCAATGAAACTATGATTAATAATTGCGTCTTAATGTGTTTACGAATGCTATCGATATTATCTTCAAGTTGATAGGAACTGTTTTCCAAGATATTTTCTATGGTTTGATATCATAAATACTGCTATCATAAATACCACACCAAATGATCGCTTTGTCGTCAAACGATCACGTCGAATCATTGCTGGATTATTCGTTGAATTTCCTTTCTAAATCACTGTTCCAGTTTAAAGATATTGCTGGGTACGCAATCGGAGAATACGTTGAAGTGTTTGGCAAAGCAAGTGACCAAGTGGTCATTTCGCGAAGTGGAACGCCGAATTATTACGAAATTGTCACTGCCTGGGTCCATCCAAAGTAAGTATACTTGCTAGTCTTCAGTTTCACGTGGCCATTTCAATTAATGTTTACATGTGACATGGTTTTTCATGTGGAAGAAAAATGAGTATCAATTATTACACATCAAGTGACTTTCGATATTTTATCTCATAATTTTCATTCGTGTTCCCATTTTTAACTTCGCCCTAATCGAATTAATTTTATACACAATATAAGCACAAACGATCGAGTACTTAAACTATTGCTTCCTGAATAGGCTGATTATTTTTTTCGCAGTTACCGCAAACTGAACCTCAGTGTCCAGCTGTATTTGGAAATATTCAAAGCCGTGCAATCAACGTATGTGGCATTTGATGTGCTTCGTGGCAGCACTGATAAACTCCTGCAATCCTCACAAACATTGAGGTTTGCGGAACGATTACTTCCCATGTCGATTGTTTACGAAACAAAAGAAATGTCGTACCAGGTTGAAACAGCTACTGCGGAGGAGCAATTCGAGCGCTACGTCATCAGGCGGCGGCCTTTGAAAATGGCTGTCGTATTGTACGAGTCTTTGACAGTCTTGTTACAATCAAAGTATTTTGTCCTCTTTCCTCTTATTTTCGCTCTCCTTGCTGTTTTTGTCTATCTTGTAGCATCTTGATTATTTGTAGAGCGAAAATGCACGAGTTAGCATTGAATTTATGCTCAAGTATCAGTTGAATAGAAGTCACTAAGTAAGGAAAGGCAAGTTAAACACGAACTGTTATTCAATGGCTAGAATCGCATCACTAGGCCTATCTAGGAGCCAGCATTGATGGGAAATTAAAGTTCTGCAGTTGCATATCACCAATGGGATCTTTAGCACTGTCAGCACTGTCAACGCTAAGAGCTAAACTATATACTACAAAGTATAAAGAGATTTTGTCGTAAACAAATTTATTTAATTGAGTCAAAGAGTTTTATTGAGTCAAAGAGTTGTGGAAGTTTTTTTAGCAAAACAATCTGTAAAATCAGTGTCTCCGTAGAATCACTTTCCCTGTTTATGAATTGCAGCTTTGAACTATCAATTCGCCCCATTGTAATTAACTCATTTTGTAGACTGATTTAGTTGGGTTGGAAACCCATCAATAAAGCAAGATAAAATTCTATAGTGGAAATGTGTACTTGAAATAAATGGAAACTTCGTATTGAAAATATTTTCCGAAAATAACCTCTCGAGTCTATAGAATAATTTATTTGTTCTTTAAAGAACTTCATTACGTAATCTTGTTTTGCTTTCTTCATTAAAGAGAAATGAAATGATTTTTCAATTTCCATATTCTGAAGTCATATTTTCAGCCAGAGACTTTCAAAAAAGCTGTCAAAAAATTAGAGATTAGAGTCCAGAGTGGGGGAATCTTTGTAAGGCCAGCACAATAAACACAAATCAATCTTTTTTGTCAATCTTTTCATGAAAACATGAATCTTTTCTTAGCCAAAGGTTATTAGCCAAAAGGCTCTTGAAAATACAGGAAGGGATAAGGTAACTGTTTACAGCAACTTATCATAAATTTTAACTTCACATTACAACGCAACACAACGATCACTTGCTACCAAAAATGTCTTCTCATCTTGATAGGAATTTGTCAAAAATATAAAATGAACGAGTTACTGATAATCCAAAACTGGCTGTTTCCAGTCGGCTTTGCATTCAAAGTCGCTATCAGTTATAGCCAATAACACAAACCAGGTCACGTGGGCCATTTCTTTATTTCTTGGAAAACTTCTCAATTCAACGGAACGTTGTAACCCGTGGCCAGAATGCCTCGCAGAAGAACGGCGAATTCCCCGTAGCGGCGCTTCAGTTGATAAAGCCACCGCGAGCCGCATCAGGTCAGTACTTTGGGGGTCGGTAAAGTGCTGGCGTAAGTCTCCAGGGGATTCCACCTTGCCTCTTCCAGCTCGTGATATAACCGCTGAAAAAACAAAAAGTTAGAAAATACTGAGAAAGGACGACTATCTATTAAACCAAAGATCGCGAAAGAAAAGTAGGCCCTGAAATTTGCAGCCATAGCAATTCATAAACTATGGTTGATAAAGACCACCATGATGCATAAATCGATTACTCGAAAGATTGAAGGAAGTAGCCAGCGCATGCGTTAGCAAGCTAAACCGTGATTGGCTTTTATACTGGCGTCTTTCAGCATCAATCATAGGAGTAGATATTTTAAAAATGATAGAAAACAGAAAGCTCTGAATGCTCTGCAATTTCAACAACTGGAAGAAAGCTTAATTTTAAGAAGCCCTTGCAGAACAACACCCAATATCGAAGGCCCATGACACTGATGGGAGTTGCAGGCAAAAATAGATTGCATAATCTTGGCTGTAAAGTACTTCAAAAGCCCAGAAAATACCACGGTCTGATTGAAGAGAAAAGCGTAGACGCAGGAAGGAAAACACGCAAGAACTAGAAAAAACTAAATAAACGGAATAAAAAAATCTTTTACTTTGTGGGTCTCAATATATTCCTTGTTCATTTCAGCAACATTCAACTCCGGATTCGGATCTGAAAAGGAAAGAATAAAATATAATAGTTCGTAAAAACATCAATAAAAAACATCAATAAAGATACGAACAAGAATCAAAAGGACAATTTGACTACATCAAAAAACAAACTTCAATTCGAAGTTGAACCCGAAGTTAAAGTTGCACAATTGTTTTTTATTACAGAACTTCAATATAGCACGGAACATTGGAGCCAAAATTTTTTCAATACTTTAAGTACTTTTCGTGCGACACTTGTCAGAGTATGAAAACAGCGGCAAGCCACCAAAAGTAGACAAGATAAATAACCAGTTGCGGATCGAAATCACGTGACATGTTGTGAGTAGAGCACTTAATTTGTGCACTCCTGTCACCAGAAATCGGGAATCTAATTAAAGGCCTTAGTCCGGCCTCAGTTGTCATCATTACTATCATAATCTCGGGCGCCAATGAGTTCTAAACACAGAATCTTGATTCAATTTAAGAAGAACGATTGTTTCAACAACTGAATTCTTTGACAAAGAAATTTAATTAAATTCGCCTTACATGCAAAACTCTTTTGGCAACATTGCAAGGTTTACAAAACTACAACATTCCTCGGAAACAACAATGAAAAGGTGGTTCGTTTGATTATTTATTTTCATAAAAACTGAACTCACCCACAAGTTCTTGATCATCACTCTGTGAGTTTGCGGCCTAAAAAGTTCAATTTTGAACGACCAAGTTCAGTTTGATAAATAAATGGAAATCAAAGCACTGGACGAAATAACCAGCTTGCAAAATTTCAGTACCATTTCCCTCAAATGACAAATGGCCACCAAAAACTGAATAAGCCAGAATAACCCTTAGCCTCTCTAAAAATTGATGTAGCAGAACACTTTGATAATCTAAACATATGTTTAATTACAACATAACTGCTCTTTTTATGATATAAATATTTGAAAAAGCAGAGTTCAAAATTGTAAACATGCCTGCAAACATTTGTACTGAGAATTTAGCAACATATAAGAAATTTAAAAAGTGAACAATGTCTCGTTATATCGTGTTTCAGTTTTTAAATAGCATCTCCAAACAAACGTGTCTTCCGCAGTTACTTAGCATCAGTAAGTTACCAAGCAACATACCGTTTGCGCCTGTTGGTCGTAATGCTGTTGGTAGTACTGCCCCGGAGTTCCCTGCTGTGGATAGGCCCCTGTTTGTTGATAGTACGAAAGGTACTGTTGATACTGTTGTTGATACTGCTGGTAGTACTGATTCATTGCTGACGATGTATCGTTCGAAGACTTTGATTGTCTGTAAACAGAACAGAAGAGCCTCAGATTTGAGCCTCAGAGCTGGCGGCATGACAAACAAGTAAATACACCAATGCAATAAGAAAACCTTGCCATACCTAGATGAATGGTATCATAACATGGCTAAAAATATGTCCACCGACATGAAGTGATATTATAGCGATGAAACGTTGTCTGCCAAACATGAAAGTGTACGGCAGCCTATACGAGGCCCTGGCTTGACACATCATAACGAGGCTTTCGATGTAAGCCGAAGAGAATCATTTACGAAAAAGTTGGACGAAGCAGAAAAGCCACGTGGCCTGGGGGTCAAAACTTTTACGCATAAACCGAGAACATTGGTATAATTATGATTATCAACATTTGACTTTGAAATAACACGTAATCCATTTGCAGATTAACAAACTTGATTCGCAAAATCTTCAAGCTGTAATGAAATCCAAGCAATTAACCTCATCTAGCTGGATCTAGTTCACAAACCAGAATCGGTATGGTCATGCTCAATCACCATTACATGAGGAACTTGGAACGGATCTAATTTCTAACTTTACGAATTTCCTCTTACCTCATTTCTAAGCGTACCGGTCGAGAACCGTTCACACGAAAACGTTTCAGTACGGTTCTTTACGGTACCTACTATCTGGGTGGATCCGTTTGGGTACGACCAGCGGTTCTGTTTGGAACGATTGCATCAGTACCCGTGTAAACGAAAGGCCTTTCCGTACCTTTTTGGTACGGTTCCAATTGGTAAAGTTCATGCGTAACCGTAACCTTCACACCAAGAACGATACACAACACAACTCCAAATACCAACTTACTTAAAAAGAAGATGGCAGCTATCTATTACCAGGATTGAGATAAATCAGTCATTTTTATTGTTGCTTTTTAGATGCCGAAATTTTCGTCAGTTGCTTTAATCAATGAGCAGAGCAAAGAGGCTTAATAGTTTGACGAAACTAGAAATTCTGCAACCAATTTGATGTTTTCGATAAGCATAGATTCGACTAGCTTTGATTTGAAAAAGCAAAGAAAAGGTTATCACAGCTTTAAAATGGTTAGCATTTAAAATTTCTTGCAATTCCGTAGGTAAAATTAAAAGGTAACATTTTCAGATAGAATATAAAAAGGTATAAGAAAAACGTCGAGATGATTTCAAAATTGGGCGAAAATTTACTTTCGTTTACGCGAAGGTCACCCTTTGGCAAAATACGTAACAGCGAGACAATCTTGATCAAAAGCTGAATGTTTATATTTGATTCGCATCTAAAGATGGTGTGATAATCTTGGAAAGCATTCTACAGCGGCATCTGTTAAACTCTTCATAAACAGTTATTCTCCATTGTCTAACAAAAAATGCTTTGAAAAAGCCCATTTCTTTGTTGTTTAGTATCAAATGTATACACTTATCGAAACTATACTACGGAAAGATCGTTGAAAACAGTTCTTTCCCAGAAAACAATGTCTTCCATAACAACTTCTCTATAGTTTCATCATGATGTTTGTCGAATTGAAGTCTTGCTTTTATGGGAAGGCTCCAGATCTTGGATAATACGAAAGCAGCATACGATTACAAGTGGAACTTTACACTGCAAAGCCGAAACGAGCCGCGATAGTAATATCTCTTGATAAGTGGCTTTGCGCCGCGACAAAATAATCTTGACTCCCCTTTCCCAGTAAAGGCAACAATTAGAACCACCTTCTCCCAGGTACATGTGAAACACTACTTAATCTAAAAACGAATCTTGAAATAGTTACAATGCTTTAAAATGTAGGTTAGGAGAAAAGCTGAATGAATTTGTGATCACAATCAAATAAAGACTTCCCTCGACAAGAAAGGGATTGCCTTTATAAAAGGGCAAAAAGTTCCTGGGCTGCTTCATAGCAAGAGTGTGCACTGGCAGCAAAGCCTTGAAGTGGCACCTCCATTTGTACCTCTCATTTGTATATCCCTTGAATTTCGTTTTGCTCTGATACTTCAAAGCCAACGCACTTGTAGCATTCTCTTACTTAACTAGATAAAGTTCAGGCGTCGAACGAGGTGCATCAGTGAACACTTGAGATCTATAAATCAAATGCAAATAAAAGCCGTACATTAAACTTCAAAAGGCGAGAAAGCAGGAAACGAACGATACTCACCCCTTCTGCACGGCTGCGTTCACTTTGATTGGCTTGCTTCCCAACCCAACGGCCCCTTGCATTTCGTACAACGCTCTTCCGTGTTCACCCTCGTCAAAGAACCTCACGAAGCCAAATCGCCTGGATTTAAAAGGAGGCGGAGGGATTTAAAGGAGGCGGTGGAGTAGAAAGGAGGCGGCGATATAAACATCAGAACAAAGCCGGTGACAGATGCGGATAGGTGAATGTCATAATGACCTTGAAAGGAAAACGCTGCTGGATGCGACGAACAAAAGTGAGTCAATCAGCAAACGTTTCCGCTGCAGAAGCAGATTGGTTGGAAGAGGAAAGCACGCCTCGCAACTATGGGTGAGGCTTTTAAAAAAATAATAGAACTTTAGTAAGCAAAAACTATGGTAAGCCTAGCAAATGTGTCCGATATTTTCCAGGTAGACTATGAACATGAACAAAGTTTTCTAAACAGCATTTAACATAACATCCTAACCATACCTGGTGTATTCAAGTGTATCTATACTTAATTGATACGATTAATATCGTAATCTTCATAATCAAGTACAACTCATATCGTACTCATTTCAACGTCAGTTAATTAAATATCAAAACCGCTTCTTTTGATGGCTGAGACGGCAAAGCTAGGCACAGGAAATGCTCTTAAGGAAATAAATCAGGAACATTGTTTAAATCACAAGAGCTTAGTTATCAAATCTACAGGGAAATCTCCCCTTAACGTGATTATTCTCGCTATTTTAGGAGCTACACGCATGCTGCAGACCCAACGCGTGTGAGCGCGGGAATGAACAGCTCCATCTAAGAAGGTACTTCGTTTTACTATTTTCAAACTACAGTATGTATGTTTAAACACACGCTTTACTACAAACGATAATTGTTGCGACCAATTGTGAACAGAGACATTCCGGTTTTAAATGTCCAACTATAAACTGGCAGCTCATTAGTTTGAAAGAAAGTAGTGAAAGCAATTGGTGGACTAAATTCATCGTTATCAAAAAGTTAGCACTAGAATAAAACAGGGCCACATATTTGGATTAATTTGCACAAGTCTTGAAGTGATCCAAAACAAATAATCGGCTGGCGATTGTAAAATAGAAACAGGCATGGCATTGAAAACCAAAATGACCTTTTCATGGTTCACATCAATCTAAATCGTGTTTGTATTTTCAATGCTAATCTAGTTTCCTGTTGCCAGATTTGTTTTTAAACAACAAATAACAGCGCATTATCGCTCATTTTTAAAGGGATAAGCCCAGAGCTTCTTAGCAAAGCGATCAAAATATTTATCTAAAAGTACACATTTACCTGTACGCTTTAAGCATTAAGTTTCCCACGCAAAGACCATCCAAAGGTATGGAATTGAGTGTTAGAAAATGAGAAACTCAAGCCTTTCTTTATAGTGCATTACATACAAAACATAAATAATGTTCTATAAGAAGTAAGAAGACTAGGAAATAGAGAATATGGTGTGAAGAACTGGGAAGAGAATAATTCAAGGTAGGGTTAGGAATATAGCTAACAGTTATGATCATATGAAAGGTCAGGAGAAGAAAATTCTGGGACTTACTTCGATTTTCCAGAAACGTCCGTGACAACTATTGATAGAAGAGGGCAGAAGGTAAGAAACGTAATTTAGAAATTATAAAAAACTAATAACACAAAACGGGTATCAACAATTAAAGAGTCGTTTGAAAAGACAAATGACGATTTCGTCGCGATAAGAAAACACGCCAGGGACAATAAATCGATTAGGACAATTTCATACTTAATGAAAACATTTCCTAATTTGATGATTTATAAACAAAACTGAATTGTATCCAAAATTAGTCGAAATCACTTTCAATAAAATGATTGCAAGTTCCATTGTAGTTTGGAACAAAACGCTTTTCTAATTTGAGGATCTTCAATTCGAGGCAGATCAGGGGTCGTTTTAAGAAGCCAATAAATCGAATTTTGTTTGGGTCAATTAGAGTCTATGATGTTTTAAGTGAGGTACTTCAAGGCTGGCGAGGCTCAAAGTTCAACCGATATCTAATTGACTAAATTGATGGTAAATACTTAAATAATCTCACGCCATAAGAGGAAAAGATACTTGGAAGATTTTACATCATTTGCCCTAACCCAAAACTACCACCCGCCTGTATATCTAGGAATTATGAATGGCTTTCTACATAAAATTGACGTACATACAGACAAGTGGAGCAATGCGTCCTATTGTAGCAACCGTCCTCGGTTTGTAAAATAGGGTAAACATCACTCAATATACGGCCATTTCGACGGCCATTATGGGAGCTATCTAGCAAGGAATACCTCAAGTCGTTAGGAATTGGCACCTTGCACACTTGAAGATAGGTGACAAATGTATAAACAAACCTTTCGCGGCACGCACTGATTGGTATCTTGATTGGAAGAAGGCCTATAATGCAACAAAATCGTGTAAACAAATACCACCATTTTGGATCTGCGTATGGAACCGATTTGTAATTCGAAATTGTCAGCTAAATCTAAATAGATCGAACGGATCCAAAAATCAGATGTTCTATCGAGCTTGAACAATTATATTATATCTTCCAGTTGCTTTTAGCGGTTTCATGAATCATATACAAGCCTTACAATTAAAATCGATTATGTATCGAACGTTTCAGAGTCTGTCCACATATCTATTACAAAACCCATTTTATGTAGATAGAAAGAGCTTTTCTTTTTCCTTCGACTATTCTAGAAGAGGTTGTGAGAGGACGCTGGTGCGAGAGGACGTTAATTGGCCATAACTGAACAAATTTTGCGATTTTTTTCAAAGCCATTCAAAATGCCAGTCAAACGTATATTTTTAAAAGTAAAAAAAAACAAAAAATGGCAAAACATTCTCATGGTTTTCTGGTGTACATAAACCGAAAATGTTCTGTTTTAGGGGAAACAGGGATATTGATAGTTTGAGGAAAACCATGATAACAATAACTTTTGATTTATACAAGGTCAGTTTGATTTAGACAATGAATACGTGCACTTACAAGCAGCATGTAGTCTGTCACATTTGATGTCAAGTCTCCAACATACAGTGAATATTCAGTTCCCCTGGAAAACAGTGAACCATTTTGATCATTGAACAAAACTTGAGAACCCCCTGATTCACCCCCAAGGTAAATAGGCAATAGAGTTCTAAATTGACGACGTAACAAAAATGCATTATAAGATTTATAGAATTTGGATTTAATAACCTGAAAGAGCGTCAAGAAACACCTCTAAAGGAAAAATTAGTAAACTGTCTTACAAATTGGCAGAGAAATGGCCACATGTGTAATGGTTCTCATCAAACCACTCTATTGTGGTCTCAGTTCATAACTTTGCGAACAGAGCCAGAATAACAGTGATCCGTTAGCAAACTTCAAATCCTTCATTGGCCATACCGGTTTTAGACACGTATAGCTAATTTTGCATACTTGGAAGTATTTCATGGTGATTTTTTGTGTTATATTGTTAAAATTCTAAAAAATGGAATTTTTAGACGTCACACTTTACAACTCGTCGGTTAGAAAGAATTATTGAAATATCGAGGGGAAAATCAAAATACTTCTGGAAAAATATGAGAGAGGCTTAATAGCTTTACGCAATCAAAACATTGCAGAACAGGGTATTGAATGGGGTCATTTGATGGGGGGGGGGGCGACAAACGTCTCAGTTGTGATGGGATCAATTCAGTTGCTAAAATTGGCAGGGTTTTGGGGGCCATATACTTCTAATAAAAGCCTCTCTATTTCCCACAACTCTAGCCATATACAAAAATTGGGCGTTTATGGAAATAATTATTTTTTCAAGTAAAGATTAAATGGAAAAATCGTCAAGAGAGCAAGGGATTTGAAAACAAAACGGATAATGGATACAAGTTTCCAAGATATTCCCTAAATTTAGAAAGAGAACGAAGCTCCTTCAATAGACAATTTGACAGGACGAGACAAATGATGAGGAATTCCAGACACTTGTCCGATTTTGGCAAACGAAGTACTTTGTTAAATAGTGATATAGCATTTTAGCCTAAAAAGGCTTCATAATTTTGTGTTGCCAAATAAATTTTAATTACGGCCACCTCGCTATCATGTGAGCCTTTTTATCATGTGCGCTAATATGTGAATGTGAAAGCCTTGCAAAACCTGGAAAATGTATTAACCTTTCAAAAATATGACAATTATCAACTGCACTATTCCACTTTACACTTTCAGCATTAAATATTTAACTTGCTGCAAGTGTAAGTCCTTTGCCAAAAATATCAAATAAAAATAGTAATTGAAATATGGTTGAATATTTTAAAATATTATTGAAAAGCAAACCTCTAGCATGATAAACAGCTATCAGTTAAATGCAATCTGGATATTTGAAAAACACTTACTGGCCATGGTCTTTGCCATAAACCGCATAATTTAGTTTAAACCTTTTGATCTGAAAAAAAATCTTAATTTGATTAACACTGTTTTAGCAGATCAGAACATCATTCAAATTTACATAATCAAAAAAAATAGGCAAATGTAAAAATTTGTTTTGTCAGAAAATGAAAATAGTTACAGGCAGGATTTTTCTTACTGGGTTGGTCCCCGGAACTGGAAGGCCATTTAACTTCTTCAGCACAGTATCTGCAATTGTTCCACTTTCAAACTCAACAAAGCAGTAGCCTGCATTTGTCCTAGGTTTAAAAGGGAGATGTCATCGATCAAACTAATACACTGTCATACTTGTTGTTGAGTCCCATACACTGGATTGATACAATGTCATATATGCTGCTGAGTCCCACAGCTGTGCCTGTGTACCTTATAGCATCTTTATGACAGACAGAAACAATGATCTTTGCTAGTAATGTAAGTTTTACATTAGTACATAAAATACATTCCTCTATTTATTTCCATGCATAAGAAATGAGGACAATAACCAAACTGGTCCACTAGATACATTAATAGCTTTAAATTGACAATTAAGACTTAATGCAATTGTTTGAGAGAAGTGTAGCATCTCAAAACATTAGTCCAAAAAGGGCCTACACAATCTCACTTCTTACCCAGTAGACTTGTTCTTCATTAACTTAACATTGACAACAGTCTCTCCCATTGCTGCAAATGCACTGGTGATAAACATTTCATTCATAAATGGCTCCAGCTTCAAAAGAAGATAAAGCAAAATGGTTGTTAATTTTTCATAACAGTGACATATAAATAAATTTATAAATCAAATTAAATTAATTTATATATCAATTAATTTGTATTCAATTATTGTGTATTTATCAAATTAATTTATAAATCAGGTTTTTCTGTTAATTCCATTAAAAGATGTAAAACTACAAAGAATGTTCCATTTCGGTTTAATACTCTTTCTGTCTATATGTAGTGTCCATCGTTTAACAGAATCATGTCTTCCATTGTATGGATACCATTCACACCTTCCTTTGTCTATGTACCTGTAGCAACATTGTCAAAACTTGTTTAATTTGTTTAATAGTTCAATTGAGTTAGTTGGAATCAAGACATGCAATAGGCATATTGTCTCTTCTGTGTTCTCTGCACATAAAATAAGACTTGCTAGGTTTGGAAATGACATGTTAGTCAATGGATGGAATTTTCAGTTTAGGAGCAGCATAGAAGAATCACACAAAAATGTGCAAACCTTGTTACACTAAATATGTATTCATTGCCAGCTTTTGGTAGTTTTCTGACATTTACATACCCTGAGCAGTGCCAAACCAAAAGGTACTTGGAGAATATATATATGTATATAGGAAAATTTTGTTTCTATATCTCTTTTGTGAAATTTTTTTATTTACCAAACATTTCTGTCTCATAACTTTTAGTCATTTTTCTGACATTTTAAGACCTGGTATGGATCATACAATAACATTGATCATGCGTAGAGGAACATTGCTTAATTTGTGAAAGATTATTTTCTGTGCTGCAAGATTATTTTCTGTGCTGCAGTTGTAGCTTTCCAGGCTGTATATTATAGCAGTGGGATGATTGCCAAATTTGTTGGATGATTGTCCCCTAGTAGTAAACATTTCTTTATAAAACGCGAAATAGTACACTTTAACTTACATCTCCCATCCACAAGTTGTTTGCATTTGGAGTAGTCATTGTCTTTAGTGGATAATGCAATTTATCATTAAGATAAGATTCTCGAGAAACAACTTTGTTGAAGGTGTCAGAAAGTTACACGAGCCGTTGTTGTTCTCCACAGCCTCGTTTCTCTGAACCTCGAGCATATTTCTGAAAAGGAGGCTATGTCCATCTGTGTTTCTTTTCAAAAATGGCGGAACAATCGCGACAGAGCGAAAAGGAGCATCCTCACGTGGAGGCTGTTCAAATCGACGGATTGGTAATTAAAAGCACAAAGTTGTTTTCCAGATTTCAAGGAGCCTACTTTTATTTGCTTAGTTAACTTATAATTATCTCTTAGCTTGTTCTAGTATAAATTGCTGTACAAAAAAGTCAATTTCCGACGACAAACACAATGACCATTCCTGAGATAGTGGTCGCGGCTTTCTAGTATTTTAGATATCTGGTTCCTGCAAATATGACATCTCAGTTCGTCTGCTTTCTAACAGCCTATGCGAATAATCTTGTGTGTGTGATCGTATGGATTTGCTTCTCCAGGTTGCCCTGAAAATCATCAGGCATTGTTATGAAGAAGGCCCAAGCGAAATTGCCCAAGGTGTCCTACTTGGGCTTGTGGTAGACAAGAAGCTAGAGATCACCAACTGCTTTCCCTTCCCCAGATCGGAAGATGATGAAAGTAGTGAAGGTTATTAATTTTTCTGAAGTTATGTTACTAAGTTCAATGATAAAATACCGTTTATTATTAATCTATTAGAGTCATCCATCTTATTTCAACAAAATCGTTGAACAAACCTCTGTTTGTTTAAATAAGATTTTTCAGCCTTTTTAAACAATAGAGCTGTCAAAGTCAATTTCTTGAGAATATTAAGTAAATATTTTATCCAGTATATTGTTAACCATTTGTAGTATTTGCAAATTTAGTTCAATAGATTTTCATTGAGAATCAAATGACAGGTTTTAAAAAGAATTGAAGCCTTAAGGTGACTTACCTTGTTAACATGATATAGAATTATTCCCTTGTGTTTTTGTTAAATTCAACCACCTAATGTGCAAGTGTATTAGATTTATCATTTTAAAGACCAAGTTCTTTTAAACATTCTGAGTCCAGCTGTAATGTTATTTTGAAGATATTCTCTTCTTTTGTAAGCTAAAAGCATCCAAATACCTAGAGAAAATGTGCATTTCTAGTTTTGTATGTATATATTCATTTCTATCTTATTACTATTATTATCTTAAACATGCGTGGTTTCATTGTTTTAGTTCAATATCAAATGGAGATGATGAGAAAGCTGAGGGAGGTCAATGTTGATCATCTTCATGTCGGCTGGTATCAATCCACATACCTTGGCTCATTTTTGAATAAGAATTTCGTGGAAGCCCAGTACAATTACCAGAGTTCCATTGAAGAATCTGTTGTCTTGGTTTACGGTGTGTTGATTTTCTCTGCATTCTTTCTTGCATTTCATGTTGTTACTAAATTGGTTTGGATCCATAAGACACTGAGTGTGCTATTGAATTGCACATCAAAAATCCACTCATCCATGTTTTTTAAAATGTGCTAATTGCATTAAGGATGCCTTTATTCTCCTTAATTAAAATAGATGAGTTAGCAAGTTGTGAATAAGACCATGATCACCAATAACCAATGGATAAAGTCAGTTGATATTGTCATTACTATTAAGTATATGATTCATTCAACTGTGTTAGTATAAGCCTTTTATGTTGCATTACAGGTATATAGTTTAGATAGTATTCAAAATTCCTTAAGAGTTTTTTGCTAGTCTTTCATTTTTTTATTACCAATGATTCTCAAAGGCAGGCCAAGTAATCCTCAATTTTTAACAACATGCAAATTCAAACCTATGCTAGACATGAAAAGTTCGTTATTCTCCATTTTTGGTTTCTTATTTTAGAATACTTTATTATTGTGCTTATTATCCCATTTAAGATCCCCTAAAGACTCTGCAAGGAATGTTGTCATTCAAAGCATACAGACTGACCCCTCTTCTCATGGAACTTTACCGCAGCGGTGAAAAAGCCTTCACTCCAGATGGGTAATAGAGAAATTCTTGTTTCTTGGTTTCATTATATTTGTTTCTCTGGCTTATTGGTTTAGGCTTCTTTATTTGCAGCATTGTTGCTTCATCTTTACATTATTTATTTTGGTTGTGATTTTTTGTTTTGACTGTTTGTTTTTATATACACATTCATATATAATATATAAAGCATGATCTTCACATGATTTATTTTTAAACAATAACTTATTCTTTATTGTTTGATATGTTTAGGTTGAAAGTTGCCTTTTTAACAGTTTCATGTGACCAATTTTCTCTTTCAGTTTGGCAAAGAGAGGTGTCAGTTATGACAATCTGTTCGAGGAAGTTCCAGTAATCATCAAAAACTCTAATCTTGCATGTATTCTTCTTTGTGAAATTGAAGAAATGTCAAATATAAATGACAAGGATTCATTCCTGAGTCTTGCAACAGGGTAAGTTTAAATAATGAGTTTTGGTTACAGTTTAAACGTCTTATGCAGCCAAGTTCATAAGATTTTGGACAATCTGCTTCACTTGTTTCTCCTTGTATTGAAATACTTGAAAGCATTTAATTGAATTTAGATCATATTTGGAGAAGAGTGTACAACTTCTGATGGAAGGTGCAGATGAACTTTATCAGGATGCACAGAAGCTGTACAATTACCAAAGGAATAACTCAAGGCAGCAGCAGCAAATAGATGGATACAAAGCTAAGCGGGTGTGTAACATTTGTATTTCAAGATGGTGATGTTTTATGGCATGTGTTGCACTTTGATCTTTGATACTGTAAAGGGCAAACCAGAAACAACAACAGAAGAGTCTGCAGTTGAAGAAATTTGTTTTCAGAATTCCTGAAGACCAGCAATGTAGAAAGTAGACCAAAAAAATAATTCTTAAGATAGTGGATAGTTAAGGATAGCAGAAAAGAATAATTCTCAAATTCTTTGGCCAGATTAGGTCTATAGGTTGTGGAATGAATTTCAACCATTGTTTATCATTTACACTTGCTCATGGTCTCTTTAATTACAAGCAAGTTATGATCATAATGTTTCTAGGAATTTCTCAAACAAATCCAACAAAAATTGGGTGGTTAAATTTCTGCTTCATCCCTACCTCAAAGCTCTCCCTAATGATAGGTTGTTATCAAAGATCTATTCTGCAGATTCTAATTTGAAATTATATATCAGTTTATTTCACCCACAGGCTGCTGAAAATGAGCAAAGATCAAAACGAGGTGAACCGCCATTGCCAGAAGAGGACATATCCAAAGTTTTCCGCCCTATACCACCACCACCAAGGCTGGACAATACTTTAGTGAACTCTCAAATTAACAATTACTGTCAAGAGCTGACCCAGTTTGCTTCTCAGAGTTTTACAAAGCTATACATAGCTGAGGCAGTGCAGGGTACTCAGCAGAAGTAGTCTACTTAACAAAACTTGAAGCAGAAAAATGTTCTTCTTCTTTTGCCTGTTTCTTGTCATTTTGATTTCATTTGACTAAAGAACTGTAATTTGCACAAAGGTTATGTGTTTACATGGATGCAGTTCTCATGGATAGGGTGTAGTTAATTAAATCCAACATCAACATGAAGTTACATCAAAATACACAAGGTAAATTTGGTATTTCACGGCATCTAATGTTTCGTTGCCAATCAGAGCACATAATCACCTTTTCAGACTCTATCTACAATTGAAAAGGTGGCTCCTGTGGTACCTTATTTGACATCTGAAGTAAATGTCTGTTTCTTTATAAAAAGTGCTTATGTCACATGACCTTTCTTTTTTAGCTGTGCCATTACTTTATATTTTGTTTTTTACTCATTTTCCAACTTTAGCAGAAGCACTCAAAAAAAATTCAGATAATAAAATTGTTTCAAAACCTCTGTTTTTCGACTACTGAACTTGGTCAAAAGATTATTTGATTAGTTAAAATGAAGCATAATTTGAACTTCTATTTTACATGTCGTTTGATTGACAGCTATATACAAATTGCCATTATCCAATACACACTAATATGCAGTATGTAATTGTCATTTCCATATTTAACAGAGAAGAATGTAATTCAAACTGTGTCGCCTTCTAGTTTCAAAAGATACCACTATTGTTCTAAGGTCTTAGGAGTAGCCTAATAAAAATCTTACACTAGAAGCCCAAAAACTGCAGTTAAATTGATGTAGCAAAAAATTGTTACCGAGAGCTAACAGATAGTGTCATTATCTTGCTTAGCTAGAAGTGACCATTGTAATGCTCTAGCCACAATTGGTTGTCAATAATTTAATATTACAATTGGTTGTCAATAAGTTTTAACTTAAACTTCCAAAACTTTCTGCTTTTTACCATGAAGAAGAGTTTGACATTTCATCACAGCTAAACTCAAAACATGCCATAGTATCCAATCTATCTTGCTTCTGTTCTTTTGGTAAATATTTATCGCTATTCCAAGTAGGACAATCAAGCCAGCCCAGACATATCTACAACAGGACAAAACGAATAAGGCAATTAACTTTCTTATAGAAGATGGAAGACAACCACCAACCTCACAGAACTAGTGATTGAATGACTAACATTTTCAGTTTCATGTTTTAGCAAACGACCTTGAAAAGTTATATATATGCAGCATTACCCAGCACTTTAAAAAATTTATTGAAATATATTTCAATAAGTCTTTGATAAAGTTAACCTCCTTGGGTGGGTTTTTTGATTAAACGAATCATTGGATAGCATAATAAGATGAAGCTAACATGCAACTTTTACTTACGTGAAGGTGAATGGCTTTGTAAAGAACATAAAAGAGATGATAATTGTTACTGCTTTGCGGCATGTGGTCACTGAAGTGGAAAATAAAGTACTGTCTTGTTAAAATCAGCATAAACCAATAATTTATTTAAGATATACCTCAAAAAACCAATTATGGCGAAAGTAAAGTGAAGTACATACAATTGGTCAATTCTCTAACTCAGAAAATTGTTATCGTCTTCTCTGGAAAAAATGGATCATAGAATTTGAATCTTTATGTTGAAATTAGTGAAGTGTTTGGGTCTTTAGGCTACGATCTAATCCATTTTCAAAATTTAGCTTTTCCTATACACTCCTATACAGCGGCAAATTACAGTCCAATCTCGAATAACTCGCGACTGAAGGGTCAAAACGACATGAACTTTTAGTATAAACTAAGTTAAAGATGACGACTTCAATTCTAAAGTTCGTTTTTGAGAAAAGCTAAGATAGCGTGATACAAAATCGATGACGTCAACCCGAATCAGAGAATAGCTCCAGGACACTGGGGGAGTGAGACAATTCTCCTGTGTCACGCAAACCTGTGATGAACTGAAGTCGTCGTCTAAGCAAAGTTTCATTCAACGTGTAAAATCCGATTTGCCTCACCTGTGACTGCCACCAATGCACCAAACAATCGGACTAGGGTGAGCACATAGGAGATGCCGAAATAGCCGGAGAGGGAAAACACCACTGCGTAGCCATATGTCTTTAAAGGGTGCTGCGTGGGCAAAATGCTATGAAATCAATACCATGTGCTGTTAAAGACTAAGAGGCATGTTGAGATGAAGAGGCCCTGAGTAATGAGATCCAGCGTAATTGCACGCTTCGAGGTTAAAGCATAAAGAGATGATGCCATCCATAGGGGTAGGTCAAGGAAAAGAGACATGGGCCAGCTTCTGTCTAGGAACTGTCCAGCTAGCAATAACAAATCTTATTTTGCTTAGTACATAAACATTCCTTTAAGCTTGGAACTTTCACTCTCGTTTTTGTTTGAGCACCATGTCAAGCAGGGACTCCTTACCAGCATGCAAAAATTATATGTATCAAAAAACATATTTAAAACCCTTTCAAGGCGTTCCCCGTGCACTGGTTGTTTGACTTCAAGATCGCCAGTTTTCTCACCGTTTGGAAAAGTCTGACTAAACGATCCACTACCACAGACCTTCCACTTCACGTTGAATCGTTATAATTTTATTTCAAAGATATGAATGAACGCAATTTGCTCATAAACGTTAAAAACCCCCAAATAACTTCGTGGGGCCATTTCTGCAACAAGTATTCCGATGCAAATTTAAATTGGTCATTTAAGATTGAAAGTAGGTACCTCCAGACAAAACAGAAATGCCTCGAGAAATCCTCCAGAAATGAGCAAGCCAAAAAGAATGTAGAAGAACCCAATGCCGTAGGAATAGAGGACCTTCGATCGAATAAATATATGTTATGAAAACAATAAACGACATTATGATATTATTAGTAAAAGGCATCTTACGAATTACATAAATGTAGTGTCGCACAAAGTAAAACAGAAAAGGCATCGTTTCAGGATGCTCAGAATTGTGTCACTTAAAAACAAGTATCATTTCGATTGTGTCCATCATTTCATAAAATGAAGCCCAGTGCGACTCACTTTTTACGTAAATGCATGAGTGGCTTTCCAATTCAAAATAAGCTCAACTCAACTTTAGAATAATACAGAATTAAAATAAAATGACGTCATAGCCACTAATACCAAGATAGGCTGCCAAACAATCATCCATTACAATACTTGGCTTGCAAATACCAATTCAAGGGGTTCTGTGGAATCCCACTTTTTTGCCCCCAATTTAATGGTTGTCCCCGACTCACCACTTCAGTGTTCGGCGCGTCGTACATGACCATGGCCCTCTCCTGCACATTGCCAATCACAGCATCGGCACACAGGGCTAGAGATATCAACACCACCCCTAAAATGCAGTGCAACCCGATGATTAACAAGTGTTATTGTACTGTGTGTACGAAGATAAAACATTTTACATGTAACACCCTTTTGGGAAAAATATTTTTACAGAAAACACTAGAAAAAATGACAGGTAAAACAGGTTTCAAAATGTTTTTTTCGAGAAAAAAATTGTTTGTGACCGATCATTTACTCGGAAAGGCTATTTGGGTAAGGTTAATCAATTAAAGTCAGAGGGGCACCACGATCGCCATGGCGTCGATAATCTGAAGAGCCCAAAGGAAAGATGCAAAGGACTTACCGGTATGATTAAAGTTTGGTGAAACCTCGCTATCAGCAAGCGTGAAGAATATGAGCCCGAGGCTCATGCACAAGCAGGAAATGAAATCAAGTCTAGAATATTGCTTTCCTAGAAATGAAATAAAACCAAATAAATCCATCGTATTAACATACATACGAAACTATTACAAAGTGTCTACGCGTTAGAATACAATAATAGAAATCTTTAACAAAAAGAAGTAAAAATTGAGGAATCTTGTCCCCAGCCAAGATATTTTCTATTTTCTGTATGAAATTTAGCATTCCTTGAAATTTGGGAAATATATTTCATTAAAATGGGCAAGGAAAGGAGATCTGCATGTCACTTTTACCAAATAGCAACAACTATCCATCCGCGTTGATACGTAATATTTTTTCAGCGTGTCAAGTACAAAAAGATTAGCTGAGCTTTTTAACTTCAAGCACAATTATATGATCTGCAAAACATTTCCACGTGCAAGGGGAATCCAAAGGAATACTAGCTAGAACAGAGCTGGTAGGGTGGACGACAGTTGAATGGTAAGAGAAGAACCATCGAAAAGAGAACAAAAGGCTTCCGTTGATACGCGATATCCAACACCAAGAAATCATCTACTGATTATGCACTCTAACCAAAGTGGAGATTTAAAAATTCATAATGAAACTGGAAATCTCAAGGTGCAGAGTTGTAAAGAACGTTGAAAGCTTCAATTGTCTAGGAAGAAAAGCTTCTTTTCATGAAAATCGTGAAGACTTGGCAAAAGCGCATTACTGGAGTTGAAAAAGAAAAGAAGCCTCGAGACGCCGCCCCATTAGCAGTTGAGACCTTTGTTGCATGATAATGCTTTTGTGCAATTGATTTGAGATAGTTTTCATAGAACGTGAATAGAGGACCATTATATGAGAAGTTAAAGTCGAAAATTGTTATATAAAGTGTACACACTCTGGATCCACTTCCTACCTTAAAGTAAGGCGTTATTTTATAAATATATTGAGTCCGTATTCCAGGATTTTCTATGATGTAGCAATAAATCATTGGAGAACGCAAAACAGAGACGCATAAAAAAGAAGGGCATAAAGAGGTCAATGAAGAGGGAGCTTACAGGGGAGCCATGTGTCACGATTGCAAATCTTAAGATAAAACGATAGACTATGAAGTGCTGAAGAGTTTAAAGGAGACGTTGAGAACGGAGACGCAAATATGGGGAAAATCTTCAATAAACAATAGTACTTGAAATTAAATATTTGAAAAATGACAAGACGTATCATGGGAGAAATCAGCATCTTGAGTCAGGAGAATTTTATATCAAGACCCACTCTGGAACGTCCTTTATTCAGTTGTATATCTAGAAGAGTACTTAGTTACAGTAAATATGAAAATGTCTCTTTGAAAACAAACCTTGAATAATGATACCACCAAGCATAACTGGGATTAGTTTACAACATTTGAAAATCACCTGAAATTCAAAGATGTGAAATCAGAAAACTATGTTACATTACCATAGTAGGTGTAAGGGCAACATTTTCTAGTCATCTCTATTGTAACTATAAGAGTAAACAGTCAATAAGGAGGCTCCCCAATATGTAAGCTTTCAACTTTTAGGCCTTTTTCCAGACAATGATTTCCACAATTTGGTCCAGTATAAATATTATAGAAAATATCAAGATCCAGTGAAAGTCAATAAAAAGCTAAACACTTTTTTAGTTTAATCTGCTTACCTGTGTTGGGTAGTTAAGATAGCCAACAGATGTGTTTGACAACCCCATTGTGGCAACCGTGAGGAAGGCCAGTAAGGCATATGTTTTTAAAGGGATCCTGCAAAGAAGGTTTCAAACATTAGCAACTAGAAAATATTAATGGTTGGTAGTAAAATCAGCGAATTTGCCAAAAAAACCAGCACACAGTTTTTTGTATATCTATTCTCTTAAATATCCACAAATAAATGTTCTAAATTTTATGAAACCTAGTGAAGATTCTACAAAGAAGTGACCTTTATGTGCGAGCTTATACTCTTGATCCTATGATGAACCACTTAATGATGTTTCTGACATAATGTAGAATACACATAAATTATACCTTCTTTTAAAATTTCTTTCACTTATTGTCACTTGCAGTGTACCAGTCACCAAGTAGCAAGCAAACTGCACCAACGTTAAGTACCAACCAAATGGTTTGAATCCTGGCAGGCTGAATATCAGCTCCTGTTGAAAACAAGATGGCAGCAATGAAAAGCGGGTTCACCTCAAGGAGCCACAAAATAACACTAGATGCTGCTTGGACCAGGTTCCTAAGTATACTTCAAGTCAGTGCTAAGATGTGCTAAGAAATTAATTATTATGATTTGTTTAATATGTCCTTCTTGCAGTATGGTATTATTGTTCAGGAGAAAATGTTCGATTCAAATATTGAGCGAGTATTACAAAAAAGAGCTGTTAGAGCTATACGCATCAAGAAGTTCTTGCACATTCTGTTCATTTCTCTAAAAACTTAAAACTACATAGAATTTCATATGTCTTCAACTGAAAATATCATCCTTTGTTTATGAATCAATTAACAAGCTAACTCCAATATACTTCCGTAACATCTTTTTCCTAATATATCCATTCACTGCCGTGGCATAAGACAATCAACACATTCTGAAATCAACTTCATGATGTATTGAGCATGATGTATTTGTAGTAGTAAAGTAGAAATTAAATGAAAATCCAAACAAATCAAATGTATCTCAACATAAACACAAAGAGCAAGGTCTAGAATAAAGCACACCAAGGCATCCCAACAACGGCTGAATCAACAAAACTGCTATTGCACAAATTTTGTCCCTCTTAAAGCATATAAAAGAAAGTCCTGACTTTTTTGGTTTTGTACATAATTTCAGTTCACAGCATTTGAAACTTGAAGTGGTTAATTAAGCTTAGAGCTTATGTTGATGTAGATTTTAAATCAAAATGCATCTGACAATTTCTTTCTGTGAGTTTCGAGCTGTCTAGCTCTCCAGTCAGAACAAATCCATTGCATGTGTACAAAAAATTGACAAAAAAATCTATGTTATCTTTTTGCTCTGCTAAGTTGTGGGAGCAGCAATTTCATCCTTTCATCTTTCTAGAAAGTAAAAAACTCTCTTAGCTTATTGGTTTCGATTCACTGGGACTACCCCTCACATACACCATGGGAATGGGAAATGATGGAACTACACCTTCAATGCTTTTTTAGCTGGTTTCATTAGCAAATGTATTATGTTACTTATTTTTATAGACACTACAGTTTCTCACTAACAATAAACACAATGTCAGTTTTTGCAGCAATTTGATAGAGGATACATCCGTACTGGATTTATAGAATCTGTGGTGATTGGTTTGCTACTTGTGTTGATCACCAGAGTGGCATTTACTTCTTTACACCCCAGAAAAAGAGAATGACCGTATTGAAAGATTAACAAGGCTCATATAAAACCTTTTACATCTAAAAAACCAATCAAAAGTTTTGGCCACATTTCAAAGCTTCCAATCTGGGATATTAGCTTAAACCTTGTTGGGCTATTTGCAAACAATATTTCAGGTAGAACCCTTTTTAAACTTAGAGCCATTTTAATCTTGCTCACTGCTCTGTTGGATTTTTCAGGCAATCTTTTTAGATTAAGAAAATGCCTGCACCTGCTAAAGAAAACAAACTTCTGCATAGAAACACAGGCTTGAGGAATACGACCCATTTCCCAAGGTGCAATAAAAAAGGTGGTTGAGTCTAATATGAGATTGAGAGTATGGAAAATGTGTTCATCATCGCAACTTCTGCTGCTACAAAGAATTTGTTCAAGATTGCACACTCTGTTGCCATCTGTTTTGAATTGTTTTTGAACTAAAGAAATTCGTTCTTACCTGCATGTATCCATAAATCAAGAAGAATCCAAAAACTCCCGTGCAACAAATGCAAAATTTAAAAGCATCCGATGTGTGAGTTAAATCAATACCAAGAACAACAAATGAATATCGATTTGATCGGGATTTTTCGGAATTCGTTACTTTCTCTATGTCATAGTTTTGTTTTGTTGTTCGAATTTTTGTTGATTTTGTTTCGTCATGCGTCTCTGGCATCGACAAGGTTGTATAATTGCTCATTTTAATCCATATCTTTTGCCAAGAGTTACAAATCAGGCCTTACTTAAGGTGGCAAGCAGATATTAAGGTGGCGGCATTTTTCAATTTCCACGTGGACAAATGCTGACTGCCCTTTGACCCCTGATGTCCTAACACATTTTCAATTACATTGTCACGCAATTAAAAATGATTAGCACACTCTGTTAATGTTGAAAACATGAGAATTTGTCCATCTATTTTTACATATACCATCTAATTTCAGCAACTAGATATTGGTTTTAAAATTTGGTTGACATGGATAAGCTGATTTAATTTATGAGGTTTTTTCTCTTTAATGTTCTTAGTGTAATTTTGGATTTAATAATTTGATTTTGAAAAATTAACAAAACTGATGTAGCATGTAATTAATTAATTTGCTAAAAAAAATTTTTTGAATCATGAAGATCATGAGAAAAGACATATTTTAGTTGGCATTTAGTTGTCATTGGCTGAGATCACAACCTTGAGAGCCCTGCCTTTTGATATTTTAGAAAGGTGATGCACAGAACTAACATGGTCACTAAAGGCCATGTAAAACAACACCACTTTGAATGTGGCAAAACAAAAACAGCTTTCAATCGGACAACATGTGAAGTTCTGTAATCTTGTTTACAGTTGACAACATTTTGTTTGCTTCTCTTCATTTTTGTTGTGTAGAAGCTGTGAAATGGCTTCAGTTTCAATTTTTAATGCCATTTGAAAATGTGAAATATCACAAGGGATCTGCAAGAAGGGGTCATCAGTCATAAAAAGAACTTACAGTACAGCCAGTGTATTCCATTCATATGGGCAACAAGAAGGGTTGTGTGTGCCATTGACCTGTTGTCACCAGCTGTAGATACATTACAAATAAACAAGTTTTGTCATATCCAACATTTGTGAGTAACATCTTCAGAAAAGGACTAATCATTAACAAAACAATATGACAACAATTGACTAACAAGCATGGACGGAATATTTTCAAGCAATTACCAGTCATACATTTGGATGTGCATAAGTTTGGCATATCAACTACTTTAATGTCCTCACAAAACTATGGCATAAAGAAATTTGAACAATCTTCTATGAATTTCAATGTTCGCCTGGGAGGTCATATGCCGTTCCTGCGACAAGCTGGAAGAAATTTCCACATTCACAGCGCTGTGCAGGGCCTTTCTTTAGAATCATCCAATTTATTGCTGTTGCATCTTCCTCACCTGCAGAAAACATTGTTACAAAATAAGCCACAAAGGTTTTATGTCCTTCACATATTCAAAACACTCAAGATTTTGAAGAAAAAGGTTGGCTTACAGAAGTTTTCATGCACTTCTCTAAGATTGAAAAATTCCATTTATATTTGCTCAACATTGGAATAAATCTAGCCATCAAATTATAAGAAACAAGCAGTTAATGTATCAAAATGATACATTAATTCAAACTACATTATATGTTTAGTTTGTAAATGCTACAACCTGATTGATTGACAACCTGATGAAATTTGAACTAAATGAAAGATGATCTCCCATACAGATCACATTTAGAGGTTAACAAAAATTCACTACTTTCTATAGGCATTATGCAAACCCTGTTAAAAAACTTTTCACAAATTGACTGACAGCTTTCTTAAAACCCCTTTGACTGAAAACCTAATGAACATCAACTGTTTAAATCAAATCAATTTATTTTAATAAACAAAATTACTCACAGATGCAGCCAACAATTCGTTGATCAAATGAAGAGGGTACAACAGTTGGCTGTTCCCTTGTTCCTGGGGGTCCTTTCTTGACATTCAGATTAAAAGGGTCCTACAAAAAATCAAATTTAATGAAGTGGTAAATATTCAACATTAACAAAATAATTCTGTTAAAACTAAAATTAAAAAAGTTATGATATCAAAGAAAAGCAGTCAAGCTGTCAAGATCTCATAGCCAACTATTGATGCACTTGTGATTAGAATATGCATATACATACCATGTTTCCTGCAACCATTGCTTCGAATTCCCGCCTTTCTAATCCAGTGGCTTGCTCTTCTTCTGTAGGGATGGTATCAACTGCAGGTGCAGCTAAAAATTGCAAGATATTCTATATAGTCATTGAAAAATGCAATCAAATTTCTCTACTACTACTTTGGAGAAAGGAAACTTTCAAAACCAAGAGACTGGCTAACTGAGGCACCTCTCTGATTGCAGATGAAAAACTTCCTCCAATTCTTGGAAGCAAATCTTTGACAGGAAATGAAGACAGCTCTGATTTCATTGGCTTTGAGAAAACAAAGCCAGTTGAATCAGTGTCTCACACAACAATGCAGGGTTCACTAAGCACCTTCATACAAACTGAGTTGGGCCATGTTTTTGCAGGCCCATAACTAACAGAGACTGTGCAAGTAACAGAAAGAAAACACTGACACAAAAGGACAACTGTATGCATTATTTTCAGGGTAAAGGCAGACTTAAACGCCCTTACAGACCTGTTAAGGGTATCACATTGCTTGCAGTAGGTTTCACCAGAGTATTCCAAGTAGAAATAAACTTTACAGTGGCAAGAAACATAAAGTTCACAACCATTGTTCATTTTTCTTTATTTCTTGCCATTGTGATTTTTTATGACATGGAACATTTATTAAATATATATATATCTTGTGCCTCATTGGGTCAGGTTGGAAAACAAAAGAAAATAGTGCATGACAGAAATCCATAAGCACAAAGAACAGATACTAAATTGGCAACTTAAACCCTATTGAATACGAATGAGTTAGTCATTAACTCTGCAAATTTAATGGTTACTGTCACGCTATGCAAACTATTCAATGACTGAAAAAAATAACAAATGCATTTCAATTTGCTATTGCAAACCTCTATAAACTTCTATCATTCTCTTTTATCAAGATAATGAATCATAAACATTTGATAAAAGTACATTTTTCAACCTTCTTTCTAAACAAATGTGATTTTCTATACACAATGTTTATATATATATATATCAAGTGACTTTAACAAAGGGTGAGCCGGTCACATTAATAACTTTCTTGTAAAGGCATCTTTGGTTCAAATTTTCAAGAGTTCAACATGGTGAATTATAAGTTACTTTCCAAACAAAGAAGTTATTTTTGAAAAGGGTTGCACATGTTAATTTAAGAAAGCGTTACACTTTTCATTGTGAACTCTATAAAATGTTATTTTTAAGTCTAAAAATGCAACATAGTAGAACAGACTGTGAAGATGTGAATAATTTTATATTTATATTGGCAAAATGGAGATGATAGCAACTTGATTAATAATTACATTATGGCAACCATTTAACCTTATCAAACTACAACATTGCTAAAATAGTAACATGTCATTTGACCAAACTTAAAAGATACTATTAAAATATTTTCAATTTTAGCAGCCTTTTAACAAATAATTTTTACAAGGAACAATATTTTAGCCTTCACTCCTAACTCCAAGAACATATTATCAATGGTGCATTGAATAGCAAGTCAGCGAACTGAATTAACTTTGAAGAGGTTTGCAAGATAAAAACGCCAGTTTAGCAACAAACTATCTAGTTTCGATCTCGTTCAGTTTTTTCCTCCCTGTACACTCAACCACATATACACAACACGGAAAATGCTGTGCAAGTCCGTAGCCGAATAACGCTCACTAGTGTCAACAAGCCTAGTTATAAGCGAACTAAAGCATATCTGAATGACCAAAAGCAACAATGAGTAGATAAATCAAGTCTGTTGGCAGTCACAGTCAAAATAACAAGTTTAAAAACACCATGCACTCCCACACGTTCACTTTGACATTTGAATTAGGCCCTTTCCCAGGACGAAAGCGTCCGAATCTTCTAACTCACCTCGTTCGCTCGCGGATAAAAGATGTGAAGTTGAAATCCTAGCACATTGTGTTAGAGTCGTAGATCTTAATAAACATCTTGCCGAGGATAGCAGTCGAAGGGCCATATCTGTGTCTACACCAGAAATTGAACTCCAATGATCCTGTAAGCTCAACTACTACACCGGCGTTGGAAGAGACCAAATGGACATCGGTCGGAAGATTCAGCATGCGCACAAGACTGCGCAGAGCATATCGCCGTCGCAGCGGCACAATTGCAGCACATGTTTCCCCGCAGTGCCTCTGAGATTATTACAGCAACCGCTTTTAGCCCAATTATAACACAATGTACAACGTAAAAAAGATATGTTCACATACCGAAAAAATTACATGACATAGCATAACAAAACGAGACAAAACAAAGAAGCTATTTGCAATTTGATAAGGCTTGGTATAGATGTTATATCAGTGGGGGCTCCAGCCCATGAAAAGTGGGGTGGGTGCAAGAGGGGTTCCAAGGGCGTAGTCCCAGGAAAATTAGCTGGGTCACGTCCTTTATTTCCGCAAAAAGCATTTTCTTCCTTAGGAAATAACCCTCTATTCCCAGAAATGTAATTTAATTCGCGGGTTGCAATGAGCTATCTAAAAAGGCTATCGATGCATCTCCATGACTAAACTTTAAAAAAATAAATGACTCTCGTTGTGGGAACTCTCATTATTATTGAGTTCTAGAAAGATATCGGGAGGGAAAGAGTCATGTTAAAATGTGGTGATATATGTTGGGGAGAGGAAAAAAGGGTAACCATTGGTTCAGAATGCACAACTCAATGATTTGAATTGAGAGAGAGAGAAATTTCTTTCCTGAACACACATGTGCATCCTCCTTTTCTCGAGTATTTTCAGTAAGCCATGGAAAATTGCATTGCAATAAAAAATATCTGCTGAAGGTCAACTAAAATAAAACAGAATGTAATCACTTTGTTCTTTTCTTCATACCCTGCTTTAGAAATATAAGAAAGAATGGTAAAGAAATCCTGACCTCTGAAAAAGTGGCGCAGTGCATGTAATTACACTTTGTCTTGTGATTATAACTTTCTAATTGTGGTGCTCAAGGCGGCATGGAGAAATGATGCTACCGTATTGCTTACATGCTGATTATCAAATCAAATTGGTAATAATTGATGGCATTTCTAACTGTCAATGTCAGTATATGTTTTGCAGGAGATATCGCAAATAGATAACAGGAGAAAAAGTCACTTGTCAAGAAGGTCTGCATGCATGCTACAGTATGTCAGCTTTTGATAAGCCAGGAAACGTACATACCTTCTTCATTTTATCATCAAATTTGAAAGACCAACTCTTTGAAAAGGTGGAGGGACTAGTCCTCCATAACATTTTAAACTATTTTCTTATATTTCTGAAATGCCGAGCTAATCTTTTACTTGGTGCTAATCAAACCAAATTGTTCATATCTGGATGTCATTTAAATTATTCTTTAACCAAGCCTATGAATGTATTTGCAAAACGTTTGTCCTATAGTTAATCTCTGTAGAAAATTCTGGATATCAAACTGTAATAACAGGTCGGGAGCTCAATTAACCTTAACGCTACTTGCCCTTAACCCATCCTTTCACTGCTGGATTTGTGCCATTAGATAGTTTAGCTAAGTTATCATCGGTTTTTTGAAAGTTTCGTGAGTCGAGCGGCATAAAGACATCCTAAACAATGATTCAGCATCTCAGCCTTTTTATTTCGTCTTTCTAGCAGTGATGGCTTTATAGACTTTGAAAAAATTTTGCATATCAAAATTTTTATTCATGTTCTTTTCCATTAAATTTTAAATCTCAAGATTCCTCAATTTTCTCAAGATTCCTCAATATTATGCGCGAATATAATTTTTCTCGGGCCTTTTTTGCTGACTTTTCCCTTGAATATAATTTTACATTTTACATAAAGAATGTGATTTTGTGATGCGATTCCTTTCCAGTATTTTCTTAGGTGTGGGGCCCCTTCTGGGTTATCTAAAGCGCAGGGCCTGGGGCCATGCCCCTACCAAAAAACACCACTACTTTCTGGTGAATGATAGGAGAACAGTAGCGGATCTAGGGGAAGAGGTCGGGGGTTGCCATGGCCCCTTCAAACGGTATGACTTCACATCGAACAAATTTGAATAAATGCTTCAACTTGCATATCAATCTAACAAGGCAATTTCTCCCGCATATTACACTTCATGCTAGATGACACTACAAACACATGAGTGCTTTGATTGAATGATTTTGCGGAAATCAGAGATCTCACCTTATATCTAATCAATCCGGAAAAGAATTTGAAAAAGAAGCAAATCAGAGCAAAAATTCTAGCTATGTCCAGCCTGAAAATCATATATTTCGTCAGACAATCAGAGTGAATCAGTTTTGCCCAGAGAATTTTACCTTCAAAATTTACTTAAAACCTTTATTGGGGATTACGCTCTTGAAACGAAAAGCTTAATGTAATAGTTCAAACCATTAGCGCAGAATACGTGGGACTTTGGGCAGGAGCCCCTCTTGCAGGGACGTCAATCCATTTCACTTTAAGGGGGCTGAACTTTCAAAAGACCGTGATTTTTCGATGAGAGCCTAACTTTTTGAACAAAAAGTTGATCAAAAAATAATGCAATGTTGCTAAAAGCAGACTAAATCAACAAAACGATCAAAAAAATTTAGATTTCTTCCTTCAATTGTTTAAAAAATTGATTTTATTTTCGCTTTTCAAATTGCTTCAAAAAAGGAAAAGCTAGCAATGAAATTGCATTATTTTTTAGAAGACCTCGAAACGGGACAAATTTTTTCAAAATTTGCACCCTTGCCCATTTGATTTTGATTCCATTTGGAAGACTTCAGACAAAACCTACACCGCCCCCCCCCCCCTTGCAGCTTTCTGGTGCCAAACATAATTCCAAGGAAAGCAAAATCATGTCAGTACACTTTTGCAGTCTATATGAGGGGAAGTCAAAAGATGTGATTCATCATTGACCAAGTCAGACGACTTTTGATCAAACAGTATTATATCTCTTTGAGCACAAATCTGGATTAGTTTGCATGCAGCTTTTGAATCTAAGGAAAACCTTCGCAAGAATGAAAACAAAAGTTATGCATGCAGCTAAAGAAGTTATTATCGACTGTCGACCTAGACAAATTTACATTCAGGTTCAAAATTGCTAAAACAGAATAACATTTAAGAATGATGCCTGGCTCAACCTTCATCAAGACTTAAATTTTTCTTTAATCTATGTTTTCTTCCAATGCAAAACAATGGTCACGGGATTGAAATAATACCCTTGTATTAGCATCATATTCGTATGATAAGGTCTTGCATTTTAAAATTAAATTTGTTGTTCTGTTTGTTCTCGTTGGAGTTGATGATGAAGCAACATATCAAAAGAGATTTAACATTTTTCTTTGATCTTAAGGCGAATTTACACCTTGTGTTTGGCAAGAAATATTTAAGAATAATCTTAGGCTCAAAAACGACTGCTGACTACCAAAAAATGGTACAGTTGTCACTTGCATTGTGACATCCTGTCAATATGATTATTTTGTTATTTCGTTTGGATGTTTATCATAATCCTAATATTCCTAATATTCTAGTGCTTTGAGAGAGTAAGTTGAGCTTGTTATGAAGTTTTTTGGTAGAAAAAAGGCGTTACCAACGTTCTTTAAGTTTTTGATGGGCGTGTCTACGAAGATTTTTCCAGCCCCCCTTTCCTTTCTTTAATTGCCCTCCCCAAACGCAAACGTAGGATCCCCCCTGGGTTCATGCCATAAAATTTCAATCCGTTGCCACCCCTGATGGCATGGTAGCTCTTCTTCACGGCCCTTACGAAGGAAGACGGCATGATAGTGGCATTCTCAGAGAGTCTCGTCTTCTTCCTTTGCTGCAAGAACATTCTGTTTCGCTTGCTGGAGAAATGTTATGTTTGTACGGAGACAGTGGCTATCCTCATAGACCGCAACTTCAGGCGCCATTCAAAAGGGCATATCTAACAGCAGATGAACAACTCTGGAACGCGAGAATGAGTTCGTGCCGGACTAGCGTAGAATGGCTATTTGGGGACATAATAAACTATTTTAAGTTTATGATTTTAAAAAGAATCTAAAAATTCAATTAAGCGCTGTTGGAAAACAGTATATTGTTTCCACTTTGTTAAAAAATTCTAGAAACTGTTTGTATGGAAGTGGCACAGCAGAACACTTTGGAATAGAACCACCTCAAATACAACAAATATTTCGCCAATGTTTGAAAAATAAATGAAAATAGTTGATGGAATGTATTTTAAAAAAAGAAGACAACACAAAACTGTAATGTAATTTTCTGATTTTGATTATTTCCAAGTGATGTTTAACTAATTTTTCTAATCTTCCTTGATTTAACAAAAGGTTATTAAGCATTTCTTCCAGTTTATTCAAGCGATTACAAATTTCGGACATTTTTTTACGCACCTCATACAACTCTATCTTTGTCCTTGTCTTCTGCTGCTGAGCATATTCTCTGGCTTTTTGCCTTCTCCATTATTTCCTTCTTTCTCAGCTCTTATTCCTTCTCTTTCATTTGTTGATCAAATTTTATTTTATCTTCAATCATTTCGAGGGTCTTTCTTCCATGAGTTTGTTTTTACTATCTTCCCCTTCTCCTTTTACAGGAAAAAGCATGTTCATATCAAACAGAATATCAGACAGTGAGATGAGTTTTGAAATCAAGCATATTTTAAGGATAATTTCAGCCACAAATTGGGAAAGTCTTAAGCATATTGAGTTTAAGCCCAATTTACCCGTAAGCTTATTTAAAAAAGTGTAATCATGGTATTGGGAAATAGAAAATATAAATCCGCAAGGGTAAAATGCCAAATACCTTTTGACAATAAATATCTGTGATACATTAAAGTTTATTTTAAGCTGAAGGGCAGACGTTTTGTGCAACAAGATAATGGTAAACATATCTAAATATACATATTCTTCAAAGTGACGTCATCTAGCAGTGGATCGTTTCACAACGTTTGGTTACGAACCCAGAGTAGTGTTTATCATACATACCTAACACAACAATTTGCATAACGTTGTTATCAACAATCATAACATTGCTATTAGAGGAAACTGAAATACACAATGGAATATTGCAAACTGAATCTAAAGAAGATGTTTATAATGTTGAAAAATGAAATGTTATGAGACGGAGCCAAATTAGTGGGAGATGATACAATATTGTACAGGGCTGGCTAAACCAGGGTTACTTTTTGGAAGCAAAACAATTTTAAGGTCATGTGGAAAGAAATAGAAAGATATCTTTAAGTAGAAAGAAAGGATGTCAAATATTCTGTAATTTATTTTGCTCAGTAGGGCCCTGAATAATAATTTTACTGTTAGAGTATTTACGAGTGGCTACCTTTACTAAACTCTTTCATAATCCTCACATTTGGCCTTCTTCTCTATTTTCAAATAGAAATCGCTGGCCTTGTTTTGTTTCAAATCAAAAATAAGATCCTTAGGTTGCAGAAAATTGCTAACATGATAGCTAAGCATTTAGGCGGAAATAAGAAGTCAAAGTATAGGAGATTTATAGGACCTCGTAGCATATCTGCAATCAAGCGGTCTTTGTAACACACTATAGCATCCCTTCAAGCTCTGCAATGGAGAATTAGGCTCTCATGTCATCTTATCTCATCTACGATGTTGAAATATCGATCTATTCTTACTGATAATGTGAAGCAGCTTCTTGTTTGCTTCCCGTCGCAATGTGGTCTTAGAAAACCATTTCGGTTCGCCACTTTAATGGCAGCCAAAATGTGATGGCATCTGCTCGAATGCATGCTTGATGCAAAGGGCCAAGGAATGACATATGTGTTCCATTATGGTGCAGTTGGGTGATTCAGTCCTGACCCTGCACCAAACTGAGCCATGCTCAGCAACCATGGCTCTGTTCCGTTGCTTCCAAACCCAACACCCATGTTCAGCCCGGTACAGTCTCCACGCGCGTGGTCATGACGTCAAACAAATCCTTTCCAGTTGAACTGACGACTGGTACCAACTCAACAAAGGCAATGACACAAGTAGACAAGCTATCGACGAACCAACTGCTCCACCGCCTAGTCATGTCCTAGATACCAAATCAAATTCCAAAAGGGTTTCTTTGCAGTTTCAGCTATTGCAATATGCCCACTTTTGCTTGCAATGCAGCATCGATGGATGGGGAATCACGACCAGTGGCACAGAGAGGGAGGGGCAGGGGGCGGCAATTTGCCCCAGGGCCTCGGCCTGGAAGGGGCCCCCAAATTATGAAGAACAATTTTTCACATAAATGGAGAATTTACGGATTCATCTTTTAAGCTGAGTTTCCCCGAGTTTCGCAAAATCGTACTTATTGGTGGGAGGGAGCCCTGATAAAATTGGGTAACCCATATAATCTTGTTTTAATCTATGGCCAGTTCAACTGAGTCATGTTTGCATTTAGAATCGTTGCATAAAGTTATATGAAAAGCATAGTTCTATGGGATTTTTTACATAAAAGTGCATAGAATAAAAACTTGCTTTCATTTTAGATTTTAACTGTGTGTAGCTCTCTTTTTCTCTTGCAAACCTACTAGGAAAACCTACAATTTTTTCAGCACTGTGTAACAAACTCGAGCGTGCCTTGCTATACATCATCCAGCTGTTAGGGACAGTCAGCGGTTGATGACCTCTTGGCCTTTAACGTTAATGAGTAGAAACCCCGCTATATGGACCCTCCATAATTAGTGAGTGCATGATCAGAGTTTTCAAAATCCTAAATTAGGCCACTATCAAGTTAATTTGGAATTGGTTCTGAAATTATGGCTTGATTGTCTTATTGGTGAAAGAGAGGGACCATGGGTGGGTACCAAACTCACTATGTACAAGGTCTGGCACCCAGGGTGAAGCAATTATGGCCTATGTTGATGATGTTTTATCATAGGATGGAAGGAGGCCTACCCGAAGGATCTACCATGGCATGCTTCCTATACATGAGACCTGGGGTATGACAGATAAGTCAACAAATAGATAACGCAATTACCCGCTCTTCAGGGCATCAAGCCCCGGACGCCCCTATGATGAAGGTCTCATGATGAATGAATATGAACAAAATATTCTATGACCCGGAATACATAAAGATGGCATCGTAGCCTGAATTTCAAGAAAGTTCTAAAGAATCTCTCGATAATATTGTCATTATGCTAAATGTTTTGATTAATCCGCTGGTACTTAACGCACGTTAACGTGACGCCACAGCAAGTTGCGGTCATTCAAGAAAGGTTTTTGAAGCACAATATAAAATTTTGTGAGCACTTTTGAAAAGAAAAGCAAGGTTTTCGCAGCTAAGTCGCTTCGTAATCTCTGATACTACGAAGTCACGAACAAAGTCAGTTTACAGCAACGCTTTATCTTGCTTTCTAGTGCAATAGCATGAAAACAAATAACGTGCAGTATTGACTTCTCATTGACTAGCACTAGTTGGTCCTGTAAACCAAGGATGATCTTCAGAAGATTGCTTTAATCGAGTTAACAATGCTCAGCTGCACATGCACATCTTTGCTTTGATTCGCAACTTAGGCCAGCTATGCTTCGATATCGAAGTGTTTTGCTATCTGTCTTTCTGTCCATGTAGGTCACGTTTGTGTAGTGTTCTTTGGTTGATTTGAATACCATGACTGGGGAGCAATCTTGGATTTTGAATCTTTGATGCACTAGGTTGAACTAAGTTTGAAGCAGAAATAAGGTGACATCAAGATCAGGCTGTCAAAGATTCATTAGGCCCAGTGTCTTAAGTTCCTGCTCCTCAGCCAAGGCGTGTCAAAGTCGTGGTAAATAGCACTATACTGAATAGGGAAAAAGGTGCTTTGCTCTCTGTGCGTGCAAGCTGCGTTTGTGTTCTTCATTTCAATGTGGTGACTGACTTTCAACTACTTTAAATCAAAAGAAGGAGACATGCAGTTAAAACAAGGAGCATCAGATGTTCCACCCGGACCACGCAGTTCCTCAAAAGTCATCTAGTAGAAGATGTTTCTTCTTGCAAGTGCCTGGTCCCTGGACTGACTTCGGGATTAATACAATATCACCTCTAATAATTTGTTTTCTTTGCATATTCTTTGCACATCTCTATTCAGTCAATGTCTTTTGCATGATGTAAAGGAACTTGCAGCTGCCCATAATTTGGCAACAATTTCAATAGTTTATGACACGTCAGACATCTGCATTTGATACCCATTATCAATCGATTGTGCAGAAGCGTTTTCCTTTCGCAAGTTTCTCACCACAAGCCTGATTGCTGCCCAGGCGTCTTTAATGGTGTAATAATGGCGACTGTAGCTCTCCATTGTTGGCCCAATCAGAATCAGAAAATCGTGTCTCTAATTCCCTCCTTCTGCAAATAACAGCACACATCTACTTGACTTCTTCGTGTACAGGCATTGCCAATATTTTGAGCAAGGACAATATTACAAAAGAAAATTTGACAAAGACAAAGCAAGCTGCCTGCTCACCACTGGCGCCACCAGAAATATTTATTGTAGGAGGGTAGAAAACGCTGAGGCCTGGTAAGAACTTTTTAGAACCACGCCCTCTACTTTGGCTATAAACGGGACCAACGCCCCTGCCATAGGTTAACATCAAGAAAAGAAATTCTTCAAAATTAGCACAATTGTGGTGCCACAATTGGAAAGTGAAATTCGGATCAAATGAGCCGCAGTTGAGAAGCAAATAAGCCAGCAGAAAAACCAGAAAGTCAACGGGCACGAATGAATTTTCAGTAGTTATAGACACAGTATTTGAATCAATGAGACGTCTCTTCAAAGTGAACGAATATCTCCTAACCACACTCAACCTCTTCTTATCACTTACTAGTAGTCACCATACAATCGTTCAAGATCTCAGGAAAAAGTCGAATCATTCTTGTTCAAAGTACAGTAGATATAAATGTCAATGTGCTTGCCAACACTCAAGCTTTGCTGTAGCATAATAGAAATTCGGTTTATAGCAATTCCATGATGACCAGAGCGATGATTATGATCATTATGGGAGACCGCGAAGTGATAGACCAGGGACACAATGTGCAATAAGGAAATAATGATGAATCAGATGCAATAAATAGAAAGCTAACTAGAGATATCTGCCATCCTCTTCCGATGCCTTGCAGCTACTTTGCCTTCAAACGTTCCACATCGTGATGCCAATCCAGCCTTGATGTAAGGTCTCCAAAACTCGCAAAAGCAGATTTAAGCCTAATATGGATAAATGTAGACCTGCTTGTAAAAAAAGGAGCAAATTTGTATTCAAAGAAGCTTGGTATAGTAAAACCCGCTATCGCTGTCCACCTGAACTCACTTAAGTTCAAGAAGCCATGCATTTGAAGAATTATCTTCTTTGGCTATTGATAAATAGTTTCCCAAGTGACACTTTTCTTTGTAGTTATTCTTAGCTCAATTTTGGGATTGGCATGCTTCAAAGTAGGTTCAAATAATTTCAGCTGAATCTATTCTTTCGCTCTGCACCCTTTAATTCCAAACACAGACGACAAGAATAAGTTCAACTTGAAAGATCCTTTAGTAATATTTTCTAGAATAATGTTATGTTTTCAAATCAGCTTTTTTACTGACTGAAGTTGCTCGTGGCCATTAAAGTTTTTCCTTGAACGCTTGTCTACTCTCTTGAATGCTCATCTTATCTATTATATTCTTTAACTTCTTTCACATACAATTGATGTAATGTAAAATCAGCTAAGCCTGCAGCTTGTGTAGGAAGCTAAAGTAGGGTGGCAATTTGACCTTTTGCCCTCCCCTTTACAACCTCGTCCCCAGCACGCCACTGATTCAGTCAGATTTAAAAATCTGAAGCATTGGATCTGCCAAGATCTTTTACTTGAAGGTAAAACAATCCCGGAAAAAGGATCTAGGCTTTACATTGCTAACGACACTAACTTTCCTTGTCCTCAAGGTACTGGCTATTGGCCAAATTGTGACTTCAAAAGCAGCTTGTTTCCCTAATTTTTACAATTTAAACCATTGCCACGTTGATTGAGAAACTTTGAATAGAACCTCGTGCTACAATAGACTGTGCAGAGGAAATGTCACATTGAAAATATTTAGTATTTATGTCTATTTTTCCATCGGCCACTCCCTTTGGCCCCCTCCCCTTGCCTGTAATAGGAGCATTACATGTTGCTTTGCTATAGCTTATCGTTAAAGCCTGGTTTCCATACAGCTCTTTCATGTCTTTTCTAGTCTTTTCTAGTCTTTCCTGAGTACGAAAGACAAGAAAAGAGCTGTGTCTTTCCTGGTCTTTAGCCTAGTTTCCATTCAACTCTTTCTTGTCTTTACCAGTCTTTTCTTGCGCTTTCGGCCATGTTTCTTTCTAAAGGACGTGTGCGCAAGGGATCATAGGACAGCTCTTTCTGGTCTTTGTATGTCTTTGATCTGTTTCTATTAATTTTTTCTGTCTTTTCTAGCCTTTCTTGGTAAATTTCTGGTCTTTGAGATAGAATGAAATCTATTTTGTACCATAAAGCACCTTTTCACAGAATGGCTTTGAAAGAGCAACTTAGCAGCATGAAAATTTCGATTAAAACTGATATTCAATTAATGACGCCATGACATTTTTGGCGCTTGTAGGCCGTGCTTGGAAGGACGGCCAGGGTCGCAATGAATCACGGTATAGTGCTAGGTGTTTGTTTGCAACTTGCAGATTAGTTAAAGCAATATTCAAAGCCAAATTATTGACCGCCATTACACAATAAAACTGTACAAAGCGGATAATCTACTGTATGACTTATCGACATCTGCTGCCCTTTTAGTCAAATGCGGAAAATTAAAAGAGCATGTTTGAAAATGACGCGTTCTGCGTTTCGAAAAGAAGATATTCTTTCAGAAATAACGATTGTAATTCGTAGTCATGAAATATCTAATAGTAGATGACAGCATCTTATGTAAAGAAAAAGGGTTGTCTGGCTGCATCATTATTTGCCCGTGAAAGCTGTTTTGGCAAAAAGTAAAATACCTAAGATGCTGCATCTAGCTAGTAATTCCCTTCATCCCCTAATGAAATTCATGGTCGAGCAGCCAACTCAGGGGAAAGAAAACATTCTTGGCAATTAGCTTACGCTTTCCGCTGGCTGTCTAAGAAATAGCTTATATCTCAACTTGATATGTAATGGAATCTTCGCGAGGCAACAGCGCTCGAGCAAATGTCCATTTCTGTATACCTGCTAACGACTTCTTTGATAAATTTGCAAGAGGTTTGTTGCTAGGCAGCAGAAGGAATTCCAATCAGATCGTCAAACGAGCCGTAAGAAGATGGTTCCTTGCATATAGCTCGCGAACTCCTTTTGTCCAGTGTCTTAAATATATTATAATCTCATTCATTTCGCGGCTTCACCTGCAACAAGTGCTCATTTTCCAAAGAAATGCGCAAAAAAGCAGCTGTACACGCTAGCCATGAGGACGGGGGTGCTGTCATGGATAGCTGCCTGCCATCACCCTCGAAGCCTCCATCTCCTACGAATCCCCAAGAGTAGTTGAAAGTATCTTTTCAAGAAATACTCCCAATTGTACGTTTTAAGGAAGCACTTCTCTTGTGCTGTTCGCATGCAGTCCGATCTAGCGCCTTTCCTGTTGATTATCCTCCAACCAGTGCCAGTTTCTATTCCTTGAGGACCCCCCGTCTACAGCCCAAAATGCTAATTTTCAGTTCAACATCTGCTTAGTTCAAAGTCTTGGAAACATTTTGAAATATCACTACTTCGTGTGCAAGCTATAGAGGCTCGGCCAGCAAATTATAAATTGTAGAAAAATACGAGGATTGTCAGCTTGCCTCGCTGATGCGTGACTCTAAAGCAGTGAAGCTAGCCGTCATATAAGAATCGCAACTGACGAAGAGTTTGAAGGTTGGTTGCAACGAAGTTTCCTTTTTGTTTTACTAAACGGTACAGAAATTTGAAATTCAAAAACTCTGGGAGCATATTTTAGATCTTGTAAAGATATTTTCTTCTTCATCGTGCCTTGATACTTGGAAAAAACCGTCCGCAGCTGCTACAAAAATAGAAAATTAGTTGAAATTTTTTTGGGCTCAGAAGCTTCAATAAAATAAATAAATTTGATGTGATGTTTACAAACATTTTCTGCACAAGTTAACATGCTAGAAGACTCAAACGATTTTGATAACTGAACTAAGATATCCGAACAATATTGGCACCAGAGGTGTTCGTAGATGAATTTGTATATTGTTTATAGTAAAAATGTGCAATAACCCCGAAACTATGATTTACTTTGCTGTCTTCAAGAATGGAGTGATATTTAAACATGTATTTAGATTTTAGACTCTTGACCAATATTCTAGATTTTGTCAGACGTTCTATGGTACGTTGATTTTGAAGTGGTGCTTGCGTTTAAGAGTGCATGCACTTACAATAAATCTGATCAGAAGATATGAAGTTGAAATTTCAGACTTTGAATGTTCAGTGCAAAATAGATTTACCAACGAAACAAAGCCACCAATGGCAATCCGATAATCTGCTTATCATAAAGTTGTAGCTTTATTTCCCAATTTCTTCTGATGGTGTGATTGAAGTGCCAATGTTGATGGTGAAAAGGAATCCTCGGATGACGTTTCTCGCGCTCATTCTCTCTATAGCCGCCGTCATGTTTTGATGCTGCATCCATAGTTTATGCGCAAAATTGTATCTTCCTCACAAGGATTGCTCCGTTGTCAGTTCTTTCAAGAGCAACTTCATGCCTGCCCTGTCATATTCAAAACTGTCAGCTGCATTTAGATACTCGATTTACATAACAGAAAAGAAATGACATAGCTCAAATTTGTGTAGATGGTAAGAAGAAGACGGACTTTACTTCTGAGAAAGCAATTTTCAGAATTTTAACCCATGATGACTGTGCCTGAAAGGAATACTAACATTTGCAAACAGGCAATGAAGGTTGCAAAGGATTTCATGGAAATCTTTCTGGGACAATGAAGCAGCTATCTTTTGTGGGTGGTTGTGTTGTTTGTGACAAAGGGAAGTTGCTCTTGTCTTCATGAAGAAGTCTCTTTCTATCAAAATACACCCTGTCGTACCAACAATTGCGCGGCATTTCAATCCTTTACGGAGATCCATTTGGACGAAGAATATAAAAACAATTGGCAAAATTATTCAGCAAAGATAGAACGGTCCACGTGGAATGCATCCTGTTTCTGCGTGCTGCCAAAAGACTTAAGCTCAGTTTGAAAGATTTCGTTGATTTCAGTTTGAAAGATTTCAGGAGAGTGTAAAAACTATTGGGTAGTTCCTTACAGCTCTTTCCTATAGCGCATCCGTGAAAGTTAAAAGACGGACATTGGTACGGCTAACACTTCGCTAGTACTGGAAATAATTGCATTCAAAAATTCCTAATAGTTTATTAACTAACGTCTAATAGGTTAAACAATACCGCTTGCATTTTAGGACCATACTGGGTTAGCAGAAAGGTGCTTCTTTATTCTACGAAGCATGCCGAAAACCACCCGGGGCCTCGTTTGTGAATTCGCTATCCTGGTGTTCCTTAACCTGCTTGACCTCGGAACCGATCTTGCAGTTTACTCCGAGGCTCAGATCTCACGTGACCGCTACAAGGCGTTCATAAAGAAGGACAGTTACCTGTCCAACTTTACGAAAGGATACCAGTTCTGCACGAATTCTGCGTGGGACAAGCGAGACTACCAAGACAAAATCGACAGCTTTGGGCGTGCAGTCGACACCTACCTGTTCTTTCTGTTCCTGTCCGCGGCCATCTTCGTCTGCTACATGGTCGCTTTTGTTTGGTTCATCATCAAATGCAGAAACGAGGATCATTACCTGCTTGAAAACCCCGAGAAGCTGGCCGACATCAAGTTCACCTTCGGAGCCCTCATGAGCTTCGCCTTGAACGTCCCCGGCGCCTCCATCGCTGTTTACCTGTACTCAGAGAGGTGGGGTGCCCTGGGCTTCTTGTGCTGGGAATGCGCCCAAGACCCAGCATGCAATGACAAGCGAGTGTTCGCCAAGCGCACTTACGTTGTTGTTGCTGCCCTCGCCTTCAACTTTCTTGGCCTAACCATCATCAGCTTATGGAAAGGCATCACCACATTCTACCGGTGGAGCAAGACCGACAAGGTTGACTGCTGGCCAGTACGAGGCTGTGTCTCCCTCTTCGTTGGTTGCATCTACACTGTCATTATGATGACGCCATCTTTAGGCGTCTTCAAGTACAAGTTCTTCATGATGCCGTCACAGAAAGGAAATGTCTTCGCAGAGTTCACCGACAGCCTCTTTATGATTGGTTTGCTTGGCTGGATAATCCTGCTTGTCGTTGGCTGCTGTTTCCCATTGCTTCGCATGATCCGCATCGGACCAATCAATAACCCGGACCGAAAAGGTTATGGGGGAATCCCCTTGTAGGTAGTTCGCAAGGATAACCATCCTGAGGAGAGAGACGCTGGCTTCTTTGCATAATAAAAAAGGCAGAACGTTTAGCTGAAACATTATGTACAAAGCATTGATAAATTAGAATATAGGAGTTCTGGACAGGGTCGCTTTACATTGGGTTAGCGCTATATGTTTACATTTTGAATGTTTATTAAATATCAAAATAGGGAAACAGTAAGTGGTGCTTGAGCATAGAAGTGTCCAATTCCTTCCATTCCTAATCAATAAACTTGCTCCCAAGAGAATTTAAGCCACAAAATATGTTCTTTTTGAGTGCCTGCCACCTGCGTCTATTATACAACGTGTTGCGCAAGTTGCTCAGCCCTTCCATTATACTCGCCCACCTTCGCTATACTTGTCTCATTGCCTACTTAAGAACGTCATTGGCCTAGCCTTAATTGCACAGCAAAGTGGGACAACCAAGTTTTAATTTTTCTAAAAAGAATGGATTTGCCATCATCAATTATCATGGAAAAATAAAAAGTTTCGTTTGCTGAAGGTCATGTACGTTTTAGCAAAGGAATTTTTCTTCCCCCGTGCCTCATGATTAAGCACTTGCTTTTATTTGCTTGTTGATAAATACAAAGGAAAATGTGACGCTTTTAATTTGCATCGACTTATGTGTAAATTCCCTTTATGCATCCAACTAGATGGAAATTAGCTGATTATTTGATCATTTATAATATTAGCCGCATCAATCTCAAAGCAATGTCCATTGTAAATCTTCACAAAATATTAGATCAAAGATTCGGCCTATATTTCTTGTCGTAGTCTGACTTTATGTGCCCACAAAGTAGCTGACGTCTTGCTAACTACTCTTGAACATAAACCAGATGAGTTACTGAAGAGGAAATAACAAAGGCCCTCATCGAATATTCGCTGAAGTTTCTTCCGCTTCTTCAAACCAGAAATTGTCATTAATGCCTTGATTCGGTCACTATTTTCTCGGTGGACTAAAAATTTTAAGCTTGACGAGATCGGAGAAAAGGAACAAGTAATACAACGGGACGATTAACACCTTTCTGGAACTGCTTTTACTGGAGAATTCACGATTAAAGTCACTAGTGACGTAATAATAGGTAAAAGCCCCTCTCAAAGCGTTCTCTTCCATCCTTAGAGAGTTTTAAATCACTCTAATAATAAACAAAATTTACAATTTGATCCTCAAAATTAAGAGACAAACATTTACTAAGGTGGGAAGAGCGCGGTTTTGTGTGGTTAACTTCTTGTCATTTTCGACAATTATCATTTTTCATATCTCATATCTTTTCAGTTTTAATTTTTCACTAAATATGGTCTTATCGTTTGACGGTCTGGGATATAATTTGTCGCTTCTTTGATTAACAATACGACATCACATGCAGCGAATCAGCATCGCCGATCAAGTCACCTGACAGACTATTCAGAAGGCTCAGCAGATTGGTCCAAGCCAGCTGATGAATGCAAAGCCAAGTTGTTACTACAAAAAACTTGTTATCGAATATTGCAATTTGCTGAAGTACATCTGTTTGTTAACCAATTGGTTCTTTTGGTGACGTCATCTCCTACATCACACCTACATCCTTTTGGTGAGTTGTATGACACTATTCACTATAATTATACTTGACAATTGCTAGAAAAAGCGGAACTATTTTTCGCATACTTAAAAGTACTTTTTTCGTCCGACACTCCTCAGAGTATGCAAACGTCGGAAGATAACCAAAAACTGACCGAATAAATAGCCAGATGCGGATCGAAAACACTATCGGATGTGAAGCTCGGTATGTAGGACGCACTACTCAAAGATTGGAGGATAGAATAAAGCAGCATGTTCCCACGAGCATAAGGACCAAAACGTCTGCAGAAAGAGAGCAGCCGCGTCGAAATTGTAAAAGACGCAATGCCCAAATTAATTGCGATTCGGCTATAGGACAACATCTTTTAGAGAATCCAGATTGCGCCAAAACATACAGTGACGACAATTTTCGTATAATTGGGCAAGCTAGGTCGTCCTTTCACCTAGGTGTTTTGGAGTCTGTCTATATTTCAATGGAAAATCCCATTCTTTGTAGACAGAAAGAGTTCGTCTTTTCCCTTGGGCTCTTCTAAAGTGAGTTGTTAAGTAACGCAGATTGGTCAATTATAACCAATCACGCGCTCTGCTTATCACCCTCTAGTGTTTTCGATCCGCATCTGGCTATTTATTCGGTCAGTTTTTGGTTATCTTCCGACGTTTGCATACTCTGAGGAGTGTCGGACGAAAAAAGTACTTTTAAGTATGCGAAAAATAGTTCCGCTTTTTCTAGCAATTGTGAAGTTTTGTACCACAAAGCACTTGTTCAATTATACTTGCATTCTATACTTGCATTTTCTTCTTCACTTGCAATGAAACTTCCAATAGTACCGCCCTTTCTATTCAATTGCGTTTCGCTCTAACAGCAAAACATAACAGCTGAAGAGGAATCAAAGCCAACTTACAAACTCGACATAAACGACCTGATAAAAGAAAAATTTAAATGCTGATTAAAGCTTGCTAAAGATAAAATGAGCTTGGTAAAATGAGAAGATACTGCACAGATTTAAAATTTCTCGTTAATTCTACAATCGCAACGTGAGTGGTGCCTTGACCCAGCTCTCAGTGGTAACACAGCTGTTTATAAATGCGAAATGCACTTAGAGAAATAATTTATATGAGAAAATAGGACAGGAAGAGCCAAAGAAATAATAAACTGTACTCGAAAATGAATTATGCACCAAATGTAGTGAAATAGACGAGTTTATAGCGCTTTGGGGGACGCTTTAGCAGGAACTGAAAGTATATTGGAACACATGTGTGGTGTTCCCTACACAAGCAAGAAGACTTTTTAAAATAAAGCAAAGTTACTTTCTCGAATTTAGAAGAGAATGAAAAAGTCTTTTTCATCATTTACCAAAACGAACAGATTCGCTGTAGTTTCCGTGATATTGGATCTGGAGCACGTTGGTGGCCAGATTCGTATCAGGGTAACAGCGTATGACCAACTGAAAAATAGGACACACGCTTTCGAGACTTCCAGATGCCCGCTATGTCAAGGCAGAGAAAACTAAAACCTTGCTTTCCTTCACTTCCTGTGAAAAAACAGAGCACAGTTGCAGCATTTTTATCAAGATCAAGAGAGCAGTGTTAGCAAGAAAACGCGGTAGGCCATTTTTTGCTGGGCGAAGAAGAGCAGCGCCAGATGGCAGGACCTAAATTAATGAATTTTGCAAATCAACTTTTTATGAAAATTGGACGTGGTACTTTGCTGAGATTGGCACAGTGGAGGTGGCAAATGTAGAAACTGCCATCATGATGCAAAAAGCATGTCCTGATTGAGCAAATTCTAGAAGGGAAAAGCTGAATAAGTATCAAAAGCTGATTCTTTACCATATATGGATTTGGTTGATTAGATAATTAGCAATATGTAGTTTTGTCTGAACTTTGGATCATCAAGTTTTCGAGAGGAAATCTTCTACGTGATTTTTTCGGACCTCTATAAAAATTGTTCTTTATTTCCTTTCACTTTATAAAAACTCTCTGTTTTCTTTGAAACTGTTCACAGAACTTATATTTTTATTCATGATAAATTGAAAAGTTTTATCCGAGATAAATACTGGATTAAACTTTATAAGTCTTTTCGAAGTTTCTTCAAAAAATTTTGATATTATAAACGATGGCAAATAAACTCTACTCTTATTGATGTACAAATTTTGATGTTTCGTCTTTTTCTGTTATCGTGCAGTTTGAAAGCACGAGCTACACTGCAGACACCACGCATCAGATCTGAATTTTTGAACCAAGTTTGTCATAAAATTTTACAAGATTTGCAAACATTGTGCTAGATTTAAAATCAAGGCAACGGTGTTTGAGGAAGAGGCTAATTCATGCTCAGTGTACTCATTCTTCTTAAATAAAAAGCAAAGTTTGTCTGAATTCTAGTAGCATGTTGCAAAAAGAACAAAAATTCTAAGGAAGAAAAAATTTCTCATAGACAACATTCACAACTTATCAAATTAGCTTTAAAATTTGGAAATGATGATTGATTAATTAATAAAAAGAGTAACTAATACCTTCTTTTTTGTCCTTATTCATAAACATAGCGAGTCAGAGAAGATTTAACCAAGCATAAAATACAAAAACCGAGTTCAATAAAGTACAAACTCGTCTTTGACCACAAAAGATAAAGCAACACAAGAAGAGAACATAAGCGGATTCCCAGCAGAACTGCTATCTGTAGGTTCATTAACGCAAACTTTCAAAGAATATTCTATCCTATCATTGCAAAAATGGTTGGAGGGACTCTAGTCCAAGTTATGGGAAATTTTCTATTTGAAATTAGAAAAAAGTTTAAAAAAATTCACATTACCGAAAATATTAAGCGCAGTACGACAAAGGAAGAAATTCGATATAAAGTAAACAGAGAGAAGCAGTAAATCAAATCAATGAAATTGCGTGATATTTTTAGAAGTCACTAAAATTGCATTCTTTAATTTTTCAATTGAGATGGTTCCTGAAAGGATAAATGCCTTGGATTGTGAATACTAAAAATTCTGTAAAAAAGGACCAAAAGAACATTTTGAAGTCTGTTTATATGTAATATTTAATTAGTCATTATTTTACGGATGTATGCATGTATTTGCCTTTTTCCTTTTTTATTTTAAACAATTTACTTTGTAGTAGGTCTTTATTAGCTTTCATCGTTAACTATTTTTGGACGCCTACTGTAAATAACCAATGATAATAACAGTAATAATAAAAATAAAATTCCTTTATAACAAAACAAGTGTATGTACTTTTACACCAAAAACGTTTGCTGGAAATGTAATAAATCTATTTCACTGCATTAAAATTTCCCCCAAACCAATTTCCAGAGATGGCACATGGCTGCCCCGCGCTGCCCCCGTGGCTCTGGCCCCCATGGTTGTGATTTAAGCTGGGTAAGGCCGAGTTAAAGTAAGATAGAGACATGGGAAGTTTGTGAGCGAGACCTCGTCACTCGAAGCGAGGGTCAGGTTAGGCTCAGGCCCATATTTACTCTTACATATTCTTATTATTCTTTAGTTGTATCAAAGTGGCTGGCTTGTGAAGGCAGAGTATTTCTGGCGTTCTCGGTTCGCGACAAAATGTCTCTCCAGCAGGCACTAACTCTTGTTGACAAAGATGCCACAAAGTTGGAGTGGTCTCCCCTCTAATTGGTGAACTACAATTTTCGAGGATTCTTTCCTGCGGGCTATCAATAAAGATATCGGGTAGTTCCCCTTTTTGGCTGGTGGTCACAAAAATTTGTCGGGGCTACTGCTCCATATGTTGCTGGTTTCGCAAAGCTTCTGGAGAGCTCTTTTGGCAAGAAACTAAAGAACGAAACTAGATGGTCCTGCCGCTAAAACGGGATCTGATTGTCAGGCCGCTAAAACGGGATCTAATGATCCGGCCGCTAAGAAGCGATCTAATGATCCGGCCGCTAAGAAGCGATCTAATGATCCGGCCGCTAAGAAGCGATCTAATGATCCGGCCGCTAAGAAGCGATCTAATGATCCGGCCGCTAAGAAGCGATCTAATGATCCGGCCTATAAAAGGGATCTGATGGTTTGGAATTCGTTCTAATTAAATTATCTCTTCAAGCTTCTTGCCTTTGCTAAAATTCACAGTGTTGATTCAGCTCTAGATTGTACTGTTTATTTTGTTAGCAATTTAAAAGCTAGCTACTAAATCCATGAACGACATCAACAACTTTGCGCTTTACTACATGAATCAGTCATAGAAATTTAATCAATAGTTCTGCACTGTAAATTTCCGCAACAATACGGTTTATGGGGCGTGTCCCTAAGATCTGTAATCCGGGATTTCGTTCTCAATGGTCGACTTGAGGGAATCGAAATGAGCATCTGCGTAATAGCGGAGCGTCTTCTGCAAAAACTCCTTGTTGATCGCCACAAGGTTGTCTTGAATCAGAGACAGCTCCTTCCCGGTGGACATTGCCAGCACCTACAGGGAACAGAGGAAGTCTCACACAATGAGTACAGAACAGAAACAGCACTGAATCTACACCTGTCTAGTCAGTCTGTTCGCCTTATTGAAGGAAATGGGCAAACACAGCTACCAGTACTAGAGAACACTTTTCTTTGCTAGATATTGACTTATAGCAACACAATGTTCGTAAATACTGGGGAAAATTGATTTATAACGGTCAGTGAGTCAGAACTAACTTCAAATCTGTGATGCGTCTTTAATTAATAAAAAAATTTGTCTCAAGAAAATAACATAAAAATCTTTGTACCCTTGCATATGAGTGAACAAAATTGAAAGAAGACTCCTATAGCATCCTCTTACCTTCTAGCTCCTTGTGTAATAGTCAATTAAGTTATTTTAGTGTTTATTAATCAAGTTAAAGAATCTTTAGCTAGAAGGTGGTGTAGGTCATGTTGAAAACGCAATACACACCTGAACTTGTGCAGCTCTTTCAAGGTAGTACAATTGATCCACGGCCTCCGATGCCGTTTTACCGACAACCAAAACTCCGTGGTTGCCCATCATCATCACTGTTTTGTCTTTGAGAAGCTCTCCAAGGCGAAATCCTTCCTCTAAGCTGGTAGCAACACCATCATAACCATTGTCATAGCATACCTCACCATGGAACCTGGTCGAGTTCTGATGAACCATTTCCAGTTTCTGGTGTTTAAGACAGGTCAATACGGTGGCATAGGGCACGTGCGAATGCAGAACGCAGGTAATACCGCTATCGGCACGAGCATGGTGTATTCCATTGTGTATGCACATGGCCGAGATATCAGGCGTGCCACTGCCTTCTTCCACCACAACAGGATTGCTACGATCCCGCAGACTTACTCCCACAAGCGAAGACGCAGTCATCTTTGTCCAATGAAGGCCATATGGGTTGATTAGCATTACTTTACCGGAGCCATCCTTGGCAGGGCAGGACAACGAGAGGTGGTTGCAAGCCCCTTCGCTAAAGCCAAGGTTGTAAAGAATTCTGTAGCTTGCTGCCAGGTCGCATCTTGCTTTATAATTTGCTTCCTCAGCGCCCTGTACCTGCAACCGAATTGAATCTGCCTCTGAAATTTCATATGAAACTTTATATTCAGGATGATCATATGAAAATGTAAAATAATATAAAACGACTTAGCCCTTATAAAATGATTTTATTCCGAAGAAAAGGCCATCCACCAATCATAGTTTGTGTTTGCTTATTTATCAAGTGAATGCAAACATTTATTGCCTTTCTGTTATCAGGTTGAAACGAGAGAGAAACGCGAGACAAGAGTTCGATGTCTTTTGGATTAGTTGCTTTTCAGCAAGAACCTATTTGGTATATCTAGAATGGGCGAACATGATGAAGAACTGACAATCTAAATCAAAATTAACTTTGAACTAAAATGGTTGTTTAAGACAGAAAGTTGAGGTTTACCAACAATAGGGTGTGGTTTTCGGACGTGATTGGGATATTGGCGAGGCATATAAATAAATTTACAGCCCCACCCCACTTTATTGGCAAGTCTTAGAAGACTCCTAGAAACAGCAACAAATATAATGCGAACGACTATAACAAGAGAACTGCCAACAGTAAAGGAAGAAGTTTAGTGTAACGAGTATTGAGCCTTGTTGTGTGCGATTCGTTCACTAATAAAACCATCCATCGACTATCGTGTCATTTCCAAACCCAGCGAGTCTTATTTTACGTGCAGAGAACACGGAGCCAGAGAGAGAGACAGTGTGTTGCTTGATTGTAACTGAACTCTGAACTGAACTGAACTCTGAACTTACATAAAAATTAACATGCTTATATACAGAAATGAATATCTAAAATTAACACGAATGATGTAAGGAAAACAAAGGATAGGAAGGGTGAGTGAAGGTGATGAGTAAAATTGAATAGCGTGGCAAAGATTAAGTAAACAATAGGGATTATCGAATGCGTGATATGAGAGTGACGTAGAGGATGCCTGTGCTGCGATGTGAGAATGTGGGAAAATGATGGAATGAATGAGAAGGAAAAATTGATGTAAACAGGCCTAAATAGGTCACTACAGAAGTACACTCTTTTTGGTAAGAACAATCCTAAAGGATAAAAGCCTCGAAATTAAAACAAGCTGAGACTGAAGCTGAGACTGAAGCAATGCAATGTAATTTTATTCCGTTTTCGTTTGCGACCCTCGTTTCATCCATCTTTCCCTATCCTTTCACATGTCATTATCTGCCTGGCCTTTTAAAGCTGGAGGGTAGACGTTCAAAGTCAGCCGCGGCTTTCTCCCGCTGTCTTTCAAAAGTGACACTTCATTATTCTCCGCTCCAGGTTGACTTTTTGGATTATTTTGGCCAAATGTGAACATAGAAATTGCCCGGATCAGAGAACAGACAAAAACCTTTCCGGTATTATCGGCAAGCTATTTACTTCATGCAAACTAACGCTGGTGTGTCTCCATATAAGCAGTGAACCTCCTTTATACTAAACTCCTATGCTATCATCTTTCACACATTTTATTGCAAATTCGCTGGAAGTAAAACAAAACAAGACAGTGCAAAATTTTCATATTTGCCGACATCTCTCCGCCAAGTAGGTCCAATGGGTCACAAAATTCAGTTGTAGAGAAAAGAGCTGCATCTACGTTTCACAAGAATGGCAGAATACACCCCAAGCGAAGTTAGCCCTCTTCATGCTACATTGCCTCCATTCTTGATGACATACCAGACATGATGGCTGGCAACAACAATAAACTACCATCGCGGCACGTGACAGAACAAAAATAACTATCAAATGACTCAAAAATGTGCACACGGCCAGGAGAGATGTCGGGTGACCAAAGCTTGTCTCAAAATTTGCTCTGGTCCGCTTCTCATAGCCAAATACAGCTTTGTAAGAGAAAAATTGTTTGCCAATTTTTGAAAGGGCAAAGTTTCAAGGGGAGCTGGTATTTGAAAATATGTATAATATGTATTAAATATTTGACACAATTTGGTCGTTAAGAATCTGTACTTTGTTTGACATAAGTCAGATTGTGGTGCCACAAACTCAAAGGTACGAAATAGCTTCCGAAGGTGGTGCACTCAAGTAATAAAGTTGTCCGGAAAGTTTGATTACACAGTTTTGGCTAACTTTTTATATGGTTGGAATCGTCACGTTCTTGTGCATCGAATTATGTATAGTTTTATCTGATTCAAATAATAGTTCTTTTTAGGGAAAGAAAACCATGTATTGTGCCAGAAACGTTTACGTTTACGTTTACGTTTACCGGAACCATAAATTCAATCATCATAAGAAAGTAAGGACAATACAAATGCAGAATAAACCACATTAAAAACTTCCCTGACCACGGAGGCCTCCTATTGTACTTCCTTTTGTTTTGGAAACCCGCTGGAAATAATGCAGATACTTTTTTCAACTGCGTATTGAACAATGCTGAGGTTTACTGGTGTTCTCATAATTAGCACCAAAGTACATTGGGTTGAATCTTGGACGATTCAAAATCTCTAGCCCTAGTAAGATTCCAGCCTTACTACCCCAATCTTCCTCGCCCTTGTGGAAGTCACAAGAAGGCTGTTCAAGGGCCGGCCTTACTCAGGACATTCCCATCTCATGGTTTCAGCACTTCGCGTTTGCATAATGCTACTCCGATTCGCATCAACTCCGTTGATCGGATGTTATCGTACAGAAAAGCTTGCAAACAATCACGACCCAAGCAGGAAAGGGCACTAGCAGTCAAGCGCCGCTAGAAGCCCATTTACGAAAATGAAGCCTTGATGTTTTGCCTCCAATGCCCCTTTTACAAATGGTTCCGGCCACTCATCCGCTTTTTAATGGGCTCCTCATCTCCTTTTCCAATCCTTACGTCCTACAATGTTTGTTCACTTGGTGCAACTTCTGTTCAGCCTGGCTGTCATCATTATTTCTAAATGTCATCTGCAGTTTTCTTAACAAATGACAAAACTCGATGTACAAAATGTACAAATGGCAAACCTTGTGGTAGTTCATTATTTAATAATGGCAAATCATCATTTCAACAAAAACGGCATCCACGATTTCATAAATGGCCTACCTGATTTGCAAACGCACGCAGCAATAGACTGTTCTCGTTTCTCGTCAAAATGCCTCCTTTTACGGGTACGATTCGCCGACACCATGATCGCGAACTTCGGAGCACAGAATAGGCCAACATTCTCCTGCTCAGACACCTGACACTGACCCAAAGGAGCGTAGTGTCCGCTACAAGTGCGAAAGGAGCGCAGTGTCCGCAACCAATGCCAAAGGAGCGTAGTGTCCGCTACAAGTGCCAAAGGACCGTAGTGTCCGCTACCAATGCCTGTTACCGTCGCTTCAACGTCGGGGTTAACAAAGACGTCCGCTGCGAGCGGACAGGAAGCGTCTGACTTCGATGCTTCGATCAAAGTCCCAAAGTTTTGTGTGGTTATTTCACATGTAAACCGACTGAAGCAAGATGGACACAATAAGCAAGGTCAAGAAAGAATTTTCGGTTAAATAACAGCAACAGCATCAAAATCATGCAGCTCTCAGTGTTGTGAGACAACTTGTACCAAACAGGAAGCACACAATTTTCTTAAACACTAAACCACTTGTGACTAAATTAAGGGCTTTCCCCAGCTTGGCTTCCCCAGCGTATACAGCATTGCAGTTCCGTGAAAACAAAATGCGCTCCGCAATACAATAGAGCAAACTTTATTTTGTTGAAATTTTGATTAGGGGTTTTTAATAATACGTCTAGACACATCGACAATGCATTTACATGCTAGGTCAGTACTGGCGATTTACAAATAAGTAGGGGGGATAGATTTAGCCGCCATCATCTTACTACTTTGCCTTCGCAATATTTTTCTCTAGCAGAGGCCCGCCACTAGTTTCATTAAGGACTGTGTACTAACATCAGGTTTAATTCGAGTTTATATAATGTTGCAATTAACTAAGGGTAGGTAGACACAGATAGGGGTAGATTGGTAGATTGACGGAGTAGGTAGAGGGAGTACATAGAGGAAAGTCGAAAGAAAGTACACTGAAACATTTAGAAATGAAAATTTTCTAAAATATAAACACAGGGTCTTTCCGTACCTTTGCTCTCTGGGTTTGTGACAAAAACAAATCAAGTTAGAAGTAGTTTGGAAATTTTTGAATATGACTTTGCTTAACGAATGTTTAATTTCTCTTCCCACAACAGACTTGGCAAGCGAAAGAGTCGTACAACACTTCTTCTTCAAAATTGCGGGGTGAGGCAAATTGCTCCGTTCACCGGTGGCCTCATATCTAGGGGCCTCATGTACACCGGTGGGACTGCCCCTAGGAACTTGACATGTGATGTCAATGAATTGACATTGACTGACTAACCAGTTGAAACGCCTTAATGAGAAGCCTGTCTATGGAAGACTTTTTAGCAAACAATTTTTAATTTTTTATACAGAAGAGTGTTGGCAGTAGATGGTGTGTGGGAAGTCATAGTAATCTCCACCAGCTGATGGGGACATCAACGACGATGCTAAGACCCGCAATCATTCCCCTTCTGCGAGAAAAGAAGTCAATCGCATAACTTCCCCTCATGCTACAATGAATAGTGGACATGCGCAGTGAACATGCGCAGTGAACACGCGCAGTAAGCAACAGTTTTCGAAATCCAGTTTTCAAGAGGAGCACAAGGACAAATTGTTGAAACTAAGCATAACAAGAGATGCGACAAACTGAAAAACAAAACCGCAGTTTGGACCTAAACTCAGACACATGATGATCTTAAAAATCTCCGATAATGTAAGAACGGTAAAATCTAATTAAATAAAACGTTCATTGTACAAATTAGAATTTTCTACAACAGTGAAGTGATCTAATGAACTTGATATACGTTAATGGCGAAAAATATAAGTCTTCCTAGATACCAATTGTCACGATTGCGGACAAAGGCAAAAGAATGTTGGGTCTGCGTAACCAGTGAAAGTTCTGGGCCTAATTGCAACTCTTCGTTCATCTTAAATAATACGCTGCATAGATGGGGCTTGGATGCTGATTAATAGGCAAATAACAGGGCGACACGTTTTTTGCTAAATACCAAGGCAGGACCATTATTGCATTTCGCAAAGGTGCAGCAATCAAGGTGCAATCAGGAAGCATCGTCATAGAAACAGAAGGCATTGGCGAGCCGCAACGAAGCCTGTTATTAGCGCAAACTATAGCATAATGGTACTGGCAATAAAAAGAATCTCGCCATCACAACATTATATACAACTAATCAAAACCAATTTTGTTAGAATCTTTCCTTGAGCCTCTTTCAGTGATTTGGGATATCAGTTAAAAGTGATCACTCACGATCACCATTGATAATTGTGTGATTCAGTTGATGCGATGCAATAAGTGCTCACGTGTACATCACGTGTGGTAGTGAATAGACTCATCCCTTTCTCCACCAACAACCAAGATTTGTGGGTTGGTACCCGACTTGGACACAGATGAAGCTGGAGGGGGGGAGTAGGGAGGAGATATGGAGGGCGGGGGGAGGGCAGTTAATAATATCTTCCAAAATGATGCTGTCATTGCTAACGACAATGTCACTCTACAGGTCTCAATATACAGTCGCTCTTACAAAGAAACAGAGTCACTTCTTAGATGAATGCAATATACAGTCGCTCTTTAAAAAAAACAGAGTCACTTCTTAGATGAAAGCTTCGCAACAAAGCTTCTTTACATTATGCGTCAACGGTAATTCCGATGTAGAGCCAAAACAGAAAAGCTCATTGGCAGATCTGCAGTTCCTTGGCTAAATTTGTTCACATATTGTTGAGAGGATTAGCAAACTGAACCTTACAGACAAGGCAAGACATGAATATTAGCATTTTTGTGTCACAAAATGTGAGCGAAGTGAGGTACTTCAACAGAGAAGGTTACCCTTTAGCTCTGATTAATCAGAATTAACATTAGATAATTCGGTAGTCTACAAGAATTAAAGTAAAAATCCATGAAAATAATGAGTAAATACATTGAGATAATGCAGTAGAATCAAGCTACATTACCAGGTACTCATTCGCCGCATATGACGTCATATGAAAACTCCGTCCAGACCACGCGATTCATAGTCCACAAAACCATACATAGGCAGGTTTAGGCCCACCGAAAACCCTTTTCAACGATGGGTCAAGAGGATGGCCTTAGAAAACGTTTAAGGGACCCTGCGAACAACCAATTCACTCTGTCGTCGTTACTTTCATTTTGAAACATTGGTACGTGATAAAGTTTCTCTCTACTCAATACCCAGGGTTGCCCCCCATTCTTAACCTCCTTTCGGTGGGCTTTGGAAAAAATAACAAAAATCCCTAAATAGATAATCGGAAATGTGTAACTATTGTAGAATTTAATATCGGAAACAGTTGCATTAACACGGCTGTTGCAGCGTCAAAGTGGACAAGTGCATTGCGGGTACGAATGCAGCAAAGACCTGCTCCAGCTGGTGGTGGCAATCATTTTTTACAAGAAGCCGCTGACATACTGTGCCGTCGTCAATGTGGAATGAAAACAACTGTCAGCAGCGGGGTAACAGCCAATGACGTAATCTCGATGATGAGGTGGACTAGGCTCTACTTTGCCAGGCCAACACGTCATCTGCGGACATTGCGGCGGTGTCAGTATGAAAATAGGTACGTTAGAAATATATCGAATTTAGTCAGTCCTCGTGCCCTTCATTTCATGGTCGATGGAACCTGAAATGGAAGGTGATTGACAAAATGAGACACTTGACACGTGACAATTCATGGATCAAACATACCACAACAGAGCTAATTTCTGACGAAGGCAGGAACGGTGTCCGCAAAAGCACGTCTCAATCTCATATATTGCTGCCTCGAGAAAATCATGGTTATAAAATGACTTTGATAATTAAAAAAGACCTAGCACAAAAGAACACTCACCGTGTGTACTGTTTACTCTCTTCGTGAACTTCCATTTCGAATTCCTTGAATTCGTTCAGTTCCTTCCTAATTGCAGCCTGTGTAATAAAAATGTTGAATTTCATTAGAAACGAACGGTAAACAGGCCACCCCAGTAGTCGTGCACCCCAGCAGCCGTGCACCCCAGTAAACATACCCCTTTATCAAACCGCCCCTGCAAAACCAGTCCCAAGATAAGTTTGTCCTTGCACTTTGTGCCTGCTTCAAAATCTTGCGACGATAGCTTAATATAGAATGGTCTGGACTTGCCTTGTCTTTGGGAGTCAATCTTGTCCAAGGTTTGTCAGCTCTACAAACACAAAAAACTAACTTACTTGAAATCGCACATTAAATGAAGAACCACATCCACATCAAAGACCCAACTCAGACGAAGAAATTGATTACTCAATAAAGGTATGTGAAGTCAAAACTGCTTGGATCAATTGATTGATCGATTGCTTGATTAACCGAGTGATTGGTCGATTGAGTGTCTAATTAATGGCGAGAAACATGAAACATCAACCGTGATTGAGTGATCACACTTGATGCAAACATGGCGTCAGGACATGCCTTGTACATTGTTCACGTGTCTCAGGATGCAATCAATGTCTATATTTTCACGCCCTCATTCATACAAAATCAATTTCTAAATAAAACAGATTACAAGCCAAAAACTATCAAACTACTTTTTCAACTGAAACCACCCATCCAGTGAATAGTTAACAAAAATAACCTCTAAGGGACTGTTTCTAGCTCGGAAGCGAAAGACTGCATTTATCGGTTTCATTCGAAGGAGACGGCAGTTAGTAGCAAAAAACTTACCGTCGATCGTAATCTTGGGTTTCGTTAACTTCGACATAATCCTTAAATCTCAGGATCTTTCGTTCTCGAAGCTCTTTTACTGTTGGCCTCCTGCTCAACTACAATGAAAAGCAACAGTCAAAAATGTCATCATCGTGATGGTGGGTTAAGGAGGCAGTGACAGTATAAACTGGCTAGTGCCAAAACGAAACAGACATGCTGAATGGAGCCACCTTAAAGGTTGTAGCCACCAGTAGCCCATATAACAAAACCCAGGACAATCTTTATTTGACGTGAAGAAAAAGAAACATCAACATTGAAAAGGTGAGGGGCAGTGTCTGTGTTGTCATTCAACTGAGACAGCAATAACAAAATTTCACTTCAGGAAAAAGATTATTTTTTGCATCAGGCTGAATCATCACCTATTATTATAACATATATCACCAGATGCTTCAAATACACTGTACTTCAAAAGTAGACAATTTGAAGTTATGTTTACTAGGGGACTTATCCCGTAGACGGTGCTTATCAATAAAAAAACTTTAAATGCTTGCAAAACAGAGGGTGCTTGTCAAAGCCAGGAAGTTAAAAGATAAAAGCATCAATAATTTCTTAAAAAGGCATGAGTCTGAAATAAATGCTAAACATATTTCAATGTTTAATCTAAGGATTTCTGAGGGGAGGTTAGGATTTCAAAGTTCAAACGAAAAATAGCAATTAAAAAGAGTTTCAAATTAAAGAAAAAAAGATGATGAAACTAAAAGTAAAGAAATCTATGAAGAAAAAAACAAAAATTATTATAGTTGTAATAAAAGCAAATATTTTGATTGTCAAATGAGGCTGAATACGCTGACCAAGTAAAGAATTCAAGTTGGAAAACAAAATGCAAAAGGATTTCCCTTGATCGTGGTATAAGTTCAAATTTATTCAAAAATATAAAAAGTAGAATATGAATATGTTAAAGATTTTTCGATTTGATTAAAGAAATCTACAAGCAGTTTGAAATTGGTTAGTGCAAGATCAAGGTTTAATCCAAAGCCAAACAGAAACAAAGAAACTGCCCTTATGGCGGCGTAATTCAAATTATGTCCAAACAACTCACTTTTCTAGACAAAGTTCGTTTTATTTCTTTCATGGACTCATCTTCTTCTCTTTTCGTGTGCGCTGCCAAGAAAATAAAACCATGAAACCATGAAAAACTCAGCAGATACAGCAAATGTTTGCAAAATTATCAGCGAATTTTCACCCCTCTTACTTCCGTTACACAACGTCAAGCCTCGATGCCAAAAATTGACAGCGTCATCTCGCCAGCCTTACGTAAGAGAGCTCTAGTCTTGCAGAACAGCTCTCACGCAAGTTAGAGACATATGAACCCCTTTCGATCTTATACCCTTCTCTGCACATGAACCTTTCGATATTGACTGGTACAAAGCCAAGAATGCAATCTCACCGACACCCGAGGGCCTCCGCCATTGCGCAAGGGTGTAAGAGAGGAACATTTCCAATCTCGCACCTGTTCCTGTAAAACATTCGCAAGCAGATCGCGCCAACAGCCGTGGCCAGCTTATTCGGCAGGCGAAACACCTTGGAGTTCAACCACCGCTAAATCGTCCGCTAGATCAGATACGAAAGTCGTCATATGGTTCAGCAAGGTGTCATCTTTCCAAAGGACGTGCGTACGAGGTGGGCAATGCTGATACAAAACACGACCCCAGAGAGCCCCAGACACCCGGTGGTCGCGTCGCCATGGCAACCATATCAAGGTCCACCATCAGATGCACCTTCGTCGAAGCAGGGTTCCTAAGCGCTTGAGGGTGCAAGACGGAGAGGTTGGAATATCTACTGCCTACCCCCAGCGAGTAGGTGTCTAAAGTCTGGCAATATGGACACAATGGATAACGACTCAATAGCTGGGATTCGCTGAAGCAGCTTTCAGATTCTCAAGTCGATTTAGCGGTGAAAGGTCCTTCAAAATGGGGCATGATGGAGGCGTTTGAATGAGTGATCTGGACATATCTGGACACATTTTACTTCATATGATGCAGTCTCCAGTTTCATCGCATTTTAATGGATTGGCTTGCTTGACCAAGAGAGCAAATTTTAGGCTTTTAGCAAGTAATTGGGACACAACTTTCCAACAAAAAATGGACATTTTGCACAATTGCTTCGAAACCAAAACAAAGATAAGAAATGACAGATTTTCACGAAGTAAGCGTCGTCTTGACAAGTCAAAGCATTTCATTACAAGTCTAATATTAATTTAATACGACAAAACCTTAATGCTGCTATCACATTGAACAGGTGGCCATACCTTTGATATGCCTCATGAAGCGAAGTAATACTTCGTCAATCTCAGCTGCAATATACTTAACGACGCTGCCAAATAGTCGGTTCTCAAAGCAGTACCAAACCACATCGTTTAGAATATACATGAGGGCTCCTCGAAGGGGCTAAATAGTCAGCCAGCCCCCAACATTCCGGCACCTCATACGACAGTGGCAGCAGAAAGAAAGTCGGCAAATGCACCCTGGATATTTAGCAACGGCTAATGGAACAACCTGCTGTGCGGGCGTACAAACCAGGGGGGCACCCCGAGGTTGAAAACGGGGGAAGCGCACAAAGGCATAAGACGCCAGCCACAACATAACAACAACAATGGCAATATATTTCAATATGCAAAGCGCTTTACAAATGAAAGTCTACCTTGCTTTCGAAACTTCAAAGGTAGATTTGTAAATTTTTGTTAATTGACTTCAAGAAATGAAGTGAATTTTTTTACTGTTTGGTAGAATTTGAGAAAAGTAGTTTTTTCACTTACAACATGCAAAAGGTATGAGACAAAATGAAAAAAACTGGTGCAAAATAAAAATTTAGAAACTCCCCAAGCAATATACTGCCCAACACCAAATCGTCATCCCAAAAAGTCAAAAGTACCCCGTCAATTCGGTCCCAAAGTGCTTCCCCCTGAGCTGATAAATAATTGACTACACTAAATAATTTGTGTCGGTGGAAAAAATTCTCGACTTCACGGATTGAAAGCATTCAAACTGGTTGATTCATTATTCATTGCCTTTAAGTTTGACGTCACATATTTATATATATTCCAACAGACCACTAATGGTAAATGTGAAAGCATGGGGTTGAACTGGTGTTTCTTATTGACTTCTAAATGCAAGACGCATACTAACGCTCTTGGTGCCCTGTGCTGAACAGTGCCTTAGTATTTTAATGATAACATGCCCACTCAGGTTGGGTAAAGGGAGAATTTACCTTGGGTCCAGTCCACTTCTAAAAACATCACAAAGACGGGCAAGAAAAGAAGCCCTTTTGTCAATCTCAGACATTTTGTGGTGCAGAAAGGGGGAAAATCGCTTCCAAATAGTGCATTCTTCGGGGCTCCTTGTAGCACATAGCTTGCTGGATCAGTGGTTACATCGATACGAATTCTACCATTGACTGCGCTTTCCTTTAGATGCCAACATAATGGTCGTTGATGAAAGCAATGCTGTTTTACATACTGGTAGAAGGCGCGCAAGGAAGGCAGGGAATGCATTTCGCGTGCTCTAGCCTATTATTTGAGGGAAATGTTCTCAACTTAGACTTGACCCAGTTGTGTTAATTTTTGCGCAATTATTTTTATCATTACCAGCGTTCGATATACAACGGTTTGTCGCGGTATAGAACAGTCTACAGAAGAAAGAGCGGCTTAGGAGGGTGAAGAGGGCGAAGACAAACGTAGAGGTGGGGAAGGTTTTGGGCGGAATATCACAATGCAGTAGTTATCTACACACCATACGGATGAACGGCCATATTAAATTGACCAGCTCAATACTGCATTAGAGAAACGGCTTAAATGGATCACGGGGAAGTAAAGATTTTTGAATTAATTGGAAGTTTATACTCCACAAAAATCTTATTACTTAATGTCATCTTGCAAACTTAATCTGGAGAAAAAAACTGAAAATTCTATGTACATAAACAAATACGCTATCTTTCGGACCTTTCAACAAAACTTCGGGCCAATTACATTCTGGTTTGAAAATTGTTTGCTGAGAAGGCTTTCTCAAATAGCATCGCACCATCACAGGATAAAAGAAACACCATAACGCCAAGTGGCCATTTCCATTTACAAAAACATAAAGGCAAAATCATGGCTCACCTTTCAATATATTTCTTTGTTCTAACTCTTCCTTGGTTGGTCTTTGGCTCAACCGCCTTGAAAGAAACAGCTTTCATTAAAAGTATTGTCAAATGAAAAAAAGCGTAGATAAAGGAAACATTAAAAGCCCCCCGAACATTAAACGGCTTTCCTGGAAAGAAACCTGGTATGAGAAGAATCGCCGTTTTGTAAAGAAACATTTTTAAATATCTCCTATGGTTGGCACGAACTTTGAAAAACTAGGTATTTACTGAAAATTTTTGTCACAAACCAGAGTTGTACCTTAAAATTTTTAATTCAGAGCTTCAAAAAGTTGTACCTTAAAATTTTTGATTCCACTTTGTGACGGATTTCCTGTCTTTCCTCCTCTGTTTGGGCTGCATTGAAAATAAAAAACTTCTCATATTTGAAAGAATATAGGCGTTACAGCAAACTAATGCAGAGACGAAACATGCAATCTGCCTTCGAACTTATTAGTAGAATAGTAGATAACAGAATATTAAATAAAATATTACACTCACTTGGTGATGATGGAAAACTGAAAAACTCGATGCAAGTTGACGATGGGGTATTACATTAGAACTTGGATTTAAATATCAAGGAGATAATGTCAGGTTTGTTTACATAAAATTATGCTAAAAATTCTCTCCTGGATTCGACTAAGTTGAATCAACGAAGCACTCATACATCTTCTCATTAAAGCGAAAGATAGACGAGGTGGGTAACAAAATGGGTTTCTTCTGAAAATATAAATGTAATTGTAAATACAGATGTAGGTAAATTCAATGTTTTCAATACTAGAAGTTTTCAGTGCAAATAAAATCACATTTCCCATCACATTTCATGTCACACAAAAAAACAAAAAACTAATGCATTTGCCTTCAGATAGGTGTGTTTTCAAGAGTCCTTTTGTGCCTTATTTGTTCGAGTCATTAGAAATTAATGCTGACAGGTGATACGAGGTGCACAATCAATGAGAATGGATGTTCTTGAAGTACTCACTTTCGATTATATGTTTGCTAATGAGCTCATCACGTGATGGGCGCGCTCTTAGTTTCAAGGCAAGGCTGTCCGAACGTTTAACCTTTGATGCCAAACCTTTGAAAGAAACACAAAGTATTTAAAAAATATGACAAATGTACGCTCCAATACTCGAACATAGAAATTATTGCAAATGTTAGAAGGGAAATAATGCAAGGACTGAGCTAAACTTCAGTTACAGTAACTGATAACTGTTCCTTGGATGCACCAAGAAAAAATTGTGCAGGTTTCACAACACCCAGAGCCGGCTTTGAATAAGGATTAGCAAATTTAGGGATCTTTACAAGGTAAAAACTGTGGGAAAGAGGTGAAAGGAACATTGTAAATTCTAAAATGAAAGATATGAAAAACTTTCAAAGTTTAGAATGCAGAGCCGAGTTTCAGTAACGAGTTTCAGGTGAATCAAATAACTTCGCAAGGGACTGTTTGGGCGGCTGATGTATCAATTGACCTGCTAAGCATCATTCATCTTTGCGTATCTCCCAAAATTTGAGCACATATTTTAGTAATTATAGGCAGCAAAAACACAGAGAGCCCCTCCATAAAACGAATGAAAAGGCCAATTACTTGTTAGGATCACGTCATGGGAGTGTAAGGAACGTTTGCGGCACTTCATTTACCAGCTGACTATCCGTTCAACAGACCCTTTCTATTCTAAGGAATTGCTCTTGCTGGATCAGCAACCAAAATTGGCAAAACATGCAAAACCGTGTTGAGTTGGTCTAAAACAGCATTCACGTCAGCGAACGAAGCACCAGTGTACACTTAAATGTCATACCTGTAACGATGTGATTATCGGATTCCTCTTCTGCTTCACTCCCTTCAGAGCTACTACTGTAAAATGACATGTCATGAGGCTCATTGTAATGCTCAGGGCAATTGTCATAGTAGCTGCCTCGGTTCTGCTTGTCTTCAGAAACTTGCGCATTGGCAATGACTCGCTGCGAGGCCGATATGCTGGATGTCCGAGGCGGGACGGGGGGTGGGTCCTCCTCTTCGTCTTTTTCGTCATCGCCTTCATCAGCATCCGATTCATCGTCAGGTTTTACGACGAAACTTTGCCTGCAATTATCAGTAGCAAGGTGCTAGACATAAAATGAATAAATACAAAGCAGGGCAAAATAATAAGTGTCGATATAACTTCAATCTCGTGATACGATCACAACCATTTGGAACCTTGTCTTTACATAAATCTAAGGCTCTAAACTAGTGGCATCGTGGGACAAGGCGGATAGGAACAATTTAACAATGAAAGGGGGATGTGGATTCAAGGGACAAGTGGATATGGTAACCAATGACCTGTGGATGTGATCAGGTGAAAATTTCAAGACAGGAAAAGGCAATTCCCCCTCGTATACGGTCCAAAGGTCGATTCAGAAACTATGTGGAAGAGTATTTCAACGTATTTCAACGTATTTCATCGCAATACAGGGTTCACGATTTTTACGAAATATGGAAACTGCAGCACGTATTTTATCCAAATTCGTCGCAATTCTACCGGAAAAGGCGGTATACGATCACGTGCCTACAGCAAAATGTGGCCTTTGGATACAAATATGGCGCGTTATCTTGAATTATTTGGCGACATATAAGACAAGGGCCTAAAAGATAGGAATAAATCAAGGGTTAATGCTGCAGCGCAGTTTGATAGTCATTATAGCCATTTTGAGAAAGAAGAAACAATTGCTTACACGGAAAAAATATTGAGAGAAGAGATTTCGGATTCGGAAAGTTTACCAGAACGCAAGTGGTCTGGCCACTTTCAAGCACTCATTCAAGAACTGAGGATAAATGATAGAATATTTTTTATTTCCCGCTTGCCTGTCAAGTTGAAATCAAGATGTGCATTTTTCAGATCGAGAGCTACTTCGTCAAAACAAGATTGGGATACCGTATTTCAACGTATTTGACGTATTTCTGATTTTCATATAATTCATCGACCGTAATTCGTCTTAATTCGTCGTATTTTGTCGGGAGAAACAAAACTTTCGATGAATTACGTTTAGTTACGTTCTATTAGAATTATTTACGTTAGGCGGTTTTCATAAAATTTGGTCGGTTTTCATATAACGGAAATAATCTTAATTGATCGTAGACTATGAATTGCCATGAAATACGTCGAAATACGTTGTATGAAAACCAGCCTTAAGCCCTGATGATCGCAAAAATCGGAACTTGGGGGAGGTAGGAAGTGGTAGCAGGTTGACTAAAGGCATCATAAAATACCTACCCTTTATCAATGGGCCTCGGTTTGAAGTTGCTCGGGCTGGATCGAGGCTCGACTACGACTGTTTCTACAGCAGGTGGACTGCCGAGCGAAGGACTTTCCTTTGAGGGAATCTTTGCCGTCACATCTAGAAATGAATAAACAATCTACAATGTAACGAAAACTAACACAAAAACAGAGTACAATAAACTTGCGGCATCAAACAACAAGGCATGAAAGCAAAAGATTCAGTACTAAAGATTCAGTAACGTCCCAGGATATTACCTGATTAATCTAAAATCAAATGAAACGCGATATTCAAAGAAATCCAATAAAATCCAATGTGGCTAACACAATCAATTATACCAGGAGCCTAAAGACCTTCTAGGTAAATCGCCAATAATGGAAATCAGAACAAATGGGAGTTTATTTCTTGCACTGATTACAGGAACAACTAATTAAAACTCTTCCTATCTGGGTAACAAGTGATATTCTCTTCTTCAAGTATCCAAAAACAACTTTAATTCGAAAACAGAATCACAATATGCCGGCAGTTTCCTCAGTATAATACGGCTGCAATTTGGAAAAACGCACGGGTTGGCAAACAATTACAGCAATGCACGTTGAATAAAATTGGAGGTCTTGAATTTTTTCTTAACCTGTTGCTTATGGAAATCAGCATAAGCTTAATATTTGCAACCTTAAGAAATCTTGCAACCTTAAGAAATCTTGCAACCGGGTTTGTGCCTCGAGAATGAACAGAACGGACAAGAGGTGATGCGCCAGAAAATCAATCACTAAGCCGAATGAAACTATTAAAATGAGTTGTAACTGTAGTTTCGGTGTAAAGGCTTTTTAGCATACAATCATGAAACCATGTAACGAGACTTTGGGAAAAACAATCCACTGTTATTGCGTATTCCCTATAAGCACAGAGCTTCAAGCGTGATTTTCCGTACTACATTGAAACCCCCATGACTCAGAGACCTTTCCTAAGAAAGCGCCCTTGCAGCGACCATGCCCCCAATAATCGCAGCTGCGATTTCCGACCGTTGACAGAATCAGAATTTCCATACACGTGTGTGGAAACAAGTAAACACGAGTACGCAAGTAGACAATAAAATGCCAGCCATCAAATTATTAAGGAGAAGGCTTACCGATTCCAGCTGAAGAAATCCCAGTGTTCTCTGTATCCGGTGAGCACGGAAGAACATCTATAAATAAAAAATTGTAGAACTTAGTTAAAGACTCGAAGGTGCAGAAGACCATCTTCCTCGGGGTGTCAGAATCCACTACAACGCAACAACCATCTTCGAATTTGATGGAGAATATGTGCATTGTAAAATATACAGACACTGTCCTCATTGCATCGCAGACAGGTGAACTTCAAGATGAGCCAACGATATTTGGCATCTAGTCCCAAAAAAAAACAGCGAGCGTTACATGGTTCGAGACGTCAGGCGAACTTGCTTCTCGTAGTCGGCAAAGCATATGGATCTTTATAAAAAGATCAATGTTATTACGACATGTTTCTTCAGTGTTATTAGGCCTTTACGTAGGGTTACGCATTCAAAATTACCCCCATGTCCTCCTGAAATCCTGCTCTAAACTTTGAAAATTGTTGCTTTTGTTTAGTTTTATCATTTACAGGGAAACATGAATGTGCAATCAACGCGCCTTCCCAATTACGTAGAAGCCCGCTGCAGGGCATTCAAAAGCCATCACATGCTATCGTGCAATTTTAAATGATTACCGGAATTTCAGTTCACTCTTCTTATACTTGGGTTTCTTAGTAATCTTGCTAAAAGAATCATAGCTACAATGGGGATTACGAAAGCATGCATTTTGTGCAATGGCCGCCAACTTAGGAGATGCCAGGAAAAGACATACTACTCTCGCTCAATCAGCCATGCAGTCAAGGAATCTTAGAGTCACAGAGGACTTAGATAATCCAGATAATCTACAGAAGCTGAATTTGATCCAAACGAACCTAAAATCAACCAAAACACGGCGATAATAATCCAACAGGAGACTCGTTGCTAAGCAACGTCTTTCAGCACCTATGGAAGTTCCCCTTAAACTCTATTATTAGTAGCATATGAGACAAACAGTCGAAACAGGTATCTCCAGACAACAGAGAGCGGTTGTACCCCAGAATTCTTTTCTGTTGAAGACTTAGCTGTAAATTACGGCTGCATTAGTGGTAGGAGAGTCCAGACAGCCCAAGAGATTTCATCACAACAAAATGCCAGATGTTGTCAAGATTCATGTTCAAAAGAACTGAAATGCACTGACCAATATGCTTTTCTTCCTCTTCCGCATCAGGAGTGCAAGAGTCAATGGTGATCTGGACACCACCAATGTTTACATTGCCATTCTCGTGTGATTCATTATCCTCATTTGAAACACCTCCATCTGCCTGATCAATATGCAATGGGCTTTTCACATAAGGGACGATAGCTAGCTCTTTTACCTTGACTTCATTTGGCTTCTCTGTCAAATCCTCTACGGAGCTACTGCAGACCCCTTCATCTGAAATGGAAGAAAGTAGTTTGTGACTTATTTCTAATCAGAAGAATGCATAGTATTCATTGGCTGTTAATTAAAATTGCCAAGTGACCATTTGAGAGTTAAATCAACCAAGTTTCTTCAAGAACAATGTTTATTAAATTAATTAAATCTTTATGAAGAGCAAGGAAAACTGCTGAATGGTAACTGTGAAGTTAATCTTGCTTGCTTTTACTATTTTGATTATCTATGTTACTGACATCGTCATCATCATCATCATCATCATCGTCATCATCATCAATATTATCAGATAATTTAGAGCAATTATAGCTAAAACAGTAGAAGCCTCCTTAATAATATCATCCAAAAACTCAAATGAAAAGCATAAAAAACAAATTTGATAAAACATAATAATAAACTGAAGCCTGATTTAAAATCTTGAAATAGGCATGAAATAGGCAAATTATCATATGTTAAACTTCAAAATAAATTTTAAAAGTTGTGCAAATATTATCCCTTGAAAAGAAGTCATGTGAGACATTTTGCACATTTTGTAAACATAATATGCAATAAAACAATGAAATTTAAACAAAGCTGAATCTTTTATTACGCAAACAGATAAGAAAAAGACTTTTTTGAAAGACTACAACAACAGAACATAATTTCTGATTTTGTTGAAAAGCTCAGAACTGATTTTGTTGTTATGGATGGAATAGAATAAGCCATGGCAGGCAAGTATGTTAGGTTGGTTCATAGGTTTAGTTCAAGAAGTTGCCAAAATATTTCAAATCTGATTAAAGCTATTAACAAAGCCTAACATTGAAAGGAATCTGAAGATAAGCTTTTTAAGAAAGTCTGGTAGTTGCTTAACCTCCAAAGCCTTGGCCTTTCAGTAAAAGCTAAACTTTATGGATTTGTACAGAATTAGATGATGATTTAGTTCTAAGACAAGATTCATTAAACTATTAAATTGCAGAAGATTTCAAATTGCACTATTACCTATACAATTACAAATCCTTTCTAAGTAAAAAGTCCTTTTACTTACAAGTTTAATTTGAGGTGGAATTATCCATTTAGAATAGTGCAAATTAGAAAAATGGATGTGCATAACAATAAAGAATTAAAACCTTTATATAGGTAAAATGAAGAGGTCTAAATGAATATGAATTTCTTTAAGATTCAGTTCACTTTAATGTCCAGCAATTATTCAAAATTTTGATATGTTGAAGCAGAAGTGAGAAAAGGCAGAAATGGGATCAACAAGACAGTGACTATATGTGGTATTAGTAGCTTTGACAGCCCTGATAGCATCACAAAAGTACCTTAAAAATTTGATAATTTAAAACTTAAATTGAAAAAATGGAAAACTTCAGGGTTGCCAGACTTTTTGAAGAGCAAATAGGACAGAGAAAACATCTCTTTTCAATTCTCTGGAAACAATGAGATAAAACATTTAGCAAAAATATAGATGTTTGATTCAATAATAATGATTCAATAATTTTCAAAATAGAGACAATATCAACATTGTAAGATTCTTGGTCTGTTTTCTACAGAATCATTTCCAAATTACTACAACTTTTACCAATACCCATTGTAAACAAAATTTAGGTTCTCACTGAACAAGCAAAAACAGGATTAAACATTGTCCTCTCCATTTTGAAGATGGGCAAATTAGTAATATCTAAAATCACAGAATTTTATGTTTTGGATCCAAACATTTCCAATCTACATACATTGTGAATGCTTGTGTGTGAGGTCATGAAAATTAGAAATAAATAAGTGATGTCAAAAATGGACATAATGTCAAGAAGCCTTGCAGATGAAGGGTGTTTCAAAGTACCCAACCAGGAAATTGTACAGGATGCAATAAAATGTAACTCTTTCTTGTTGGACAAAGCAAATTTGGGTTTACACTGAGTAATTTGTTAACCTTGCACAATGCAAACATATAAAGAACATATAAAAAATATTCAGCTGAAATATTATTCACTTTCTACAATACCAATACTGATAGGGAGCGTCAATTTATGAGCTACTTTACTTTCAGGCTTGTTCAGCAAATCGCTAAATCTCAACAAAGTACTGCTGTTTGAGGAATTTCAAAAAAGTCAAAAAAGTTGTACGGAAAATTTACCGCCAGTTTGGTTCTATGTGTTTTTATGGATTAGCATTTAAGACACGAAAGTCAATTTGTGTCATAAAGAAGCCATAGAAAAACTAACAGCCCAAAAAGAATACCAACTAGAATAAAAATTACCTTTGTGCTTATTTTGTGACCTTTTACTTTTAGCTTTTCTCCTCCACTTCCAAGGGCGAAAAATGAGTCGAAGACGCCGATTTATCAACGCCAATGTGCTTCTTCCAGCGCCTCTTCCATGGTGCGTTTGTTTATCATTGGAAACCGAACCATTTGACTTGTTGGATTCCTCTGTCGTTATGTGAACTTCATGCTCATTGACTTGTTTATGTCCTGAAATGGGTTTTTCATCAGTTATTTCCGTATCCATGCCTTGGCATGACTTCGAATAACGGAGAAATTTAAACTGACACCACGCCGACCATAGAGCTAGGCCAGTTCCTTCGGTATTGGTCGATGAGGCCTTCTGGAGACGACAAAAAGGAAGTCAATGTCAGCCTGTTCTCTGAGCGATTTAACTTATTCACTACACGCCAACAAACATCTACTTCTCAGCATTTCCATGAAAGTGTTAGCTTAGCCTTTGATTGAAAATATATTTTTTAGTAATAGGATCTAGATTAAATCGCTAGAGTTGGCATTGACATCCGCAATGGGCTAACTCCTAAACGCTGGAGCATTCTTTACTTCTATGTCATAGATCTGAAGGACGCGCTACAGTCGACTAGTCAGAAGAACTCAGAAAACAAATCTTAAAAATGTTAATTTTTCTATGTTCTTTTTCAAATGCTATTTAAGCAGTTGGTTAATTGTGACAGCTTTAGTAAGAAATAAACTGCTCTGTTAGTTTCTGTCGCTGTACTCTGTTTAGATTTACAAACAGCAAAATTAGGTCACCAAATCAAAGTAAAAAAGTGAAAGACTTCTTGCAGCCCTGCCAAGTTCTAATCATTATCATTTTATCGAAATTCCGTACACATAGAAGGCAAGAGTTTGAGATAAGAAAACATTGTAGCAAAATGGAAAGCATTGCTGCATGTATAAAAAAAGATTCAAAAGATGAATCTGACCACCAAGTTATTATCATAGTCCCATAGAAAAATTGATTAACTCTATGAATTCTATCAAATTTACTGGTGAATCTCTTTTAATAGAAATTTTTTGGAGAAAATGCCGTTGTAATATTGAAAGTATTATTGAGTTATAAATATGATTGAAATCCATAAGAAGTATGACATTGTACACATTAGGAACAAGGTTGCTGTTGTCCGCTCCCATTTTTCATTTCTCGACGAGAAAGATTTTTCCATAAATTTCACGCGTACCAAAAAGTCACTTTAAATAGGATTTAAACCGACCTGGAAATCAAATAAATGCACCAATAACCACCAGAGAAACTGGAGGGGAAAATCAGAAGAAGAATTCTGCAACGATTATTGAAAATCTGCTGTGCTGTTGTATAAACGAAAATGAAATCCAATCGATAATTGGAAAATTATTATTTTATCAAGGTTTATATCTACTTGCAACGCAAGTGGGGATCACCGAAGATATTGTTTCAGTATCCTGATGGTTATGAAAGTGAAATATCATTAATTTACTTAGACCACGTTCTTGCGGGGAAATTTTGTTCTATATCTTGAAAATAAAGAAACTTTCCTATCGCTCCTCTAATGGGGAATGTCACTAACAGAAACAATTCTTTGGTGAATTGAAACTGTTTGAATAATTTGTTTGAGATTGAAACTAATAAATGTTTAAAATGACAAATGGGTTATTGTTTTCCGATGCTAATCTAAAGTATAAACTTAAATAATTAAGTGTTTAGAAAATTTTAAGGTAATTTTACGGTAAGTCATCAGAAAGATGGCACAGAGTATTAAAAAGGATTGCAGGCTGGTGAAAATATAATATTACTCAAAATGAAATATTACTCAGCATTACCCGATTACCTTCATTAGAATTGTAAGATGCGAAGTTCAAGTTGATGAAGTCCTGTAATCTTTTGTAATTTTACGAAAATCATCGGTTTGGTGATCATTTGGTAGTTGCATTAAAAGCCAAATAATTGTAAATCCTTTGTGATGAGGGCGGCTGAATGAAGTATAAGCCTGCCAAAGTGATCTTGTTATCTGAGTGCTTGTAATTGTAATCACATTTCTGTTTGAAACTTCAAAGCGATTCACCAGGAATCATCTTTGTCACTTTCTCTCTCTGTACAAAGAAAACATTAAGAAATTTTTGCTAAGAAATTTCAACTCTAGTTTGGCTGCATACACAACGAAATTCTATGAATAGAATGATCTTGATTGATAAAGAATGTTTCTGGGAGAAACATGGAAAGAACTCACGGGTAGGATCGATAAGATTTCCTGCTGCAACACAAACATCAATTGACGCATTTTGTTTGGCCATTCCTGCCACAACACATGCACAAATCAAATGTCATTTATTCCAAATAACGTGGTTTACTGTGATTATAGGGGTTAAGATTGACATTGCTTGGGTAGGTGGTGAGGAGGTGGTGGGGGTGAGGCAGCCATTGCTTCACGTGACTCGAGATTGTGTCTGATATCGAATGAACACGAAGAATTGAACAAATGTCGCGACCCACAGCTCTGGCGTGTATCTACAACCGCCTTGTGAAACAAAAATGACATTTTACTCTGTGCTTTTGCTTCGCTAACGCCTGTTTCTTTGCAAGTAGATCTTTCAAGACAGAATCCTAACCGCAAACTGCTCACAGACGACTGAATGGTCTATTCTGATGTTCCATGATGGTCCAAGGTGCTTTAGGATTGGCTAGCTTGAAGTTCGCCTTCACAGCGGCAGAGTCATTAACAAACACGATGCGTGGGACTGCAACACCTGTTTCTGTGCATTGAAACACCTGCACATCAAAAATATTTTATCTGGAATCATAAAGTCGGATATCATTTATTCCACACCAAGTTAAACCTGTTTTTAAACACCAGTAAATTGTCTTCGTTTTAATTTCCAATTAGACATTTTACACTGGTGAGGATTGTGAAGTTCTCCCGTCAAAAGCGGGTGGGATTTAGTGCAACTTCATGGTCTAAATTACCGGACAGATAATTCCCATCTGTCTTTTGAAATCACTTCAGGTTTAACTATGAATGTCACAGAGCCTCTCATTCAAGGGATATAAAGTTTCTGTTGCATGACTCCCGTTATCGATGAAAGTCATACCACAAAAGGGAGGCCGTGCATCAGAGAGAGGCATCATTAGTGGATTATGGGAAAACCCTGCCTGGCGGTGGGATGAACAGTGCCAATGGGCGGTTAGGGACATGAGCCACCGAGTCCCAAGCACCGGCAAAAGGGCAGCAGTAGCGTCTATTGGCTGGGACTAATTGGTTCGGATTCTCACATGCCTACATCCTCACTGCAATAAAACAAATCCGAACGATATCGATCGAGTAATAGAGAAGGAGCCGTCACTTGCTCCGGTATAGGCCATTAGCTGCTCATGCCACGGAGATGGTGATATACTGGCATTTCATCATCTTCAAGATTATACCTCAAGAAGTTCATTGCAAAACGTCTAGGCGATCATCCTGTATTAAGTCGCCATGGGCAAGAACAACAAAATACAATTCTGAATTCTTAATCAACTTGTGGCTAAATGGGTTACAATACTTTCGAAAAGTGCGCAACTGCAGCGCGCAAACGTAGTTGGGGGCGTGGCGCAAAGCCAATCTGTGGTGGCACAACAAATGTTAATCACGTTGCAAAACAGACAGGGGAAGGAAGCAATAGCCTAGCCATACTGTAGGATATACCGAGCTAGATGATAAATCAAGCATTGTCTACTAAAGATGTCATGCTATAAGGGGAGGGTGGGTGACGTTTTGGGTAGCATGGAAATTAACAAAGGTTGTCACACTTTAGGGTGCATATGTCATTCTATAAAATAGTGACGCTAAATGACAAGAGGGGGCATAAAGGCTGTTGACATCCTCTGCGAATGGTCTATTTGCTACGCTGGTTGATATCAACCGACTAAACAGTTAAATGGAAACAATCGAAACAGGCCTCGTTTAAAAGGTTTAGACAGCCTCGTTCCAGGTAGTCTCCAGCGTCAAGAGGTCCGCATAATAAATTGATACCACTGTAGCGAATCTGACACTTCGCATCAATTTCCAAGGCAACAGCACAATGAGAATGGACCCTGACTAGCCAGCCTAAATCTTTAAATCTGAAACTTGAACTAAGCTTCGTACCCTAACAAAAATCACCATAGAGTATCCAATTCCCTTAATTCTGACTCGAAACTCTATTCGGTAGAATGCATAAAAAGCATTCACAACCCAAATAGCTACGAGGACTATCAAGTATAGCATTTAAATGTTCAGGATTTTACGTCATTTATTTCCACGTTAGGTGTCCTTCCAAGGCGAATCGACGAGGCTCTCCACTGTGAAACCCATCACCCATCCTAATTTATTCATCCAAATTTCATGTTCATTAAAATATTCAATTTGCAAGTCACTTCTCAGTGTTTCTCGGCGTTCCACTGTCATTAATACACAACGTACATGATAAACGGGAAAATATATAAAACAATGAATTTAAACGATTTTAAAATTGCGTTATTTCTTCATCTGGATCAACGATTTCGTCAGTTTATAAATTTACCACCACGCTGGTTGGGGTCGCAGCTAGGTTGTGCTTTGGAACTTGAAGTCATCCAGCAGATACGGGGGCATGTGCGATTCAACCATCTGAAATTGATATTAAAAAACTGCGTCACTGCTTAAGCCACCTTGTCAAAGAGACATGAATTACTGTCGACAAGAAGCTTTAGCAAATAAACTGAAAATGGATTAAAAATACTGAAAGGGAACAGTAAAGTGAGATGAAAATGTATTAAAGACTCTGCTAGTTCATTAGTATAAGGGGAAATTCTGCGTTAATCAAAGTTCACGCTCGTAGACGAAAAACCGGGGGTGGTATCCTGTCAGAATTCAAAACTCGAACTACCATATCAATGCCTTTCCACAAAAACTAAGCCAACAGCGAACCGGGAAAATTCGGCGTTTTGAGATAAAATAACTCACACGAAACAGGTTTTTTTCTAACGGAGCAACTGGTGAAACTGGAAAATGAACGGGAAATTCCCAGGCTTCTTAGAAGGTTACGGCCCACGCAGTGGGGTGCCTCTATTGCATGATTTGTTAATGAAAGGGAGGCAGGTCAGTTCGATGAATATGTACACACTCTCCACAATAGGCGATAAGCTTGTGGAGAGGAGACATCTAGCCGACGTTACGAAACCAAATGATTAATGGTTTACGATTCTAAACAGTAAACTTGTAAGTAAATTTTGTTTCTCAAAACAAATAGGCCCTATCTTTTCTGTGAAATGCTGTATGACCAAAGAGAGTTTTGTTACTTGGCATTTTTCAACTGCTTAGAAAGAAAGATTTACACATTAGAATCAAAGGTTAGACAGACAGTTTTTTACCAAGGACCATTGGGGTAATGAGAGCAATTTATCACTTTTTGATCAATCAACAGGGAACATTTTGGGGCATATCATGCGTGCATTAAATATAAAATACTTATATCTCATCTTTCATTCATCATGAAATCCCTTCATTTTTAAAATCGAAGGAAATCATTCAAATTGCGCATGCTATGGAAGAGTGTGTTGCAATAACCTCGTGCAAAAGCATTCGATTGCACCTTGAATCCGTTGCGGTCACGGTTGTGGTTTGCAAGACGTACATGATTCTTGGATGAAAGGACCTTGAATTGTCATTAAAGAGCATCGAATTTGTTAGGACTAACTTCACATGGTTTGACAAGGTCCGTGTCGAAATTCTTGAAAGAATAACGGCTTTTTCATCATTGTATGATCTGCCTTATTGTCCTTCTGCGGATTTTGTTTATTCTTAAGATTAACAATAAATTTATTTTACCTTTCTCGGGAGCTTCGCATGGTGTGCGAAATCTTCAAGGAATTTCAAAACACAAACTATTTCTGCCGACAATTCTGTTGTCTTTGCGCTGAAAAAATCACACATCATTATATTTCGAAACACAACGCAAACAAAGGCGCCAAAATATAACTAGATGCATGCTGGAAAAAAAACACTGAAATGTTGCAAGTGGTAAATTCAGGAGTAAATTTGAAGGTAGAGCCAAGTTGAATAATCATAAATCAAAAGAGATGCAGAGAATTGAAGCAGAGTTGATGACAGTTGTAAAAGGGTGTATGAGATCGTTGGATGTCGAAGAAAAACGCAGATGGGAAGGTCAACAACCTTGCTGCATTGGCCTCTACGGAGGACCTTGCATATTGACCAATCAGCGCAATGAAGTCTTCTGTGTATTCACTATGGTACTGCTTCAAAATGGTATGCAGGCCAATGGTGAACGGCATGCTGTCTAAAGGGTCTTTGAGGTTCTTTGGCATCATGCTACCTGCAACAGAGAAACATGGTGAATGACAAACACAACAACAACAGCAAACATCAGTTAGATGGCTTTTAAGTGGCTCTTAAGTGGCCAGAATGCGCTTGTCTACAGTGAAAAAGAGGCTCAAAGGTCATGGCCACTGAAAAATATCCCTAGAGTCTATCCATGCTATACAAGGAAGGAAAATGATTCCAAAAAATTGCATGCCCTGTCAACGCAATGTGGGCAGATCATCTTGTTGCTACGATGGAAAATTGTTAATTGGATAAGGCAAATTGGCGAACCTTGACTGATTACGTTTTCTATTGAAGCAAAGACCGGGGGAAGGGGAATCAAATTCCTCTCTGGCCCCGTCAATGAATGATTTGGCCACAAGGTAACATGTCCTTTTAATATGACAAATAGCAGGCTGAAAATAAGAAATTGAACGTAACAACCATAAGCACGAAACGAAAGAGTTGCCACTTACTTAGAGCCTTCACGTAACTCAATTTACCAATTTGCGATATCAGATATACCATGTTGAAGATAGAAAATGAGGGAATTCTTTTGTTTGTCACATAAATCTGCAGAAAAGTAAATTATACCAAAATAAATCACGTTGCCTATTTATGTATGTTGCCTATAAGGTACATATGTTTGTTTAAAAGTAAGAATCAAGGCGATAAGAGAATATATCCTACTTAAAAGGAGACAAGAATAAAAGGAAAAAGTGGTGTCAACATTGAAATCCCAGTCTTTACAGAACAGAGGGAGGATCCGCTACAAAACACAGTGAGAAGTTACATTGAATGTAGGATGTGTTGGTGACAAGCTAATGGAACGTGCAAATCGAAAAGTTCCCCTTTTACGGGAAATTTCAGCTTCTCAACAGGAAGTCTGAATATGTCTCATAAAGGCGATTCTCATCAAGCGGGGCAACTTCGAACTTTCACCCCTCCAGCTTGATGCCCCCGCTCCTTTTCAGATTGACTTTTGAATCAGATAGAGTGCTGCTGTGCCCCAAGATTTAGAAGTTTTCTAGTCCTTGGTCGAAGCACAAATCAAGGTGCCAATACGAACCTTTGCGAAAGGGTTTGAGATGCCGGTGGACTCCAGGTATGACGTAAGCTCAAAAAGAAGTGGATTTTCTTCTTCGGGGTATGGTAAATTCGGATCGTGGTAATGAGCTTCAATGTCTTTCATTAACGCCCTGGAAATGAAAAAAATAAATCAATTACAAACCAATCAAAACATAATTTGCAAACAGTCATTTTTTGGAAAAAATCAAGGTTTTCCAATGCTTTTCTAGCACAATAATGCTTCTAAATTATTTTTGAGAAGAATAAATAGGATAAAATTTGTATGAATAAATTAATATGAATAAAATTTAGATGAAAAAAGAACGAAATAGCCTTAGCTTTTTGAAGATAAAAAATGAAGTGTATATGACATGGTACTCACTGATTGAACGTTTGCAGAGCACTGGCTAGGAGTTTTGAATCGAATCTGCAAGATACATTGAGCTCGAATGCAATCTGCGATCGGATTATCTGCATCTGACCAATCTAAAATCGACAAGTCCGTGCGTTAGAAATCCGTAAGTAAATCGATCAAATCGAATAACATGAAAAAGTCTGCTTGATTAGTACTGAGCTTGTTATTGACGTGCCCATCTATTGTGAGATTCACATAAATCGAGATTTCTATTCAGTCCTTAAGGTCCCGGATGTCGGCATGATTGCCCAGGGCATAGACGTGTCCATAAGGGGCTGTCCTGTAAAACAGGCAATCGCAATGTTTAGGAAATTTGCTTGGGACACACATTGACAGTGTTTTGCATTTATCTCCTGTTTTTGCCGCCTATCACCATCCTCAACTAAACAATATTTTAGGTGAGGAAAAATACTTTACGAATTGAACAAAAAAGGCATTTAATTAATTACGAGTCACTCTTTGGAAACCTAGCATAGTTGCGAGAAAGGCTTTGAGAGGATCAGTTCGGTCAAGTAGCTTTGGCGGCTGCACGAGACGCAGCAACCCGCTCAATAACGCGGGTCGGTTTAAGCCAAAATGACTCTTTTACATATACAAAAGAATTGCTTAAAAATTTCCTGAAAGTCGTTTGAATGTTTCAGCTTCGAAATTTAGCAATGTAGATATCAAAGAAGCGAAGGAATATTTGAACCAACGACAGCTTAAAAAGGACGAAAAAATGAAAAGAAAAGACAAAAAGGATAGGATAAACGTGACAATTTTGTAAACAAGCAACCAAGAATACATTCCTGGTTGTAAAGTACATCCACTACCAATACATAAACAAGTTTAACCAACATACCTTAACGACAAAGTCCGAGTACTGGGGCCACCATTTTGCCATTTTCTGACCAGCTGAACTGTACACTTTTTGTGGATTAGCTGCAATATGAAGGCGGGAAAGAAGTCTTGCGAATAGCTCTAACAGACTGACTAACTTTTGAAATGAAATAATGGAAATGTCAACAAAACATGGAGGATTTGTTTCAATAAAATGACAAATCTGAAAATTGATATCTCCTTCGACGATAAATTCATATGTAAATATAAATACATACACTAGCATAAAACATTAAAGTCTTCCTCTCTTATATGAAGATGTCTTGGCCGAATCCATTTCGGTTAATCTAATGGGAATACTCTCATTGTTATTTCACTCATCTTTGTCCAATAAGATTTTACTCATTGCTAAACCAGTGCCAAATATGGTTATCTGGCTTGCTAACGATTGGTTAAACCACTTACTCACCAATTAGGCCTTTGATCGGTGAAATTTGCTTCACTAAAACTCCAAGTTGAACAGCAACCGACTGGTCTTTCATCATTTGATTTTGAAGAAAAATAGAGAACCTCTAGAAAAGATAAAAACATGAGAGACTATGTGAGTTGATAGAGTTCAGGAAGGCGTGGTTAATGGACACTTTTAAAGAAATCAGGTTTAGAATTCAAGAAAATTCATAAAAAGAAGAAGCTGGAGGGGTACCTGCAATTCGCGAACAATCATGAAAGACACAAGTCGGTCTAGGCCGGCCAGCCCCGCAGTATCGAGGCTTTTCTGGATCAGCGAAAAGATGGTCGAGTTGAGCAACTCTTCTCTTGTCTTCATGTCATACCAAGCATTCATCTGTTCGCAATACAGCGTCGTCCTAGTAAGAGAGGCAGGTGAGACAGAAAAACAGTGTGGCAAGAAGGTGAAACAAAGATGTGAGACAGGTAGGTGAGACAAGGTGGTCGGTCAAAATGAACTCTTTAAAAGGTGGTCGGTTTCCCAACCAGTCGCCCATGGGACTACTTGATTGGTATATGAATTGAGCATAGGACTGAAAAGATATTCCCCTGAGGAACCAGGAAAACCCATCTCATTAATAAAAAGCCTTTTATGTTGGAAGAGACCCATCACCCAAAACAGAACAAAGCCGATACAAATATTTGCTTAAAAGAAGTGCAACAGCAAGAACGAAATATGACATTTAGTAGGCCACTAAAAAGCTGTCAACTTGGAGCACCGACCAAGTGAAGACGAGCATCGTCATCCTTATGGCAAAGATTCAATCATTTGCTTCGCATGTTTCACTATATTACCAAAATTAGAATACAGTCGCATAACGAAGTAAACCGGGGCACAACGCAAAAGAAAACTGTCGTACTTTGGGTCGGTGATTCTCAGCACTTCTCGAGCCAGCCTCCCGACAAAGTTGACGGACGTGTCAACGGGTGCAAATCGCGGAATCGGAATCGTCTTCGACTGATAGATTGATTGCCAGTCCATCACCTGCGTGCAAGAATCATTGCTGCACCAAAACCAATCAAAATTGAGAAACACAATTCAAACAACTTTTCAGTCCAGTTGCAGGCCAGTGTCTACCAAACTTGCTTTCTCCCACGCATTGTACAATTAAAACCATTCACATGATCGATTTAGCAAAATCGTGTTAGGAGGCCTTGGAGGACTAATTTCATCTCTAACTTTGCAGTATGCGTGAAGCGAGCAAAGTGTATAAATTATGCAAAGCGAATGAATAAATTAATAAGCCACCAATGAGAGGAAGCACCTTGACTCTCAGGAAACTGTTGCATTCCTGTTCGATATTGTAGTTGACGATTCGCGAAAGTTCTTCCTGCCAAATCTTCAGGCCTTGCATATCGACGTAGTCTTGAATATACTCGAAGGACCTTTTGAAAGCGTCCATGCGTCCACCCAGCTCCTTGAGGCGTTGCTGCAACTCACCAGGCTGCAGGGAGAGTGAAAATGGGTGAAGTAAAAGACTGCCCTGGATGAGCACCACTTCAAAATGGAAGGAGAGGATGAAACTTGAAGGGGACAGGGGAGCAGGACGAAAAAAAGAGGCGGTATAGATGGGGAGAAAGACGAAAAGGGGTTGGAGGGTGAAGAGGCTTTTGCGAACGACAAGGTCTTATAATATGGGGCAAGAGAACAAAGAAATGGAAAGGACGTGTTTAGAACAAGCTTGGGAAGAGACGAATTCGTCTGATAGAACGACGAGTAATGTTTACACTACACATCCAATGGGATGGTATATTTCATAGCAGACAATTTTCTCAAGAAAGACATCATGTCGGTCTATGAAAATATCTCGATCGCAGATCTAAGAGTAAAGATATCTGCGCCATGATTATGTTGATGATCATATTTGTGTAAATAGTTGACCATGCTGCATACACGACATGTTTGTTTTCCAATGGCGGAATATTGGGTTGACGTGGCAGTGTTAATACGCTACAACTGTTCCACCTTTTCGACTCAGAAGCAACGTGCTAGGCAACAAGATCAAAACACACCCACCTTGCCCCTGGGTGAAAATATGAGGCCCGAGTGCAGCGCAGCGGCAACCTGCTTGACCAGTTCCTTGCGAATGCCGTCTTCCAGCAGTTGTTTTGGGTCAATCTGAAACGACGAACCCCCTGCTTTATTGTGATCATCTTAGACAGGCAAGGGACACATGTCAAAGAGACGGGTGGCACGTGTACAATAAAAAATACTGCTGGGAATAAGGTACTTGCCTTGATAATACCAACGAGTGTTGTCTTCATCATTAGTATCCCTTCAGTAAACAGGGATATGGAATGCGTCAGTTTCGCCACCTGAAACAATAGAGTCCCAGATCTTCAAAATGAAACGATAATGGTCAAGCCAGTCCAACAAAGCAAAAACGCCTACCCAAATTCTTACGCTAATCGAGACGCTGGATTGTTTTGATGACGTAATCAGTCGGCTCGTCCTGCACCACTTCTGCTGCATTAGGCCCAACTTAAATCTTTCAGAGGGGTTCTCAATGGGTATCAATGGATCAAGAAATCATGGATGGATCAAATTAAAAAGCCACTAATGAGCACCCAGGTTGGAGACAAAACTATGGTTGAGGGAGCATCCCCTCCCCAAACCGAATTGCAGCTGAGGTAAACTGACCTGATAGCGTTCGTCGAGCTGGGAATAATCCTTCATCTTATCTTTGTCTAATCTGGTAGGCACCTGGAAAAAGATTTAACGTTACGAAAAGCATAAGGAATCAGGCGCAGTCAGAATTGAAACAGAAACGCAATGAAATGCTGCTTGTCCTGTAATTCAATCTGAACATGAAACCACCTCCAGAATCGAGTTCAATCGAGGCCTCTCACAATGCCTTGTTTAAAAAGGAGGTGTTAGAAAAACAAAAATCTTTTTAACTTCAAATCCTGCTTTACAACAGCCTCATTTATTCTGAAATCAAGTCTGCCAGAAGGACTAATTCGACATCTATAGATCTTCGCAATCTAAAGTTTGGGAACACATCCAAAGACAGCCAGCAACTTTCTATCTTCTTGCTACCATTTCTTCCAATAATTGCATGAACGGAGAAAGCCTCAAAGCAACTGACCTCCTTCATTTTGAGGGTGAGTATATTGATAATGGCGGCTAACTGCGCAAAGATCGATTCTGGAATAATCTGCAACACCTGGTGAAGCAAAAATAAAAATTAGAATATTGCGATAGTAAATTAAATAAAAATAGAATATTGCGAAAGTAAATTAAATAAAAATTAGAATATTACGAAAGTAAATTAAATAAAAATTAGAATATTGCGATAGTAAATTAAATAAAAATAGAATATTGCGAAAGTAAATTAAATAAAAATTAGAATATTACGATAGTAAATTAAATAAAAATTAGAATATTGCGATGGTAAATTAAATAAAAATTAGAATACTACGAAAGTAAATTAAATAAGAATTAGAATATTACGAAAGTAAATTAAATAAAAATTAGAATATTACGATAGTAAATTAAATAAAAATTAGAATATTGCGATAGTAAATTAAATAAAAATAGAATATTGCGATAGTAAATTAAATAAAAATAGAATATTGCGAAAGTAAATTAAATAAAAATTAGAATATTACGATAGTAAATTAAATAAAAATTAGAATATTGCGATGGTAAATAAAATAAAAATTAGAATACTACGAAAGTAAATTAAATAAAAATTAGAATATTACGAAAGTAAATTAAATAAAAATTAGAATATTACGATAGTAAATTAAATAAAAATTAGAATATTACGAAAGTAAATTAAATAAAAATTAGAATATTGCGAAAGTAAATTAAATAAAAATAGCATATTAGCCAGAGCTCCAACTGCATCTCTCGAGAAAGGGAAATATAAACATTCCCCTATTGATTCTGACAGTATATCAAATTAATACTTTACCGGCCCCAATAGAGTAGATCCACAACTGAAGACAGCTGCTGCCTTCGACGCTCACCTTTCTCAAGTAGGATACCAGTTCACCGGAATAATATTGCGACACACTGACGAGGTCCGGGCTGTTTGCCTGGCCAATCCGGACAAGAGGCAGGTCCAGGGCTGAAGCCATCTGAAAATGTAAAAAAGAATGCCAAGAACTAAATCGAAAGTATCCACCAGGGTCTTTGATTCCAACTCCTTTTTATAGCCATTTGAAATACAGGCGTTGTGGCTTCGAAATTACTCCAAGCTTGCAAAATCTTAACATTTCAATTGCAAAAAAGCAGTTTGACATTCATGTTTTAAGTGAGATATTTTTCCGGACTAGATGCATATTGGACATTAACTCCACGTGCCAATATATCAGAAAGGAAAATACAACGTGCTATCGAAAATACTTGAATTGACTAATTCATAAAACAAAACCAGTGTTTACTACTATCCCGATTTACTGAATGCTTTAATCGAGTGTCCATTTCCTAGATTATTCTTTCGTTAGGTCTATTTCCCAAATTCAGTTTGGTAAAATAGCAAGTTCTGTTTTTATCAATGTGAGGAATGCTGAGAAAGGAAATGCACTGTCGAGGCCCAGGCGTAGCAGGCTGCAGCAGCCGAACCAGATGTAGCAAGAAGAGGCTACTTGAACAAGAAAGTGAAGCCTTCTACCCACCTTTAAGAAGGTTGCGCGCAGTTTCTTGACCAGGGTTGGACTCGACTTGATTCCTTGCTGCATCAGTTGTGTATAGCTGTAATGGAGAAATGGCCTTTTGTGTTAGTACAGCATCAAAAGCATCCAGGCACATGAAAATACAAGAAGTATGAGATATTTTATTGGTCCCGATTATTGTTGACAGGGAGCACCCAAGGACAAAAAGTGCAGAATGATCTATAATAAACCTTTTGCAAATTTGAAAACTTCAAACTACCTGAGTAGGGTCTTCCATACTTCTCCTAAAGTTTTTGATTCATCTGGCTCGGTATAAAGATGTGCAATATTGAAGTATTTTATCATTTGAAATTTCATTCTGTAATGAATCATCTAATAGCTTTTGCCATTTAATGGAAGACTAAAAGTTAAATTTGATTATCTTAGAGCCAATGACTGTGACAAATACCAACAGGAACAGAATACTGAAAACAGGCTGCCTCTTTATCATTCAACTAGAAACACACGCTCTATCACGTGATTGCAATCACAACAATCATTCCATAGGTAGGTTGGAAGCACAGCTTCATCTACGGAGGAGCTTGTGACGCTACGAAGCTAACTTGTTGAAAGAATTTCTCAATAGGGACGAAAACAGACAGGTACAGGAAGTAAACAAAGTGGTTGTTGCGGTTTGGATTTCCAAGAACACACTCACCTATCCATAATTTCCCAAGCGTACGACAAGTCGCCAACAATCTGAATGGTTATCATAACCTAAAAACAAGTGCAAGGACACGGAAGATAAGAGATGCATCTAAAAGCGGCTTCAATGTTCAAAAGAGTTCTAAAATGTTCTAAAAAAGGAGGCACTGAACAAGAACTGTAGGGTCTGTTAAAGAATGGTCCTAATGTCGGAGAAATTGGAGACACATCATTTAGATGAACGTGTGAAGATATGAAACATCCAACGGCTTCCTGGAAATGATAAAGAGCTTCTTTGTCTGGAGCACAGGACATCATATCGTATACAATACAAAATACACATCGAATGACAACATCGAATGTCATTATGGTAACTGATTCTTTCTTGGTTTTAAACTTGAATTCTAATTTGTTCTGAAATAACAATTCAAGGTGTCGTCCTTTTTGCAAGACAGTCCAACACTGAAGATAACTTGTTCAACATGAACAAAACAGGCCGATTAATGGTTTGACAGAGGTCGCAAGATGAATTTTTCAGTCAAGTAAGACAATTGAACAGATGCTGTTTACCAGGCAAAGCAGCTGCAGAGGCAACAGAAGTTTACCATCTTAAAAGTTTGACTTACAGGATTAACTGGAATTATCAAATTACATTCACGATTTCACAGTTTCTTCTTTATGTAAAGATATCTAAGTACCTTGCAAAGAGACATTTCCTAAAATACATGAGCATTCTATTGTCCTTACACGCTAAACCTAGAGTATTATATTGTTAATTAGAATCTTGACCATTATCACGCTGACTTTAAGCAAATGCTTTTGACAAATAAAATTCCGATATTGATGTTGCTTTCCGTAATGAATCACCGCAAAGAAAAGAAAACACTCACTTCCTCTTTGATGTTGATTGTGCGAATCATTTGATGAAGAAACTGTCGCGTGTCGAGTAAAAACTGCTTGACCTGCAAATTGCTTTCGAGCTGATGGAACTCCTGAACCTGGTTGCGAAAAAGCCAAAAATGCAAAAATAAGAAGACTCAATAGTTATCCCAAGAACTGATCTAAGTGATCTTTCACTTACTGAATCAATAACAACTCACATATATATTACTTTTAGTTGGACCATATCCATAACGCATTTTGATAGGACTTCAGTGATATCTGAATGAACACATTTAAAGACGTTGACCCAAAACAAATATAACATGAAAATTAAATCAATCAAAGTACAGAGTAGAGGGACGTACTTCCTCAAGAGCTTGTATCAACTGCACAATCTTTCTTCCAGCTGAGGTCGAGTTTTCGTAGCTCAAAGAATCAATCTGCTTTCCCATTTCCTGAAACCAGGCCATGAGGTTGTCTAAGAAATAACGGAGCTAAAATGTGAATCTATTTTAGTTATCAGTACTGTCTGAAACCAGAAAACAAACTTCACAACTATGTCAAAACTACTTAAAGGTCTTTTTGCTTTAACCTTTACCGGCAAAAAGAAGAAAGGGAAGTTGCTTATCGATTTACGAATGAACGAGTGTGATATTAGGGTTAGAATGCGATGTTTTTAGTGAATTAAAAAGTCTACACGAACTGTTATTTTTAGCGATGAAGTGGAATAAAATCATTTTTTGACGGTATTATCAGGAGACGTCAAATAATGAGTACACCTAGATTCCCGTTTCTTAGAAATAAAGAAAACAAACAAGAAACCAATTACACTGGAATACACTGGGAATAAAAAAGTTCTCTTCCCTACTTTGCACGTTTTCAATATGATAGAGCGCGGTGAGTCAGCCGCCCTCAGTAATAATAATACTAGTAAATAATACCAATAATACTTGGCAACCAATAATACTAGGCCATCAAATCACGTGTATTCCACGTGTGCATACCGTTCTTCTCAACCCTGGTGAGGGCTTTTGTCCCCGAGAACACGTCACTGAGCTCCGTCATTCGCTCCTCGCTCTCTTTCTTGCACTTTTCCCACTTGTCTTGTTTCTGGGCAAGCATTTTCTTGAAGGCCTAGAATCAGGAATCAACAAGCCCGGGTCATAGCAAACAGCAATGCACCAACCAATTCAGTTTACTAGTTGGGGAGGGGGGCAGACTTGGAAATAAGAACTCTTGGAGAGGGTTGAGTCAAAGTGTGAACATATGATAAAGCAATAAGGCAAATCTACCGCATAAAATGATTGAGAATTGAGGTTTCTCCTCCCTCCAGCTTATCCTACCATGGGAAGGCAACAATAACAATTGCTTGTAGCTATTGTAAGACAATTCTACAATTGTAGGCCAATTTATCCTGGACATGGAGGAAGAAGAATTATGGCCACCTTAACTCCAAATAGAGTGGCTACGAAAGCTCTTGAGCCAAATTGATTTTGACTGTAGAATGACGGGGATTGAGAAACGCATGCAGGCAACCAAAGGGGAAAGCCTATGAAAGAGTCACCTGCTTAGATAAATTAGTTTGTCGTGAAAAGCATCATTTGAGTCCTAGATGGGGCTTCATATCGAAAAAAGATGTCTGCATTGCAGCGAACGCATGACATAAACAGAGCAAGCAAACCAACCATGCGCATCTAGATACGGTACTCTGAAGCATAAGATACATACCTCCTTCAAGACGAACTCAAACTGTGCTATGTTCAGCATCAGTTCAAACACATAAGCCGGGTTGTAGCCTAACCCAATCACAGCCTCTTTCACCTGGCGCGCTCTTTTTGAACTCTCTCCGACTGAAATGGAAGCTTCTTAATTCAACAACGAGATACGTCATTGCGTTGCTGACTTAGTCCAACCGCAATGCAAAACAGGCTAATTACAAAACAAAACAGTATGACATAATAGATAACGTTGCAGGTAACAGGGAATTATTAATTTCCAAATAATGATAACAATATATATCCTTTTATACTCAACTTTACAAAATTCTCAAATGTTATACATTTCTTCAAATCATATTCCCTTTAGACTCTTGGATATTCATTACTTTACAAACTGATACATGAACTTTTGCCCAAATTAGCGAAAAGACTGAATATTTCCAACGATCCAGTTAGATTCCAGTTCAATTTCTGCTGAAATTTGCCTGAAGCTACTTTCCGATACTTCCAGTGATTCCCAAGGTAATTGCATAATGCTAATAACCTCCACTGACTCAGAAAACAAATCTGAATTAGCCTAATTCATAGTGGTCGCGACTACAGAAAACTTAAATGTGGCAATGTCACGTGAAAACTACCTCTGTCTGTTGTGTGCAGCATCAGCCACCGTAGGGTCACGTTACAATCTCGCAAGCAGTTCATCAGCTTCGGAATTGAGTCGAGTATAAACTGTTCAACAAGTACGCCCTCTTTCAAGTATTTCAGGGCCTGCGAGACGAATGAGAGGTTGCCATTTATTCTTGATTGTGTTCTTGAAATTAGTTAACGAGTTAATGCATATATAAGAAACTATTACATTGAGGACCCATTGAAAGATGGGTCATTTGGCTTGTCCTTTACTTAAGAACCTTTGTTTTTGTTCGAGTCAACAGCAGATCAAAAAGCAGGCTATCAATCTAGTGGCACTCCCTACAGTAGAGACAGAATGAGTGGCTGTTAGAGTGAGTGCACAGAGCTGAACGCACGCGAGACCATGGTACAAAGGGTGTTCTTATTTGTGAGTTTCTCAGGTCAGGGATGAAAAGCAAATACGAAACATCAAATGTGTGTTGATAGACCTATCTATGTGCATTAAAACTGTTAAATAAATGAAGGCACGGCGCGAAGAGGCTACCAAACATGTTTCGATATTAAGACCAACCAGCATATATTCATAGTCACTCTGCTCGTTATCGCCCTATTTTGGGCATCCACCTCTAATTACCAAAGCACGTTAAAAAGTCACGTCAAGGAAAAAACGAAGGTTGGCGCTTTGGTTTTGAATTAACTGCTTTCAAATAGCCGCAACTTATTGACTCTGGTATCTAATATCTGTATTTCATGTTACAATGATTTATCATGCACAATATACGGTGCAAACACTTACTTCTGCGTTGAGAGATCTAACTTTGTGCAAATGTCTTTGTGCCTGTGTAAAATTTAAAAACAAAGAATTGAACTATTTCAGAAATATAAGATGAAGACAAAATGTTTCAGATAAAGCACCACAACAACTGGTTTCGTTGAAAGGACAAGGCGTCTAAACAAGAAATTCTTCACTATAATATTGCACAATAAATATTATCAAATATTTCTTAGGCGCCATGCAAATGTTAAACATTGATCTTGAAATTTGAATGTACTGCTTTCATTTCAAATATTGGTAGCAGAAAAAGATTTCTCTCAAGAGAAAAAAGAAAGTCGGACTTGAATTGTTGTGTTATCCGAAGCCAGTTAGATTACAAAATGGCTGCTGGACCCATAAGATAGGTTTAATGGTCGCACAATTCGGTTAATGATCAGCGTTGCATGTAGGAATTTGACAGAGTAGCAGGGCAATGTTACATAGCACAATACTATGCTAAATGAAACTTTACAAGGATAAGAAAATTATAAGAATGAATTTTTCTTATACCTGAAGGTCTCGTTAATAAGCATATCAGTATATAATTTTTATTCAAACATTTCTAAATATGAACAATATGTATTTCTATGTGATTGTGCAAAGGAAAAAGAAATAGAGAAAATTTTAGCTTTTCAAATAATAGCAGTTCATATTTTTACATTTATGCATTTGGTATCAAAATCAATTTAGAAGTCTTTGGAACAGCAAGTAAAGGAAACAAAACTTGAGAAAAGACCCTGCAAGTTAAACATTTCTATTCTATAATTAAGGTAAAATGCTGCGCATCAAACTCACGTGGGCTTTCACACTTTGGGTGTCAATCGAGTTGTTCAGAGCATTTTTGGCAGCTTTATAAGGTTCCCAGGCATCGATTAGATTGACAATTATGCCCATGTACACACTGATCACCTTTAAATCAGAAAGACCAGCAGGTTTCACTAGTCAGATAGATATATTGCAGTGAAAACTCTTTTAAATGCACATCAAACTCACCCTGGCAAAGTTGTATATTGAAAATAGGAAGGAAAAAAATGGTGAATAAATGGGCCCTTAGTCAGTTTCAGAGCAGATAAGTAAAAAGATGGAACCGCCAAACACAAGGGCACTTTTCAACTAAGTGTATTTTTGTTGCCGCATTGGTTGACAAGAAAAGTAAAATAACAAAACGGAAGACAGTCTGATAAAATTGAGAGAACGAGTGCTGTGTCGAAGAACACACATGGAAAATTAGGTTCGTCTATCCAATGTTATTATCTATCTGTAGACAAGTCAAATTAAATTTGCCCAAGGTTATTAAACTTTTGCGGCTTAAGGAAGAGGGCCGTTTATGGGTTAAAACAAGTCAATGGTTCCATTCATTATGTCGCGTCGTAGTTAATAAATCTGCCATCCTTCTGGTCATTATCTGACGTTTATACTCTGAAGAATGTGGAATAAAAAGCGGTCCCAGTATTCATGTTGCTGCATTACATGCGATCGTAAGGTCCTGTAGTGAGAAGGCCTTATTGCGTTTTGCGAGTTCAATCGAGTAAAGAAGATTGAATGCCTAAAAGAAGAGAGCAAGAGGCGTACCCAATTGTCAGGGAAATGTTTATCGACGATCTCCCGCATCTTCGCCTGCTGGTTGTGCAGTACGTCGGGACAGAAGTGGAGAATGACGTACAGCATCGACGCCTGCGTAGCCAGTGCGGTGCTGCGGTGCTCCGGCAGGGGGTATGCTGCAATCTAGGAAACAGGAATCATTGACGTCATCTTCTTAACAGAGTGACTGCGTGCAATCGCATTTTAGAAGGCCTTCTAGAAAACCAAACCTTGCGATTTTGTCATAATAGCCGATAATACATTTCTCCGAGAGGTTTTTGGAACAACCCCAGAGTTATCAGCCTCATAGAATTTTCTGCGGCTCAACCATAACCCATACACATACAGGCTTTGCAATCCTCTTCAGTAAAAATAGGGCGAATATTAAATTATTCGCTATCTATCATTACTTGAAGCTAGATCTGCCATTACAGTTGGTTTTTTGGTTTGATGATGTTAGTCGTTAATCATCTGACTTTAAACAACAGACAGCGAGCTGTTGCTTGCAAAAACGTTTTCAAAAGATTGGAGAAACAGAAACGTAGAAGGTTTGAAGGACAAGAAGATCAATTCTTGTTTCAAAACTATGACAATTTTACCACAAATAGCAGGTCTCAGCAGTGGGTAAATAAGATTGCGAACATGAAAACAGTCATACCATTTGCATATTTTGAAAACCAGTCAAAGGTTGCTCTGGTTGCGTTCTCACAGAAACTTGTAACACGTCAACAATATCTGTAGCATCTCAATGATTTCATGCTACAGTGCTACAATGCTACAGGTCTAAGACTCTGGGTTTTAGCGTCACAATAGGTGTTAAAAAGAGAATCAAAAGGAAAGAGAATTAAAAGAGCTTAATAATTAGACCAGACCTTTTTTGCAACGCGAACAATTCTCGTGCACTACAGGCCTTGAGCTATCCGACTCAGTTTCTCTAATTACCTGGTTATAGATGTCATCTGACCTCAAACGTCCAACGACCATGTCGATAAATATACTGGAAATAGGGACTCGCCTAGAAGAAAAGTTTAGAAATATAGGCACAAACAGTAGCTGCAATTACACTGAAAATTCAGCAAAGACCGAACATACTTCAATAGCTTCGCTATAACCGTTTCCAGTTGTAATTCCTGAAGATGTGTCTCTTCATAAAGTTCGCTTCTGTTTTTGAAATATTATTCAAATTACACATTTTGCATTGACAAATTTGATATGCCTTAATCCTTGTGAATAAAAATTAACAGAATCACCGAAGGTCCTTGACTCAAATTATCATTAACAGACTACTGAATAGAGCCTAAAGAAGTTATTTGTGGGCGTGGTTTGGTTTTGAGCTGGCTATCTCTAAAGAGCATTGTGTAAAATGGTTTGCTTACATGAAGTATTCTTCTGGGTACTTTGGAGGTCTTTTGGCATTTGGATTTGGTGAAAAGCCGGTGCTTCGCAGCAACTTCAGCACATCATCAACATATGAATCAGTCGTGGATACAGATGAGCTGTGTGGAACGGAAATTTGATCAACAGAACAAATAAAAAGGTATTATGCAGTATATAAAGCTTTCCTAGATGCATAATAATGTAGTTACTAAAAAATGCCTTTTACAATGCATTATTTAGTTTCTACCAATTTCATTGGCCTAGGAATATGAGAGGGGCCCTTTTCTAAAAAATTATGCTAATAGTTAATTTTAAACTTCATGTAATAAATATGATTATTAAAAACAACATAAAAAAACTTTAAATAATTTAAATGAGGCTGTTCACTTTCTCCTTTCTATCAGATGCCACAGTGGAAATTGCCTGGATAACTAAATAACTTAACAAAGATGAAAATTATTACAAAATCTCAAAAAGTGTTCTCAAAAATTATCGTACAGAATACGGCAAAGAATTATTTTTCAGTTGTAAAGAATTGAAATTATTGTCATTTCTTGAATTTAATTGAATGCTTGGCTTCTTCACCTGCTGAGCATCATATTGCAAAGAAAGTTGAAAAGAAAAAGAATTACTAAAAAACTTAAATTCAAGAATGAAAACAAGCGGTATGTATAGTCAATATCAATCAGCAAATATCATACCAATATCTATAATAGGCGACAAGCATGCGCTCCCTCACATCGCCTTCAAACCTCATGTCAGCAATCATAAGCATCACTCCGTACAGAAACAAGACTTCACACTGCAAAAGGAAATAATGTGAACTGCAAGAAATGCATTTGCGTGACAGGCTTACCACACATGGGTGCAAGAAGGTTGATTCTTTGGGGTAAAGCAATGTACCAAAATGCGCAGGGGAATACATAATTTGAAGCATTTGAGTGAAGTCTAATTTCAAAATATACTTACTTCAAAGCAAAATCCAGAGAGCTTCATTCCTTTTATGTTACCAAGAAAAGATTACCTTATACTTGCAAATTAATTTGGGGCCCCAGGGGAGTAACAAATAAATAAAATTCTGCTTGCTTTTTAGATGATGATGATGATGGAAATCCCTTGCTACTAATCATATGTTAAATCTGTCACTTTATAACATCAAACAATAAAAAAGATGGCCCAGTGAGATGAAAGTGAGACCCAAGTTAGACTGATGATTCAAGGTATTTGTGTAAAAGTGCTTCTGGGTTAAAATCCCAGGAGCTTTGAGCCTGAGAGACAAAAAGGCAAAAACAAACCAGAAAACCTTGAATGGGCTAGTTTAAAGCCTTCAAGGCTTGAGAAAGGGTTTGTCTACACAATACAACATGGGTCCAAGTGGCATTCTTGAAACAAATTAGTCATCTGAGATACTACATGTTGGGAGATTAAACAGTTCCATTTAGTGATGAAAAGTGTTGCTGCCATTACTAATAATAAAGGACAACTGTTTAGCACAAACACATTAAAAACATTAAGGCATGAACATTATAATTTGGCAGATGTGGGAAAAATTATATCACTCATAAAAATGCATGGAAACCTAATTTCTAATTTGATTTTACCTTAATCATGGTTACGTTTATTCTCAGCTTAAACCTTCTTAAATATTTATATGGGGTGTCAATCACAAAGAGTCTGTTACAAGATTAATCTTATTCAGTTGGCAGTTGATGACAATGAAAAAAGGATAACAGCAATAACATTGACAACTAGAATTGAAATTTTGATTATTGAAAAACTTAACCTACAGCAAGCTGTTTTCCATCTCCATTGAGCAAAATTGTCTCCAAAGTTTGTTGAATGAACACCCCTTCATTAAGGTCTTCAAGAAACCTAAGTGGTGACAAGAATATTAACAACTGCTAATTCAAATGATTATAATGCACACAAATTTAGTTCAGTGGATTTTATGAAAAATCCCATCTTCAGAAGGCAAAAGCTAACCATAGTTTATATCACTACAGGATAAGTATGGAAAAATGAATTAATCAATTGCTGAATTTTTAACTTTTAAAAAAAGAAATTTCTTCAAAATGAAAAATCAAGAAATCAGGGGAAGAGCACCCTCTATGGAAGAGCATTTAGAGCCTTTAATTGAAGCAAACTGGAGCACTGAGCTTAGTTTTAACAAAATTAAATAAAAACAATGCTGGCTTTGATATCAAGTCAAAATAGATATCATTTTTATATTCATAAGCAAATAAACAAACAAACCACTTCAAAACAGGGTCCATGATATAATCAAATGTAAACATTGACGTACTTAAAAAGAGAAAACTATGACACCAACCTGTTCAAATCTGTTACATATTTGAAAATACTTTCAAATACATGGTAGAAACGAGTTAGCATCTCAAGGTGACTTTCTTTGAAAACTTCATCCAAGTCTTGCAAGTCCTATGCAATAAAAAAATGGTGGTCGAGGGTTCATCAGCAGAAGCAAATACCAGTTTGGCAATCCAGTCTGCTATTGCTGATTGATCATACACAAGTGCACTTGTTTCTATCAGCTGACATTTTCTATGTGACCACACCCAACCACGTCCATCTTAGTTGCCATACCCAAAAAGACCCGGTGTGAATTAGGTTTTGTTAAAAATATCTCTGGTGTGCACATGCCATACTCTGCAGACTGGCTGGCAATCAAGATTCAAGTTCTTTTCATTACACTTTTCATTACACTATCATTACACAATCTGTTTTTTGTAAGGGACATTATATGATTAGGAAATCTATTTTGCAGTCATAGCTATGTGTATTTCCAGAATGACTTGAAAGGTTACCCCTTTTTCGGTATTCTAATATTGATTTGTTACATCACTCATACGAGAAACTCAACAACTAGAAACTAAGGCTGAAATAAACAATACTTGTTGAGCTTCAAGGCATTGAACATGTCTGCTTCATAGTTCAATGGAGTAACATAACACAAAGATATGATATATTTCAACTTGTGCTGGTAAAGCGCGGATGTTTTAGACTTATTACTCATTGGGTAAGAGAATTTACCTTCCATCCTCAGCTATCATACTATGATTTTTAATTTCGTAATCATTTATATCATCACAGTATAAGTTATTTGGATGACCAATGTCTATTTGCTCATCACATTTGAAACTAGGCACAACTAGTAAAAGGTTGCAACATTGCAAGAGCGTACGTACTGGTCGGCTGTTTAGCTTGTGTTCAAACAGGTCAATTGACCGGAAGTAACTGAAGTCCGGCAAGATCTCCCCATACTTTTCCTTGTCTTCCCGGCTCTCTAATTTGAATATTGGAGGCACAAAATCTGTAAGTCTCAGCAACTCAGCTACGATTGCATTCCCTCGGCTGACAAGCTTAAGCAACGTTTGGCCACATTGATTATTCTCTGCCAGAAAGTCGCTTTCGGCAGCCATTGCAATTTCACTTCGAGGAAGCTGCAGCCTCGTATGAAGTGGCAGCCTCATTCGGGTGAGCTCGAATTACTTCTCAATAATCAAGGAGCGATGCTCTTTCAGTTTCAGTTACCAAGAAACCCCCCCCCCCCCCCCCCCCAGTGAAAGTAACATCAAAGCACAGGCAACCCATCCCGAATCAATATTGAAGATGAAGTGAGTCATCAAAATTCAAAGAGGGCAGAGGGAAAATGAAAAAAGAAGATCGGTACATAAAACCTAATAGACAAATTTTGATTATCTACAAAACGAAAACAGACAAAGAAACACGCTCATGCAACTAAATAAGGACATTCTTGCATGATTCACGTTAGACAGAAGTGCATAAATCAAGCTAAAACTAAACGATTTTGCAACACACTGCAAAGAGCTCTACCAACTTGGCAATCGTGATCTAAATCACCAAAACGTAACGAGGAAAATGAGGAATGAACGAAACGATCGAAGGGTCTCATTGAAGTGAGGGATCAAAATTCTATAGCTTAATTCTTCTAGCCCATGAGTAGCAAAAGGAGAAATTCCAAATTGTATGAACAACTTTTGAAATAAAAAGAAAATTTTGTGTTATCCGAAGCCATTTCATTGGGAATGGAAGCAAAAAGAAGATTGGTTTTGTAAAGAAGAATATTTTGACAAATAGCACGTCCAGAATTGAGGAATTGTCACTTTTCTACCATGGGTGTTTAGGACATTTAATTCTTCTAAAGAGACTTACGTAGAACTTCGACAAGATAAGACTGGACTGCTCTATCTCAAGATAAATTCTTCGCTTTTCAATGGTGAAGACTTCTAGAAACTAAAAAACTAAGCCTAATTGTCGTCTTCAATGCTGATATCAGGAACTATCTGTCGATCGTCTCGATACAAGCTAACGCGAGATTTGTCCAGGTACGGATGCAGTCTCTTGATCTGTCTGCGCCTCGAAAGGCCCATTCTCAAAGTGCAAGGCTGAGGAGAGCCACAAAGCTTCAATGTACAGCCAGCTTTCCTTGGTGACTGACTTGCTTCATTTCTCTGCAATGCTAAAATCGTTGAAATACAATCATAATCCTGCTCAATTAATTCGATGTCATGAAAATCTCTTGCCCTGCGGCTACTTAATTCCAGAGAGGAGCACTTTATTGTACTCCTTGTCATTTAAGCGTTCCTTTCACTTAAAATGTACGATGATGTAAACATCTTCATGCAATGTCCAAAAGATGGCGGCATGTCAACACAGACAAGGCATTGACCGGAATCAGATCTTAATCAAATTCTTGTCAATTTTCAACACTATATTTAACTATCATTCATGTAGCCAAGAACAGTACCCTTTTTAAAACACTTTGTTGTTCCCCTGTTCTCCATTAGCTATGGGGCTCTTTTTATGATAATGACACTGCAAGCAATTTAGTCTCATCCATTGACTTTTACTCTTTTTACCAGAAATGAATATATTGCTTCCTTGCGTATTGATGGAGCTACTATATTCATGCGGCTGAAATTTGCCTTAATAATACCTTCAAAGGCAATTGAAAATAAATTCTCTTCAGAAATCTCTGCAAAAATAAAGTTTAGAATACTTTTTTAGAACTTAAAAGATAGTCTTGCTTACGTGTGCTGCTGTTTGTCTGTTCAGGGTTCTGAGTCTTCTGCCTTTCCACCCAAGAAAAGGCACCGGAACAAACGTTATTTAACTGGGTGCCAAGAAATGCTGTCCTGCACTGGTGTAATTCATTCTTAGCAACCGGAGCGTCCTCTTTTTCCTCGACCTATAGCATTTGAATATGAAGTTTCTTTTCTCAATAATGTTACTTACTTAATAAGGGAAGATTAGCCTTTAAAGGATGAAATTCATTTCCGTAGAAAGCTTTGGTGCAATCAATCAATCAACCAATCACTCAATCAATCAATCATTACATTACAGTCAATCAATCAATCAATCATTACAAACAATCAATCAATCAATCAAAAACTTTATTAATGTGTCAAAAATGTTTTGCAAGGAACAAGCTGACAATTTTGAAGCTTTTGTAAAATAAACAAAAAGAAAAACCTGCAGATATTCAAAAGCGGAGCAGCAAAAGCCCAAGAAGATGGTTTTACTAAATGGACGGTTGGAAAATTCATACCAGTAGTTATGCAAGCAAAATCAGAATAAATTTTGCTAATGACCAATCTATAAGTTCCTCTTTTGATTTTATTTTAGAAATATAGATTGGTGAAAAAATGACATGATATAGCAAAACAGTTTTAATAATGATATGCAATACTTAGTTGTCTTGAATATCAACCTTTTCCAAAACAAGTAGTACTTACAATTTGTTCTGAAGGCTTCTTGTCAGTTGGAAAATGCATCTTTTCTTCTTCATAAAACTTATCGTCATTCATAATTCTCTCCATTTCGATATTGCCTAATGTTTGATCCTCATCAACCTTAATTTCAGTTAATATTTTGAACCTGGAATTCATTTTCGCAATCCCATTTGAGTCTTCTATGAGATTACACGTAACTTGATCCGGTGGAAAGATTGATTCATGTTTATTCCGCAAAGACTCGACGTCCTCTTTAGGATCTTTCGTTGAAGGATAACCTGGTACCGAAGTCACATCAAATCCTTCTGAATTTGCAACACACTCTTTTTCTTCTTCCTCTTCTGCTTCTTCTTCTGCATTTCTCTGTTCTTCATCTGGTGTATGTTCTGTTGATGCCATGTTACAATCTTCAAAATCAAGGCATTCATTGTTTTCACCATTTATCTCTTTTGGCAGCATATTTGTGTCATTCGATGTCTCCTTATTCGATTTACTTTGCAGAGAGACACTATCCTTTTCCATCGCTGCTGCACTTTTGCTATCGGTGCACGTAGCGCCTTCGGCTATCACCAAATCTACTTGATCATTGATGCAAAAGCGTTTCTCAACTGCTGCAACATTAGGCATGTCTGCTAACTTCCTTCTATCATACACTTCTCCACAAATTGCACCTGAAATTGTTTCTTCTGCAGAATCAGCTTCAATCGAATTACTTTGTACAGAGCCTTCATCAGAACTGTTGCTCCTATGTTCTGAGTTTTGTTGATAACCGTTGTCAGTAGCGATTCCTTCAGTGTAGCAGCGAAAACTAGAACCTTGATTTTCGTCTGCAGCTTCAGTTTCGTGTATACTGCTCAATTGCTCATCAATAAGCTTGTCTAAATGTGCGTCTATTTCAAGCATCTCTTTTGCCAAACATCCAACTGAACTAGTAGGTGGCAACGTGCTTCCACTATCATTACTGTTTCTAGATATTTCAGGGACTTCTAGCTCCTGGAAACAAAATATCTCATCATTTGGAATTGAAGATTCCGTCTCTGAAATACCAATGGAATTCTCAAAGTTCTCTTTGTCTTGTAGAACTGAAGGCGACTCCTTTTGCTTTGGCCGTGAAGCAAAAAGTATTGGGCTAGCGAAACATTGTCTACCTTTTTACGGCATTCTTCCAAATAGGAAACTTGGTGCACACATTTTTCCTGAGTCTCAGCTTTCTGCTGACATTGCTGGCTTTCCCCAGGCATTCCACAATGACTTTCCTTTATATCTGTTTTGCGTCCCTTGACAACAGTTCCTGGGTACCTTTCCTGCCTTCTCTTACCAAGGCAAGTTCTTTGGCTATTCTTGTGAACAGAGACATCCAAATTGTTGTTGCTTCCTTGCCTAGCGAAGGCTTTTCCTCTCCTGTATTTCAAATATAGCTCCTGTTAGCATTTCAATTCAATTTGTGTAACGTTGCTAAATTTTTCTAACATTACCTGAACGCAAAATGCATCAAAATGAAACATTTTACGCAAAATTCATTGAGTGATTGCTTGAAGTTTTGATGTTAACTACTGAAATTGTCAAGCGAAGATTGTTGAACTGAAGTTTGTGATCTAGCATGAAGTTCCAAGAATTTCCATCAAATGCTTAAAACTTCAGGTAAGCTTTTAAAAGAGTCCTGATGTTTGCAAAAAGTTAGATTGAAAAAATAATGAAAAACGTTTGCGTTCATTTTGTTCAAAGTATTTTTCAAAAAATTAAGAAAATATACCTATATTTGATGTCATCACTTCATGCTCTAAAAATGGAATTTCGTTCCTTTGGTCAACCTTTAGAAATATTTCATCTTGACTTGCATTCTGAGATGCAAAGGGGATAGACTCGTCTTCATCCATATCATATCCTGATTCAGTTGCCTTTTGCAAGGTCTCTACTTGCTGGACAGGCAATGGAGGCGGGGAATCAATGGAATAGGACTCAGCTTGAGGTCAGAAACAACATTCGAGATACGAGATGATGGTGGCTCCAAGCTTTCAACGAGCATGTTGCTATCTGGAACAGTTTGATCCTATAAGAAACAAAATAGGTCCGTCAAGGTGGCAACACAATATCAAAGTATTAGGAGTTAAATTAAAGTTAGTTTAGGCCAAAAGCAATCTTCATTTCAAAGCATTGCAGTTTACTGACCACATATTCTAGTTACGACCTGGCACTTCCTCTACCACTAGTTTTCTCCAAGAATGATATTTTAATTCTTTTAAGTCTCAACTCTGGCAATTTTTACTAAAGAGAGGGGGGGTCCTTGAAATGTACTTCAAAAGTGGCACTTAAGTCAAATGTTGAGAGAAAAGGTACAACTCTAATTCAACTGAAGGATCTCCCCCCTCTCAGCTTTTTGACTGCTGGGTGGCCAATCATTCAATGCAAGAATTGTTTTTGTTCCCACTATGAAGGAACTGCTCGATAAGCTGAAGCTTCTCAGTGTCCTAAAAACTACCTTCAGAAGAGGTACTAACAAATACAAATACAGGAACAGTGACTTATATGACAGTTAGTTTCTTTAGTTCGTCGCCCCAGTGAGTTGGGGAAAAAGAGAAAGGAGAAGCTTCTTCTCGAAGCTTCGTCATCACTGAGTAGACGAGAGAGTCTCACTGGAACGACTCCTTAACGGAGAAGTTTAATTCGTACTTGATTTATAACCACTGCTCTATTATTTTAATAATAAGGCAACCACAAGACTCGTGTAATATTCACCTCAAGTAAAAGAAAATGAATACATTAATGAAGTATATATAACTTACATTTAGAAGTGGTATGATCGTTGGATGTTGTCTACAACAATCATTGGCAATTCTGGAATAAACTTTTTCCTCGAATTGAGTTTCATTTGTCAACTGAGACTTCAAGCTAGCCAAACTGAAGCCACTGTTCTCTCTGAATTTCAAGTGCTTTATTTTTTCGTGCCAAACTTCTTCTATTTCAGATTCTCCGTCATTTTCTATTAGAACAGGAGCCAAACAGGCATTTTCAGATTCCTTTTCAGCCTCATCAGCATTTTTTTCATGACAAGTTGATGTATTTTCAGACAATTTGGGTTTAGCTTCGTCGATTTCTAGATATGGAACAACATTAGATATGTTTGATGAATTCATGCCAATAACTTTATCCGGGTGTTTTGTTTCGATTGAATGAATTGTAATGCCTGGTACTACTTGGCTAGTTTCAAATTCGTTCCACTTTCTTTTGAATAAGTATTCATTGTTCTCTTCCATTTCGAATAACATATCAGGATCAGTATCTGAGAAAAGCCTTTTTTGAGACACAGCATTGATACCCACTAAAGTGGCATTTCTTTGTAAACAATCTGCAGTGCTGTTGTCATCAGGAGTCAATTCAAATTCTTCTTCGTTGTCTGAACATAAAAGTAGTGTATCTTGTGATTGTTCATCATCTCCGCATTGAGAGTATGCTTCCGTTACAAGAGGCGAGGAAAAGTGGACCTGTTTAGGGATTCTTTCACCAGCAGAAATTATGGGATATCCAGCACCTCTGCTTTGGAATGATTCTTCAATTTGCCTGACAACTTCGTCCAAAGTCGACGATAGAAATCTATCTGCTTCCTCTTCGGCGGTCAATTGTTTCCTTTTGGAAGTTTCTTCTAAAGTTTCATCGCTATTTGAATGCACGATATCACTTTCCTTGAAACCTCCTCTGAATATGGACGATGTTTGAGGCTCAGATAACTGGACGACCTTCTGTAGCGCCCCAAAAGTTAGCTTATCACGCACTGATAACATTGCTGAACTTGTGAAAATAAAATCTTTGCAAACAAATGTTGTTTTTAACTTCGAAGGTATGTATTATTCAAAGCGATGAAATGTTCACGTCCAAAGCGTCATCTTGCACTCGTCATCCATTTTCCCGCCAAATTCTCTACCCAGGCCCCTTCGCGCCTTTGTCGAGAAAATTACACCAAAATACGGACAGTTATCCTTTCAAGATTTTAACATGAATTCTTAAGAAAATGTAGATTTATGTAAATGAAAATGATATTGCAAGAATGACTGATCTGCAACTTGCAAGCTATTCATATTTTGATTTATAAAGTGCAAAATATGTTACCGAAATACTAACCGATATTAGAAAATCTTCTTAGAAAAGTCGACGGGGGCAAATTAAGGGGTTGAAAATATTAATTAGAGGGGGGCAAGGCCCCTTACAGACCCAAATGTGATTGATTTAAACAAAATTGTTTGCCGATTCTTTGAAAGAAAAGTTCTGAAATTCCTTTGCAAAAGAGCTGTTGATGACCTGTTGCGACACCATTTTATTCTCATATGAAGAAGAATCAGGAAACAAGCCAAGAAACATTTTTTTCGCTTTGCTCTTTTCTCAGCGTTAACGTAATCTGAAGGGTTGTCAAGGGGTCGATTAACATTTGAAGGATGTAAAACTGGCACGTTTGTTGCCAAGGGGGAAATCTTTCCTTGACATGAATTCAATTTCAACCTTCTTATTTTTTCTATAAAAAGAAGAATTGAATGATTTCTAAATGAACAATCTATGAATTCAATACTGCTGTAAATAAGATTCTTAAACTAGTCCCAAATACATTTTTTTAAAAGGAGCAGTGATACGACAGGGCTACATAATAGCAATGCCCGTAATTTCCTTGTCATTTGATCGTGTCAAGCAAAGGAAGTGTCAATTGGACAGACTGTGTTTGGTCGTAGCATAAAACATTTCAATAATAAGGGACCTTGTCTTCTCTTCAGACCTGGAGCTTGCCAAGTCTGGACACAGTGAGGGCATTCGAAAATGAGGTTCTCCTATCTTATTGAAAGAAGCATGAAACATTCCAATAAGAAGGGAGTGCCTTGGTTTGTGAGTGCAGGATGAGAGACACTTTTTTGGACACAACCTTGCTTCTGAGTCCAGTTCTGACATTGGTTTAAGTTACGGGAAAAGAACCGTGTTTGTTTTAACGTCCTGGCGCAATTTTGATAGGCCTTACAAAGCATTCCCTAAAATAGCTAGATATTAATTGTCTTTAAGGTTGGCATTCTAACTGAAAATGTTTCATAGACTAAAGGTAATTTGAAATAAATTTCCGTTTCATTTTCAGTGATACAAGCACAATGGCTGTGTTGTTGTGACAAAGCTTCTTAGAAAGATAACTTAATTTCTTCGATTGGTTGATGTGTGTGAATCGTTGATAGCATTAGCAAACAATGGAGACCACTAGCAACATTTCTAAGTGCCTTTTTCACAGAGAGACTAGCACCGTACATGCTTCTCAAATCTGTCAACTGAGAGGTAACTCTCATTCGAATAGAAATCAGTATTCAAGGTAACATTTTCATTTCAGCTCTGCTCTCTGAGGTCTTTTGTATTTTGCCATGATACGCCACTCATTAACAACATTCTATTCTCTTTTTTTTTACTAATGCAGGCTTTCAATTGTCTTTAGACACTGAGGTTTTGCAGGAAAATGTCAGATACAATAACATCGATTGTAGCAGCCCTCCAAACATAGTCCATCAGTTACTAAGAAATTCAATCTCCAGTATTAAACTGCAAGGGATTTGAGAGGACCAAAAATGTTCAGGTAAACATGAAAAAAAGTCACTAATTAAATTTTCAATAATTCATTCCACACAATTCTACTTTACAAGAAGCTTAAATACAATCTAATAATGCATGGCTACAAATAACTGTTACTTGTAAAGTAACACTTCGTATGGCATGATAGAAGTAAAAGTTTCTGAGTTCTACTTCTTTACAGACGTTTACAGAGGTTTACAGATGACTGCGTATTCTAAATTATGATCATTGTTAGCTTATACATTAAAAACTAATATATATTAGGTCCTGCCATTCTTTGCTTCTTTGATTTAATTTCTTGACTGCATTTTAGCTGCAGTGCTTGGTCTAAAGCAGATTCTCTCTTCCGCTTCAGTGAAGATTTCTTCTTACTTAAAACAGAAGATCGATCCGAGCCCTTGTTTTGTAGTTGAGCCACATAAGACAGATCTACTTTATGATTTACACCATCTAGAACAATTCTAGGCTCGTTTGAGTGCAACAAATTTTTGCTACATGCCTGTTGTTCTGAAGTGCTAAACCTTTCCTTGTTAGGAATTTTATCGATATTCGACAGTGGCACTTCTTTTCTGTCGGCAAGGGTGACAGTCGAACCTTTTCCCTTGCTACTATTAGTTTTTGCGTTGCATTTGAAGGCATTATTTTGCTTCACGCCTATTGGTTCCAACCTTTTGCTAAAGGCACAGGACTTTATAGCAAAGTGCTGCCTTTCTTTTAAAAAGCGTTCTTCAAATTCAGCTTCGGAAGAAAGTTTACAGTTAATTAAAGCAGTGTCCACTCTTCTAAGCAGTTTGTTGATGAACTCTTTACTCGGCTGCGATCGTGCTTTGTAGAGAGCGTAGAACTGCTTCATTCTAGTGGTGAGATAACAGGTGCTGCTATCCGGCTTCTAAAAGCAACCAAAAATGTAATTTCAGAATGGCTATTTTGGTGTTGAAGGTGTTAAAAACAAATAATGAAAATGATGCAAGTAAAAGAATAAGCTATAATGTGGTGTTGGATGCTCAAGTTCATTAGATTCATTATCGTATTCTTTTCACTGAATTATCCTAACCTGATTTGAGTAGGTGCAACAGATCTATCGTTCTTTGGACTTTGTGCCTCTCGAAAAGTTGATGAGTTGGCAAGAACGAGGTTTCTCTTCAAGAGTAATGGCTATGACGATCAATGTTACTTACGAAAGAGGCTGAAAGTTAATGTTACATACCAGCAGAGTAAGGGCGTAGTAGTATTGGTCAAAGGCCTCGAAATGTTCTTTTATGCCATTGCCGATAAACCAAAGGTCCATCGTAACTTGAGACACTTGCAGCTAAAAAGCGAGGGAAATTCCATAAACAATGCTTGATTGGGAAATCAAAATGATAATTTGTGTTAGTAAACCCGAGGTAAGTATCTAGTATGTAGCAATTTTAACACACTTTTTATGTTAGAACAGCTACAATTTAATAATGACTTTGGTAGAGGCTTACCGATGAAAACAGATTATGCAGCTTGCAAAGAAGTGTCCGTGCTATGCTCTTCACCTGGTGAGAATACAAAAAATGCAAAACTACAAGGCTGCTAATTATCTGCTTCGTTGATGCAGCAATTGAAAAACAGCTTTGTCTATGGCTGCATCTATATGAAGGAAGTTTGGCTATGCATGGCATTCAAAGGTACCTAGAAAGATGTTCTGACAGAGTAAAATGACGCTCGACACTTACTCGGAAGTAAGAGAAACTTCTGTGATTGCTGTTCATGAGCAGAGCAAATGATTCCTTCTTCTCAGCATTTCCGTATTTCTTGATTGTTGAAAACAGCGATTCTGTAGAGCAAATCATTACAATAAACTCGTACGGTTGAAGCAACTTCACCCATTTTAATTGCAATATTAAATATTGTAAGTATGATGCAAATAGAATTAAGAGGAACTTACGTATTTCTTTTGAAACTGCTTTGTATTTATTCAGCAAGCTAGCCCATGATTTGGTCTCTTGTAACCTGGAGAGCTGCCTCTGAAAATTTGAAAAGAAATTTGAAAATTTGAAAGAAATTCTTCATTCACTTTTTCTCAACAGGAAATAATGGAGTGATGATATCGATTCTAACCTCAATTGGCGCATTTTTCTGGCATTTAGAGTTCTTGCCCAGCAGGAGATGGAAAATAGCAGTCAATTTGTCGAAACAAAGATACTTTAACGATTTTGTTGTATCAGATTTTAGACGAATCACTGTAAAAACGATCATTTCCAGCCCTTTCGTGTTTTTTGGATTTCATTATTTTGTGTATCGATAAGTTAACTGCGTTTTTAACTGATTTCACCAAACTCACAATGTCGACACTGAAACATATTTTGATGCCAGGCTGATGCCTGATCTCGTTTTCGTACGCCCGTTCGAGAATGTTGCCTGGCAACATTAAGGTGAGGGCAGCTAATGTAAGTTGTATTTTAGGCCACATATCACAGTATAGGAGATGCGTAACGATTTCAAAAGATTTTGGAAATCTAAGTCTTTGATGAAAACAATTTCTATTGACATATTTTTAGGTATAAAAAATGTGAAAAGAATATCTGAAAATGTTCTAGATCGCAGCAAAATATAATCTTATTTGCAAAATATTCACTTCAAAAAACAAACCCGAATAAAGAGGTTTTCGACAATAGCAGCCTAAAATCTTGTGAGTGCCATGTTGTGGATACAATTAGGCTGGCTTTTCAGTAATAAATGTAGCTAAGTGGCGTTAAGTTTCAAATGGTTTGTTGTAAGGTGAAAATTTCATTTACAATTAAACTATTTTCTTTATCTAAATATTTCTTTACGTTTATTTCTTTAATTAGAAACGGGTTCATTTGATGTTAATGATCGTATAATATAATTCTTTAACAATATTGACAGCGTATATATTTATATATGTGAGACTTTTTCGCTTTATATATGTATGATCTTTCTTGCTTCAAAGTCATTTTTACTTTGCAAATCCAACAACAAATAATCTTCGTAACTGACTCACCGATTCTCCGAGTGTCTGATTTGGCACAGATGGCGTTTCACGTTCTAATTTCGACATTTCGAATCTCAGAACAATTCTCCACGTTTCACAATAAGTCTCTTTCGATTTGATCAACAAAATGCAAACAGATGATCGATAGTTTCTGAGCGATTCAAAATGCGTCTCTTCTATCAGTTGAAGAATTTCCAACAGATTTTTCAACCGTCAACTTTCATATTTCATTTATTTGACGTCACAACATGAAATTTTGTTGCGTTGCCAGGAGACGTAGTCAATCATGCAGTGCTGTTCAATATGGCTGCAAATAATTTCGTCTTACAGGTTGGTTTAGGAGATGGTGGTAATACCGTAAACGTTGATTTGCACTTGCAGAAGAGAGCTGACAATTGGATTCTTCATTGTGCATCAAGTAAGAACATTTTTCAAGCTAAATTTTGGTATGACAGAAAATAAATATAAGGCACAGGCGAGTAATAATTTAACCGACTTATGAATAGAAGAATACTCGTTTTCTTTCGTTGAAAAATGGACACTGTTCACCTATTTGAGTCCATTCCATTGATATACTTTCAGTTTTACATGATGTCTCCAGCAGAATGATTTGTTTGATGTTTTGAAAAGAGTGAAAAAGTTCTGGTCCTTGACATTTGTTAAAAATTTCGTTAACAAGTGCTTTGCGGTACAAAACTTCACATTGGCAACAAAAATAGGAACTAGTTTTTGCATACTTAAAGTACGTTTTCGTCCGACACTCCTCAGAGTATGCAAACGTCGGAAAATAATCAAAAGCTGACAGAATAAATAGCCAGTTGCGGATCGAAAGCACTAGAGGATGATTAAAATGTGTCGTCAAATGATTGGTCTAAAGAACAGTTGAAACTCAAGAGTCGAAGCTAGAGAGCAAATGAAACTGGATGGTGGTTTGTTGCTATAGCTGTTGTTTACAATCGCCAAACTTCCAATTTCAAATTATTTGTGAAATGTAGCCTTTTTGAGGCAAATGACTCCATCTTTTATATACGAAATTGTGAACGTATTTATGCGTATTTCATATAAGTATAGCTTTCGCAGTGCCGGATTCAAGGAGGTGGGGGTCCTTAGGCGTGCACACCCCCTATTTTTGCAGAGCAATGATTATTTTCTGCTGAGATTTGCGCTTAAGGATGTGGACTGAAGGTTTGGCGATAGGCCCCTCCACTGCAGATCCCAAAGCCCCTGTTCTTTTAGGGTATTCGGTAAGCGATATGCACTTTACGAAATTTTAAAAAGAAGTCATCCCTACGCCTTTCTTTCTAATAATGCTGGATCATACCCTGGATCATCCGTATAAAAATTAGGAAAAGAAACCGGTTCGTTTCTTTATAAAATGGAAGGGAAATGCGCAGTGTCCAGAAGCTGTGAAAGATTGGCAGGTAAAAGAATGCGAAAGTATTGTTTTCTCAGACAAATGTCAGAATTGCTGGCAACAAAATGTTAAGAGATTGGGGAAAAATTTGTTCACACGAAAACCCCCAGTTTTTGTCCAGCGATTCAATGCGAAAATGTAACGGAATACAATCCTGCTTTTTTGCTATGGGAGCACAAAATCAACATTTGGAAAATAACAGAGGCATTTGTTCCCTAGCAAGACAATGCATCCCCTCACAAAGCAATATTTACAACAAATTTACACGAGAATCCGAAAGCTCACTGTCTTCCCCTGGTCTGCACAATGCACCAAACTACATAATTCTAATAATGAATGGTTGCAAATGAAAAAATATCCATAAAATTCTGCTATAATACCAATGCTATTGCAATTGTCACCTTCGCAGAACGGTGTTCACAGATCGAGAGTGATCTCAAACCAAGTGGAGCTTTTGCTCTCTAAGATATTCCCTTTTTTGGTGCACAAGATATTATTTCCAGGCGAGAAAGCAGTTTCAAATCTTTAGAGAAAACCTTCAACCTTAGAAATTGCCCCCCCCCCCCCCCCCCCCTGCAGAACTGAACCCAATGCCTCAAATTCAACTGCAGATCGGGGGCAGGATGTTCAGAACAAAGTGGTAGCCCGATGAATCACTGGATCTATGTCAGAAAATAAGAGAAATGGCCTCTCTTGCTAGCCTTGTCTTCTCTTCAGACCTGGGGCTTGCCAAGCTTGAACAGAATGAGGGTATTCCAAAATGCAGATCGTCCTATCTGATTGAAAGAAGCATGAAAAATTCCAATAAGAAGGGAGTGCCTTGGTTTGTGAGTGTAGGATGAGGGACACTTTTTCGGACACAGCCTTGCTTCTGAGTCCAGTTTTGCCATTGGTTTAAGTAACGGAAAAAGAGCCGTGCTTGTTTTAACGTGCTGGCGCAATTTCGATAGGCGTTACAAAGCATTCCCCAAAATAGGTAGAAATTAATCGTCTTTATTCATAGACTAAGGGTAATTTGAAATAAATTTCCGTTGCATGTTCAATGATTCAAGCACAATGGCTGTGTTGTTGTGACAAAATTTCTCAGGAAGATAACTGGATTTCTTCGATTGGATGATGTTTGTGAATTGTTGATAGCATCAGGGGCGAAAATCCGGGGGGTGTGGGGGTTGTGACACCCCCAAATCTAAAAAAAGTGGATTTCGCAGGGTGATCGAATATTTCGCAGTGCGCTAAGAAATATTGCAGCGCATGAACGCCACCTCTGAAGTTCGTTGAAGACTTTTGAAATTGATATATCATATTTGCACCTATTTCCCTTCCTGACATAGCATTCATGCGAAGGGAACAGGTTATGACAGGAAGAGACCAGTTACACTCATTTTGTGCAACTGGCTATAACAAAAGAATGCTGGACGGTCAGAGGGAATTAAGAAACTTCAGTACTCGAAGCAGAAGGTTTAGAAACTATTAAAACGTGATAAAACATAGAACAACGGAATTTGGTAAAATCCAAGAACATGATTGCTTCTGATGGCCTAAAACTCAAAACACAAGGGATCGAAATATACTTCCCATATCTAAATACAGCATCAGAAAGAAAGCGAATCTCTTGACGTTATAAAATAGTTTAGGAACATTTCATAACATAATTCATGACATCACAGTTAAGAAACTCTCGGAAGCATTTCGCAACTAACTGTCATAGCTGATGGATGCAATGATGATTGATGCATATATGTTTATGAGTGCAAGGTTGATATTGACACAAATAACGGAATGTGCTAAATTCAATGTGGCGAAGAGAGTTTTATTTTAATACCATAGATTTTGGCACAAGTTGTTTGATCAATACACAGTGAGGGCTCCTCGACGCTGCGCTTTAAAAATTCAAACCAGATATGGTATTTAAGTATTTCACTTTTTGACTACTTAAAAAAGTGATGCCAGAAAACAGTTAACACCTTAGGTGTACCACAGCAAACTAGTAATGTCTTTCATGTTTCATCCGTAAAAATAAATCACAATTGCTTGCAGTTAAAATACTTAATGTTTCACTTTTTCAACGGGTGTTTCAAAAAGGGCACTATCTAGGATTATTATCAGGAATGGTACAGTGATAGACTTCGATCAGCATTCTAAGTTCTTGTCTGTTCACAAAATAACGTAAATAACGTGAACTTTGCTCAACGTTCTCTCACCCATATTACTCTAAAAAATTGTTCCACATGTAACATACATCCTGCATGAATCACATTCTAAATACACGTGTGTAAAAGTATCCGGAGGCTAATAACGTCACAACGTGTGAGCTAAATTTGAATTTTACATCTAGCTAAAAATGCAAGAACAATTGGCAAGAAAAAGACCGTATCGAAGAAAAATGCTGTGCTAGCTATGCAAGAAGGAAAGTTTCAAATTTGTTTTAATTGCGTAGAAATTTATAATTGGTAAAGACAAATGTATATTGGTAGAGCTTTCACTAGTAAACTATAGACAAACCTTTGCTTTGAGGTCTGCAGGGTACGACTCAGTTTTACAGGGCAGACACCCTTTTCACCCCCCCCCCAAACTTATTGGTCTAGCTACGCCCCTGGATAGCAGCATTAGCAGACAATGGAGACCACTAATACATTTCTAAGTGCCTTTTCGACAGAGAGACTAGCACCGTACATGCTTCTCAAATCTGTCAACTGAGAGGTAACTGTCATTCTAATAGATAACAGTATTCAAGGTAACATTTTCATTTCAACCCTGCTCTCTGAGGTCTTTTGTATTTTGCCATGATACGCCACTCATTAACAACATTCTAATTGAGTCTGTTTCTTTAACCTTACTAACTGCAGGCTTTCAGTTGTCTTTAGACACTAAAGTTTTGCAGGAAAATGTCAGATACAACAACATCGATTGTAGCGGCCCTCCAAACATGGTCCATCAGTTACTAAGAAATTCAATCTCCAATATTAAACTGCAAGGGATTTGAGAGGACCAAAAGTGATCAGGTAAACATGAAAAAGTCACTAATTAAATTTTCAATAACTCATTCCACACAATTCTACTTTACAAGAAGCTTAAATACAATCTAATAATGCATGGCTACAAATTACGATTACTTGTAGAGTAACACTTTCTATGGCATTATAGAAGTAAAGGTTTCTGAGTTCTACTTCTTTACAGACGTTTACAGAGGTTTACAGATGACTGCGTATTCTAAATTATGATCATTGTTAGCTTATACATTAAAAACTAATATCTATTAGGCTCTGCCATTCTTTGCTTCTTCGATTCAATTTCTTGACTACATTTTAGCTGCAGTGCTTGGTCTAAAGCAGATTCTCTCTTCCGCTTCAGTGAAGATTTCTTCTTACTTAAAACAGAAGATCGATCCGAGCCCTTGTTTTGTAGTTGAGCAACAGGAGACAGATCTACTTTACGATTTACACCATCTAGAACAATTCTAGGCTCGGCTGAGTGCAACACAGTTTTTCTAGATGCCTGTTGTTCTGAAGTGCTAAATCTTTCCTTGTTAGGAATTTTATCGATATTCGACAGTGGCACTTCTTTTCTGTCGGCAAGGGTGACAGTCGAAACTTTCCCCTTGATACTATTAGTTTTTGCGTTGCATTTGAAGGCATTATTTTGCTTCACGCCTATTGGTTCAGACCTTTTGCTAAAGGCACAGGACTTTATAGCAAAGTGCTGCCTTTCTTTTAAAAAGCGTACTTCAAATTCAGCTACGGAAGAAAGTTTACAGTTAATTAAAGCAGTGTCCACTCTCCTAAGCAGTTTGTTGATGAACTCTTTACTCGGCTGCGATCGTGCTTTGTAGAGAGCGTAGAACTGCTTCATTCTAGTGGTGAGATAACAGGTGCTGCTATCCGGCTTCTAAAAGCAACCAAAAATGTAATTTCAGAATGGCTATTTTGGTGTTGAAGGTGTTAAAAACAAATAATGAAAATGATGCAAGTAAAAGAATAAGCTATAATGTGGTGTTGGATGCTCAAGTTCATTAGATTCATTATCGTATTCTGTTCACTGAATTATCCTAACCTGATTTGAGTAGGTGCAACAGATCTATCGTTCTTTGGATTTTGTGCCTCTCGTCAAGTTGATGAGTTGGCAAGAACGAGGTTTCTCTTCAAGAGTAATGGTTATGACGATCAATGTTACTCACGAAAGAGGCTGAAAATTAATGTTACATACCAGCAGAGTAAGGGCGTAGTAATATTGGTCAAAGGCCTCGAAATGTTCTTTTATGCCATTGCCGATAAACCAAAGGTCCATCGTAACTTGAGACACTTGCAGCTAAAAAGCGAGGGAAATTCCATAAACGATGCTTGATTGGGAAATCAAAATGATAATTTGTGTATCTAGTATGTAGCAATTTTAACACACTTTTTATGTTAGAACAGCTACAATTTAATAATGACTTTGGTAGAGGCTTACCGATGAAAACAGATTATGCAGCTTGCAAAGAAGTGTCCGTGCTATGCTCTTCACCTGGTGAGAATACAAAAAATGCAAAACTACAAGGCTGCTAATTATCTGCTTCGTTGATGCAGCAATTGGAGTACAGTTTTGCCTATGGCTGCATCTATATGAAGGAAGTTTGGCTATGCATGGCATTCAAAGGTAACTAGAAAGATGTTCTGACAGAGTAAAATGACGCCAGACACTTACTCGGAAGTAAGAGAAACTTCTGTGAGTGCTGTTCATGAGCAGAGCAAATGATTCCTTCTTCTCAGCATTTCCGTATTTCTTGATTGTTGTAAACAGCGATTCTGTAGAGCAAATCATTACAATAAACTCGTACGGTTGAAGCAACTTCACCCATTTTAATTGCAATATTAAATATTGTAAGTATGATGCAAATAGAATTAAGATGAACTTACGTATTTCTTTTGAAACTGCTTTGTATTTATTCAGCAAGCTAGCCCATGATTTGGTCTCTTGTAACCTGGAGAGCTGCCTCTGAAAATTTGAAAAGAAATTTGAAAATTTGAAAGAAATTATTCATTCACTTTTTCTCAACAGGAAATAACGAGATGGAGTGATGATATCAAGTCTAACTCCAATTGGCGTATTTTTCTGGCATTTAGAGTTCTTGCCCAGCAGGAGATGGAAAATAGCAGTCAATTTGTCAAAACAAAGATACTTTAACGATTTTGTTGTATCAGATTTTAGACGAATCACTGTAAAAACGATCATTTCCAGCCCTTTCGTGTTTTTTTGGATTTCATTATTTTGTGTATCGATAAGTTAACTGCGTTTTTAACTGATTTCACCAAACTCACAATGTCGACACTGAAACATATTTTGATGCCAGGCTGATGCCTGATCTCGTTTTCGTACGCCCGTTCGAGAATGTTGCCTGGCAACATTAAGGTGAGGGCAGCTAATGTAAGTTGTATTTTAGGCCACATATCACAGTATAGGAGATGCGTAACGATTTCAAAAGATTTTGGAAATCTAAGTCTTTGATGAAAACAATTTCTATTGACATATTTTTAGTTATAAAAAATGTGAAAAGAATATCTGAAAATGTTCTAGATCGCAGCAAAATATAATCTTATTTGCAAAATATTCACTTCAAAAAACAAACACGAATAAAGAGGTTTTCGACAATAGCAGCCTAAAATCTTGTGAGTGCCATGTTGTGGATACAATTAGGCTGGCTTTTCAGTAATAAATGTAGCTAAGTGGCGTTAAGTTTCAAATGGTTTGTTGTAAGGTGAAAATTTCATTTACAATTAAACTATTTTCTTTATCTAAATATTTCTTTACGTTTATTTCTTTAATTAGAAACGGGTTCATTTGATGTTAATGATCGTATAATATAATTCTTTAACAATATTGACAGCGTATATATTTATATATGTGAGACTTTTTCGCTTTATATATGTATGATCTTTTTTGCTTCAAAGTCATTTTTACTTTGCAAATCCAACAACAAATAATCTTCGTAACTGACTCACCGATTCTCCGAGTCTCTGATTTGGCACAGATGGCGTTTCACGTTCCAATTTCGACATTTCGAATCTCAGAACAATTCTCCACGTTTCACAATAAGTCTCTTTCGATTTGATCAAGAATATGCAAACAGATGATCGATAGTTTCTGAGCGATTCAGAATGCGTCTCTTCAACAGTTGAAGAATTTCCAACAGATTTTTCAACCGTCAACTTTCATATTTAATTTATTTGACGTCACAACATGAAATTTTGTTGCGTTGCCAGGAGACGTAGTCAATCATTCAGTGCTGTTCAATATGGCTGCAAATAATTTCGACTTACAAGTTGGTTGAGGAGATAGTAATACCATAAACGTTGATTTGCACTTGCAGAAGAGAGCTGGCTATTGGATTCTTCATTGTGCATCAAGTAAGAACATTTTTCAAGCTAAATTTTGGTATGACAGAAAATAAATATAAGGCACAGGCGAGTAATAATTTAACCGACTTATGAATAGAAGAATACTCGTTTTCTTTCGTTGAAAAATGGACACTGTTCACCTATTTGAGTCCATTCCATTGATATACTTTCAGTTTTACATGATGTTTCACATGTGCCAGCTGTGTGTTAGCTCCAGCAGAATGATTTGTTTGAAGTTTTGAAAAGAGTGAAAAAGTTCTGGTCCTTGACATTTGTTAAAAATTTCGTTAACAAGTGCTTTGCGGTACATAACTTCACATTGGCAACAAAAATAGGAACTAGTTTTTGCATACTTAAAGTACGTTTTCGTCCGACACTCCTTAGAGTATGCAAACGTCGGAAAATAATCAAAAGCTGACAGAATAAATAGCCAGTTGCGGATCGAATGCACTAGAGGATGATTAAAATGTGTCGTTAAATGATTAGTCTAAAGAAAAGTTGAAACTCAAGGATCGAAGCTAGAGAGCAAATGAAACTGGATGGTGGTTTGTTAGAGTATGCAAACGTCGGAAAATAATCAAAAGCTGGCAGAATAAATAGCCAGTTGCGGATCGAATGCACTAGAGGATGATTAAAATGTGTCGTTAAATGATTAGTCTAAAGAAAAGTTGAAACTCAAGGATCGAAGCTAGAGAGCAAATGAAACTGGATGGTGGTTTGTTGCAATAGCTGTTGTTTACAATCATCAAACTTCCAATTTCAAATTATTTGTGAACTGTAGCCTTTTTGAAGCAAATTACTCCATCTTTTATATAAGAAATTGTGAAAGTATATAAGCATATTTCATATAAGTATAGCATTCGCAGTGTCGGATTCAAGGGGGTGGGGGTCGTAAGGGGTGTACACCACCCTATTTTTGAAGAGCAATGATTATTTACTATTGATTTTTGGGCTTAAGGATATGGATCGAAGGTGTTGGCGATAGGCCCCTCCCCTGCTACAACGCAATGGAGCACAAACATAAACTCTTTTTTTCTGTACTGCACAATCTACCCTGGACTTCAATACGATAAAATCTTTCGACCTTTAAAAACTGCCTTTGCTCTTTACAAACGTATTTGTGATTATGCGTATCGCTGGCAGATGCTCTGGGGCTGTGGCTTGGCTTACTACCTCTTGTTATAAACCTAAAATGGAGTGGCACGTGAGCCAACTTGGTTGACTCTCATTGTCCGCTAATGCCTTGGACATTCAGACGCTAGTATTCATTGAGCCTTTCTTACGCTGAAAAAGTCTCTTTGAGACAAATTTTAGGGTTCTAAGCAAATATAGGGCCTAATGAATGGCAAAATCTTAGGAATTTCCGGGAGCTTGCCTCCCTAAACCCCCCACCCTGTCAGAGCCCTAAGCCCCTGTTCTTTTAGGGTATTCGGTAAGCAATATGCACTTTACGAAATTCTAAAAAGAAGTCATCCCTACGCCTCCCTTTCTGAAAATGCTGGATCCGGCCCTGATTCGTATAAAAATTAGAAAAAGAAAACGGTTCTTTCTTTTAGAAAATGGAAGACAAACCCAGAATGTGCAGAAGCTGCGAAAGATTGGCAGGTAAAAGAATGGGAAAGTATTGTTTTCTCAGATAAGTGTCGGATTTGCTGAACAGATGGCAACAAAATTGTGAGAGTTTAGCGGCAAATTCGTTTGGACTAAAACTCCCAGCGAGTTAATGCCGAAAGGAAATTGAATATAAAAATCTCTGTAGCTTGAGGTCCTCGGGCCTTGTACCGTCATAAGGCTTCTGCTGACGATTAAGATAGCAAGAGTAACAGCGAAGATCATATGCCCTCTCAAAAGGTGGCAAATGTTTGATTCCATTACAGTTTGGCAGCCTTCCTATGAACCCAGAAGGCTTTCATTTTGATAGACACTACTATGCTGCCTCGTTCCATTTAGCTGTAGCAGTAAACTGAATACCTGTAATTGGTCTATACAGTCGTTGTTGTTGGAACATAGGGCCCTACCCAGAAATAGCAATGTTTTATTTTCCTCTACGTTTCTGAATTTTATTTGTCTTTTCTTGCAATTGTCACCTTCGCAGAACGGTGTTCACAGATCGAGAGTGATCTCAATCCAAGTGGGAGCTTTTGTATTCTACGATATTTCTTTTATTGGTGCACAATAGATTATTTTCAGGCGAGAAGCAGTTTCAAATCTTTAGAGGAAACCTTCAACTTTAGAAATTGCCCCCCTGCAGAACTGAACCCAATGCCTCGAATTCAACTGCAGATCAGGGGCAGGATGTTCAGAACAAAGTGGTAGCGCGATGAATCACTGGATCTATGTCAGAAAATAAGAGAAATGGCCTCTTTTGCTAGCCTTGTCTTCTCTTCAGACCTGGAGCTTACCAAGCTTGGACAGAGTGAGGGTGTTCAAAAATGAGGTTGTCCTATCTCATTGAAAGAAGCATGAAACATTCCAATAAGAAGGGAGTGCCTTGGGTTGTGAGTGCAGGATGAGAGACACTTTTTTGGACACAGCCTTGCTTCTGAGTCCAGTTTTGCCATTGGTTCAAGTTACGGAAAAAGAGCCGTGTTTGTTTTAACGTCCTGGCGCAATTTTCATAGGACTTACAAAGCATTCCCTAAAATAGGTAGAAATTAATCGTCTTTAAGGTTGGCATTCTAACTGAAAATGTTTCATAGACTAAGGGTAATTTGAAATAAATTTCCGTTTCATGTTCAATGATTCAAGCACAATGGCTGTGTTGTTGTGACAAAAGTTCTCAGGAAGATAACTGGATTTCTTCAATTGGATGATGTTTGTGAATTGTTGATAGCATCAGGGGCGAAAATCCGGGGGGGGGGTATGGGGGTTGTGACACCCCCAAATCTAAAAAAAAGTGGATTTCGCAGGGTGATCGAATATTTCGCAGCGCGCAAAGAAATATTGCAGCGCATGAACGCCACCTCTGAAGTTCGTTGAAGACTTTTGAAATTGATATATCATATTTGCACCTATTTCCCTTCCTGACATAGCATTCATGCGAAGGGAACAGGTTATTGCAGGAAGAGACCAGTTACACTCATTTTGTGCAACTGGCTATAACAAAAGAATGCTGGACGGTCAGAGGGAATTAAGAAACTTCAGTACTCGAAGCAGAAGGTTTAGAAACTATTAAAACGTGATAAAACATAGAACAACGGAATTTGGTAAAATCCAAGAACATGATTGCCCTGATGGCCTAAAACTCAAATCACAAGGGATCGAAATATACTTCCCATATCTAAATACAGCATCAGAAAGAAAGCGAATCTCTTGACGTTATAAAATAGTTTAGGAACATTTCATAACATAATTCATGACATCACAGTTAAGAAACTCTCGGAAGCATTTCGCAACTAACTGTCATAGCTGATGGATGCAATGATGATTGATGCATTTATGTTTATGAGTGTAAGGTTGATATTGGCACAAATAACGGAATGCGCTAAATTCAATGTGGCGAAGCGAGTTTTATTTTAAAACCATAGATTTTGGCACAAGTTGTTTGATCAATACACAGTGAGGGCTCCTCGACGCTGCACTTTAAAAATTCAAACCAAATATGGAATGTAAGTATTTTACTTTTTGACTTGTTAAAAAAGAGATGCCAGAAAACAGTTAGCACCTTAGGTGTACATCAGCAAACTAGTAATGTCTTTCATGTTTCATCCGTAAAAATAAATCACAATTGCTTGCAGTTAAAATACTTAATGTTTCACTTTTTGAACGGGTGTTTCAAAAGGGGCACTATCTAGGATTATTATCAGGAATGGTACAGTGATAGACTTCGATCAGCATTCTAAGTTCTTGTCTGTTCACAAAATAACGTAAATAACGTGAACTTTGCTCAACGTTCTCTCACCCATATTACTCTAAAAAATTGTTCCACATGTAACATACATCCTGCATGAATCACATTCTAAATACACGTGTGTAAAAGTATCCGGAGGCTAATAACGTCACAACGTGTGCGCTAAATTTGAATTTTACATCTAGCTAAAAATGCAAGAACAATTGGCAAGAAAAAGACCGTATTGAAGAAAAATGCTGTGCTAGCTATGCAAGAAGGAAAGTTTCAAATTTGTTTTAATTGCGTAGAAATTTATAATTGGTAAAGACAAATGTATATTGGTAGAGCTTTCACTAGTGAACTATAGACAAACCTTTGCTTTGAGGTCTGCAGGGTACGACTCAGTTTTACAGGGCAGACACCCTTTTCACCCCCCCCCAAACTTATTGGTCTAGCTACGCCCCTGGATAGCAGCATTAGCAGACAATGGAGACCACTAATACATTTCTAAGTGCCTTTTCGACAGAGAGACTAGCACCGTACATGCTTCTCAAATCTGTTAACTGAGAGGTAACTGTCATTCTAATAGATAACAGTATTCAAGGTAACATTTTCATTTCAACCCTGCTCTCTGAGGTCTTTTGTATTTTGCCATGATACGCCACTCATTAACAACATTCTAATTGAGTCTGTTTCTTTAACCTTACTAACTGCAGGCTTTCAGTTGTCTTTAGACGCTGAAGTTTTGCAGGAAAATGTCAGATACAACAACATCGATTGTAGCGGCCCTCCAAACATGGTCCATCAGTTACTAAGAAATTCAATCTCCAATATTAAACTGCAAGGGATTTGAGAGGACCAAAAGTGATCAGGTAAACATGAAAAAGTCACTAATTAAATTTTCAATAACTCATTCCACACAATTCTACTTTACAAGAAGCTTAAATACAATCTAATAATGCATGGCTACAAATTACGATTACTTGTAGAGTAACACTTTCTATGGCATTATAGAAGTAAAGGTTTCCGAGTTCTAGTTCTTTACAGACGTTTACAGAGGTTTACAGATGACTGCGTATTCTAAATTATGATCATTGTTAGCTTATACATTAAAAACTAATATCTATTAGGCTCTGCCATTCTTTGCTTCTTCGATTCAATTTCTTGACTGCATTTTAGCTGCAGTGCTTGGTCTAAAGCAGATTCTCTCTTCCGCTTCAGTGAAGATTTCTTCTTACTTAAAACAGAAGATCGATCCGAGCCCTTGTTTTGTAGTTGAGCCACATAAGGCAGATCTACTTTACGATTTACACCATCTAGAACAATTCTAGGCTCGGCTGAGTGCAACACAGTTTTGCTAGATGCCTGTTGTTCTGAAGTGCTAAATCTTTCCTTGTTAGGAATTTTATCGATATTCGACAGTGGCACTTCTTTTCTGTCGGCAAGGGTGACAGTCGAAACTTTCCCCTTGATACTATTAGTTTTTGCGTTGCATTTGAAGGCATTATTTTGCTTCACGCCTATTGTTTCAGACCTTTTGCTAAAGGCACAGGACTTTATAGCAAAGTGCTGCCTTTCTTTTAAAAAGCGTACTTCAAATTCAGCAACGGAAGAAAGTTTACAGTTAATTAAAGCAGTGTCCACTCTCCTAAGCAGTTTGTTGATGAACTCTTTACTCGGCTGCGATCGTGCTTTGTACAGAGCGTAGAACTGCTTCATTCTAGTGGTGAGATAACAGGTGCTGCTATCCGGCTTCTAAAAGCAACCAAAAATGTAATTTCAGAATGGCTATTTTGGTGTTGAAGGTGTTAAAAACAAATAATGAAAATGGTGCAAGTAAAAGAATAAGATATTTTGTGGTTTTGTATGCTCAAGTTCATTAGATTCATTATCGTATTCTGTTCACTTAATTATCTCAAACTGATTTGAGTATGTGCAACAGATCTATCGTTCTTTGGACTTTGTGCCTCTCGTCAAGTTGATGAGTTGGCAAGAACGAGGTTTCTCTTCAAGAGTAATGGCTATGACGATCAATGTTACTTACGAAAGAGGCTGAGAATTAATGTTACATACCAGCAGAGTAAGGGCGTAGTAGTATTGGTCAAAGGCCTCGAAATGTTCTTTTATGCCATTGCCGATAAACCAAAGGTCCATCGTAACTTGAGACACTTGCAGCTAAAAAGCGAGGGAAATTCCATAAACGATGCTTTATTGGGAAATCAAAATGATAATTTGTGTTAGTAAACCCGAGGTAAGTATCTAGTATGTAGCAATTTTAACACACTTTTTATGCTAGGACAGTTAGAATTTAATAATGACTTTGGTAGAGGCTTACCGATGAAAACAGATTATGCAGCTTGCAAAGAAGTGTCCGTGCTATGCTCTTCACCTGGTGAGAATACAAAAAATGCAAAACTACAAGGCTGCTAATTATCTGCTTCGTTGATGCAGCAATTGGAGTACAGTTTTGCCTATGGCTGCATCTATATGAAGGAAGTTTGGCTATGCATGGCATTCAAAGGTGTTCTGACAGAGTAAAATGACGCCCGACACTTACTCGGAAGTAAGAGAAACTTCTGTGAGTGCTGTTCATGAGCAGAGCAAGTGATTCCTTCTTCTCAGCATTTCCGTATTTCTTGATTGTTGAAAACAGCAATTCTGTAGAGCAAATCATTACAATAAACTCGTACGGTTGAAGCAACTTCACCCATTTTAATTGCAATATTAAATATTGTAAGTATGATGCAAATAGAATTAAGATGAACTTACGTATTTCTTTTGAAACTGCTTTGTATTTATTCAGCAAGCTAGCCCATGATTTGGTCTCTTGTAACCTGGAGAGCTGCCTCTGAAAATTTGAAAAGAAATTTGAAAATTTGAAAGAAATTATTCATTCACTTTTTCTCAACAGGAAATAACGGGATGGAGTGATAATATCAAGTCTAACTCCAATTGGCGTATTTTTCTGGCATTTAGAGTTCTCGCCCAGCAGGAGATGAAAAATAGCAGTCAATTTCTGGAAACAAAGATACTTTAACGATTTTGTTGTATCAGATTTTAGACGAATCACTGTAAAAACGATCATTTCCAGCCCTTTCGTGTTTTTTGGATTTCATTATTTTGTGTATCGATAAGTTAACTGCGTTTTTAACTGATTTCACCAAACTCACAATGTCGACACTGAAACATATTTTGATGCCAGGCTGATGCCTGATCTCGTTTTCGTACGCCCGTTCGAGAATGTTGCCTGGCAACATTAAGGTGAGGGCAGCTAATGTAAGTTGTATTTTAGGCCACATATCACAGTATAGGAGATGCGTAACGATTTCAAAAGATTTTGGAAATCTAAGTCTTTGATGAAGACAATTTCTATTAATATATTTTTCAATACAAAGAATGTAAAAATAATATCTGAAAATGTTCTAGATCGCAGCAAAATATGATCTAATTTGCAAAATATTCGCTTCTAAAAACAAACCCGAATGAAGAAGTTTTCGACAATAGCAACCTAAGATGTGGATAGAGTTTGGCTGGTTTTTCAGTATTAATTGTAGCTAAGTGGCATTTATTTCAAATGGTTTGTTGTAAGATGAAAATTTCATTTACAATGAAAACTATTTTCTTCATTTAAGTATTTCTTTTATGTTTATTTTTTATGTAAAAAGAGATTAATTTGATACTAATGATAACATAATAGTATTGAGTGCGTATTTATCTATATATTAGAACTTTCTCGCTTCAAATTCATTTTTCGCTTTTTATATGTATGATCTTTTTTGCTTCAAAGTCATTTTTACTTTGCAAATCCAACAACAAATAATCTTCGTAACTGACTCACCGATTCTCCGAGTTTCTGATTTGGCACAGATGGCGTTTCACGTTCTAATTTCGACATTTCGAATCTCAGAACAATTCTCCACGTTTCACAATAAATCTCACTTGATTTTATCAAGAAAATGCAAACAGATGATCGATAGTTTCTGAGTGATTCAGAATGCGTCTCTTCTATCAGTTGAAGAATTTCCAACAGATTTTTCAACCGTCAACTTTCATATTTCATTTATTTGACGTCACAACATGAAATTTTGTTGCGTTGCCAGGAGACGTAGTCAATCATGCAGTGCTGTTTAATATGGCTGCAAATAATGTCGACTTACAAGTTGGTTTGGGAGATGGTAATACTGTAAACGTTGAGTTGCAATTGCAGAAGAGAGCTGACAATTGGATTCTTCATTATGCATTAAGCAAGAACATTTTTCAAGTTCAAGTATGGTTTGACGGAAAATGAATATAAGGCACAGACGAGTAACATTCTAACCGATTTATTAACCGAAGAATACACGTTTACTTCCGTAAAAGGCATTGTTTACTTTTGGGTTGACATTCCATTCTATTGATGTTTCATATGTGTCAGCTTCGTGTTAGCTTCAGCAGAATCATTTGCTCAATGTTTTTAAAAGAGTGACAAAGCTAAGGCTCTTGACATTCGTTTAAAATTTTTGTTAAATGATTATCTAAAGGTTAGTTTTGATTTTCTGCCCGAATGAAAAAAAAAGCAACAATATTTGTACTTTCTGGAACATGAACAATAGAAGACTTACAAATTATACCTTTCTGTCTGTGGAGCACTTATGGAACCCGCACATAAATCTTCTTCCCCTAATATTTGGAGAATTTAAGAAACATTTGGTCTCACTATATTTCTAAGTCTCTTGAAAAAGGATCTTTATATTTGAAATTTAAACCATATAATTCCAGTTTTGCACGAATACACTGTGGATTTTGTTATAAAATCACACATAAGAATACGGTTAATTTAGGCGTAAGCTGAAAATGTTTAGGGTTTATCCAATTTTAGCCTGAAATTATGCTCAAAATGTGTTCGATTGAAAAACTAATTTCGCGATCTGATATTACCATTATTTTGAACATTGCAATGGTCTCTTTTAGTGTTTTAATTGGAACATTTTATCAAAAATTTTTATAAAATTGCTATTTCCTATCACTCAAACTTGTTTCTTTTGTAATACTATTCTTTGCACTTTTTTGGAAAGAAAAGGAAAAGAGGGAAATATATCTGAGGCTGGGAATGTATGCTTAATACATGGTCATTTTTTAAGCATATAAGCTTATGAATGCTCAACAACCTTATGCTTATAGATATATAATTGTACCTCCTGTGAATTTCATTTCTAAGCCCTCTTGTTTTCACTGAAGTTAATAATTGTTGTCATATTTTCTGCATAAATTGTAGGCACACTGTGAACAATTAACAGGACAGGCATAACATAGTTCTTTTTGGTATTTTCTTGATTAAATATTTTATATAGCTGCGTTAAAATGTTTCCTTTAGTATTAAGAAATACGTGCAAAAGTTGCTCAATCCTTCGAAAAAAATCACCACGCTAATTAGTGTTAATATATAGAATACAGACCACTCAACCATGATGACCTGACATTTTTTCCTCTGCGCAGGCGAGATTCTCAATGGGCGCAAAGAGCGCATTGCAGCGGGAAATTGAGCCGTTTGTTTCTGGAACAAAAGGCAGATTAAAACTTGGTGAAAATGCCTTTGTTTCCAGATGATAAAGTCATTTATTGAGTGATCTAAGAGACAATCGCTCTGCAAATAATCATCGTAGACAAAGGTATTTTGTGGAATTGACAGCAAATGGACAACAGGCCCGAGAATGGTGAGTGCAAGACAATAGACAGGGCTCTACACATCCGAGAGACAATAATCAGTTATAGGCCGTCTAGCTGTAAACGGATGGCAACATCGTCAGCTTTAAATAACAGTAAGTATTAAAAGTCTTTTGAAGTCCTTTAGAGGCGAACATTTTTGCACGATTGCTGCATGCTTTTAGAGATGTTGAACTGGCCAAACACTGCTCTCTGCAGGTCGTTTCTCTACAGCAGATTCCAGAAGGCTGATATTACTGAGGTCATTCAACAAGATTAGCAAATCAAGTTTACTTGCGACGAAAGGACCCTAGTGCAATATTTCTCGTGGAAAGGATAACTTTGCTCAATGATCGTGCAGTTCTGTAATATTTTGCCCACCCAAAATGTATCAAATCAAATCAATGTTCAATGTTGACCTGTCCTAATTGAAATGCTATTTGGCCGGTATATAAAGGTGCAACAAAAATTGATCTTGTGAACTTAGTCAAACGTTTGCCTTTCTTTCACATATTTGGCGGTTCTTGTTTGGCTGTAGTTTCCAATTAGCCTCATTTCTCAAAAGTAAACCTTATAGAGAACCTAGTAAAGTGTTGAGGAAAATCAAAGCGTGCAATAGTGGAAGTTGTAACACTGCGTTTCAACATACCATGTTGTTGATTAGCAGTCCTGAAGAATTCTGCAGTAAATGCTATGTTTGTTTACCTCGTAAGGAATCCCCTGGACCGTAATATCGTAAGATAGTAACCTCCGTTGTTCAATGAAAGAGTTCCTTACGGTAGATTTATAGTGTGTGTAAAATAGATTTATTCCGTCGTAGCATGTATACTTGCTTATCAATGCAGGCTTTGCACGTATGTCTTCGCACTTCTCAAGCAATACCTATATGTTTTGTCATATATTTGGGGACCATTTCAGTGGACATTGTAACTCCAAATTCTCCCAATACTAACCCCACTTTTTAATATCCTATAGAATAACCTATAGATCCTTTGTTATTGCTTATGCATCCTTTTGCAGTGTTTAGGATTGAAATGGAGTATGCTATGCAGCATGAATTATGAATGTTTCTAAAAGCTTAGAACAGCAGAACCATAACTTTTGTAGAACTCAGTGGAATTTTTTGTTAAAACTCAGTTTGTAAGCACACCACTTAATCCTATTAGTTCAAGAAGTTATATTGTAAATCATTTGTGGAAATTCTTTTTAGGATTTTTATTAAATCTTCTTTTCTTGTGCCAAATGAAGGAAAGAGAGATATAGAGTGTCTACGCCTTTCTGATTTATAATTGGGTCAATACAACAATGGGAATCAAATCACCCTTTTATTTCCAGGAAAGTTTATAATTTATGATCCAGGTCAAAGAATATATAGGAATTATGCACAAGGGAGAAAAAGGTAGGACATGATTTTAAGATCTATTCTTGCATTGACACTGGTTTCTTGTTTGACCTTAAGTATGCTTTTCACATAATCTCTTTAAAAGAATGATGAGCTAAAATGCATCTTTTCTAAGCTCTTAGGTATAATGTATATCTTTTTAGCAACTGAAATTGATTTAAATTTAGCCATTTAATTCGTTGATAAAAAGTTAAAGAGATAAGTGAGTGAAAATGAATTCATATTGAAAAAGTTAGCAAAAATGGATCTTTATGGTGCTTTGGAGGTTGTTTATTTTCAAATCATTCTTAAGGGCATGGATAAAACATTTTATATTAGAACTTCTTGTCAGCTTGCAAGCAGTTTGTTGTCAGCAGATTTCTTACCATCAAATGACTTAGGAATCCTACCTGATATTTTCATTCACTACTGAAAACATTTCACTCCTGTTGAAAAAGTGTTACATAGATTATAAAGCGGAAATCTTCATATTCCCTAAGTCTAAACCCAGGTCCACCTACAAATCAAGAAAAATATACTTTTAAATCAACATTTTAATTTGAGGAGACAGCAATGAAAGTAGCATTCTAATTAACAACCTTATGACATTTGAAAGCAAAGTTTTATTATTAATTGAAGGTTTCAAGTCTTTTTTATATGCCATGCTGCACAGTGTACTGTATTTGATCTATTTCCATGCAGCAAATGGTAAAATGGAGTTGGCTTGGATATAGATGGGATCTCATTTCAACAGGCCAGGTGATGACAGATTCATTTTTATTCATCTGAACCAAACTTCTTTTTTGTGCTTTAGGTTTGCTGTAATTTGAAAACCATTAAAAATATAAAGACAATTTAAAATGAGAACTATCCAATATTGGGGTTGTGAGTTCCTGGTGTTCTTTAGGGACCCCTGAATAGCTAAGCTGGAAGCTAAGCAAATTTTATCGGATAGGGAGCATAAGAACACTAAATAAACTTCAACCATATAAAAAATGAAAAGATCTTATAATATTGAACTATGCCACAGATGCAAGAATACTGTGAGTCATACTATTAATTTGATTAAAGTTAGGAGAGTTCAGCAAGACATTTTGCGAAAATTGGGTCGAAAAACAAGTTGGAAAAATAAATTTCGAAGCTTTCTCCAAGTTGAACTTCTTTTCTTGTCACTCGGTTTGCCCTTAAGAATCAGGATGTGTAGGTAACTACTAGGGAGTTAAGGAGCTCAATTTCAAAATCAAGGTTCAAATGAATCTAGAGAATGGGAAAGACAGAGACAGCAAGAAAATCTACAAGGATATGAAAGATAGCGGAAATTATAGTTGTCTTGAGCATTAAATATTACACAATACGCTTTTCACTATAGTTGAAGAGGTCAAGGATTGCTGTAATGATTCGAGAACTTTCAAAGAAAATCAGTTGTCATCGGGCCAAGATTCAGTATGCAAAGAATTCATGTTTATAAAGCATGCAGGGCCTGCAATTGATTAAAAAAGCCGCAATGTCACAGTGAACTACTGAAAACCCAAGCAGATGTTATAGCCATGCAGAACAGCAACTGAACATAGTTCAGTTCTGTAGATCCACACCAAGCTGCTTTCATCCCCCATATATGTGTTCTTGATGTTGCCGTTTTGATTGGCGTAAGGGAAGTGACGTATCTCTATGTCATCCAATCGATCACTAAAGATGACAACGTAATGGCACTACAATCACAAAAAGAAAGTTGTGGGCCTTACTAGACTAACTGCAAAAGATAGCATTGTGATATTAGAAAACTGTCAAAAGTGTTAAAGATTATTGGAAATACTATTGAATACCGCGTTGGTCTATAAGCTTGAAAATCAACCGTTATTTTATGATTATACCAAAGCAGGCAGTAAAGCAAATTATTGTAATTCTTCTGAAAACAAAACAAAACATTTTACTAAGAAACGAAAAGCAGGCGGATTTGATGACAGATGAGATTATTGGAATTGATGGCATTATTGAAAAAGCGACAGTTGTTCCTCGAAGGGGAGGATCCATGGTATAGAATAGTAGTCGAATCTATCAGGGTTAAATGTAAGTAGGCAAAGGAAGCACGTCTCAATGGGAAATGTCAAGAGATTCACCAACACAGCCCCGGTAACTATGTGCAGGAAATTCAACGAGAGTGCGGGTCATTTGCTTGGTCAAGCTGGATGAAGTCCAAGGATGCTGCTGTTTTCATGGCACAGAAAGTATTTTGAATTGTTCGGCGGCAGAGTGATTTAGGGAGCGTTTCCATTATATTAGTGGAGAGAAACCAGCGTTGCTTTTTCATGGGTTGAATATTCCTGGAGATGAAAATAAAACGAAAAGAAGCAGATAGGATGCGGGACTCGATAAAAGCATGGCAGAGATGCTGACAGTAGAAGTAGGATCCAGAAATGAGAATCAAGAAAACGAAGATTTGTTCAGTGTGGATTTGTTCAAGATTCTGGAGCCCGAAATCAATGGTGTTGTAAGACACGTTGTCGGGAAGGGTGAACTTAATGCACACACATTTCTCTGAACATCGACTGAACCTGGTTAGATCTTAGCAGAGTGCAAAACGAGAGCCTCTTATGGCGATTGAAAGCCTAGAGTTGGATGCAGAAGGTATTCGTCTCTCTGGAATTAAGTGGCATGAATGGAATGACATGTTGCTATTGCAAAAAGGCTTTTGAAATAATTAGATAACGAGTATTATTATTGTGTCAAGGCCTCTTTTTACATGATGTGAATCGTGGACGATACAGAATTCTACAGGCAAATATTGAGAAGATGGTGGACATGTCATGTCAATTAAGTAGTTTTTTAGATGTGCATGAACAGAAAGAAGCTTCGAAAGACGATTAGAAAAATAGTCACATACCTCTGGTTCACAATGAGGGTGGGCTTGAAAACCTGGCTACAGCTGGATTGACTGAATGAACAAGAGTGACTCCTTACAAAACTATGCAATGGTTGAACGACAAGCTTTCTTTTGAATGACATCATTGCGAAAAAGTAAACATGAAGAGTTTATGCTCGTGAGACTGTTTTCATGAGAGCATACACTGTGGAACTCGACTCTACTTTTTGGAATTAACCTTGCTACCGATTGGGCGTGCATCATGACCCATCAGCACCAGTTTGTTAATAAACGAATAAATAAGGCAGATATGTAAGCAAAATAAAGATTGGTTTTCATTTCTGATGTCATGGCAATGCTGTTAGACTGCATTATTGTGACATTAACCTCTGCTTCATCGGAATATTTCAGTTTTGGCATCTGGCACCTAGCGTTTGACTCATCTTACCACCTTGCAAGGCGCTCGGAGTTTTTGTCCTTGGCAGATTTCGGATTTTTGATGCCAATACTTGATGTCGTCTTTTCTAAAATGGATCCTATTCTACGTGGTCATTGCCTTTGTCGTAGCAATGCGATTTGGTAGTTGTTACGTTTAGTTTCTCGTATCTGCTAAATACTCATGGTGATTTAGAATCCTATTGAAATTTTCATATGCAGATCGTTTGGCGATACTTTTAAAAAGTCCTCCTTAGGATTGTCACTGAGATAACTTTCATTAAAAGTCTTTGATAATTAAGAAGTGCTTTGATAAATTGAATACTTTTTATGTAAATTTTTCCCATTCCTCCTTATCATACTGTTACTGCCATTTTTTCCATAGAACTGCGATGTAATGTTTGGATCAGAATTTGGATTCCCTGAAGCCGTGGAAGGTGCTTAAGTTTGATACAGAAAGCAATGCAAAAGTCGGACCTTGAGAATAATTGGTATAAGAATTTCAACGTCACATTCCAACTACCTCGGTATGCAGCTAAGAGGCTCCGCGACCTTGCGGTAGCAGGCGACAAAAGACTGAGGGAAATTGGTATTTTGAAGGTGCAAGTGCGAGAACTTAGAGGATCTTCTTTCGAGGAGAAGCGACACAGTCTGCACTCAAGAAATTTCGGTTACTTGGATCGAAGCAAGCCTTATCACCATGGCAGCGGGTATCAACAGGAGAGAAGCAAGTCAGTCAGCCAGATGGACCAATTGGAGCAAATGGCCTATCTGTCCTCTCCTCCGCAGGTAGTTCTATACAACTATTTGCATCCTTCGCAGCAGTTGGTTAAAGAAAAACATGATGCCAAGCAAGGCCTAGTTTCTGGGTACGAAAGAGGCGAGATTCGCACAAAAATCATTGGCATATCACGAGGAGTTCTAACAGAGGAGAGTTTTCCGATCGATGCGAATGCTTTGGAGCCCGTTCCGGAATGGCTGGTCCAGAGTTCACTGTGTATTTCTTTCAGAAAGCATGGCAGATGCGAGGTTGCTTGTCAGACCGGCTCCCAGCGAGCTATTTACCGGCCGCGGCCCGGGTCAACAAGGTTTGAGACCGTACAGAGGCAAGTGCCCGGCAGAAACGAGCTGCTGTGGAACAGTAATGGGAAATACAAGGTTTACGGGGGCAGCGAACCCGGTATAGTACATTCTAGTCCGGATGCAGTTTCACATTTGACGTCTACAGATCCGGGGAGTGCGCAGTGCTCTTCAGAAAGTATTCTCATCCTTGAGTCACTAGCGAACTCCCTTGTCACTTCTGAAGAGAGAGTGAAGGAACAACCAGCCATCGAGCATTCAATTTCATGGAAATATGAACCAATTCCAGAAAGAAGCAGAGTCACACCTCCTGGGAAAAGTGAAGTGTCACTTCAGCAAAAGATTCAAGTCCCAGTTCCGGAAAAGAACGGGATGCATTTTCATAATAGTAGTACAATAATGGCACAAGAGGAAGAGCAGGTACCTCAGGCTAAGGAAAGTATTTCAGGTGAATCAAATGTCAGTTTAGGCATCTTTGGAGAAGTGACACGGAAATACGAAGATGCCACCAAAGCACCAGAATCTAATGTGGGCCCGTTCAGTATTGAATCACAAGAGTTAGAGGACGATATTCAAAAGGGCTCTCCGGGCGCCGAAAGTACCGAAAGTGCTGAAAGCATTAGGGAACGGGAGGATGTTCCAAGTGATGACCTGGTGGAAGAAGATCCCCGAGCGCAGAGTTATTGGAAGGATACACAGGACAGTGTCTGTGAAGGTGTTGGTCAAGGTGCGACAGCGAAGGAGACAATGATTAGCAACACACATAGCGGGTCAGTTGGGATTGACGAGGCTCATGGTGATGATGAACAGAATGTAAACGAGGTTCGGTCGAAAGAAAATGGTCCGTTTGATGCGGCCTTATCAAACATGGGTCAGAATGTGACCAAATATTCTATCCAAAGACAGTGCCCAAGTAGTGACTTAGGATTCAATGGATCATTACCAATCTCTGTAAATCTTGACTCAGATTACCTGAAAGGGATTTGGGCAAGGGGTAATGAGAACAAGGAGAAGGGAGCCAATCAAAGGAGCGAAACAACACTCGATGAGGGGGCCTTGGTGACTGGGGCTGGCTCAAGTTTACCTGGGTATGTACTGAAGCGAAAACGCGGACGACCACCGAAGTCCGGAGCGAGCTACGTGCAAGTGCCTATTGTGGATCGAAGTAAGAAGAAGAAAGGCAAACAGAGACCCATTCCACGGGTGGTGACGACAACATTGACTGAAAGAGAAACAATTGACGCAGACGGAGACATCAGTGACGATAAGCTGTTTCCCACTGCTTCGGAAAGCGTTGCTGATGACCACGCATCTGTCAAGGGTGATCATACGCAGAAGGAAGGGGGTAGCACCTCTGCTTCCCTCGCAAATGCCCTGTCAGAAGAAGACGTTCCCTTGAAGATTATAGCGAAGCGAAGTCTAGAAAAGGGCGAAAGCATGAAGATGGGGACAGTGTTTACAAAAGAGAGATTGCTGAAGTTATCTAACAGTGAGGCTGCCCAGGAAGAAAAATCGAGTTCGAGGCACATGTATACCCATCGCCCTAGCAGCCCTAGTCAGAACGAGGTTGATAAACGGGTTCGTTCACGTAGCAACAGGTGGTATCAGAAGGACAGCATCCATAGAGATGTGGAGGAGCTCTACAATCGTCTCTACCCATCAGTTGCATGTGAGACAGACCAGCCTTTGCCGGAAGACGTTTATTATGGGGAAAACTACCCCATCATATTTGCAGATGACGACAAAGTTGGAATGAAGTTTGTTGATATGAGCACTGCATTCAAGCTGGCTATGAAGGAAACCTTATCGAAAAAGACAGCAGAAGCTGTTTACGCAAAAGATGACCAGCGGGTTGGTGAAAGTAACAAGGGGAAGGAATTCAAGCTAGACACGGATGTGCCAAGCCAAGATGCGGACATACTTGATAGAATGCAGAGCCGGCGGTCGGTAGTGGATACTAGAGCAACTAAAGGTCAGTCTATGAAGAGGAAGAGTATGGAGATGGCGGTTGATGCCGAGTTTACGGTGGAAAGGCCGCATAGAAGAAGAGTGGAGGATGTTGATGATTCGCAGCAGCCCAGTCACAGGATGAGTCTACGGCCGAGAAAAGCAGTCGCCATGGAGGAAGGGTATTCATCTTCAGATAGTTTTGATGAAGACTTTGACGAAACCGAACCTGACACAAGTCTTATATACGACTCCGACGAAAGTAGCGACTCAGAGCCACTGATAAATATAGTGAGAAAAGTCGGTAGGGGGAGCAACGGTAGTCTCATAATGACCCGCATCAAGAGTGAGCCCGAAGCCGAGGCTACCAGCAGATCGATCGAAAATGACGTCACGTATGACCTTGAGGATAACGGGGATCAACGCAGCGTTCCTTATTATCAGACTTCTGAGGAGGAGTATGGTATTATAAAGCATAGGAAAACAATTGCTGGACACCGAAGTGAAGATTGCGATAAAAAGACGGTGGGTACTTTGGCTGCTTCAGTCGCAGTCCCCATGGCAAGGGGTGCACAAGAAATAGTAAAGAAAGAAGAGTTTGATACATCTGCCGGACAGGATCAGTTCAGGAAATCAAAGGCATCACAGTCTTCGCCCGCGGCGTTTTCTTTAAAGAAGGTCGGTGGTGAGTCTGTATTGTCCACGCTTGGGGGCGGTAAGCATCATGGCTCTTCTGTTCCGAGGGTCGAGAACGAGATGCTAGTTGTTGATGTGTCGAATCCAGTTGAAAATGACAAGGCAGTAGTTGTTAGTGGAGGACAAGCTATGGTGGTTACGAAGGGAGTTGATGAAAACGATGGAAAGAGGAAAGCTATTCAGCCCAAAGAAATGATATCTAATGAAAAAATTATGTCTGTCAAATATGAAGAGACAGCGGTTGCAGAAACCTATCCCAGGAGATTTAGCGTTCATGATGAAATGAAATCATTCAAAGCACAGGTTGAAGAAAACAAAGAAGGAAAGGAAAATGTAAATTCACAATGGACCGCTAGTGACTGCACTAGTGCCTTGGAAATGAAAGTTGTTTGTGACCAAGTGAGGGTATCTAGTGGACTTGAGAAAAAAATACCGGAAGAATGTTTCAGTCGTGATTTAGTGAGGCCTTTTACTCCATCATTAGCAAGTGAAAATGAAATAGTTCCTCAGAGCGAATGTTTGGAACAAGCTGCGCAGGAGCCATCAGGGGATCGTTGTAACGACGACAAAGACACTAAACAATGGGTGGCAGGAAGTGAGGACAAAGGGTCTTCTTTGGTTGATGATCAAGGGAAAGCGCCAGTTGAAGTTCAAGACAGGGGACCGAAGGAGCTAGGTTCTGCAACTCAGCCAGCAGTTAAGTTGGATACGCAGAGAGGAATTTTGAAGTCAGGCAGTCCTATCCAGAAAAGCATCGAAAAAGTTGCGCATGCTATCGAAATAGGAAAAGAGGCAAGCAGTCAGGGTTCTCAAAAAGAAGAGGGAAAGATATCTGACAGATCTGCACGAAAAGAGAAACAAATTTCAACGGAGGAATTTAATGTTTCGGCAAGCATTGCTTCAGAGCCAGTGGAAAGTGAGGAGAGGCATTCACTCTCAAATCAAGGGTCGTCTGCAGATTTCATTGAAAGAGCAAGTAATGAGGCCGATGAGTTGACGAAGTCTGAAGCAAAAGAGTGCAGAGACAAGCAAGATTCAAAGGAAATTGATCAGGCTGTTGCCGTACCCGAAGTGGAAGAACCTTTAGTGGGAAAGACGTCGCTGGAAGAGATAAGCAAAGAAGGTACCCTTGAAATGAGAAATAAAATGACAAATGAAATGACTTCATGTGCAACCTACCCTAGCTCATTAAGCAGGGGCGATCAAGATGCTGCTCAAAATAGCGATGCCTGCTCTTTGCCGCTTCAAAGCCCATTGTTGGCTGACGAAGCTCCGAAATTTGCCATCTTGCCAGGTACTGATGCAAACAGAAATGAATGCGCACCAAATGTGGAAGTGACAGAACCAAATGCGTCTTTAGCAGAACCAACGAACGACGGGAAGGCTAATGAAGATAACCACTGTGACAGTTCCCTAGATGCTGTCAAAGGCGCAGTTGGAGAAGAGGCAGCAAGCGTGGAGAGTGACTGCAATTTAGGAGAAAGTGGGGATGCGAGTCAGTTGCCGCATTCAGGGGACGTCAGCCTGGAGAGCGCGTGGAGGCCAATGACTGATCATAGGGCGCGGGAACTGGTGACTGCATGCAAAGAAAAGGACGCAGGAAAATGCATGCCGGTGGACAGGAATGGGGCGAGTGCGGCCTCGTTGCCATCTGCGCGAAAGAGGCAGTTCAAAGATATTGATGCCGCCGAGTGCCTTTTGGGCCTATTCGACCAGAACACCACTGGTAGCCCAGAATTAGATGAAAAAACAGGCAGCAAGGAAGAATCTGCGAATGCGGGGGAAGTGACAACCTCAACTGCTGATAAGGGCATTGCAGTGTCCGAACATGATGCTCAAAGTGGTTCAAAACGCTGTAAAGAGACATCTAACACGGAACAAAATGATCACAAGCTTCTATCTAAGGACAAGCCAGTCGATAAATGGAGTGAAGAAAGCGATGCCAAGGGTGTGGAATCTGAGAGTGAAGGAAGCAATGAAGTTTCCAGTAGTTTAGAGCAACCTGCAAAGGATGCTGCTGCATTTTCCAGTGAAACCGCAGGGCATGAACGCGGAGGAGGTGCAGAGATTTCTAAAGAGTCGTGTATGGCAAACGAGAATCGACCGAGCAAAGACGTTGCACATGTTGAAAAAGTCAGTAGAGCATGTGCCCCAGTATGCAGGAATATATTTGAGAGCCTTGCGTGGGTCAAGTCATCTGGAAATTCAGATGAAAATGTCAACGAATCATTGGATGTCAAAGATGGAAATATATTCGATAAGATAGGCATGTCAGGAAGTGGGACTGGTTCTCTTGTTGAGAAAAGCACAGACAGCTTTAAGGGCGTGGCTAATGCTTTGCCGGCCGGGGACATCTTCAGGACAGCGAAGGCTGGATTGGAGACATGCTGTGCCTCTCGCGATGACGTACAGAAGAATAAAGAAAGACCAAAGGACGAGCCAGTACGTTACGAACCGATAGATTCCCTCGGCAATGTTGCCAAAAGAACAGATCGCGCGGCAGTGCACGGCGACTGCATTGAAGTGAATTCAGCAGAGATGCGCCCGGACAGTGTTTTGAGCACAGCACCCGATGCCGCTGACACTGCAGCCAACAGTGTGGCTTTAGATTGTCGTGTAAATGTGACGTCAGCTAGCACGGATTCTGCAACCGGGGTCGTCAACAGTGAGCAGAAGCCAAGCGTAGCCAGTGATGACTGTGCTGTTGTCAGCAGGGCCGTGTCACGTGATGAGTCTACTGACAACGGGGATGATACTTCGGAGTTTTGAGGAGTGGAGAGACACGTGAAGGCGAAGCAGGCCCCGTGCAGGCAGAGCGACCTTTTAGGGGTGATATTAGAGGGCCTAGCCCTGAGGCAGATGGAAAAGCAACCGAAAGTGATGAAAGTGAACACTTGCAGAGTAAGATTGACAAGAGGACCAGTAGCAAGTTGTTTGGCCGGGATACTGGTGAAGAAAATTCTGCCATCGTAGATGAAGAAACTGCAGGATTGTGCGTTCCGGAAAGCACTTCCCATAACTTCGATGGCCGTGCAATAAAGTCGTCAGACGTTGATAATCGTTGGATGAGTGGGTCTGCTAAGGACGTTGAGCGAGAAAAATATACCAAAAGCCCGGAGATCATTGAGAAGACATTGGCTTTCCAAAGTATCTCCGAATACAATGAATCGAGTGACGAAGACAGCCAAAGTTTTATTGACATAACTTCATTAAGAATTGAAAATGCTGACAAATGTGGAGCGAGGGTACAGAATAGTGATGGCATAAATGACGCAATGAAGAAAGATGGTAGTCCATATGAAAAATCACGTGACAGCAGGAGCGCAACAGATGGAGGAACGAACGAGTCCGACCAGAAGGTCGAGCGGGCTACAGCTGAAGAGAAGTCGAGTGAGGAAGGTTGGTCCCGAGAGTTGGACAGTGGAGAGCTTCCCGTGGATTGCGATGAGAGCAATGGAAGGGGCGAGAGTGGAACCAGGAGGGCGAACCTCACGGAGGAGGAGTCGAGGCAGAGGTCTGACGTCAGCAAGCGGCGAAGGTCGACAACTGATTCTGATTCAGGGGATGCCAGTCATATCGTACTCACACGGAGTATGCGTCGCCAAAGTGGTATGTGTTTTTTGCATCGTTGTGGTCCCACGTAGTGGACCAACCTCTTTCTAAGTTCATTTGGATTGCAGAAGAAGTGATTTTAATGGACAATAGATCTACTGTGTAGCTTTCAAATGACTTTCTTCCACCAATACGTTCTTGTTGCAAGCATTACAGAAGTTTTTGTCTAAGATCATGTTTCTTATGATGCATGAAACTGCATTCCATATCTGTATCTCCTTTTCATTAAAACGTGGGGTTAAGGCACAAAGTGAAATTTTGGTATTTTTCAATATTTTGTATGCTTTGTGTTTCCAACTTTCTTGCTGGCTCGTATTTTCTTTTGAGCTTTACTTTTGAAGGCAGTATAATTATTGAAGTCACTTGTCGTAGCTACAATGTGCACCCGGTATTAATATCTATCTTGCAACTATGCATTTTGATCACCCAATGATGGAACCTAAGTGGATGCTGATTTACTGCTTGAACCAGTACTTGAACAACCACTCTAACCTTATGTCTTAAAGACAATACACGTTCCTAACTTCTAGTCGATTTGTAGGATCGCCAGCCAAGAGACTTCGAAGCTCAAAGAACTGACATTACCAACCCCCGTACTGATTTGCAGCTATGCACCTCCGCAGTAGCTGGTTTCTGCGATTTCATCTTCAAAATGGCTGCAAAACGCCAGTTGTGACTAACGATTTGAGACTCAGCACCAAGTTATGGCTTCGAATCAGGGTAGATAAATTTTTCGAGGGACCGACCCAGCGTTCCGGCGAATGCGAAGTTCCCCATATGACTCTTCAATGCATATAGTGTAAATCAAGGTAGGAATTTGCGTTTTGCTGATAGAATCAAATGTAGTTGTAGTTGATTAGATGTAGATTAGTGCGAAGTGGCTGCTCGATTTCCAACCTAAAATAGGCCAGCATGTATCCAAGACGTTTTTAAAGTACAGTCAGTTGCTTTAGTATAGCTGCGATGAATACAGCTTCAAGGAGTGACCCCATAGAAATAGTGGCCTCCGAAAAAGAGTGCCCCTCCGGAAATGCTGATCCTCTAAGAGGTTCCCTTTAGCTGGTGTTGCCTGTAGTTGGATTATGGCGTTCGATCTATGATTTTTGTCATTTGATCGAAACAGGTTCCCCTTTTTTGACACGGACATTCCTTTTTACTAATGTCCACTGTTTATTTCTACCGCCCTTTATAGTTGTTTATCACAGATTTTATCGAATTTTTAAAGCTTAATTTGAAATGGGTGAGGCAGTTTTTGTAATTTTTGTAATGCTTCTCGTTCTGATTTTATACAATGCGCTTCATTACGGTTTGTAAGTGGCCGGGCTCATAGTCGAACCGCAAGCAAAACGTCTTTTCCCCAAAAACTCTACGGTATGCATGCTCTCGGCTAGTGGATTCTGGCGATTCTCTCAAAGTTAACAGCAATCACAACAGCAACAACAATAACAGCAACAACAATAACAACATCTTTTGGACACCCCCAGCCATATTAAGTCTCGCCTTTAGTCTTTGATATTGCTGAAAGACAAGAAGATTTCAACTTTGTTTTCATCACAGCTCCAGGTCTGTTGAATACGTAATTGTTGGAGCTCTTAGAGACGTGGGGGTGACCAGGTCCTTGGATCTAACTCTCTTTCAATTCGCTTATAGCATGTAAAATAGGAGCCATGTTTCTCCCGTAAATTCCTTGCTTTTCTCCACAGCCCTTTGAAAGGTTTTGCTGTTTTGTATCTACGTGCTTGTACAGCTTTTCTAGACAATTAGTGTTTGTTACCTTTTGAATAATTCTGTTTTTCAGTGTTTATGATAAATGTGATCTTTAATCAGAGATAACATCGTAATATATTTTTGTAGGATTCAACATGTGATTGCAAATCATTGATTAACCAACGTCATTTTCTTTCCATCTTTTTCGAACTGGCTGGCCCTAGTAATTCGGTAACTCAGCTCCAGTCTGTGCAGGGCTGCTTAATCACCACTTTCCAATCACTAGTCACTGGATTAATAAATCAAGTGGAAGGGAAGTCTATTAGCAAGTTCCACTTACGTCAATGATTTTAGTTCAGTATATATTTGAGCCCCGTACCTCATTCGAAGGGAAGAATTATGGAAAAGTAGCAGCAAGCGAAAGGAGTTTAGGATTACGTCAATGATGGAGTTTCAGATTCTCAGCTAGGTATTGCCAAAAGTAATGTGTTATACTATCTTCCTTCATAGCAGAAACCAGCTGTGTTTATGGCAGTGTCCTTGGTGCCCGAATTGGCGTAAACAATCTCCTTTACTAACAAATTTTCTAAAAATTACCTCTACATGGCTTGAAGTTCGTTGTAACACAACTGCACCCCTTGCTAAGCTATGACTTGGCGTAAATTTTCGAGCACTGCGTGTCTATAAAGGGAAATTTTCTTTTGGGGTTTATTAATAGGGTGTATCTGAAAGTGTGATATTTTACTAAAGGCTGTAATTTATCATTTAACTTAACAGCAATGAACCGAATCATATGTTTCCAGAAATTATATTTTTAGCAAAAACTGTTCTCTAAATGAATACCGATTTCTTCTTCATCGACATTTGAGATGAGCTAGTATTCTGAACTACTATTTCTACGTAGAGGAGGCTAAATTGCGTGGCACTAATTTCATTAATGTGACGAATTCATAGCTGCTTTTTAGCAATATACTTGTACAAAATGATGACAGCAATTCGTCATAGAGAACTGGTAGAGAGCTGGAAGACAATATTTTTCACAATTGAAATCCATGGCTACAACTGCTTTGTAAAATCTCTATTTAGTTCATACGGGAAAATGGGCCTCTTGACTCCAATATATCCCACTGTTGATGCTCAATGCCCCTTTTCTGCTTTTTCCCGGTTCAAACGTTTTTCCGGTATGCTTTTCTGCACATGTTGTGAACAGAAAGTGGATGTTCTCTATAGCGGCTGGATTGGCTAATGGATCAGTTTCTTCGACATTTTCTGGGAATAACATCCATTTAGAGAAACTGCCCTCTTGAACGGTCATTGCTCAATGCGGATGTTTTGCGAACACGAAACGCTGCTCCTATGGTTACAGGCTGTCAGCCAATCAGCACCACGGAAATGTCAACCCACGGAAATATTGACGTCGGAACAACAACAACAATATCCTGCCGATTGCCTTGTGGGCACAGTTAATAACTAGACAATTCGTCGTAACAAGTCTTTTTGCGAACAGACATGGATCGTGCTAAAATGATATTATTTGCCTCAAAAGTGTGTGCATGCATAGACGCGGCCTTAGCGGCTTTCATTATTTGCGAAGGGATCCTCGTTCACCTGAAGGCAACAGTCCTTGATGATTTCGTCCCAAACTTATTGTTTTCATTCATTGGAATACCACTAGGCTCACTGGTAAGCGACTTCTCTGACATGCAATTCTTCTATTATTTCATATTATCTGTATCGGTCATTTTGAGTTTCAAATAAGTAATGTTTTTATTATTGACCAGAGCTTTGTTGACATCTACAAATTTAGTCCTGGTCGCACCTGAAATGTTGACTTCTATTTTGTAGTGTAGTTGTTGCAGTAACTGATCTTTGAGCTTTGTCCTTCTATGTCCGTTTAGGTGTTAAAATATGACCACGATTAGAATTATCGTCAATATGGTAAAGTAATCAATTTCCTAGGTTTTTCGCTAATTCCTTATACATTTTGATATGTAAGTTTTGCTAATGTCGGCGAATTGCTCATCTGTTATGTACGAATGCATATTTTCATTAATATATTTCATAAAAGAGATGTCATCCTCCCCCCTTATTGTCTTGAAAATAAACAGAAAGTTGGTCATGCATTGGGGAGCTTGCTTTAAAAAAGTACTGCCTTGCCTATACTAAAATATTTATGTATACTAAAAGTCCAAAACATAAGTCTGCTTACACTCACATAAATTCCAATATGTTGTGGGCTTTCGAGCTGAAACACTCCTTATTTGGTTCATCTTACTATTTCTTGTATTACTTGAATACTTTCTTTTGCAGATCCTTATTTGCAGCATAATATGGATAAGCACAAGTTTTTTCCCTGCATCAGTACCTGCGGTATGGGCTGTAACTACCAATCTGTTATTCCATAAATTGTTGGATCTTGGGTAAATGCCAAGATAGTTTTCAAAATGGACAGTGTTGTATACATCTACCAAATACTGTCTACTTATATAACAAAGATATTTATCACAAGTTGATGGAAGGGATCAAAGCTCCACTTTGCACAAGAACCTGAATCACTTGTTGAAAAATGCATACCCAAAACTCTCCTCCACTCTTTAGTTGAGATTAAACAGCAAAAGTAGTAAAATCCAATTTAGAAAAAATTGTGGAATCACAGGTTAAAAATTTGAGTGTTTATATATTTGATTTGCCCTACTGAAAAACATCCTCTTTGGGCTTCTTAAACAGTTAAAAGAATATACCAATGTAGATTACATTTTCCTTTTTCAGAATGGCGTAAACATGGGGTTTTCCGTATTGTCACTATTGGCATGCCTTAGTCTGATTTCTACAATGGGTGTTGCAGTGTTTCTAAGAGATGATTGTGGTGATTACTACAGTGCACTCAAAATGTCAGATGGGATTGATCGCTGTCCAAAAGTCATTCAAACACGGTCAGCCCTGGCTATTTCTTCGTTGGCAGTTTCATTGGTTTTGACTGGGCTATCATTGTTCAATTTGGTCTTGTCCAGCATGAACTGCTGCTGTAGAAAGGTGAGTGAACCATCAACTGCTCCATTACTAACAAATCAAAACTTTTTCTCAGTTCTTGGAGGCTGACTGAATTTTGTTTCCCGAAAACAGAGATTTGTGGTGGCAAAACTTGTCACTCTCCCGGGCAGTAGACAGGCTGTGCAATTTAATTTCTTTGATCAAGAATTTGTTTGTTACTTCTTTGGAAAGCAGATTATTTTAGTGACCAGGAACAAGATTGTTTGGAAGAATAACCAAATAGACTGATTAGACCTGGCTAAAAATTCTGAGACAAAATAACACTGCACCAGCCAATTAAAGTACTTGTTCTGTAATTAGTCTATCAAGAGTGGTTAAGCAGAAGCACAAAATAACTTGCTTATCATTTCACTCATTCAGTTAAACTCTGGCCACTCAAGAGAGACCAGTGTTTAAGGTTGAGATTCATAAAGATTTGAGCAGCATATTTTTAAAAATTTATTTTCCTAGGTCATATATCCTCCTCTGGAAGTATGTTATGTGCCAACAGCAGATCCTGAACTGACCACTGGTCATGAAGAAAATGTCATCAACATTCAAGGATGCAGTGCTGAAAAATGTCCACTATAAGAAAGCTGAGCTATTAAAAGTAAAAACAAGATTGCTGTGAGGATTGGTGGTAATTTTTTTAAGGATTTGGGGGCATATAGTTGTGTAACCCTCTTTTAGCATGCCCTTTTTGAGAAAATCGTAAGGATTTCCTATAAATGGTAACTAGATGGTTGTTACCTAATTTGCATTGAGTTTTGACTTCAATCTGATGCCCTTACAGGCAAGTAAACCTTTTTGGTAGATATAAGTAATTAAAAAAGAAGAAAAGTACAATTTTCATAGAGAGAAAATTACCATTTTGTTAAAGCAAGCTCATAACTTTTGAGAGAGCAAGAAAACAAGAGGCGGACAACAGAAATTGGGCATAAAACTTGCTAAACGATATTTCAAGTAGGAACAAGCCAGTCGACAAATGGAGAAGAAAGCGATGCCAAGGGTGGAATCTGAGAGTGAAGGAAGCAATGAAGTTTCCAGTAGTTTAGAGCAACCTGCAAAGGATGCTGCTGCATTTTCCAGTGAAACCGCAGGACATAAACGCGAAGGAGGTGCAGAGATTTCTAAAGAGTCGTGTATGGCAAACGAGAATCGACCGAGCAAAGACGTTGCACATATTGAAAAAGTCAGTGGAGCATGTGCCCCAGTATGCAGGAATATATTTGAGAGCCTTGCGTGGGTCAAGTGTTGTAATAGAAGTTCTTAATATTATTATGCTGTCCGTAGTCGATATTGGTTTTTAAGCACGCTTAGCTGCATCTTGTTGTGTTAGAGTAATTGATTGATGGATTTATTGTTTAGCTCAGTTGGAGTGGGGAGAGGCGTGCTCAAGTTGGGGAGTAGTTGGTGATGGAGTAGTTTTGAAGTGAAGTTTTCAAGTTGTTTAAAGTTGTCAAGATCGTTCGTTGTCAAGAATGGAATTAATTATAATAATAACTCGTGAATAGTATATATATATATATATATATATATATATATATATCGTGTTTATTTCACTGTGTATTCTGCTACTATACACCGACCTGCCTTAAATAGCACAACAATTTGGAGGTCCCACCGAGATGCGATGTTTACAAAATGCCTGGTAAGATTCTGCAATTTCAAAGTTTAAAGGAGACAATTCTCTTAGTTTTCGACAATGGTCGTTGCAATTTGAAGCGCAACTGAAAGCGTTAGATGTAAAGAACGAAGGAACTAAATAGAGGGATTTGCTACTTTGCTGCACTGAAGCTAGTGCATTTGCGACTGTTTCAAATGCGATTTTGGCCGATGGAGAAATATCGTACGCTGATTTGAAGCATGAACTTGAAACCAAATATTGCGGTGCCGAATATAAAAGAACTTTAGAGACCAAGCTTCGTTCACTTGTTTTTAAACCAGGCGTAAATATCACAACATTTGCATTTGAAGTTAAATCGGTCGTACAAGAACTGTATGGAATTTCGGACGGTAATGTGATCGATTCGATAGCACAAAACTACCGCAGCTGGACTCTTCAATTCAGGAGCCAGCCAAACTTTTGCAGTTAACGGGGAAATGTACACTAGAGAGCTTACTAGAGCTTATTAATTCGAAAGTTGCAGATAATCCGTATAATATTGCAACGGCAAAAGCAAGTTTTGAGACGGCCACGACGAGTTATTCTAGCAATGATCGCGTTGATCGTTTGGAAAAGATGGTTGAGAAATTATGTTTTCGCATGGATGAGATGTCTAAAGGTGCGGAATGATTGAAAAAGGCGGAAGCATGCTCAAACTGTGGAGCAAACGGTCATGACAGTTCCCGCTGTTACATGCTGAAAACATGCTACCAATGTGGTATGAAAGGACATATTTCCAAACATTGCAGAAAAAAACGTGAAAATAGCCATGCGCCCAAGAATGGCAGAGTCAGTTCATCGGCGGGTCGAGTGACAGAGGAAAATCAAATTAATCTTGAAAGTGGTGTTGCATTAAAACCAGTCCCTCGAATAATGTTGAAACTGAACATAGGTGGATCTGATATGGACATCTTATACGATCCCAGAAGCATGTATACGATGATCACTCGTCGCGCATATGACGAATTGAAAATCAAGCCACCTTTGGTTCCCGTAAACCGTAGCGGAATAGGAATTTCTGGTGAAACTTTCCGTTTGGATGGTGTTGCGTACTTAAATATCAAATTTTTACGTGAAGGTGGAACGTCATACATACTTGAATACCAGCCTATACTGGTGTCATCAGCTATTTCATCTAACATTTTGGGCATGGATACCGACTTGAATTTTAAAGGAGCTGTCAGAGATCATTTTAATAATTTAATTACATTTGTTCCCTCGTCTGGAGATCAAGTTGTTATTAAGTATTGGAAAGAGAAGAAGGACACGAATACTGCATATGTTCATGTTGCCAAGGCAACTATTATTCCTGCAGAATCTATCAAGATGGTACCATCAAAGATAATCGATTCAAGGAAGGATGTTTTAAAGGACGCCCCATGTGTATTTGAACCAATTAAAGAGAGTCGTGATGACCTGGAACTTAGCGATGTGTCTCTGCAGAGCGCTTCAAAATTGTTGATTTGCCAGTGTTAAATGACAGTAGCAAAGAAATGTTGTTATCAAAAGATGAAGTCCTAGGAGTTATCAACTCAGTTGAGCAAGCTCAAGAAACAATATTCAGAAAAAGTGCTCGAAATGCATTAGCTGTGCATGAGTCTTCTTTATCAGAAGATGAACTCAGCTCTAAGTTTCAACACTTAGACGAAGTAACTAGATCTACAGTAGTACGCATTCTAACAGATTACCAAAAAAATCTTACAATGCTCATCATGAAATCCATCTCAAGGACAATGTACCATTTTCACAGGCAGCTCGACGTCTTCCATATAATCAGCGTAAAGAAATTCTATCACAAATTGACGAACTTCTTGAGAACGATATCATTGAACCGTCAACTTCTCCTTATAGTTCACCAATTGTAACAGTGAAAAAGAAGGATGGAAGCTATCGAATGCGCGTAGACTATCGTGCATTAAATGCAAAAACTGTTCCATTTACGTTTCCTATTCCAAGAATTGATGAATTGCTTGACAAGCTTCATGGAGGCGCAGTTTTTAGCGTTCTTGACTTAAAGAACGGCTATCACCATATCCCTATTAAAGAAGAGGATCGTGCTAAAACAATTTTTGTTTACCAAATGCGAAGTACCAATAGAAGAGAATGCCATTCGGATTAGTTGGTGCTCCTTACAGCTTTGCTGCAACTATGACTGCTATTTTGAAAGGTACGGAAGATTATGTTGCCTGTTATTTTGATGACATTCTGATTTTCAGCAATGACATTAAAAGTCATTTTGAGCATCTGACACATGTTTTGAATAAGCTTGCGTCAGCAGGTATGCAAAATTAATCAAAGGAAATGTGACTTTGTGAAGCAGGAAGTCGAATTTGTTTGTCATCGTTTGTCTAAACAAGGTGTGTCACCAGTTGAAAGGAAGCTCAAAGACATTATTGATTTTAAGGAACCCATCAATACGGATCAACTGCGTTCCATCTTAGGACTGGCAGGATTATACAAAAAGTTTGTTGAAAATTTTGCAATGATTGCGGAGCCGTTGTACAGTCTTTTGCGGAAGCGAAGTCAAGTTGAGTGGACAGATTCTTGTCAAGAGGCATTCCAGTTGATCAAGCAGCGTTTGGAGAATGTCGGGTTTCTATGTTACCCTCGATTGAGAAACCTTTTGTCTTGGCCACTGATGCGTGTGACAATGGCCTAGGTTATGTCCTGTCGCAAGAGGTGAACGGTACACTTAAACCTCTTCAATTTGGTGGCAGAGTATTAACACAAGCAGAGCGAAGGTATTCAGTCACCGACAAGGAATTACTCGCAGTATTTTACGCCGTCAAGAAACTGGAAGTGTACTTATATGGTGCTGCATTTATGGTATATACCGACCACAAGCCACTAACGTATCTGAATTCCTTCAAAGACATTTTAAATCGTCAATATCGATGGATTGAATATTTACAAGAAATGGGTGTAAAGATTGCTTACGTTTCGGGAAAGGAAAACATTGTTGCAGATTATCTCAGCAGAAACATTCGCGAGGAAAAGCTACTTGATGCCCTCGGAGGATATTCCATGTATCTGGCGAAGGATTTGTTTGACAATGATGAATTTGCTGCAGCACAGCATGATGACGAAGAGATGCAATTGATTTTTCAGTATCTAGATGGTGGTGCTAAGTCCAATTTGAAAGATCTTCTACCTAGACATTTTAGGCCACATTTGCGCAGGTTATCTATCAATGATAAAGGATTTCTTGTTTACAAGCATCATTCGAAGTTACTTGTTGTTTCACCAAAAATATTTCGATTGGAAGTTCTTACACTATGTCATGGTGCTCAGGACATTTTGCTGAATTTGAAACCCACAGACGAGTCTTAAAGAAATTTTGGTGGCCTGGGCTATTACAGGATGTCAAGGACTATGCAAAGGAATGTTGTACGTTACTATGAAGAACTAATTTCGTTCGTTAAAATGATTTCGTAACATTTTATGCATTAAGACACTCTTTTCAAGGGGGGAGGAGTGTTGTAATATAAGTTTAGAATAAATATCGTTGCTCTATTGTTCTTAGTATTATTATGCTGTCCGTAGTCGATATTGGTTTTTAAGCACGCTTAGCTGCATCTTGTTGTGTTAGAGTAATTGATTGATGGATTTATTGTTTAGCTCAGTTGGAGTGGGGAGAGGCGTGCTCAAGTTGGGGAGTAGTTGGTGATGGAGTAGTTTTGAAGTGAAGTTTTCAAGTTGTTTAAAGTTGTCAAGATCATTCGTTGTCAAGAATGGAATTAATTATAATAATAACTCGTGAATAGTATATATATATATATATATATATATATATATATATATATATATATATATATATATATATATATATATCGTGTTTATTTCACTGTGTATTTTGCTACCACACACCGACCAGCCTTAAAAAGCACAATAAAAGTCATCTGGAAATTCAGATGAAAATGTCAACGAATCATTGGATGTCAAAGATGGAAGTATATTCGATAAGATAAGCATGTCAGGAAGTGGGACTGGTTCTCTTGTTGAGAAAAGCACAGACAGCTTTAAGGGCGTGGCTAATGCTTTGCCGGCCGGGGACATCTTCAGGACAGCGAAGGCTGGATTGGAGACATGCTGTGCCTCTCGCGACGATGTACAGAATATAGAAAGACCAAAGGACGAGCCAGTACGTCACAAACCGATAGATTCCCTCGGCAATGTTGCCAAAAGAACAGATCGCGCGGCAGTGCACGGCGACTGCATTGAAGTGAATTCAGCAGAGATGCGCCCGGACAGTGTTTTGAGCACAGCACCCGATGCCGCTGACACTGCAGCCAACAGTGTGGCTTTATATTGTCGTGTAAATGTGACGTCAGCCCGCACGGATTCTGCAACCGGGGTCGTCAACAGTGAGCAGAAGCCAAGCGTAGCCAGTGATGACTGTGCTGTTGTCAGCAGGGCCGTGTCACGTGATGAGTCTACTGACAACGGGGATGATACTTCAGGAGTTTTGAGGAGTGGAGAGACACGTGAAGGCGAAGCAGGCCCCGTGCAGGCAGAGCGACCTTTTAGGGGTGATATTAGAGGGCCTAGCCCTGAGGCAGATGGAAAAGCAACCGAAAGTGATGAAAGTGAACACTTGCAGAGTAAGATTGACAAGAGGACCAGTAGCAAGTTGTTTGGCCGGGATACTGGTGAAGAAAATTCTGCCATCGTAGATGAAGAAACTGCAGGATTGTGCGTTCCGGAAAGCACTTCCCATAACTTCGATGGCCGTGCAATAAAGTCGTCAGACGTTGATAATCGTTGGATGAGTGGGTCTGCTAAGGACGTTGAGCGAGAAAAATATACCAAAAGCCCGGAGATCATTGAGAAGACATTGGCTTTCCAAAGTATCTCCGAATACAATGAATCGAGTGACGAAGACAGCCAAAGTTTTATTGACATAACTTCATTAAGAATTGAAAATGCTGACAAATGTGGAGCGAGGGTACAGAATAGTGATGGCATAAATGACGCAATGAAGAAAGATGGTAGTCCATATGAAAAATCACGTGACAGCAGGAGCGCAACAGATGGAGGAACGACCGAGTCTGACCAGAAGGTCGAGCGGGCTACAGCTGAACAGGAGTCGAGTGAGGAAGGTTGGTCACGAGAGTTGGGCAGTGGAGAGCTTCCCATGGATTGCGATGAGAGCAATGAAAGGGGCGAGAGTGGAACCAGGAGGGCGAACCTCACGGAAGAGGAGTCGAGGCAGAGGTCTGACGTCAGCAAGCGGCGAAGGTCGACAACTGATTCTGATTCAGGGGATGCCAGTCATATCGTACTCACACGGAGTATGCGTCGCCAAAGTGGTATGTGTTTTTTGCATCGTTGTGGTCCCACGTAGTGGACCAACCTCTTTCTAAGTTCATTTGGATTGCAGAAGAAGTGATTTTAATGGACAATAGATCTACTATGTAGCTTTTAAATGACTTTCTTCCACCAATACGTTCTTGTTGCAAGCATTACAGAAGTTTTTGTCTAAGAGCATGTTTCTTATGATGCATGAAACTGCATTCCATATCTGTATCTCCTTTTCATTAAAACGTGGGGTTAAGGCACAAAGTGAAATTTTGGTATTTTTCAATATTTTGTATGCTTTGTGTTTCCAACTTTCTTGCTTGCTCGTATTTTCTTTTGAGCTTTACTTTTGAAGGCAGTATAATTATTGAAGTCACTTGTCGTAGCTACAATGTGCACCCGGTATTAATATCTATCTTGCAACTATGCATTTTGATCACCCAATGATGGAACCTAAGTGGATGCTGATTTACTGCTTGAACAACATGTCTATAAGACAATACTCGTTCCTAACTTCTAGTCGATTTGTAGGATCACCAGCCAAGAGACTTCGAAGCTCAAAGAACTGACATTACCAACCCCGGTACTGATTTGCAGCTATGCGCCTCCGCAGTAGCTGGTTTCTGCGATTTCATCTTCAAAATGGCTGCAAAACGCCAATTGTGACTAACGATTTGAGACTCAGCACCAAGTTATGGCTACGAATCAGGGTAGATAAATTTTACGAGGGACCGACCCAGCGTTCCGGCGAATGCGAAGTTCCCCCATATGACTCTTCAATGCATATAGTGTAAATCAAGGTAGGAATTGGCGTTTTGCTGATAGAATCAAATGTAGTTGTAGTTGATTAGATGTAGATTAGTGCGAAGTGGCTGCTCGATTTCCAACCTAAAATAGGTCAGCATGTATCCCAGACGTTTTTAAAGAACAGTCAGTCGCTTTAGTGTAGCTGCGATGAATACAGCTTCAAGGAGTGACCCCATAGAAATAATGGCCCCCGTAAAAAAGTGCCCCCCCCCCAGAAATGCTGATCCTCTAAGAGGTTCCCTTTAGCTGGTGTTGCCTGTAGTTGGATTATGGCGTTCGATCTGTAATTTTTGTCATTTGATCGAAACAGGTTCCCCTTTTTTGACACGGACATTCCTTTCTACTAATGTCCACTGTTTATTTCTACCGCCCTTTATAGTTGTTTATCACAGATTTTATCGAATTTTTAAAGCTTAATTTGAAATGGGTGACCCCGTTTCTTGTAATTTTTGTAATGCTTCTCGTTCTGATTTTATACAATGCGCTTCATTACGGTTTGTAAGTGGCCGGGCTCATAGTCGAACCGCAAGCAAAACGTCTTTTCCCCAAAAACTCTACGGTATGCATGCTGTCGGCTAGTGGATTCTGGCGATTCTCTCAAAGTTAACAGCAATCACAACAGCAACAACAATAACAGCAACAACAATAACAACATCTTTTGGACACCCCCAGCCATATTAAGTCTTGCCTTTAGTCTTTGATATTGCTGAAAGACAAGAAGATTTCAACTTTGTTTTCATCACAGCTCCAGGTCTGTTGAATACGTAATTGTTGGAGCTCTTAGAGACGTGGGGGTGACCAGGTCCTTGGATCTAACTCTCTTTCAATTCGCTTATTGCATGTAAAATAGGAGCCATGTTTCTCCCGTAAATTCCTTGCTTTTCTCCACAGCCCTTTGAAAGGTTTTGCTGTTTTGTATCTACGTGCTTGTACAGCTTTTCTAGACAATTAGTGTTTGTTACCTTTTGAATAATTCTGTTTTTCAGTGTTTATGATAAATGTGATCTTTAATCAGAGATAACATCGTAATATATTTTTGTAGGATTCAACATGTGATTGCAAATCATTGATTAACCAACGTCATTTTCTTTCCATCTTTTTCGAACTGGCTGGCCCTAGTAATTCGGTAACTCAGCTCCAGTCTGTGCAGGGCTGCTTAATCACCACTTTCCAATCACTAGTCACTGGATTAATAAATCAAGAGGAAGGGAAGTCTATTAGCAAGTTCCACTTTAAAAAAGATTACGTCAATGATGGAGTTTCAGATTCTCAGCTAGGTATTGCCAAAAGTAATGTGTTATACTATCTTCCTTCATAGCAGAAACCAGCTGCGTTTATGACAGTGACCTTGGTACCCGAATTGGCGTAAAAAATCTCCTTTACTAACAAATTTTCTAAAAAATTACCTCTACATGGCTTGAAGTTCGTTGTAACACAACTGCACCCCTTGCTAAGCTATGACTTGGCATAAATTTTCCAGCACTGTGTGTCTGTAAAGGGAAATTTTCTTTTGGGGTTTATTAATAGGGTGTATCTGAAAGTGTGATATTTTATTAAAGGCTGTAATTTCTCATTTAGCTTAACAGTAATTTGCCCTTTCGGCGCTGAGTTCGATGATAGGAAAATGAATAAAACCTTGAACCACAAAACTGGTTATGAAGAAATCTTAAAACAAATGCGATGCATTGCGTTGCGATGGTTACATAAAACGTTCTCTCGATAACATTTTCAATCTGCTTATTTTCTCAATCTGTATTCTCTGTAAAATGTTTCTTAAAAATGATGATTCTCAGGACCTTTCAAAAGTCAGAGGATGGCCAATAAATGGTGCGACGTAAATCGGTTTATTCTTTCCTTCTTTTCTTCCGATGAAATCGTTCCTGCTGCTACACAACTTGCATGCTAACAACGGCATAATAATCAACACGTGACATGGGCATAATCTTTCTCAAGAACTATCCCAGAGGTATTTTCAAAACTTAGACATCTCCTATGAATGTCTCGACACGACTAAGAGCAAAATCTTTCACAAGCATCTTGCCCTAAAACGGCGCATGCCTAAACTCCTTTCGCTTGCTGCTACTTTTCCATAATTCTTCCTCTCGAATGAGGAATGAGGCTCAAATATATACTGAACTAAAAACAATAGACGTACGTAAATGAAACGGTAAAAGGAAGTAACCTACTAAGTGATGAGCGGGGTGGGATAGTATGATATCCTAAAATACGTGGTTGCTATGGCGATCTATTTAACATGCTGATAATTGACGTAGGTATGAAGTTACTCACAATAATACAAAGATTATCCTAAACACGTGATACAAAAATGCGGAACGAGCAAGGAAAATTACAGATTACCAAGAGTGATTAGGTAAGCAAAATCAAAGAAAGGCCACGAACTTTATTCCTGCACTCTTTCCGTCACTCTCCTGCTGAATTATAATTACGAGTAAATATAGTTAAGTGAATACAATAGGGAGGAAAATCTTTTCTCCCTAAAAATGCTAATAATTTAAATACAAGTGCAAGTGCAAAAGCCAATATTTGAGTGCATTGTAAGCGTTGATTACTATACATACAGCTAATTAACATTGAAAAGCAAGCTTGAAAACCTTTTTAACAGTAATGAACCGTAATAACAGTAATTATGTGTTTCCAGAAATTATATTTTTAGCAAAAACTGTTCTCTAAATGAATACCGATTTCTTCTTCATCGACATTTGAGATGAGCTAGTATTGTGATCTACTATTTCTACGTAGAGGAGGCTAAATTGCGTGGCACTAATTTCATTAATGTGACGAATTCATAGCTGCTTTTTAGCAATATACTTGTACAAAATGATGACAGCAATTCGTCATAGAGAACTGGTAGAGAGCTGGAAGACAATATTTTTCACAATTGGAATCCATGGCTACAACTGCTTTGTAAAATCTCTATTTAGTTCATACGGGAAAATGGGCCTCTTGACTCCAATATATCCCACTGTTGATGCTCAATGCCCCTTTTCTGCTTTTTCCCGGTTCAAACGTTTTTCCGGTATGCTTTTCTGCACATGTTGTGAACAGAAAGTGGATGTTCTCTATAGCGGCTGGATTGGCTAATGGATCAGTTTCTTCGACATTTTCTGGGAATAACATCCATTTAGAGAAACTGCCCTCTTGAACCGTCATTGCTCAATGCGGATGTTTTGCGAGCACGGAACGCTGCTCCTATGGTTACAGGCTGTCAGCCAATCAGCACCACGGAAATGTCAACCCACGGAAATATTGACGTCGGAACAACAACAACAATATCCTGCCGATTGCCTTGTGGGCACAGTTAATAACTAGACAATTCGTCGTAACAAGTCTTTTTGCGAACAGACATGGATCGTGCTAAAATGATATTATTTGCCTCAAAAGTGTGTGCATGTATAAACGCGGCCTTAGCGGCTTTCATTATTTGCGAAGGGATCCTCGTTCACCTGAAGGCAACAGTCCTTGATGATTACGTAACCAAAGTAATGTTTTCATTCATTGGAATAACACTAGGCTCAGTGGTGAGCGACTTCTTTGACATGCAATTCTTCTATTCTTTTAAACTATCTATATCGGTAATTTGAGTTTCAAATAAGTAATGTTTTTATTATTGACAAGAGCTTTGTTGACATCTACAAATTTAGTCCTGGTCGCACCTGAAATTTTGACCTCTATTTTGTAGTGTAGTTGTTGCAGTAACTGATCTTTGAGCTTTGTCCTTCTATGTCCGTTTAGGTATTAAAAGATGACCACGATAAGAATTATCATTAATATGGTAAAGTAATCAATTCCCTAGGTTTTTCGCTAATTCCTTATACATTTTGATATGTAAGTTTTGCTAATGTCGGCGAATTGCTCATCTGTTATGTACGAATGCATATTTTCATTAATATATTTCATAAAAGAGATGTCATCCCCCCCTTATTGTCTTGAAAATAAACAGAAAGTTGGTCATGCATTGGGGAGCTTGCTTTAAAAAAGTACTGCCTTGCCTATACTAAAATATTTATGCATACTAAAAGTCCAAAACAGAAGTCTGCTTACACTCACATAAATTCCAATATATTGTGGGTTTTCGAGCTGAAACACTCCTTATTTGGTTCATCTTACTATTTCTTGTATTACTTGAATACTTTCTTTTGCAGATCCTTATTTGCAGCATAATATGGATAAGCACAAGTTTTTTCCCTGCATCAGTACCTGCGGTATGGGCTGTAACTACCAATCTGTTATTCCATAAATTGTTGGATCTTGGGTAAATGCCAAGATAGTTTTCAAAATGGACTGTCTTGCTTCTATAAAGATGTATACATCTAGTACCAAATACTGTCTCCTTATATAACAAAGATATTAATCACAAGTTGATGAAAGGGATCAAAGCTCCACTTTGCACAAGAACCTGAATCACTTGTTGAAAAATGCATACCCAAAACTCTCCTCCACTCTTTAGTTGAGATTAAACAGCAAAAGTAGTAAAATCCAATTTAGAAAAAATTGTGGAATCACAGGTTAAAAATTTGAGTGTTTATATATTTGATTTGCCCTACTGAAAAACATCCTCTTCGAGCATCTTAAACAGTTAAAAGAATATACCAATGTAGATTACATTTTCCTTTTTCAGAATGGCGTAAACATGGGGTTTTCCATAGCGTCACTACTGGCATGCCTTAGTCTGATTGCTACAATGAGTCTTGCAGTGTATGGAAGATTGTACTGTAGTGAACACTACAGTGAACTCAAAATGGTAGATGGGATTGATCGTTGTCCAAAAGTCATTCAAACCCAGACAGCCCTGGCTATTTCTTCGTTGGCAGTTTCATTGGTTTCGACTGGGCTATCATTGTTCAATTTGGTCTTGTCCAGCATGAACTGCTGCTGTAGAAAGGTGAGTGAACCATCAACTGCTCTATTACTAACAAATCAAAACTTTTTCTCAGTTCTTGGAGGCTGACTGAATTTTGTTTCCCAAAAACAGAGATTTGCGGTGGCAAAACTTGTCACTCGGGCAGTAGACAGGCTGTGCAATTTAATTTCTTTGATCAAGAATTTGTTTGTTACTTCTTTGGAAAGCGGATTATTTTAGTGACCAGGAACAAGATTGTGTGGAAGAATAACCAAATAGACTGATTGGACCTGGCTAAAAATTCTGAGACAAAATAACACTGCACCAGCCAATTAAAGTACTTGTTCTGTAATTAGTCTATCAAGAGTGGTTAAGCAGAAGCACAAAATAACTTGCTTATCATTTCACTCATTCAGTTAAACTCTGGCCATTCAAGAGAGACCAGTGTTTAAGGTTGAGATTCATAAAGATTTAAGCAGTATATTTTTAAAAATTTATTTTCCCAGGTCATATATCCTCCTCTGGAAGTATGTTTTGTGCCAACAGTAGATCCTGAACTGACCACTGGTCATGAAGGAAATGCCATCAACATTCAAGGATGCAGTGCTGAAAAATGTCCACTATAAGAAAGCTGAGCTATTAAAAGTAAAAACAAGATTGCTGTGAGGATTGGTGGTAATTTTTTTAAGGATTTGGGGGCATATAGTTGTGTAACCCTCTTTTAAAATGCCCTTTTGAGAAAATTGCAAGGATTTCCTATAAATGCTAACTAGACAGATATTACCTAATTTGCATTGAGTTTTGACTTCAATCTGATGCCCTTACAGGCAAGTAAACCTTTTTGGTAGATATAAGTAATTAAAAGAGAAGAAAAGTACAATTTTCATAGAGAGAAAATTACCATTTTGTTAAAGCAAGCTCATAACTTTTGAGAGAGCAAGAAAACAAGAGGCGGACAACAGAAATTGGGCATAAAACTTGCTAAACGATATTTCAAGTAGGAACACACCTCAATTCACATAGAAATACAAAATGCATGAAAAAGCTGTCTTCTAGTTTTAATAATTGAAACAATAGAATTAATCAACTCTCTTATACACCATTTGTTATTATTTAAGACACCTGTTCTGTCTGTAGACCTTGTAGTTGTCGTAGAGAATGTATAAGTATTTAAATAATGCATTATATTTTTAGAAACTTTGAAGTATTGATGATTTTGACAAAAATTGTTTTTGTTCCTGTCTTTCATCACATGGATGATGAATTTGGTAAAATTTTTTGAAGGAAAACTTTCGGTAGTGTACAGGCATCACTTAAAATGTAAAAAGGTAAATTTTGCCTGTTTAAATTTTTGTGAAACAAAACTGAAAAACCATGACTGGAGATTTAAAAAAAATAAGAGGATAAAAGGCTCAGTCAATTCAGTAATAACAAAAGAATTGGCAAAAGTATAATGCAATCTTGAAGATACCAAACTCTTCATTTAATTTCTAATTCCTCCAGTGTTTTTGCCAGCTCTCCAGCCTTCAGTTTCTCGTCTCTAAGTTTCTGGATTTCATCTTTGTCTGCTAAAAAGCCTCTTCTTTCAGCATCAGCATAGAGCTCCATCAATTTGGCAGGAGGCCTAGCTTGCTTCGGAATTGGAGGGGAGAAACTCTCTGGCCGCAAATGGACTCTGAGTCCAACTTTATCAAAATAAACACAATTAACAGTACCTCCTTGTCTTTCAATAGCCTCTATTGCAGATTTAGAGGCCAAGCTCACTTCAATGTTCAATTTGGCATCAAACCAATCTGCTCCCTATAAAAAAGAAAGATCCCGGTTGAGAAAATGAATGTTGTTCTTATTATTGAAAACAAAACATTGATAAAATGGACTAATTGCTAAAGAAGGCTGCATTTAAGGGACCTGATTGGTGTTTGATAAATGAATAACATCTACTTTGAAACCAAGAAAGAAGATAAAACACCCATTGTGTACATAAATAAATCTAGAATAGATAGAAGATTTCTTAGATTCATTTTTTCACTATACTTTAAGCATCTCAAGATATTGCAACAATAGCTGACAACTATTGCTTATTGATGTAGAAAATGTCATATATTGCTGGCATTAAGGTCACATTGAGTAACATACTTTTCTCATGAGCCCTAGCAAAGAAACTTTTCATAAACTTTACTTTAAAATTTGTTCATATGTGCAGGCAGCTTATCCAGGGCAGTTTTTATCCATTAAACTTGTATAAAAATTATGTTTGACATGCCCAAATAGTTTTAGTACCTTAGTCTTAATTATTGAAATAATTGGAGTTAGTGTTGTTGCCTGAAGGAGTCCTTTCTGTCTAAATCTCATCACATGATTTTGAAATGTTTCAGTCTTATTCAGCAAAGAGGATGTCCAGTTAACACACTCCAGGCCTTAAGTACAACTACAAGAATGTAGGTTTTCTAAAGGCCGGCTTTGATGTGAAAGGGTATTCTTCTTGAAGTCAGTAACTTTTTTTCACCCTTAAATGCTGCTCAACCTAGACCTATTCTGTGCTTCACAGCTGTTAAACCATTGTTGGTTGATGAGATTTTGTGTCTGAGGTACACAAATTCATTTATTGGAGGTTGAGTTTGCTGTGTGAGTCAGTTTTCATGCATTTTGTTTTTGAGATGTTGATGTCAAGCCCAACCACTTCTGAGTACTGCACCAGGCACTCCAGAAATTTTCGAAGTTCTGTCTGACAGCTGTTTGTGAGTGAAATATCAGATGCATAGGCAAGATTTGAGATTAGTTGGCCACCAAAAGTGAACCCTGACATGCAATCTAACTTGACCTTTCATATTACACTCCCCTTACAAAAGTATTGCACAGGTTGCAAAATCAATAATGGTAGAAATGAGGTCAACGGCTTTTCATATGCAAATTAAATTTCATCCTATCAGTGGACACCCTGTTGTTTGACGAAAAAACGTATAACCAATCAAAACCTTTACATTATGACAATGAAAAGAGTTAAAATTCAACAGTATTTTGAAACTAAAGTGCAAATATTTCAACATTTTATCGGGTAGCAACGCATATTCTGAACTTCATTGAGACTATGTGGAATGGATTTGTAAAGTTTGGCAATAAAACTCTGAGGAATACATCGCCATTCGCCATGTATGCGTACAACAAGTTCTTCCCTCGTCATTGGAGGACATCTAGGGTCATTATTTAGTTTGTTTTTTATGAATAGCCAAATATTTTCAATGATGTTCAGGTCAGGACTGTTTGCAGGCCATGGAAGCACATTTATCCCACGCAACTTTGAAGCATCTTTGCTTCAAATTTACGAAAGTTTTTCGCTTTTGCTTATAAGACTTTATTCTATATTTATGAAGAATGCGCCTTATCAAAGCAGTGGATGGATTTTTAATAGGAAAACAACTCACAACATCATTTGCAATTGTTTTCAACAAACTAAATATTTGCCTCCTTCCAACTTTACAGACAAATCTTGCTCCTCTTTTGCTAATCTTTTTGGGTTTTCTAGTTATCTCTTTTTGGTGAATTGAATTGGTGAAATGTCGTTGGCACGTCTCTTCACATTTTCCCACCAATTTTACATTCTCGAGGCCTAACATTTTTTGGTAATACGCTTCGTAATTTGTACTTCTGGTTAAAGTCACTTGCTGTGGCAGCCATTTTTAAGCAACCTGTGCAATACTTTTGTAAGGGGAGTGTTTATCAGCCATTACAATACAAAACAGCAATGCTGACAGAACATCACCTTGCTTACTCCTTCTAAGATTTTAACTGGCTTGGTGATACCAAGGTCAGTTATGATGTATCTGCAGTCTACATTTGATGATTCCAAAATGTTCCAGAGTTTTTCAAGTTTTATGCTTTCAAAGGCCTTTGAGAAGTCGACAAGTCTAAGATGTGTTTGGAGGGTATGGTGGAAGGGGAAAGCAAACAACAAAGGCCACACAAGCACTAGCATGACATGGTCTTAGCAAAACTTAAACCAACTGAACTTGATAACAAAATACCAGATTCAAAGGAAATTACTCTCTTATGTTAGTACGCAATCTGGTACGCAATCAGTTAGGTTAAAAAGCCTGTTTGTTTGAAGCTAGTCTGATGAACTTCTTGAATTGTTCATAAAAATCACTGATCTGATATCCTCTTTAAACATTTATCCCAATAAACATTTTAGTAGGTAACAAATAAATATTACAAATTCAGGCTCTTCACTTTGAAGAAGTCGTCAAGTACCAAAGTTTGGGAGCTGAAATGAGTCTTACCATTCCAAGAAGTTTAACGCCACCTGATATTTTGCCTGAGACAAGACCAGACATCCTCATCACACGCATTGTTATGGTTTCTTTAGGGTCTATTCGCCCACTGTCAACAAAGTATTGCAGTCTGTCCAAATTTACTGGAGTTAGTTGCATGTTTTTTCTAAGAGAGATGCATCAAGTTTCAAAAAAGAAAACAGGGTGATCACTCAATTCAGTGACACAACACATGAACTAGAAGAGTGACAAAACCTATGCTTTTAGATTACTATGCCAGACTTAACTTGTTTCCATGAAAAGCAATAAATGTAACAATTAGCTTTTATATGCTAAAAACTTGAATAGCACTTTCCTCCACATAAAATATTTGTTGCATAACACACAGCTGTTTAGTCACAGTATAAGAACCAAGGCTCTGAGGAATCCTGTTGATGGGTGTAATTCCAAAACAACGCCCAATTAAGTAACGAAAAGAAAATCTTACATTATAGATTTACGTTGGCCGTGCTTCGGGACAAGCCGGTAGAATGGCGTTTGGCCACCTTCAAACTGAAAGTATGTCTTTGTTCCACGTTGTCCTTGCCCTTTGTGGCCTCTTCCAGCAGTCTTGCCTTTGCCATTACCTGGCCCACGACCTCGCCGTCTTTTCTACAAAAAGATCAAAGCAACTCAGAAATTTCAATCGCCAAGCAGCTTTCAATCACTTTACAGCTTCGATCTAAAGTTCCTCTAGCAGCAAAAGAGACTCGGACCTACGACAAACTTACCGCTTTTTTCGCGCCTGGGAGATCCTTTATATTGTAACTTGCTACTCGTGGAAGGTTCTTTAAAGCATTCAAGTTTCTTTGAATATGACACGTTGTCTCTATTAACTTCTCCATATTTCTTTAGGAATTTAGTGAGAACTCAATCTTTCCATGCTGATAATCTCTCCATCTTCAATATGAATGATTCAAATCGAGGCTTCCTTACTGAAGACGAGGTTTCCGATCAAGAACGTCTGGATGTGTGAAAACGGCACAAAATACCTATATTCTCTATAATTTCCATTTGAAACCAGGACCTTAAATTAATATTTTCAATTTGAGAAGTCAGCCAAATCAGCTAAGTTTAAGCATATAGTGGGCCTTAACACTGCAATACAACTTTTCTGAAGATTTCTTTGGAACCGTGAATCAGAAGGATAACTGGAAAAGGGCAGTGGAAAATTTCGAGAGCTTGCTGCGTGAAAATCGCACCGGGAGCTGATGCAGAAAGCAAGGCATCTCAGATATACCCATGCCGTTTGATAAAAAGACCGCAACCTTTTACATTGAAAACTTGGCTCAGACGAGGGCTGCTATAAGAACAAAGGACGGCACGTATTTAAATATTTTCCAGTTAAATTTGGACAAATCACGAACAGATGAAAATCTTCGATTTTTCCAGTGGCGTAGCGTGAGTTGCAGAAGTGGGTATGCGGGGAGAGGGGCAACGCCCTTATGGGGGAGCAGTGCTCGAAGCCCCAGGAATCTATAGCTTTTTAAAAACACCTGATTGTTAAAACAGCGCTCTCTCTATATTCTTATCATGCCCTAACAGAACATCTACAAAACAATACAAAATGAAAATTATATAATAAAAACATGAAAATTTTTGACAACAACATGACATGACAAACATGACTATGTTCTAATGAATTAGGCTACAATGGCTGATACATTCTCTCTCAAACTCTTCGGGAGAGAAGTTTTTGAGGCTGCGCGCTGGCTAGGTAAGCAAGTTATGTACAGTAGAAACTCGCATAAGAGAATCCGGGATTTTTTAGGCAGTCTGAATAGGTTCTTAATTGACAGGCTGCTTTTCTAAATTCCAGCCTGTGAGGTTCTGAAAAAGGTTTTCCACAGCAAGAATTCTCACTGACAGAGTTGAAACAGCTTTATTTTTCCTGTTAAATTTCAACTAACTTTAATGCAGTTTATCTTACATTCTTTAGTTTGAAAAGTGATTTTATATGACTTTGTTTTAAATGATCAGTACATCAACAGCCTATGAATGTTTCTTTTATCATCTGGAATTTTTAGATAAATTGACATAAAAGCTATTTTGCATATAAGAACCTTTCCCAGTTTCAGCCTCCTGTGGGTTCTTATTTAGGGTTTTAGAATATTAAATTTCAGGCTCAGGGTTCTTGTAAAAGCAGGTTCTTTTATGCGGGTTTCTACTGTATTCAAAACAAAGCCCTCCAATTTACCGCCTCTTTATCGATCCACTGTAAAAATGTATCCAGATAGCCCGTTTACACCGGCCGGATAACTTGGATATCGTAGCTAGCTAGAAGGATTAAAAGTTGTACGGCAAACTGAATCAATTTTGATACGGGTAACCCAGTACTAGTGTAAACAGAAGTCCTATCCGCATAACTCCACCAATGTTCTTGCCTTAATTTCACAATGTCCTCTAATCGTTTATGAATCTGGTGCGAGAAAAAGGGCAGAAAAGTAGCGTAAACCAGATAGTTCTACAACAAATACTAAGCCATTTTCTCTGTTTCTAGAAACTAGCAAACCTTCTATTTAAACATAGGTATCCTGTCGCTGTGTACGAAGAATGCCGTTACTCTGTTGATGCTTTATCGGCAGTTTCATAGCATCCGCTACGCCCATTGGACACAGGGCGTTCCAAATGCTATTCTACGCATACACATTATCAGTGGAAGCTGTTCTAGTTAACGTTTCTAGAAGCTTCTCCACGTGCGTAGAATCATAAATTTCCAGTCAAACATGATTTCGCTTATAGATTCCCCAGAACAATATGACCTGTATTCCACCAATAAAAGCTTTTATTGCCACAATATCCGTATCTTCATTTACAAATGATTGATTGTTTTTGCGAAAAGCTATGCCAACTTCCCTTCTGGCAATGATATAAAACTTCTTTGCATCATTGACTTCGTAATGACGTTGAGTCAACATCATATCGTGGCCGCAAGCAATAGAAATCAGTACCGTATTTACAGGGAAATGAGCATGCCTTGCATAGCAAAAAAGTTACGGAAGAGCGTCTCTGTCTCATATATATTTATATATATATATACATTCAAAAACTCATTCTATAAAATGTTTAGACGATAAGATATAAATTCAAAAAAAAAACAATTTCGTTAGACGTTTCGCTTTCGTTTCATCAGTAATACCTTTACAAAATCAGAGGAGCCTACTTATCAACCTAAATTACAATAGAACAATACAAACAATAGAAACCTAAGGGGGACCTGCCTAATACAATACCTATTGTGAAATGTGTTAAGACGCTAATTGTTATGGGGAACCTGGAAATAAGTGAATAGAAAGGTAGAATAAAGAATGTGATTGAGATGCTGGTGTTGACTGTCTTACAGGAGATAAATGATAGCAATAAACAGGAAACAACAGGAACAGGGTAAAGAAAAACAAAAAAACAGTTGGAGAATAAACAAATGTCCTATGTGTCTACTTGCCTAGTATTAAGACCCATAGGAGAAAAAGTATTCAAGTGATATAGCCAAAAACATTCTCTCCTCCTATCATTCCCTGGTAACCTATCGATAACCTTAACACTTATGTAATTAAGAAACCCGCGATGTCCTTCATCAGAAAAATGTCAGAAAAATTCAATCTGGGGCACTGAAGGCCCTAAATTAAACTTGCGACTACACGCTTTGTAATGATTAAACCTAAGCCTAAAAGGCGTGCACGTGCTACCTATATACTAACACAACAGACATTGCAATTGATTAAATGTACAACATTGGATGAGTCACAGTTAAACGAATAGTTAGTTTTATATTCATTACCTGTAGTGCTAGACTTAAAAGTATCACTATTAGACATGACCTTACACACTTGACATCTGGACTTTTTACAACACAAATTTCCCCTGTTATTGTTCTCCCTCCCCCTCCCACCAGTAAGCCTAGCCCTAACCAAAATATCCTTAAGATTCTTACGCCTCCTAAAAGCAATAACTGATGGCAAAGGAAACACCCCTTGTGTTCTTCTGAACCAGTGAGCAAGGCATGATGTTTCCAGGGAATGTTCCCCAAACCATTAAGTGCCGGATGGTATGTAGTCACGAGTGGAACCCTCTCAGCCCTCCCTTTGTTGGTTTTCCTATATATCGCATTTTCCAGAAGAGTCTCCCTATCTAGCCTACCTACCCTATCTATTTGTTGATTAACAAGAGACTCTTCATACCCCCTATCCTTAAGCCACCCAGCGAGTTTACCTACATGTTCCTTAAACTGGCGATCATCTGAGCAAATCCTACGATACCTAAGAGCCTGACTATAGGGGATGTCCTTCTTTGTATGCCAAGAGTGACAAGACTTCTTATGTAAAAACTGATGGGTATCAGTTGACTTACAAAACAAGTCTGTCGTAAGGACTCCCCTCTCTCCTACTTTAACCGTGACATCCAAGAAACTTATAGTTTCTGTGGAATGTTCACTGGTAAATTTGATTATGTCGTGGCTACTGTTGAGATGGTCAATGAATAGCTTCAAACTGTCCTCCCCGTGTGTCCAGACGAAGAAAATGTCATCGATAAATCTCATCCATCGGCTTGTCGGCGAAAGTATCCACCAACCTCTCCTCTAACCTAGTCATAAAAAGATTAGCATAGGCCGGAGTGAACTTCGTGCCTATAGCCGTACCTTACTTCAGCCAATAAAACGTATCATTAAGTTCAAGTTATTTTCCAGAACTTTTCAATGCTCTCAAAAGTCCTCAAGCCAACATAAAATCCTTAAACAAAAAAAACCTTTTCGAACCCAACGAATTTGAAGCATTTGCCGCTTAAGCCAACGTCAGCTTGTCAATCTTGAAAAAGTTTGCTACATTTGCTAACATACCGCTGGGACCAATTTTCTAGTCCTTTCCTAAATGGCAGATAAATCAAGGTTCTGGAACCATGGTTGTAAAGCTAATTTTACACTGTAATCAGGAAATAGAAAATTTGATTCATCCCCTCTCTTGGTTTCAGATCTAAATGCACATACATATTGATGCTACAATTTGTAGGATCTTCATTAGCTTGCCACGAAACTTGATCCTCGACATGAAGCACATGGATGATGTTTCTTCCATGGGCAAAGAGGCAAGAAAGACATCTCATTTCTCAGAATTCTTCAATATCCTGTGATAGCCTCTTACACAGGAGCAATTAAAAGAAAACTGCTCAAATTACTTCACTTCTGACTATCCATAGTCCTTATAGTTCTCAAGTTTGTTTGGATTCACACTTTCCCTTTCATGATGGTTAAATTCCTTCCATTCATTATGATGTCAGTCAAGGAAGAATTGGGATGTAAAAGAAAAGACAGTAAAATAAGTAATAACTCAATTATCTTTAATTTTTTATAATTGTTTATTTTCTTTCTAGTTCATGTTAATAAAGTCTGGCCAGAAAGCATCATCTAGGTAGCACCTTTCTGGGCCAGAAGGACCTTGAAGTTCCCACTTCTTTTCAACAAGCTTATACAAATTCATTGAAGTTCTTGAGTCCTCTACTGAGCAATGCATATTGCTTTGAATATCCTTGTCAAAAAGGACTTTGGACAAGTTTTTTAATGATGGTGTCTGAGAGATAGGTAATCCAGCCATTAGTCGAAGTGGTGGAAACCTAGATGTGTCTCTAATCTTCAATCGATCATGCCTCAGCTGTAAAATCTTCAAATCATTTTGAATTGAATGACCAACAAGGTATTTGTTCTTTAACAACCTTTTGACCTTCCTTTGAGCTTCCTTGAAAGTAATTGCATTTTTCATGTGACAAGGTAAAATTCCACTGTATCTAGTCCTATAATCTGTTATCTTTTTATCTGGTCTCACATAGCAATCAAGCTTGACATTTCCAGAATAGTCCACCACACTGCATCTTGCCAAAGCACTTTGTCGGCCTGCTTCTACTCCAACCATTTCACAATCCAGTGCCACAATGTCAGCTTTAGTAGACATGACAGCACCTGAATATAAAGAACAATTTACAATTAAGGAAATTTACTATAATTTTAAAGAGTGTAAAACTGACCCTAAAACCTACTAATAACAACTTCAAAAGGGAATATATGCAATGAATAGCCAAAGGATGCTACTAAGAACACGATGGTTGAAAAACAAATCTATGTTGGCTGGAGTAGATAGAAATGCTTACTGATAAACTTTCAACATCAAAGGAAATTTAATTTGAAAGGCATGCTTAAACAACTTTGGCTAAAATATTGAGCACTTATTACTTAAAAGTTGATAAAACCTAAATATGAAATGAGTTAGACACAAAGGCCTTGCAAAATTCATGGTATACTCAAACTAAATTTACACACTTCTTCTAAAAGTTAATAACAAAATAGCAAATCTCAATAAAAAATTAGTGTCAAATTAAAAAGGCTGAATTGCAATAACTTAATGAATTTGCTTCTTTGATAAAAGATAATTAAGATGGGAATGAATCAGAACCTAAAAAGCCGCTAAATAACGTACGAAAATATTGAAATGACTGGTTTACCATAGAAATAATTTAAAGGCTTCGTTCATAAAATCATTATCATGATCTTTAGACTGTACACGCGTGTTAGGAAAAATCTCAAAACTTTGGATTGAGAATAATCTTTTTGCAGCAGCAAACAGATTAGCCACAATTATTGCAGAGTTAGACATTAATCAAGAAACAGTTTGTTTTTCGAATGAGTACTTAATTTTCCATACATTTGAAGAATTAGCTTCTTAAGTTGGTCTTAAAAATGAATACAATAACATATAATATTATTAGGAAATTAAGGTAAACAGACAGACTTTATTAAAAAGTGGAAATTTTCAGATTTCCTCCCTTACCATCAGTTTTCCTCACTTTCTCGTCCAGAAGCTGTTGATCTGTGGTCCATCATGTCAACGACACGTGAAAAAAGAAATTCTATCCTCGTTTCGAAAAAATGACAAGAGAGGCTTAATAATAATGACTGCAAACGGCAAGCATATTACCTGCACGGTAAGAATGTATCGTTGTTATTCAAAAATTCATCCGCTCGCCATTCTGATTTATATCAAGTTTTGAAACATGCCGGAATTGATTGCTGGAGATGGACGGCGACCTGTGCGGGAAAACTGCAAAATTCTTCGCCCGTATATATTATGGCGACGAAGGAAAGACCAACTAATGGAAGCAGCATTTATTTTGAATTTAAAGCGAGAAGCTGAACTGAGGAAGAAGGAAGAGGAAGAAAAGAGAACTTTAAAAAGGGAACATCAGTTGACGCGTATGGAGGTAAAATATTTTTTTAACAAAATAAAGTCATTATCGCATTTGAGCCTGAGCACCACTAGTTGGTGGTGTGATGGGCTAGGCAAGTACTTTTGGTGCGAGGGCACCGTCCACCTCAGCTTTTAGCGGAAAGCTGTCAGAGTGTTTAGTCTCACAGTTTTGTTTTTGGCTAAGGTTGATGCTATTTATATCAATTATTTGGTTTTTATGGTTGACTGTCTGTACGTCCTATGTTATCTTTTTATCGTGTTTATTTCATACCTTATTTATAACTGCATGGAGCTACTTTATATTATAGGAAATTGAAAAAGAACTTTCAAAAATAAAGGAGAAAAAGTTTGAGCGCGAAGAAAAGTTAAAGTCATTGCAAGAAAGAAAGCACCAGTTGTTCTTGTGCTTGAAGAGCTCTTTGATGGCAAAAGAGTTTGTCCGAAGGGAGAGAGGACCATTTTCTGAAATGCACCCTTTTGTTGAATCATACATTGCTAGGGATTCTGTTATCTAAACAGCTGCAAATATTTTGCCAGAGGTTTATTTAGGAGTTTGGCCAAAGACTCTCTGATGATTCCCTGTAATAATATTTTGCCAGGGAAACATTGACAGTTGGTTAATTGTGTATATGTATAATAAACATGTTATTCATTTTTATCATATTTATGTATCATACTTTCGTAGAACTAGCCATTACCTCTTTAGTTTGCATCTGTTTTTGTCCCTTTTGTCATGTTCTATTCAGCTTGAGAAATTGGTGGATAAAGAAGGAAGTTGACCCCCTCCCCCATCCATGAAATGAAATAAATAATAACATAACTGTTAACTTTGTGCCAGTGTATATGCAATTAAGCTTACACTAATGATAAATAGTATGACAATTAAAGCATACTGTGAAAGCATTTTCAAAACATCAAAACATTAAATGAAAAAAGGCACTTAAGGTTCGTATTTGGAGGTAGACTAATAGTAAAAAAAAACTGTTGGTCTTACAGTTGTCAATTGAGAAAATTAACATAAGTATTTACTGATGCACAATATATATTTATAATTTAATTGTTTGCTATTATTCCTTCCCATCTATATATTTTTCAGATATATTTTAGCCATAATTGAAACATACATAAGAACCATTTCACTTTTGCCTATCCTCAAACATCCTTAATCATCACATTACCTAATACATTACCTTAGGATTGCAGGGAAAGTTAGAAAGTTAGAAGTTGGAAGCATAACCACAAAAAGCTAGAGTGGATAATCACCATAAATTGTATTACCATAAAGTTTTGTGGGACCAAAATCTGACTGCATAAATTGTTAAAAATTAGTTGTTTTAAAACATGTTTACTAAAAATAATAATCAATGTTGTGCTACTTTGGGCTAAATAGGAAAAAGCTAAATATAGGTATTTCAATGCAACTTTTCATATCCGCATCAACTTTCTATTTCCTTTTTTCACTTTTAGACAATAACTTGATTCTGTCCTACACTCTGCTACATCCACAGGAATAAATGTTGTGATTTAAACTGGAATTATTTTCAACTGGAATGTCTTTCATGAACACTGGGTCCATTAAAAGGTACAAAGTAAAACTATTTTCAAGATTCGTTATTATTAAGAAATGCTAGCTAGTATTTTGGCTGGTATCTCTTGGCAAGTGGTCTTTTGTGAAACTGGCAGAGATAAAAAATGTTGGCAGTCTCTTATCCTTTTTTCTCTCAAGTCATATTGGCCTTTGTCTACCCATATGAAGCACTGTGAAACATATGACAGGCCACCCAAAGCACACATCTCACAAAAACCATTGGACATATGCAGTCATTTTCGTTTAGCGCGTGCGATCACACGCCTGCACACGCGCAAGTTAAATTGCGCGTGTTTTTCATTACACGCGCAAACAGGTGTTTTTTGCAGTTTTCTGTTAACAGTAATTTCCTGTATTCTCATGATTTTTTAACCTTTTCCGTTGTTACCAGGGGCGGGGGATCACGATCTTCCGACAAGTAGACAGACACAACAAAGTTTCATTGGCGTTATAAGACAATTATCAAACTTGAAGAGCAAACTTTTATTAACAAATGCAGCTGAAATTAAAGGATATTCAAAATTATTTGAACCCCTGGTTGCATTGGAAACACAAGAAATTAGTAAATCAAAGAATGTGGGGAACTTAAGCTAATCACGAGACTGATTAATGTATAAATTTCAAAGGCAAAAATATAAAACTATATTTGGGGAAGCGATCAAAGAGAAAATTATTTTCGTCGGTGCATCATTGATGCGAAGAAAACTAGAGCATGGCTTAAATCAACTGCTCTCTATCGCTCAATGGAGATGTAAGTTTGATGTTCTTTGCTGATTCATTGTTGTCCGTTGGTAAAATTTGATCAGCATTAATTTCGAGAAAGACCTTTCTGTCTCGGCACTTGTGACCGGAAAAAAACTTGGTAGAGCTTGTAAAAATTTGGAAGATTTTTGTATAGTTTCGAAAAATACAAAAACTTGAAAACGCGCTTAACACTAGTGCACTGGTAGCTCATTCCTTCGATTTAAACACTTTTTTCAATCAACGCCGCTGCTTTCTTTGAATCTAGCTTGGAGGAAAGAATATTCCTGGAATACTTCCTCCTCTATGTCTCCAGAGCCGTTATTAGGACCATATTCCTGGAAAAGGACTTCCAAACAACGTCTGCTCTCCTCGGGGGACTGATTCAGTAGACGTTCTGGCATCAAACATTGGAAAGACCGAAGGATGTCCCTGTGGTTACTGAATCTGTCAATCATCTGTTGCTTGATCATATCTAATGCGTAGTAGAACACATCGGTCTTAAACGAATTCTTAGGGTCTTTTGCTGTTTCGTCAGAGGAAACTTCATCAAAATGTCGCTTTCTCTTTTGAGGCCTTTTCTCTTGAAAATCGGACTTTCCCCCGGCATTGGCAGCGACCTTTCTTGCACGTTCTAAGAAATCTTCCAATTTCTGTTTATTTCTCATTTCACTGAGGTTTTTAATACTTGAATCTATAAGGTCAAACGCTTCACCCAAATCAATGTCACTTTCCTGCAGAGCTTTATTTACGATGTTTGTTGTCTGAAGAATTTCCTTGAAAAAGATTGTCACCAATGTGAATTCAAATTTTTTACAGAACCTTAGAAGTCCGCTTGCTCTACTGACAACCTCTGTTTCAGTTTCCACGTCTACTACATTTTCTAGCATGACAATTATTGCTGGGTAGGTCTCCATCCCCTTAACAACTTGACTATGAGACTCACAATGCGTGAGTGCGTGGTGCTTTAATGCTCTGATGGTGTCGAAACCAAGCTCTTTTTGGACCCGCTGAAAGTGCTCGTTGCGCTTAGGGCTAGCCTCGATAAAGTTGTACAGCTCTTCCAGGTTTGCAAAAAAAATTTAAACGTCACATTTCCATTTAATGCCTAAAGAAGCACGAGGTTGTGGGCATGACATGCACAATGTACACTTTTGACAAAGGAGTTGGCACTGATAATCCTTGCTTTCAGCCCTTTATACTGTCCTTGCATGTTAGCGGCTCCGTCTGTTCCAATTCCTCTCAAATCTTTCAAATTTCAACCAAATGATTCGAGCTGCCTTTTAACTTCATCGAAAATCGACGTCCCGGTTGTCGAAACAACATCTTTAAACGTGAGAAATGTCTCATAAATTTCACCTTCGAGAGCATACCTAAAAATAAAGCTTACTTGCTCTTTTTTCGAAGCATCTGCAGTTTCATCTATCAGCATGGAAAATTTCTGCAGATCTAATCTCTTCCATGATCTCCCTTCGCAGCATCTCAGCAATTGTGTGGACCATTTCATTTTAAGCATCTAAACTTGTGTAGTTGGCATATTTTGGGTTCGCTTCCAGCTGCTTTGCAAGAGTCATATCATACATTAAACGAGCCCCCCCCCAAACCCCCGTATTTCCGCATGCGTAAAGGCATCAGCAAAAGCGATAATTTGTGGAACTAATGTTGTCACCAAGTATCAGGTAATTAAAGGCTCAAAAATATAGTTTCTGACACAAGGCTTTCCATGAAACATAAAAGAATGGAACCGATTCTTAAAATTGCTGGAAATGACAATAATTAGTCAGCAAGAAAAAAGAATAAATTTTCGATAGGGCTGTCGAAATTTATATGATGAAACGAAGAGAAACAAAAACATGTGAACCATCACAAAAGTGCGAATCATCCAGTTGGAAGAAAATGATGACTATGAAGGGGATGACTATTTTGACAATAGCTTGAGTATTTCTGACAAGGAACTGTAATCTGTTATGCATTGATTTGAGTTGAGTTTTGCTCTTACACGTATTCGAGTGGCTTTTGCCTTTCTTGCATCAGGTTCATCTTGCAATTTCATCAGGTTTGCACTTCAAATTTTCTTACAAGTGCGATTTGCCACACATGCGTAATTTTGCTCACGAAAAGGACTGCATATGATCTATAAGGGACCATTAGAGACCATTTGAACAGATCAGATCTCTGGACACTTCAAGCATTTAACATAAAATTTCCGATTGAAATGGGAATTAAAAAAATTTGATATTGCAATTTTTTGGTATCCTTTGATAATGCCTGATGCTTTCTCCATAAGCAAAATGGTAAAAGTAGAGCATTAGAAGCAAAGTAAAAATGTCAATCATCAGCAGCACTGTGGATATATTTGCACACCAATTGAGACTTGGGCAATCACACACTATGTCTTCTCCTATTTAAGAGAAATTATTATGGCTAGAAAAAGCGGAACTATTTTTCCCATACAGTACTATTTCATCTGACTAGTTCCGCTTTTTCTAGCCATTGTGAAGTTTTGTACCAGAAGCTATTGATATTGCCTAAGACATGATGATGTGTAACATTATAGTGTTTGCTATAACACAGTGGAACTTTTTGAACATAATATTTAAACTAGGTTCTTATGGTGAGATGATCTACTCTACAAATAAACTTGCTAAACTCTTGTATGTGCTTGTAGCCCATTCCACTTACAATAGAGGTTGAAACTTCAGAAAAAAATACAATATGCATCCATCAGGATACCTCAGAATTGAATCCAATAATATCTAACAGTTTCATTCAATCTATCTTCCATATAACAGAGCTGTTACTAAAATGAAAGTTTACTTTTCTTTTTTAGCCTCATCTGTTGAACCAAGTTCATCTTCAGTATTTTTTGGATTACTCTCATCATCCTTCTTGATCATCTCTTCAGGATGGTCCTCATATCTTTAAAATAAAAACAGCTATCAAGAATAGGAGATTTCACACTACTTAAAAACAAAAAACCATATCAGGAATTTGATGCTTTCATTTAATCTGGGCAGTTTAACTTCACCATAATTTTGAGCCATTTGTTGCTAAACATCAATTGTACCTTTTGTGTTTGAAGAATTGACATAGAAATGTATTTTTGAAACAATAAAACATAGAAAAAGCAAAAAGCTATGCAAAGGCTAATAGCACATGTAGTGAAATTGCTGTGGGCTTTTTTAAGCAAGTGTAACTAAATCATGTACTATCAAAAAGTAGTTAAGTACTATTTTGGATCAGAAATGATCTCATAAAATAAGAAAACAAATTCTCTAAGAAAATAATTGTCAGTCTTGTATTTTATTGCATAAATTAAGTTTTGGGAGAAAGACCTACTTGAAAAGATCAGCAACTTCCCCTTTGATTATTGCAACAAGCATTGCACTGCCAATGCATGCCGGCACAAGGTAAAGCAAGGCTGGTTGGGCTGCCTTGAAGAAATGCATGACAATGACTGTCATCACCAAACCAAGGAAATATGCAATGAAACTGGTGTAGAAGAAAGGCTTTCTGTTTCCTTCTTGCTTGCTGAAAAAAAAATCAAGACACTAATTAAAAAACCAAGAACTTTTTAAAACTAATTATAGCTAAATATAATAGAACTGTGACGAAACAATGCTCTCTATAGTGAAATTGACACAAAACAATGTACTTATGAATATAATATAAACCAAAATACCTGCAATCATATCTCAGTAGCAAAGCAATGAAAATTCCTAGAGAAAACAGATAGAGATAAGGTTATAAGGGCTACAAATGGAGCAGCCACCTCAACTGATATTGTTAGAGAAGAATATAACTCAACTGGCTTGTATAAGATGTTATCATATACATTTAATTTTGAATAGGGTTCTAGTTTGCTCATTTCATGGCTCACTTGGTGTTTCTAACCCTATTTTTCATAATACTTCACAGCTTGTAAAAAATAGGTTTTACTAACATTCATGATTTAAAACTAGATTTGAAACAGATTTAAATTGACAACATCACAAAGAATAAATTATTTTTATGCTAACCTGTATATAATTATCTCACATAATGTATATGAAACTCAATTATTTGATAAAAACTGTTTTGCTAAATTCATGATGCATCTACCTGGAATGACAATATCTCCAAGACCAAGCATGGCAAAATTCTTGCCGCATATTCCATGCTCAAGGAAGTCCATTGGAAAAACCACTAAAAAAATTATCAATTTGCTACTTTGTACAACCCTTGGTAAAAAAATGATTCTAAAACAAATCTTTACACTATGACTTTGCATGTCAGGTTTTTGAAACAATAACATCCAATGAAGGATAATAACTGGACATAACTGGATAATTTGAAATAATATTCGCCAACCGAAATTAAAACTAAACTTTTATAATTAGTATTTATTGTGTTGTAGCTATATTTGTGCTCATTATTAAGTGGAAAACTGGCAAAATTGGAATCTAAACTAGTTGCAAAATTTGAAAAAAGATACAATAAAGCAAGAGTCAGATTTATCATTAGATACTTGCTTCAATGTGCAGTGAAAACATCTGATGATAAAGAACTTAACATCATGCACTCACATTTAATGGGTCCATCAAAGGATTTGGCAACAGTTACCATGACATCTGTTCCAAAAACCTTTTTGATTCAAGAAAAGAAAAATTCATCAAAATCTTTTTGACTTTACTATCCAAATACTCTGTATAGTTTTGTATGTGTTGATATTTACTCCTTTTGTAATAAGTTTAATGCCAAAATAGTGGGAATACAGTATGGTCTGAATTAAGAAAACTAGAGGTTAGAACCCCTTGGCGAAAAAAAAACTATGATTTGGAAGACCCCAGCTTTGTTTTAGACTCTGATCTGCACGCTAATTTATTCATATAAGAACTTGCTGATTACCTCAGTCTAGTCAATTAAATGGTACATTACAACAAACAAAGAGAGAGCAGTAAAATGAAGAGAAGAAGCTTCAAGTTTCAAAGTTTGAGGAGAGAGCAGAGCAGAATAGTAGTTAAGAGAGAAGGAGAAAGAAAGAGAGCAGTAAAATGCAAGAGAGAAAAAGTCTAAAGTCTAAAGTTGATGCCAAAAACAGTTTTTGTAACTGCTTGTTTTAATGCAACAGTGTCAGTTGGGATAGGGTGGTGTCTATAGATAAACTTTTTAGGTCATCCCACACTAGGCTGTTTGAGAAGGGCGCCACTGGCTTCAATGTCAGCTTGGGTTTGACTTAAAACTAAGCTCTCAGATCACCAAAATGTCAAGCACCTGGGAAATATTACCCAAAATCCCAGAGACATATTCATTTCGTCTGAAGCATGCACATGTTTGTTGAAATAAAACTGCCTTGCAATTTAAATAAATTTATTAAAAGCTTTGGTTTCTTGTAACTGGCTATATTGTTAATAAAAGTCTACAAGAGGCCAGAGGCGTTGCCATGGAGTAACCCACATTAAAATTTTCAGCTGAATTTATTAGTTTGGCTTAATATATATGTCTTGCTCCTTTGACAACAAACTCAGGAATAACAAGCTTGGATGGGCTTGAACTTCAAAATGCCAGTTTTTGAATAACTGCTTGTCTGAACTGATGTTATAACATAATCACACTGTGTGATTGAATTTTGGTTCTTTCAAAACCTTGTTAGTGGGAATGTTGCTAATTTATATACCACTAGCCCCAATGAAGCCCGCTTGCCCATCATGACAAGATACAAAAGCACCTAACGATTAGCCTTAGAAAGACAAGAGCCTCGATTCAAAGCCAAGAGTGATGTCATGCAGGAGTGGACACTGAACAAATTAAGCAAAGAGTAATATCATGCATAAATGGAAAATCTAGTATGAGGTAACACTTGAAACAACTTGAGGCCAAAAATGACATAAAACTATCATTCCATTTCTGTCAGAGAATCGCAATCTTGTTTTGTAGCTCAACTGTTAAAGACTGTTGTTTATTCATACACTTTTAATTAATATTTTCAAGAGGATAAAAATCAATTGCTTCACTTATCAGAGGAGAGTATTATGCTGGGGGCTGGATAAAATGCTCACAGCCAGGTCTGTTATCCATTTTAAATTATAAGTGCATACAAGAACAATGCTGTCATAAAATTGATCAAACTGTGAACTTACCCAGAAGATATCATATACGAACAATCCACAAAGTAAAATGCATCCAATAGGGAAGCTATAAATATAACAAAAAATATGGTTCTTAAAAATTATTATTGTTTTATTAAAGTTGAAAAGTTTTTTTGTACAACTGAAATGCCACACTAGATGTCATAACCTGTGGATTTCATGCTAGTAGCAATTTTCTACATCTTGAAATCATTGGAAAAGCAAATGAGTAGGAAAAATTGAAAGAAACCACAATGGAAAAATACTTCTCTCAGCAGTGAGAGACTTGATTGAATATTGCAAAGATTGAAAAAAGATATAATATAATACCTGTTTAAATGCAGCATTTCTACTCCACTCAAAGAAAAGGCAAGCCCAAAGACATTGTTTGCAATCCAGTGCTGAGAATAAAGATTCTTTAGTTATAGCTAAACTTCAATGCAGATGTCACAATACTACTAACTATCTTCATCACTCAGTTTCGATTAAGATCCAAATTAGTAGGGAATCAAATTTCTGAGGAGCAAACTCACACCCAATATCTAAAGTTCTACCATGCAAGTAAATGCATCACTCTACAATGCTCCAAAACAAAGGTTTTCTATTATTGACAATATATTGATATATTGCTTCTGGCATGTACTACAAGAGACTTTTGGGACAAACCTTCTTGACAAGGTACCACAGGCCCATGACACTGGAGATAGCAACACATATCAAGTCAACACGGTCAAACTTGAAATTGAGATGCTCTGAAAATTAAATGAGGTAACAATAAGGTTGTGGAATCATAAAGATGTCATATCTGATTGTTACCTATCGAGATGTGAAAATAGTAATTTAACTATTTTAACTATCAATTGATTGCGAAACATAAAACAATAAAAAATAAACATAAGAATAGCAAATTGAACTTCTTTTAGACTGACATGGGATGCCTATAATGATTACTGGAAAAAGTTCTCTGAAGACCTCTGAGAGAAAAACAATAGACCCATAGGCCATAAAGTTATGGTTCCCTACACTTAAGCAAAACACAAAAATTTCAGCTCCTCATCATTATGCATTTTCCACATAATTTCCACTTACAACAATGTAACACATACATATATAACTTAAACATTAAACAAACTTGACAAACTAAACCTGTTTGTTCTGGGGCCTGTCCTTCTGTCAACATAATATGGTAATCAGATCTTGGAAATGAATCTGGCATAAAAACATTCAAAATGGGTCTAAAATTAAAAAAGAAAGTATTAAATGTTAATTCTATCATTTGAGTACTTTAAGTATGCAAAAACTAGTTCTGCTTTTTCTAACTATTGTGAAGTGTTGTACGCAAAGCACTTGGAAAGGGGGGGGGGGAAAGGGGGGGAAAGGGGGGGAAAGGGGGGGGGAAAGGGGGGCAAATTGTGCAGTTCAAATTGCAGTGAAAGCAGTTGTATAATATTTGAACAACTTTACCTTAGTATATTTGCCAAGCAAAGTACACCCAGTCCGAAGAAATATAGTGCAAGAAGAAGGTTAATATATTCCTTGCTGAAGATCTGCAAAAATACAAATCAAAGGACTTAGTAGAAATGTAAAGCAGATAACGGGGGAATATGAAATTTATATAAATTCACTTGTTATGGTCATATCCACAAGTAATATTAATGAAAAGGCAATTTACCTAAGACTTGGATGGAACACTATATAAAAAGGGGGCGATCATCAATTTATTCAGATTTTAAGGAGGTCAGAGAGAAATGTTCAAAGTGGGATTACTGGGTAACATAAATGATGGAGGGTAGAAACAAGAAGAGCATATTGCAGTTATAAAGGAAAGAAAGCAAGTGGAAATAGCCAGAAGAAGTGGTAAGACAAGAAGGGCAAAAAGAAAGAAAAATCTTAGGGTGGACTGATAAAAGGCTGAATCAATTTGATTTACTGGAGGAACTTAATGAACAGTCAAAGAATCTAAAGCAAAAAGTGTCTAAGAAAACATGCAAGCCTTTCTAGAAGATGCAGGCAAGCCAAACTGTGCAATTTGTGAGGACATTTTTCTACCAAAGCAGTTTTCCAGACTGAAGATTTTGTTTAACCTGCACAGCTTGGCTTCACCCTAATGTTTGAACCACTTCTTCCTTTACATCAAGATTTTTGTAAATAACCTTATACGTAGGAGATTTCTGTTTCCTTATATCAAACATGTTAACAAGCTGTTGTAGTACCTTCTTAAACTTGCAATAGAATAGTAAATGTGGTCACATGAAAAGAGCAACATAAACAGGGTCTCTGAAAACTAGAGGGCTTTAGTTAAGACTTGATCTTTTGATTAAATCTTTAAACATTGAAAGTGCCCTTCAACTAACAGGTTGACAATGAGAATAGGGATATTTAACTATTTCAGTTTTTCTAGCCCACCTTGTGTCTACCAAAGAGGCATGGCAGCATGTAAGGCAAAAGTTCCTTACTGTAAAAATGTCAAAACTGCCTTACCTTGAAAAAAACATACAGGCCAAAGAGTGTACAGCTTGCAATAATTGGGAACATGGCAGCATCTTTCTTACTCATGCTCTCTATTTTCTCACCAGACTCCTGTTGAATAGAAACAAAATTAGACAAATTATGGCATCAAAATACACTTTGAACTGTGCAGGTTGAGGGCAGGCTTTGAGGCAGGAAATGTTTGCAAAAGTTGCAAGATATGCAGATTGCTGCAAGTTCAAGGCAAGAGTAGGTGTATTTATACAAGCAACTTTTTACACAAGTCATAAATATCACTAATAGACCTTTGCATTAGTACAGTAGGTGAATAATGAATGTAACAAAAAAGCAAGTGTGTCTAAGAGAAGCTGCAAAGAAGAAGGCATTTATTAATTTTGCAAATGTCCAACTTTTTGATCCACACATTAAAAACTTCAAATACCTTGGGATTGGGGCTTTTAAGGACTAAAATAATCTAGTTACACCTTATTTTTGTTTTGTTTTCAAAACATTCCCAAGACTATTTTTTGTTTTGCTTCCTGCTCACAACTCCTGGTAGATGCTCTAGCTTGTAATAAGGTCACTTCAAGTTAAAGGCATGAATTTCCAGTGCATTTTGAAATAAAAACTATGGTACAGAAGCTGACAATCGTTAGAAATCATAATGGTAAATCAACACAGGATATTTGAATTTTGTAACAAAGACAAGCATAGAGAAAGACCAATGAGGTTCCCAACTAACAACTATACTAATCAGGTTGCAATCTAAAAGGACTTTGGTGGTAGTTGAATGGTTAAATGGGATGGAGAGCAGTTGCCAAGAAAAGGGCTTAATGAAGAGATTTCATTCCGCTGCATGCTCTCTCTACATCTTTTGTACCAGAATATTGTGTTTCTACATTGCTTTGGAAAGTTGTATTCTATACCTTTATTCATAACTAAAACATTGTTGGCTAATTCCGTAACTTAAAAAAGATACTCGATATAATCAACTTAAAATTAAGGACTTGAAAACTAAAATTGTGCTTGAGAAACTTATTCTGATACAGCTTTGTTTTGTTGCTGTTGTCTCCACATTGTAATGGTAAGACTTAGCATTGTATATGTTCCGAACAGAAATCACTGATGAAAATAAACAACTACTGGCCTGAAAACACAAATACACAGAAACATTATCAAAAGATTAAAGGCTTCATTTAGCAATGAGATTCAATAATTATTCCCTGTTGCTCAGAACAGAATACGAATGAATGAATGGGGAACGACAAAGGATTCATTGATGTGAAAGTCGCTGACCCACAAACCTTTTGTCGCTTCTTGTGGCCTATGGAGCGAAATGATCCAAAAAATATTGGGATGAGAGCCATAATAACGAGACTGCAGTAGGCGACAAGAAGTCCTTGGGGTGTAGCGGCAGCTCGTCCTGCGGCTGTTGCATTTTGAGAAGTGGCGTTGTTCAGAGTGGCATTCAGAGTGGCATTAACCGTTTGCGAAACTACATCTGCATCCGCCATCTTTGTTTTCAGTAGAAGAGACTCTTTCAAGACTCAATGTTTTCTGTGATGTTCACAATATTTTGAAGCCCTCTTAATAGAGAAGACTTTTTCAAAATCTGAAAATTTACTGGTAACTTAGGCTTTCTCTTTCACTAAAAATTTCCCTTTAGTGGACGAATAACTTCCGGCCCAAATGCCAATTATTTTTAAACACGTGGACATAGTTGCACCTGCTCCGAAATGAACAGCCTCTTTTCTGTGACCATAGTTGAAAGACTGTTCATATGTCAATCAGTGTTTATTATAAGATCAATTCACGACTAGTCAAGCTGCAGTTCAGTCGCGTTAACTTTCTTTCGTGAAATATTGTAATGGCGATTAGCGAGGATAAGCAACTATTAACAGCAGATGATTTTATCAAAGTTCCTTCGAAAATATACCATTGGGTTTCATCGTCCAGACACTGGTAAAATCGTGGCATCCAGGATGGCTGATGGATGATGAAAAATGTATTACTGGGTCGCAAAACCGAGACTAGTTTTAAAAAGAAGGGTTGGCTAATATGTGTTTAGGCTGGTGGAGTCACTCCAAATATTGATTTACTCAAAATATTGAGGAAGAAAGACCCAAAATATAATAGTATTTGAACAACAAAACGGCATGAAATAGAAGAAAACCAACAAAATTGCTGAAAACAGAACCTATTAGGCAGAGCATTTTTTAATGATTTTTGAGTGGTGGGAGAATTTTTCTAAAGGGTCCACACTTATACACTACCAGAAATGACATAGGAAACGACAAATTAATCTTCGGATTGGCGCTTCAGATTGTGATATATACTGAACTATTTTAGGGTTGAGACTTTTGCCTCCAAGATATGACACAACCATATGTCCTCGAATAAGCCCCGGAGGCTTTTTCGCAGAAAATATTTTCGGGTGGGGGCTTACTCGAGGGTGGGGACTTATTTGTTGACAGTAAGAAACACTACCAGCACTGATGGCTATTATGCCCAAAGCACGAGAAACGACGAGATAAATTGATTTCAACGCTCCCAGCATAAGTATGGTTCAAAAATGCAAGGAAACACTAAGATCTTGGCAAAGTGAGCAACGAATTGACTTACAAGGTGGATAAATGAGAAATATAGTGATATAAAGATTGCTATCAGCATCGATTGAGCCCCAAAATTTGTTACCAGCCTTTTGAAACACAGGTTACTTTCATCTCTAAGGGCCACAAAATGGCCGCCATTTGGGGCAAATGTAGCATTTTTCTTTTCAGTGGAGGGGGAACTTGTAAGGCCCAGTGGGGCAATTTCCCCACCATTCAGTTTGTTAAAAAATGCCCTGCTATTAGGAGAATAAATCACCTTTTGTTAGGAAAAACAGCATCTTTTGTTGGAAAAACATCACCTTTCGTCAAGCAAAGCATCACCTTTTTATGGCAAAGCTGTTTAACAAAGCGGGAAATCAACAAATAATTTCTCGATTACTGTTTTATTTTACCCGATAGTTGCGGATTTGCCCGACAAAATGCGGGTTTTCGATTATTTGGGGGGTTGTCACACCCCACACACCCCCAACATTTACGCCCCTGTTTAAGATAGTAGTAGCTAGTGCAGTGGTGCAACGCACAATGGTTGGGGTTAGAGCAGCTCCTAGGGGCCCGCCAAGTGGTAGGATCCCCTTAAGTTATGCAGCAAACTATTACTACCACCAGTGGCGGACTGGCTACCATTTGACCCACCGGGAATAGCAAGCAAAAGGGCGCCAATAGGTGCTAGAGTTGCTTAACTTTGGGGCTTGAAAAACGGGCGAGGGAAACTTTGCCTTAGCTAAAAATCAGTTTGTTGCAAACATTGTCATAATTCATTCTTAAAACCCTTTGCAATGGACAGCAGAATGAGAGAACTAGTTGGGAAACAAAATGGGGGCTCCGGGGCTTGCCCCCGGAAATTCTTTCCCACCCACAACTGGAATTGCCATGAAGAAGATTCTCAGTCAAATTGACAGTATTTGAAACGTCTACAAATTTGTTGGTATCAAATGATTTCGTTTATGTATCAAATGATAAATTTTGAAAGTTGGACTAAAACCCAAAGCCTTTTTTCAGCTAGCGAGGCACTGTCTTCCAATATTTTACAAAGAAAGAAACTTCTCTGCCTTATTTTCGAATAAACTAGATCTCGAAAACTTTAGAAATTTGACAAAATATATGACTTTGTTCTCATCAAACGGTAATGTATAAATTCTTTAAAGTTTTGCAGCATATCTTTGAAAAATTTAAAGGGGTGCCTCAGCACCTGCTAGCCAAATGACAGCTCCTGCCTCCACGCTACAGTTACAAATCATTTACAAAAGATATGATGCCAGTACATCAACGTGCGGAATTATGACCAGGTATTGAACATGTGCTTAAAACCGTAGACTTGCCCGAAAGGTATCTGATAACAATCTTGGACAAATGGATCTTAAATTTGTAAGAGATCCTGCTGCCATCCGTTTTGAGCAAATTGATGATTTTGCAGATTGATGGGCTCCTTCTGTATTAGAAACTGTGCGTAGACATGGTAAAAGGATAAATAATTTCTTAAGAAAAGGCACAGTCTCTATTACGGGACAAACATTTTAAGAAGGATTGGAAAAATTTTAATAGCTAGTTGTGAATTCAAAACAGCCGGTTTAACTTTCCATCAAGTCTTGAAGAAGGTTCTTACATGAGGACATTAATCCTCGTCCTCAAAAAGTTCTGTATAAAGTTTTTTAAAAAGTGGTCTCGTCAAGAGTTTTGGCTTCAGTTAGTCATAATTTCTTTTTGGTTCAAAACTCCAGGTTTTAACGTACATAAAGCAGGATGCCTATGAATTGTTAGTTGAATTGTAAAAGAAAATAGCTTGCCACGGACAACATTTTCAGAATGGATCATCCTCTATCATACCTAGAGCAGTTTTCACTATCAAGGGATAGTTGATAGCCCAAAGAAAATGGGCTGTTATTCAAGAGAGATAGCACAAGGAATATGCACATATTAGGGAATGAAAAATCGGCAATATTTGAAAAATCCCCTTCTTCCTAAACAACTATTTTAAAAAGCTTTAACAAATAGCCAAAATGACTGTAAACGTTTGTGTAAATCTCCCCTCCCCTCCCCATCTTTGATTGCGTCATATGTGAACGTTTATATTCCCAATAGCCAACACGTCGATTATTTTGTCCAGTTACAACCATTCTGATTGGAAAGAGCATGGGGTAGTGCTCAGTTAATTTCTCCAAAGTGCGGGCCTACAGGTATTGGATATCAGGCACTAGAAATAATTTGATTTAGCCATAAGTCAAAAAAACTGATATGGTTAGTCGTAAGTCACAAAATTACTAGTCATTAGTCCGTTGGCACAATCTGCTAGTTGCCTAGTGATTTCCCCTACTACCCCATCAACAGATATCGAATTAATTCAAGCATTGCGTACTTGCTTGAAAAAAACTACAAGCTAACCAGGTTTGTAGTGAGAGTAGGCTTTTTGGCTGCTACCACAGCTTCTACTGTCAATTAAACAAAATATAAACAATTTTTTGGTGCTACCAAATTTGAAAATGGCTTTGAATAAGGCAAAACTTCTGAACCTCTTTAGAGTATAAAACGTCCGAATAAGGGTCTGAAAGAGCAAGATGGAGAATAAATACCCATTTTTGGATCGAAATTTCCATCTTTTTCATTTGGACCATTATATTGACGTTTTACATTCTGAGGTGTTTCAGATGGAAAAGCTTTAGGTATGTTTAAAATGTTTGCTATTTTCAAAGCCATTATCAAAACAAAATGTGTTTTTTCAAAGTTTTCAGAAAACCTTGCAGAATTTGCTGGTCAGAACTTGTCTTCAAAGAATTTCCAATGGCAAAGATTGGGAAATTTTGCAATTAATCTTAATGTTGCTCAACTTAAAGGTGAAGCTAAACTTTTTTGCAATTGACAGGAGGTATATTGATGATTATAATCAATTTTAGTTCTGTGCAAATATTAGCTGCCTTTCGAAAGTTTTAAAGTTTTTGAAAAATATAACTTGGGGCAGAGGGCGCACAGGGAAATTTCCCGGTGTCCTGATAGGCCAGTCCGCTTCTGACTACTACTGCACATTTGCACTGATTAGTGAAAATCAGTACCAGTAGTAGTAGTTTGGGGGTAGTAGAAGTAGTAGTAGTTAATCAGTACCATTGCTCTGGGGCCCTTAGGAGTTGCTCCGCATCCACTGTGCGTTACGCCACTGCAATAGCTACTACTATCTCAAGTTAAATTGCTTTGAAAAAAATTTCTACAAGAAAAGGGGCCCTTTGAGACCCTTGCTGAGAGTGGCCCTTGCCGAGGGGACCCAATGCTAATGCCAGTGCAACAACTCAAGAATATCGAAAATAGTTATGATGATGTTGATTTCTGCATTTATAGCTACTTGTTTGTACATAGTGAGCGAGAAAAAAATTCCTATACTGTTGAAAATTTATGGCACCAAGAGTAGCTGGAATAGAATGCATCGAATTCTGTTTGATGGCCCAGTGATTGACGCGTTTTGTGATTTTTGCATCTTTTTGAGCGCTGAGAATACAGGTAAATTCAACTTAATGAAAACTCTTCTGTTGCAAGATGTCTGAAAAAGGCCTACACATTTCACTAAAAAATAAAAAAGCTTCTCAGAGATAAAAAAGTACAATTTTTCACAGGTGTGAGACACAAATGTCTGTACATTGATTGCAGCAAGATTGAAAATCTTCAGAAATTATTTAAAAATCTATTTCTTATAGCTCCTGAGAGCTCTGAAATGCATTGGGGACAGGGGCGGATTTAAAAGGCAACGATGGGGGAGGGGGGAATTTGATTATGATCGGGTTTTAATGTCACGCCCTTCAGGAGCCTGGGAATAATAGAAACGCCCATTTTTGAATTTCTCTTTATAACTATAATTTCTTAAATCTAACTATAAAATAGACAATAACTGACTCTACAAGAAGACAAATATAGAAGGAACTGGTGTCATTGTATCAACTCAAAAATGTATCAGTTTCTAGAGCTTCATCAGCCATGCCGGACAGACAGGTTTTACAGTTTGCCAAAATTAGCATCTGTCATCCTCTCTCTTGACAGTCTGAAAGTGGAAATTGGTTCCCCAACAGAAATGATAAGGAGATCAAAGATGATACTTGCTGATAATTGGTTATAAATAATATGCAAGTAGATATTTCGATCTTACCTCACCACAACGCTCATTCGATATCATCAACCTTCGAAGTTTTGGAAGGGTCTTTAATTAAGGACATTATCCAATGTTTACCTATGGACATGAAATGTAGGCCAATGGGGAATGAGGTTTGTACTCAAACAATGGGCGTTAAACCTTTGATAAGTTTGTCGTCACCAAAAACGTTTGCCTCAGAAGTTGACTTATAAAAGCTTCTCACGAGTTCTTTTTGAAACAGTAAAATATCTCTGAGCTATCAACCTGCCCCCAACTAGCATTCGATCTTTTTGCTTTCCATTCTTGCTTGTTTTAACCCTTGTAACTGCTTTGCAATTAATGTCTTTTGTCCTTGAAACTTTCAGCCACCTTTTTCTTCTTTAATTCTATTCTCAATGCCCTTCTCATGATCAGCTCATTAGTGGCTCTACTTTGCTGATCCTTGGTACACGACAAACATCTTTTCTTTGATTTAAAGGTGCATAGTACCACCTTAAAAACTGCTACAAATTTTTTTGGTAACCTGTTGCTCTAATCTCTTAATTAGGACATGAACCTTTTAATGAATGGTTGAAAACTTCGAAAAGTTTTGTTATCGATTTTAAACAATCCATGTCTAAGTGTGGATGAAACTATTCTGTTTTTTGCTATGTTTTTGCGGACATACACTCTGAATAAAATTCAACGCAATCAGGCAGCTGGGCCACATTAGGACAGGAATCGATGCTGGCCAGGGTCATTATCAGCTGCGAGTTAATCAAATCAAAGACAACCAAAATGATGAGAACAGAAGAGGATTAGAGCAACTGCGTTTCTAAGAAAGGAATTTTTATTGATGACTTTTTGGCATCTGTGACATTTGAAAATAAGTTGCTTCAAATGAAGAGAAGAGCCTCGTTGTTTCTCTCACCGATGACAATGTCAACGAGTCATTGAGATGTAGACTCCTCTCCACAGCCTCAACACCCCTCTTTTTCAGTAGTTTGATAGTGGCTTTTAGTTGGTCATAGTTACTAACGAATGCCGTATGATTTGGCTTTCTTCCACCAGTTTTAGCTGCTTGACCATTCCCACCCGCCCCTGATCCCATTGTCCCCACATCTGCCCTTCAAATCAACAATGTTGCCTGATCTTCTTCCAGTTCCATATCCTTTCTGATAAATTCTCTTCTTAGTTGAGCTTGATTGTTTTCGATGCCATTACCATAAATGTTTTTTGCACCAGTCGCCTGCCTATCTGCTTCTGCTAGTAACTTCAGTCTTTTTCTAATCAGCCCTGCCCCATTCCTTCTACTCCTGCCCTATTCCTTCTACTCCTGCCCCATTCCTTCTACTCCATTTCAGTTTGTCGAAGTTTGCAGGTCAGAACAGCGTCCATCACTTACAATTTTCTCCAGCTCTGTTCAACAAATAATGGCAGCACTAGCTCCCTCTTCTTTCCTTGAGATGCACTTCGCATCGTGCACCTTGGTATGTTTATTCATAAATATATTTACCTAGCTTATTTACCTATGTTTGCACAGTACTTACTCCTCTTCATTCCTCTTTCTGCAGATCCAGATTGTATGTACAACTGTGTCGTCTTTGCATTAGCCTAAGTCAGCCATGAACAGTAAATGATTCGGCGTAGGCCCTTCTTACTCGTTCTGTCATGGCCAATCTAGCTACTGTCGTCAAGGCTATGTATCAACAGTCGCAAACCTAAATTGAATGCAGCATTGATGGAAAGCGATAATTTGCAAGCTCCTCCTAATATCATGCTTATGACTCATTCCAAATTTTGGCTTTTCTGACATTGAAAATACCTGGCATTTCAAGAATCTGCCAGCGTCGGGTCATGTCACTGGCCAAGTTTAAATCTGTCCGAACCATGCGGCTCACCCACCCTATCCAATTTGTCCCAACCTTCCGAAAGTCCTTCACTGACAAAGGGAAGACATTTTCAAAGCTTATACAGTCACGCTAGACATTGCAAAAACGCGAGATGTTCCGGAAACGCGAGATGTTCCAGAAACGCAAGATGTGGCAGAAACGCGAGATGTGGCAGAAACGCAAAATGTTGCAGAAACGCAAAATGTTGCAGAAACGCAAGATGTGGCAGAAACGCGAGATGTGGCAGAAACGCAAGATGTGGCAGAAACGCAAAATGTTGCAGAAACGCAAGATGTGGCAGAAACGCGAGATGTGGCAGAAACGCAAGATGTGGCAGAAACGCAAAATGTTGCAGAAACGCGAGATGTGGTAGAAAGGCAGGAAATTGCTAGCATCAGAGTAAATTGGCAATTCAAACCAGAAGAAAAGTATATAAGCAAGAAATCTAAAGCCTTGCTAGGGGATACTTCTCCGGAAAATGTTTCCAGCCGCGCCCTTTATATTGGCTTATTGTGACGAAGGTATGGTTAACAAGGCCTTCTCGAGCCACGTGGCGCACTATGTCCTGTTTTGTTTGATATTCTTAAAGCTGATTATCAAAAGAGCATCTAAGCTCTCTTTTCATGGTTGTCAGAGAGATGACTACCCTGCCTCAGGGATGCCTCGACTTTTAGAGTTAGATATACAGAGATCTAGATCTATATACAGAGACACAGAGACTAACAACACAATGAATCGAATGACATTACTAAGGATTACGAGAATTGGCCTTGAAGACAGCGACTGTTTACATTGGAATGAGTCAAGTGAACATGCATACAATGTTACAGAGAACGACTAGTTGGTGTAAATATAAAAAAAAGCAGAAATACTGAATGTTCCTACTGATGACGTCTTTGGAGCTTCCTCTTCGGATCAGGACTAGGCAAACTTGACCATTGGAAGCTGAAGTTATCAGGGGGAACTCTAACAAAACCTGAAGTCGTGGGTGACAGTTTCGAGCAAAGTGTCTCATTTATTCATTCATTCGTTTATTCATTCATTCATGCATTCATTTGTTCATTCCTTCATTTATTTATTCATTCATTCATTCATTCATTCGTCAAATGTTTTACTCATTCATTCATTCGTTAATTCGTTAATTCATTCAAATGTTTCATTCGTGAAATCTTTCATTCGTGAAATCTTTCAGTCGAAGGATCATAGGGAGTGCGGAAAAATAACCGACCCGAGCGGGACTCGAACTCACGACCCTCGACTTTGTACGTCAAGTGCTCTACCAACTGAGCTATCGGGTCATGCTTTCAAGCCAGCACTCGAGGCCAAGCCATTTATCCGCACTGCCCCTCTCTTTTACCGATTGATCCTTCGTAAGAAATCCTGTTGCCTTAACCTAATCTTTCATTCATTAATTCATTGGCTCATTCATTAGTTCATTCACTCATTAATCCACTCATTCATTCATTCGTTAATGCATTCAGTTGAAAAGAAATGAAATGTAAAAGTAGAGCCCACTTTGTCAGGGAAATCCGCGCCAATTTGTGGAAGGTGCAATTCACAGCAAAGCACTTTGGGATTGCAACTAAAGACTTAAAAGACAAGCCTAACTATACCTATGCACCATGCTTTCCAGCTTGCGCTGATGAAGGTGAAACGGCCCTTGAGAGAGTGTTTTATTTGAGCTGGCTGAAAATGTTTCTCAAGATAGCAAATAAAAAAGCCTTCAATCTTTGAATGATTTATGGATGATCCTTGCAAAGGGTCCAAGAAACATTAAAGAAATTTGGTTTCCAGTGCAACTGAAGCTGAAATTGCCTGTTTCTGAAATTTTGGGGGTTGGGCTCAAAAACCGTTTTGGTTTTTCTAACATCCTCATCAAATTTTGGTCAATAACTTCCGTTTCGATAAAGATATGAAAATACGGTAAAAAGATTCGGATTCCCCATTAAAATTCAATTCAATAGCCATAGTCCCACTTTCAAGTTCGTTCCGTTGTCCAGAGTTAGGCCTTCATATCGCGTTTTCCGAATAAGTATGTAGTTGGTAAAGGTATGAAATTCATGAAATTTCTCAAGAACTCGTTGACTCAGAGCCGTGCAGGGGGACTAGCGAACAGCCACTTATAAAATGCCTACTGACTTTGTGGAAGGAAACATTAATGGGCAGGCAACAAAGAGCATTTTATGAATCCGTGATTTTTTTGCAGCGACAACTGGGAAAGCGTTCTCAAAGTTAAATTCAAAAATAGCATTCCAGTAGATTTTTCGTTTCGTTTATGGCTAATGATCTAGAAATTATTCCCATGAACGTCATTCTACGTCTAGATTTCTATCTCTTTCAATGAGAGCAAAGCTTGAATTTCAACTACTTTGAATTTTAGCAATGTGCGCTGAAACATATTTGCCCAGTTTAATGTTCCAGGCTGTCTCTGTTTTCTGTAGGATTTTCAACATCTAAAATTAATGATTGAACTGTTGGCAGACAATGGGCCCATTCACACTACCGAAGCATATGGAAACACGTTTTATTTCGAAGGTCAAATCTGCTGTTTGATCAAAGATCGCTTAATGGAAATGGAAAGTCTAAACACTATTGCACCTGGTGATCCGGTTCTTTAATTTGTTCTTGATTGCGCAAATGCCATTTTGACGGCTTAATTGCAGGAACACCGGGCAGCGTGGAAGGCGGCTAATCAGAGAGCAAATTTTCAAGCGCGGAGTTCGCGTTTCAGCAGTCAACAGGCAAAACCTGCGCATTGCGAGTGAACTTCTTTGTCCCAAAGCGATATTTCGATGATTACTCACAGAACCAATGCATCCGGAAGACGCCGACGGTGTCACGAAGAATCAATATTTCTAACATCTACGTAAACAGATTTGGTTCACCTAATAAAGGAACATCTGTTTCAGCCGGAGCTAATCTTTTTGTTGTCAACCAGGAACCGGGAACTGATGGTAATCTTTAAAATATTTATGAACTGCACCGAGTTTTAAAACGCAGGCCAGCGGATCTAGAGCTCATTCGGTGCACGGTAGACTGGCTGTTAGCACTGCCGAAGGTGGCTGATATTGACGAGGTAAGAAGACTCCGATGCCTTTGCACGTTACAGAGTGTAGTCTTATAGCAGTTTTATAGCATCCTCGTACTGCAATGATACTGTTGTCAGTTTTTACAGAAACGAGCTTCCGTTGAACGAACGAATTGATTCGGAGTCGATTTTCGCTATTCTTTATTTTGTTTTCTCTGATATTCATTTTTTTGATATACAACAACGTTTATTACAGCTTTTCTTCATATTCTATTGTAAAATGCGCCTGGGTTACTATTGTCATCAAAGCGTACTGATTTTGTCATTTCAGCCGTCCTCGTGGGCGCTATAGGAGTAGCTAGCATGAGGTTGGGCTGGTGCCTTTGTGTTTCCATTATTGCATTTTTAAAGGTATTGCAGGCAAAAATTGCTCAAATGTTGGGTTGTCAACTTGATACTCAGCCTAAAAATTTGATGTTCCCTCGACGTTCACAAAACATTCGAGATTCAAAAGCTCTTAAACACTGCAGATATAGAGGAGGGAAATATATTGATATTAGATGACTACTTGAAATATTGTTGAACGAAAAAACTACAATTATGTAGCAGTCGTCTTGTAGATCGTAGGACATACAACAGAATCAGAAATTGACAATGACAAAAACAGAGGTCGGGCAGATAGTTGGCAGAAGTCGTGATGACTACTGGCAGATGTTGGACCGATAATTGATAGAGGCGAGGTAAGAGAGTGGCAGAAGTCGTGATGACTACTGGCAGATGTTGGACCGATAATTGATAGAGGCGAGGTAAAAGAGTTGGCAGAAGTCGTGATGACTACTGGCAGATGTTGGACCGATAATTGATAGAGGCGAGGTAAAAGAGTGGCAGAAGTCGTGATGACTACTGGCAGATGTTGGACCGATAATTGATAGAGGCGAGGTAAAGAGTTGGCAGAAGTCGTGATGACTACTGGCAGATGTTGGACTGTAATAGCAATGAAGTCGGTCAGAAAGCGGAAAAAACAAAATTTCATATTCTTGCCTTTTGCAGAATTAAAGATTTGAGCTTAGCGTCATCACGTCATCTTATTCCGCGTAACGGTTGGTGGATTTCAGTTGCTTAGCAACACTGCAATAGGAGCAGCTGTAAGACACTGTTTGATTTTTCCAGGTTCCATTTTGTTGTGCGTCGTTAAAAGCCCAGAATTGGATCGCAATGCAGTTGGTATTCTTCTTGCTGTTCCTGGTTGCCTTAGCCTTGGCGAATGGAGGCGTGTTGCAGGAGAAGGTAACACAATAAATCATTATGATTACCTTTGCTTATGACAACTTTAAGTTATCATAAAGACGCATTGCGATGGACTTGGGGTACATAAGTATCCTTTTCCCGTGGCTTCTGACAAACGTGGAGATCCTGGAAAAAGAGAGACCACCGAAAAGGGGGTGGAATTATTAATCAGGGAGAGAGGTTGGGAGTGGAGTGAAGAAGAATTGATGGGGAAGAGTGTGAAATATGTGGAGTTTAGGAATTAAAGTAGGTCGAAGTGGTGACCCACTGATACAACGATCTGAGGTGGGGCTCAAGCTAGTTATAACGCAACTTCATTGCCGTCCGCTTGTCGAATGCTTAGTCCAATTTGATTGGTTTGTTCCACTTGCCAATGAAATTTCTTTGAGGGTAAACAAATAACTGTCTAAAGATCCAGCTTTTGGCACTGGGCGTGGTGTAACTTGAAGGAGGATTTTGTGATGCTGAACGGCTTTGCATACTTGAAAACCCAAAACAGGTCAATCAATGAGATTAAAAGCAAAGGAGACACTCTGGTCAGTGGTCATGACTGTTGCCCATAGCATTTAACTGGATTCGCTGACTGAATCCGTATAAACGTATTGGGCAACAGAACAATGTGGCCGTCGTGCTCGCAATGTGTTTCGGCTCCTGTGATCACTGCAAAGTCACGCAGGTCAATTTCTTCCACTCTATGGCGCACTTTGGTTTGCGGCTGCATTTGGTAATTGAGTCCTACGTCATTCGTGTCTTTCGCAGACGATTAGAACTACCTACAGTGAAAGAGACGCAGCCCAGCGCTAGTTCGTCTGAGGTGAGGGTGGTTGGTGGGGCTCCAACTAAACGTCCTAAGCTAGTACTACAATCATACATCTAAAAAGCTTTACTTATACCCGAGATGAGCTTCTTTGTTGAATGCAGTTTAATGTTCAGCCTTGTTCAGTATTTTTGACATGATCATCATGCTTTTCTCTGGGGTTTGTATTAAAAAGTCTGTCGTCCACAATTAAATGAATAATAATCATCATTGGTATGAAGGTTTAGCAAGATGTTGATCAGGTGAAGTTTAGAAATGAACCTTTCTCTTTTCCTTTCTCTTTGCACGTGATGCTATCGTACGAATTCAGCAATAATTCTAGTTATACTAACACAGTTAATCTAAGAATATCTCTTTTTGACACACAGAGAGAATTTGGCTTCGATGACAATTTAGGGGACAGTTTTGTTGATCCAAACTTTGGCACAGGTGAAACACGTTGCAATGGCCCTTGCAAGTCATCAGCTGATTGTTGCAACGGGTACAAGTGCAAACGATTTCGTCCAGGTAAAGTTTTCGTGTTGTCTTGCTAGGCATCTGTGCTTCATTCGGTAACTCTCCTGGATTTCAGCTTTTTTACCAGTAGAACATGACAGAAAGGAGAGTCCTAACACTGAATAGAGAATTTGTATATGTCTGGATAGAAAATTCCAGGTTTTGGAACAGTTTAGTTGTTTAAATTCACCCAGGATATCTACACCACTGACTTTTACTTCTGAAAATCGAATCAAGCATCTCTACTTCTAATATAAATGGCTTAGTTCACCATTTTCAGATAACATAGTTTATTTGAATTTTAATTGCTGCCCATGGAATGATTAATTGCTTAAATTTGAAGAGATTGAATCAGTAGTCAGTCCACTTCATAAAAACTTTTAATGATGCGCTAGTATCGTGCTTGCTATATGTGCCACCTCACATTCCCAAATAAAGATAATGCCTTTTCTACTGTGTTAACAAAAATGGGAACTAAAGCATGTACTCACTCGTTTCCTATATCTCATTTTTGCAATTTCGAAATGCGCTTTCGGTGACTTTGATTCAGGCCCTCTTTTGATCTTTACGAGGTCTTTATTTATTTTGTAAATGACAAGGCTTTCATGTTTCATCTGATTGTTTAAGGCGGGATGTATGGTTACTGCGCGAAGAAATGCTCCCCCGTCAGGGCCATGGGAGACTGTCAGAGGTGTCAGGAGTGCGTCAAAGGCTACAAATGCACAATATTCCTCAACCAACAGCATATTTGCTTTAAAAGGAAGAAATGAAGATGATACTTTGAACGCTTGCTGAACTGCAGAGATGATATATATGAATGCTAAAACATTCCTTGTACATTAATTTCATATTGCATTATTTGACGTCAGAAGTTGGAAGTTCAACAGAAACGTTAGCAAGATACTTCCATATTCACTTACGGTTTATTGTACATTTTAGCATCGTATTGATGCAAACCTATCAAAGAAATGTGAACTTCTTTTAGACAAGACTTCGACTATCTATGCAGGCAGAATGGTTGAGCAAGTGAAATATGAAGGTGTGCCACTTTCTAGAAGCCTCTGCGGGTCATATGCAGTATTTACCGTTTTAGTATTACAGCATGCTTTCTCACTGATAACGCTGCTCCCAAGATGAAACTTCAACTTGCATGTCACAAACCGTGTGTGAATGATTAGCGATTACAGTTAGTGTTACATATACCAATCTATGTATTCATTGAGCGATTACAGTTAGTGTGACATATACGAATCTATGTATTCATTGGTTAAAACGAAGAGTTCTTGAAGGCCATATGCTCAAAAGCTGATGTGTCCGAAGAAACTGGTAAAAGATTTCTTCTTTAAAGCATTTAGTCCTCTTTTGATCAACTTTTATGAATCACTTGAGACAATGAAACTAAGATTTACCTAACTTTAAGAAATACCTTGTTGCTTTAATTGACAAGAAGCTGGCAATTTCCTGCACTCAGTTAAGAGTTCTCATTCCAGATACGAAAATGTTGGGAGCATTTGAAACGGTGAGATAAAAGGAACTAAAATAATTAAGAACTTATTTTTTAACTATTATAAGGCACAGTGATTTAATGATTGTAAAGTGCTAGGAAAAGATGTATGTACTAATATGTGAATGACGTAAAATATGTGAATGGGTCTCATCAAAATGTTTCAATTCTACTTATAAATTTCTGGCCACATCTATAATTTATTGTCTAGCCTAGTCCAAAAAATTAAGCTGCGCTCTAAAAACGAATGTTGGAATATTAAGTCCCTAGTGGTATTGTACTTGAGGAAATAGAAAGATTATTTAATCCTGACTTAAAGATCCATCCCTCCTAAACTTGGCTAATGTCTTACTCTTTATCTGTACTTAACTGCATATCCTTTTAAAACATCATTCTTGGTGAACTAAGTCATTTTGAAGGAGTAGAATGTCATTCCTCATGACCTCAGAAAAATACGTTCAAAAAATTTGCTCATTCATTTTCTGTGCAGTGGTTTGAGCGCGGCTTATTATGCCACAGCTTTAACGAACATTGAAACCCAATATGGAGTAGAAAAAGGTAGTATTATATTGAAACCCAATATGAAGTAGAAAAGGCAGTATTAGATTGAAACCCAAGATGGAGTTGGAAAAGGCAGTATTAGATTGAAACCCAATATGGAGTAGGAAAAGGCAGTACTAGATTGAAACCCAATATGGAGTAGAAAAGGCAGTACTAGATTGAAACCCAATATGGAGTAGAAAAGGCAGTATTAGATTGAAACCCAATATGGAGTAGAAAAGGCAGTATTAGATTGAAACCCAATATGGAGTAGAAAAGGCAGTACTAGATTGAAACCCTGCTCCATAGTTGCAGAACGTAGCAGATACATTAGACGGATTTTTCTCGAGCAAACGTTCAGATTCACAACCACAAGGGACTTTTTCCCCAATCCAAGCGGGTTGTTTGAGTCTAGGTAATGATGCTGTAGGCAGGATAACCTAAAGGGGCTGCGTCCAGATACGAGCTCTTGGTTTGAGAGGATGTTACCAAAATAAGACGAACTTTTGATAAAAAGAAAGGTCAGTGGTTTAGAGTAAGAGGCCCTTCACATGACGATTTTCAAACCGGTTTGAATCTCACGCCGGCCTGAGTTCAGTTCGGGTGTGCTAATTTTCCTTGCGTTCCCAGGGTATTTTCAAACCGGATAGATTTGCTTCAACAGCAACAACAACAATACCGCTTTCTCACAAATCCAAGGCAAATAAAAAAATGGCGCCAAATGATTCACAGCAGAGATCATTATTGATCATTTTGTTACAATCTCTTATATTGATAACAAGTACAGCCTTGCAACTTCATTTAGTTTTTATGCTAAACATTCTTGCACAATTGCGCGCCAAATAACGAAACACTTCTATCTCAAAATGCAATTCAATATTGATTTTGCAAGTTCAATTCGCCCCGATTTCAAAAAATCATGTTCACATGGAAATTTCAAACCTGAAAAGCCGAACTGAAACTCAGGGCGGTGTGAGATTCAAACAATTTTGAAAATCCTCATGTGAAAGGCTTCTAACAAGTGACATAATATACGCTATGGGACAGCGGGGACCAAGAATCGAACTTAGAATGGGAACAGTCTAAAAAATTATCGATTAAGAAATCAGCGAGAAAATACAGACCATCCTAAGTTTCTAAATTTTGCAAAAATTAGCAAAAGTTGCTTTATCTGTTAAAATTGAGCATACGCAGAATCCTAATCTCGCGCTGATAAGATTCTCTGGCTCTTCTTTTGGCCCAACTGAAGTCAAACTTGGGCAAGGTTGCTCTGATTGAAGTACCAGAGGTGTATACACACGTGCTCGTGAATCATTCGTTTCTCCTTGAGAACAACTCATCAAGATGGTCAGCCCTTAGCCGCTCGCTCTTCTTGCGTTTGCATGTCGGGAAGACCTTGCGACTAGCTGTCTGCACGATACCCTTGAAGGTGGACCCAGATGGGGTGTTGACATCTGCAAGGCAAGGATTTTTCATTTTACTCTACTGTCAATTTGGCTTGGCTCGTGACAAACAGAGAAATCTAAAGTCTAGACAAAGGGATAAAGAAGCATGTTTAGCAAAGACAATTGGCATGTCAGTCAATAAGTTGTATTGACTTTCTTTCTCTTAAGGGCCTTAAAGCTGGAAACTGACAGTTTCTTCGAATTCTGGAATAGGCTCACCATCAACGTATTCAGCCTCGTCGTCCGTGCCTCTTTTGCGTTTCATCGGATTCGGGAACTTTGTGTATGAAACCTTTATATGACCGGGTAGATTGTGAGAGTCTATCATTTCACGCGCTGTGTGAGAGAAGCCCAACAGTTTTCGGGCGGATTCAGCAAAGAATACGACCTTGTGTTCCCTGCTTCTCTGTTGCCACATAAACCAAATTTTGTCCAGAAAGGTATGATGGAGAAAGAACTCCGGAGCAGTTCCAGCAAAGTGTGTGCACATAGTGCCACCTATCGTAAAAATGGCACTAATGAGGCAATGGGCATAAATGGAAGAGGAGCAGGGTTACTTTCTTGTCATATTTGCAGCTGGCGTTATTACAGGCTAAACGGCCAGTGATTTGGCTAGCTGCACTCACCAAACATTGTGACAAGGAAGAAATTCAAAAGGACGGCACATAAACTTGTCTACCAGAGAGAATTGGCAACTGGGAAATAAACAACTGCAATTTAACAAAGTTTGCTTCGATATAAAATTGAAGGAGCTTCTTTTCATTGGCAAGAATTTCAATGCACGAGAAAAGTTGAGACAATGTTTGTCGCAAGAAGCACAATTCAAACTAGAGTCTTTTAAAGAGGTGAAAATAGGGGTCAAGGGTCAGCCAATTTGGGGGTCAAGTTAGCTTACCGACAGCATTGTGGATGGTATCGTGGTAGTTGATCCGCAGGTTGACGTCAAAATCCGCGAATTTCTGCGGCGGCAGACGAAGCGCGCGCTTCACATGCAGCGCATCCGGCAAAGTTCCTTTGAAGTATCGTCTCAAGCAATCCGAAAGGTTTGGAGTGACTTTGTCTTCATCCAGATCTTCAAAAATATCAATTGTACTTAGAACAATATCCAGGTTGTCATTGAAGTAAGGCGTCTTCCATTTCGGATGTCGGAACAGTCCAGTGGAGACACAAAACCCGTTTGCTTCAGTTCCGTTACCGCCTAGGCCATCGAGGCCTGGAGACCAAATTCCCAGGCTCCCCCACGGGTCATTCCCTACAACACTCCAGTCCCAATATGGCAGAGTTAAAGAGCAGTCAATCTCTCTCAACAAGTTTTCCATCTGGAGGACATAGAATCGATGCCACGGCATAAAGAGCTCCTTCGAATGGATGCCGTAACAAAAGTACTTCTGATGCATATAAATGAACTTTTCGTACCGATATTTGTAAGGGAACTTTTTGGTAAGTTTGATATAAGCTTTTAGATATCGTTTTCTCTCTTGCTTGGTCATTTGAGTAAATTCCTTGCGAATTCGATAGCAGTTTGTTATTGTTCCGTTAACACAATCACAATGTCTCCGGCATTCATCAAAAATCTTTCCGGTGATATTGCACTTTGTGAATTTATCTAAAAAATGAAAAATATTCATTTCCTGTAAAAGTGCTCCATGAACACACATTATACGATGTTGCGTAGAACTTTGCAATCACATGTAGCCTAAAACACCGAACGAGAAAGCGAATGGTATTTGCACGTGATATTTGAAGGTGTATTGCCTTAGCACCTTACCCTTGGACAAATGTAACGCTTTTTTGGCAGCATTCAGTGAGTCGAAAGAATTTACATTCATGCACGTGATATTGGAGTCGAGGCATCCGGTGAAGTATCTCTCATACGAGGTTGTGAAAACCAATACTTCCTTATCAGGTGGACGACCAGCGAAATTAGTATTTGCCCACTCCTTAAAAATCTTCTCGCCTAGGAATAAAAGTAGTGCATGGATTTTTCTGTCATTGAATTCTTCATTGTCAATATTTTGAATAGCTTTTTGCAACACCTTTGCTCGCGATGCTCCTCCGCAGCAGCTGAAACACGAACGAGAAAACAATATCAATCTGATCAAGAAAGCAAAGCTAAATACCTTAATTGCAAACATAGACGAGTTTCTAGCTCTTATCTACTTGCTTCACCTCTGACCTATTCACATGCCCTCTATAGTTCATGAATGAACTTTGACCTTTCATTATAAACTCTAGACACAGCAGGAGTAAGAACGTTGGCTCAATAGGAAATTGCATTTGGTAACTAAGAAAAGAAAAGTCGCAGAAAAATTTGCACGATATTGTAATGCAAAGAAATTAGTACCTCAATGTAAAAAATGAGAGTGTATAAGAATCCTTGGAAAACCCAAGAATGTCACCTTATTTCCTTCAGAATGTGGAGAAAATGTTCTCTGTTTACGCACTTCACAACACTGAGATGCTTGATGTAGAGGCCACTGATAGATGAAATGGCCATTTTAGTTGTACCAAGTGAAATGCTGATGTGTTGGATAAGTTTTTCGATAAATTCAATAGATTTCTCGAAGCTCAGACGCCCCATGTTTTCCGAGGTATCAATTATTATTTCAAAATTCTGATGTGCATTTAGTCCTGCAGAAAAACGAAATGAGCCGTTTAAGAAGTGTCATCTTGCATTGAATTAATTAATATTAGATACTTGAATTATGCCTTTCAATATAAGGTGAGACTCTTGATGGAAGCACCGTTAATTGCACAACGTCTCCGTATGTAATCAATGGATTTTAGATTCAAGGTCTACAGTGTATGGATTGTCCTCTCAATTTGAAAATTACATTTGAAAAGTAACAATTAAGTTCGAGCTATTTCCTCTCTCCCTCAAAAATATTTTTGTTTAAAAGAAGATTCGAAATTTGGTTGATATTGAAGAGCAAATGTTATTAAGATGACTGGTGGTGAATGCTAACCAAATATATACAAAGCAAAGGGACAAAACGAATTTCATTTGCATAGCAAAGGAACAAATTTCAATTTTCAAAGCAAAGGGACAAATTTCAATTTTCAAAGCAAAGGGACAAATTGCAATTTTCAAAGCAAAGGGAAAAATTTCAATTTTCAAAGCAAAGGGACAAATTTCAATTTTTTTAAACAAAGGGACAAATTTCAATTTTTAAAACAAAGGGACAAATTTCAATTTTCAAAGCAAAGGGACAAATTTCAATTTTCCAAGCAAAGGTACAAATTGCAATTTTCAAAGCAAAGGGACAAATTTCAGTTTTCAAAGCAAAGGGACAAATTTCAATTTTCAAAGCAAAGGGACAAATTCCCTGAAAGATCGGCAGCAAGTTTTGCAAAATTGGTTCAAATGAATCTTACCTAAACGCATGGCTAACAAATGAAGAAGGGCCACAAGAATTTGGCATCGCATAATTTTCAGAACAACAGACGGTTCTATTGAGCTGTGATCAACGCTGCTGCAGGGAAGAACAAACGTTGTTAAAAATGAAGGTTGGCAGATAAGGCGAAAGTGCAAGCAGAGAAATGACAGGAAGAAAGCTGGATAGAAGAGAAAACTATGCCAACTTTCAGCTGTTAGGTAAATGCTCAACTGGTAGAAGAGAGGTGTTTGAATTTGACTGAACCCTGACGAATTCATGATACATCAAAAAGTAACTATCAAGAACTTTTAGGTTACTCTGAGATCTAGGGTTGTTAATGGGAACCAACAGACACACCCCTTTTAGGTATCGCATTCAAGGACCTGCTGATTTACAGGGTTTGAAAGAAACTTTGTAAGGGATAAATCAAGGGCTAAATGACTAATCGAAACCTCACTCAACCTTTGGTGAACTGAGCTAGAAAATACTTTGCTGAAAAGATTCCAGGTATTTGTATGAAATGGGATTATTTGTCGGCTTTGAGATGGAAGAAGTTGGACAGCGATGTTGAGGCAGTTAAGTTTGACTGTACTCACCTGCTGGTTGTTCGAACTGAATTGGCCTGATTTGCGATGCTTCAAACCACATGATTCAATCAGAACATTGTAACACGGTTCACAACACTGTTCATCAAAATGAGACGTAAGATTGAATTTGTAAAGAGAAAAACGGCACGCGATCGACGAATCCCAGAAGCGACCTCTTCGACCTGCTCAGGCATTGTTTCTGCGCATTAGCTCGTTTTCAGGCAAGTTATACGCTTGAATGCTGGCTCCATCTACCTAAGACAGGTATGTAATCAACTGGTTCCCAGCCAAATACATGTAGAATCGCCTACTGCACACAACCCAAATAAAGCTCATTTCAAGACCCCGAAGACAGACTCTATATGTAGCCTTTAACACATTGCCGTTGAACATGATAAATATTGAATAAGTGACAAAGCTTTGTGATGTAAAGATTGAGTACTTTCGACTGAGATCTTGGCCCCTGGCCAGTAATAGACAGACCTAGCAGCCCATTTTGCGCTTTGACCTGGACACAAATAAGCAATGTAACAGAACTGGTCCGAGCACGCATCCCTGAGGAACTACCCGTGTTTAATTCCCCTAAAATTATACATTGCTATAGAGCACAACAAATGACGGGGCAACTACTGCCTTTCCTTTTCATTGGTGGCATGATCAAGGGCAAAACTTGGTATGACCTTGCTTAAGGGCACATGACAATCCACCACAATAACATCATGATTGGCCAAACCCGTAAGATTCATGACACAATTTCCACCGCGAGGCAACCTCGAAGTGTAGCCTGATCAGTTCTTTTGGAATAAGTGAAGGAACGAGAAAATTCAGCTCAGAGATGATTTCAAATTCAGCCAACCATACTGATTGGTTTCATTGTCAAGTTTTTCAAAGATCCTTACAACTACAAGCCTATACATTTTTATCGCTCTGAGGCTTTAGTATTAGGATCTTGATTGTACCACCGCGAAACCCAAATAATTTACATAAAAGCTGAAAAAGTTCACTCGAAGGAAAAGCAGTGAAATCCAAGTAGCTCAGTGATAAGTTCAGTTATTAAGCGAGAAACTTTTGAAAAAGGGAGCAAAGAAAGAAAGCAATTTTTCAGTAGGGCGCTTTCAGAATGATGAATTGAGTTTGGACTAATAAAGACAGGAAGTTTGATGATTGTGCAAAAACAAGTTGTGTTTGGTTTCTACTGACTGCTTTGCTCAACCTTTATGGACGACCCGAGCCATAGTTGTCTTATTTAGCGTGCAGAGAACACGGAGCCAGGTCAAGAGAGAGATAGGGAGCGAGAGATAGAGAGCGAGAGATAGAGAGCGAGAGATAGAGAGCGAGATAGAGAGAGAGATAGAGAGCGAGAGATAGAGAGAGAGAAAGAGAGAGAGAGAGAGAGAGAGAGAGAGAGAAAGAGAGAAAGAGAGAGAGAGAGAGAGCGAGAGAGAGAGAGAGAGAGAGAGAGAGAAAGAGACGAGAGAGATAGCGAGAGAGAGAGAGAGAGAGAGAGAGAGAAGAGAGAGAGAGAGAGGAGAGAAGAGAGAGAGAGAGAGAGAGAGAGAGAGAGAGAGAGAGAGAGAGAGAGAGAGAGAGAGAGAGAGAGAGAGAGAGAGAGAGAGAGAGAGAGAAAGAGACGAGAGAGATAGAGAGCGAGAGAGAGAGAGACGAGAGATAGAGAGCGAGACGAGAGAGAGTGAGAGAGAGAGAGAGAGACAGAGAGAGAGAGAGAGAGAGAGAGAGAGAGAGAGAAAGAGACGAGAGAGATAGCGAGAGAGAGAGAGATAGAGAGCGAGAGAGAGAGACGAGAGATAGAGAGCGAGACAAGAGAGAGTGAGAGAGAGAGAGAGAAAGAGACGAGAGAGATAGAGAGCGAGAGAGAGAGACGAGAGATAGAGAGCGAGACGAGAGAGAGTGAGAGAGAGAGGTCGCGTTGTCTGTTGTATTATGTAGCTCTGGCTCTCACTTCAAATTTTACAATTATATTTATACTACGTTTCTAAAAATACATTTTGCTGACGAAGGATGAGAGAGGATGATTAAATGATGTTGTAATGAGGATGGAAAAGACAAGGCTGAGGAGCGAGAAAAGATGTGTCTGCATGACATGGTGTGACAATGAAAAGTGAACAACGAGTCACTATAAATGATCTGGTTAGAAAGGTTGGCTTTCTCACATCATCTTCACGTTGATATTTCGAAGAAGCATTTTCCGCCTATAATTTGAAAGACCTCTGCTTAAGAGTGGTACCTTGCATAACAATTGCATCTATCAACTTCGTCCTTGTCAACTGGCAAAAAACTGAAACGAATTAACCTCCATTCAAAATCCTAAAAGACCAATTTTCTGTTGGGCTATATTTATCAAGAGTGACAATAAAAATGGCCAACATATTGAATAGGGTTGTGTACTTTGGCTCGAGTGTGTAGTTTCAAGTCTTGTGAAGCAAAAACATATACTACAGGAATAATCCAGTCATTGGGCAAGCTGCTGCATTTCCTTTTCATTTGGGGTTTTGCGATTGTCTACGTTGAATACTCGTTCTTCGTATTGAAAAAGAGTTCGCCTTTTCATTGGGACCTTTCTTGGAAGAAGAAGTGGTCAGAGAAATACGAGCGGACGCTGATTGGTCAAAAAACAGCCAATTTGACGCTCCTTATTACGTCTTCTATCGCTAAGTTTATGATCCGCAACCAGCTCTTGATCACTGAATACTTCTACTTACAATTAGTTCTTGCACAACGTATTCGCTTTGAAATGACGTAATAGGCGAAGGAGCTTCATTACCAGTGTAAAGGCATTAGGATTAAAGGATTAAGGATTATTCGGATCAGGATTAAGGATCATAAGGATTACCAGTGTACAGGTCTCTGGACTAACATCTCAGATCAAACTGGGTATCCTCTATATTAAGCTTTTGTCAAAGCGAAGCAAGGAGCTTGCCTGAAATTTGTTACACCTACCTCTAATATAGGAAGCATTGAATACTTCACCAATCGATCGCAGCATTGAATTGAGAACACTTTTCACTTTCACCTTCGTAATGCTGTTATTTCGCTAGCGTACAGCTCAACGGGTTTATTCAATCGACTCCCTAATAATTATAACTAAAAATCCATTCCCTAATACCAAGGAAAAGACAAGGGGAAAATGCAACTTGCAGCGGCAGTGCAAAAGAGTGCATATACGAAACGTTGAAATGAAAAAAATAAAAATTTCGAGAAATGCTTCATCTGGTTAAGAAGAGGGATGAGAAATGCAAGAAAACCGATTCTATCACACAGTCACTTGATGGGATGAAAACCTTATTTCCTAATAGCTACATTAAAATACGGCGAAATGGCTGGTTAAACAGCCGACATACAAAATACAGAAATAAATATTCAGTTGCAGCTGCAAATATTCCCTAAAAAGTAAGACAGAGTGGTAAAAAAATTCAAATGGACATTTCACATTTTGGATGCAATAGTCCTTCCATAATCACTGTCAGTGACAACGTTACTGTAACTTGGGCCAAGCGCGTGAAGCATAGCATACACCAGCTTGGGCAGGTCGTGGTCCTCCTTCCAGCCCCAGTCCTGCCTCGCTCTAGTGTCATCCAGCACCTCCGGCCAGCCATCAGCTAGAACAAACACGTGACTTTAATCGAACACCACTTTAAACAAACAGCTTATAGACCAATAGCTTATAAGAGAATGCAAGGGTATAGCTGAGAAACAGGTCTCTCGTTCCATCGTCATGCAAAAACACTTCTGCAGTGTATTTACAAGCTTATTATCCGTTCAAACAGTTCCCTTTAATCCCAAAGCATGCCTGAGTTACTCACTACATTAATGGACATTACATGCTACCTAGGCATCGAAGTCATTGCAATAAAGATTCCGCAGACTGCCAGGTCCGGTCAGATAACTCAAAACAAATAAGTGAGTGGGCATAAACGGAGGATTTCAATTAATCTTTTGATGCTTTGCCTTATTGTTACGGCTTCAAAATCAGCTTCGCTTACTGATACTCATTTCTAATACATGCCTAAATGGTAGATCATTAAAAAGAGAGAAACTGGCGGCCTAATAAAAGAGTCACAATGGGAAAGAGCTCGGTGATTCATATACTGTTCCGTGAGACTTTGTCGGGACAGTCTTCTATTTCTGGGAACCCCATCAATCGTGCCTTAACATTTGTGGCACCAAATACATCGACACTGCATTATATCATCAAGAGCCTAAAGCATTATCTCGTTTTAAGGACTACAAAGAACATCCAGTATATCGACCCTGATAAACTGTCTATCCGCTTCTTACACAAAGTTGATTGGTAATTTCGATACTGACCAAGAATGATCACTAGCTTGCAATGACGTCATGACACATACCTATGTTCTGTCGCAGAGGATCTGGCGCATACGTTATCTCAAAATTCGGAACGTATTTTCTGATCTCTTCAGAAAGCTCTTCCGGAGTGAAGCTCATTGCTGTGATGTTGTATGTCCGGATCTTTAGCCACTCGTTGGGACATTTTAGGAAGTCCACTGTAGCTCTGATGACATCTGGCAAGTATATCATGGGCATTCGCGTGTCTGACCGTAGATAGCAACTGAACTTGCCATATTTTAGCGCGTGATGAAAGATCTCAACAGCGTAATCTGAAAGCAGGCAAGTGGTGAATATTATAGTACAGAACTAGGAACACAGGGCCCCCGATGAAACGCAAATAGTTCCAGGAGGGGGTGAGGGCGGTAACTTTGATATCAGAAAATAAAATGGGGTTGTCTATCGAAACGTTGCTCAACATGAATAAGTTGGGTGAAGTAGCAGAGATATGATGACATTGGTGGCACCACCAAATAGAAACTGGGAGGGTAGGGGGACCCACAGGTTAGGTCGGACGAGAAAGAAATTGTTTTAAATTAAGCCTTCTAGAATGGCTAAAAATGCACCTCCTAGACCAAAATTTAACAAATTACTACGCCGCTTAGGAAAAAATTCGACGATTCTGAGAAAAAAATCGATTATTGGTTTTTGGTAAACTTTGAGAGGAGAGTTGGTTAGCCACTCGGAAGATATAACTGACTCAAAAAATAAACCTCAAATTTGTACAAGCTGCTTCAAAATGATACTTTCCTTTTACTTCTCTACAATAGTTTCTGCTATTAATTCTCAAAAATCAATGCAAGCTCTTGGCAAAGCAAAAGTTCAAAACAAAAACAGTCGGAAACCTGTGGTGCCGCCGCCAGGCGATGTATCCGCCGAAATGACGCCAGGAAATCGACATGAGCGGAAATCAACACCGTAGCGGTAGTTGTAGTACTGCAAAAGAGACAAAGGTGGACACAGTGAGTCTGGTGGTGATTGCTGATTAGAAGGGATGGTTAATGGAGAGTCAACGGGGCAACGGGGCCTTTGCACCACCATTCATCCCTTCATTACAAATCATCATCTACGTGTTAGTTTATTCGCGGTACGCATTTCATTTTCACTTATAATGGGATACAGATGATGCACCCCATCATTAATGAGCTGGAGTAACCGAATTCGATCACCAAATATAATCTATAGAGAATATAATCTATAGAGAAACTTGAGTAACTTGAAAGAGAAATCAAAATTAAACTTAAAGTCAATGAACAATGCCATTCATATTGCGACTTGCTGTGTTATGAAAGCCAGCCGCTTCACGTTCAGTGCATGTACAATAAACATCCATTCACAGAAGAGAGTCGCGTGTGACAGAGAACCCTAAAATGGTTCACTGCAAAATTTGCAGGAAAATCTAGTTTGCGCTTATGAGAGGTTAACGCCTTCTACTTACATCCACTTTGAACAAAATAATGGATGGGATAATGTGGGTCCACATCTCATAATATGCGTAAATTGTACATCAAAACTGTTTTCGTCACTTGGACATGTCTTAAGTCTAATTCCATTTTTAAATGTGTCATTAGGACTGTCAAAATTAACGTGTAATAAAGGTGTTTTGATGGCGATATAAATGTACAAGGAAGCTACCTCTCCCATAAGCTCCATGTGAACTTTCGAAACACCATATATTGTCCTTGGTCTTTGTATGGTGACATCTGGTGTTGGATTTCTAGGCGAGTCGTGACCAAAGGCACCGATAGTACTGGGACTAAACAGTTTCAGTTTGTACCTCCTGCAAAGCTCAATGATGTTATGAAATCCATAAATGTTTATTTTGAGTGCCTCCGACACATTCTGTTCACCAATGGCGCTAAGGAGGGCACTGAAGTGCACGATCCAGTCAATGCTATAATCAACTACGATGGACTGCAAGTTTTTGTAGTCCAGAATGTCGGCATAAATGAAGGGGCCTAAAATAAAGCAAAGAACGGGACGTACATAGTATGCTTGGTACAATGTTGTATTGCACACAATGGAATGAAATGGCCCGTGAATGACATCCAGCGCCTTTAAACTGGGTAAAGTCTTAAATTCTTGGTCACTTTTCAACGCTGCTACGACTTTAAGAAGCATGTGGAGCTAGAAAAGGCACGCGATAGCATTTTTCAAGTTTATATAAACCTCCAGTTAGACAAATTTACACCGTCAACGTTGCTCGATACAATTTTCCAGGAGCTAATGATGACGCAGTTTTTGAAGCAAATCTTTACTACATTTTACGGTTTTCAATGGCTTTTATTCTGACACACATGAAATCTCAACTTGGCATGCCTTTATCCTTACTCACTACAAGGCTACTATGGATGCTTTGAAAAGAGAAGGAAAAATACTTTGTAATGAACAGCAGCTTGATTCTCGATTTCATCATGCTGCACCCACACACGGGGTAACAAAGAGAAGGCTGGGGAGGATGAATGACGTAACATCGAACAGCCAACAGATGTCAAGCCGCTTTGAAACTAGCAATCCGACCGCATGCATAAGGGCTTGAGGCAGGTAATTGAGGGTCTTGAAAGCGATTGTTCTACTGATAAAGATGCATAATGCTACGCAGCACATCCTTTGTGTGAATAGATCAGATCTGCCAAGTCTTATTAAAATGCAATGTTGGCCATAAAAATATCTTGCAAACCCTGACAAAGAACCTTAGGCTATAGAACAGAGCTGTAAATAATCAAGGACTTATTTTGGTATATTTCCATAGCTCTGAGTCTGATTTTTCCATTCAGATTGCGTTGTGGTGAGGTGGCTTTCTACACGAGTAGCTTTCACATCAGGATTAACTAAGCCCTAGTAAGGTAGGTTGGAGATGACCAATGTCTGTGATGGGAGACCTAGCACAACTTGAAAACAAGAGTTGAGCTAAGAAATGACCAATTCAATGAATGTTATGTAAAAATTTAAAAAATAGAACTAAGCAATTGACATAGTTTACTGAGTCAGTAAAAAAATGCTTAAGCCCTACAGCAAAAACATTTCAGGACTCTGTAGACTAGTATCATTTGGCTATACTGAACTTGTCAGAAAATTATTTTATATTAAACTTCCTCACCACTTTCTAAGATATTTCTTGGAGCCTTGACAACATCAGAGCAGATGACATTGTCAGTTCCGTATAAATCCCTGGAAGGAATTTCAAGGTTAGATGGAGATTACAATGAACACAAAAATAAAGCAACCATCATCATATCGACAAATTAAAAATTCAATTTGTTTCAATTTGGTTTTAATCAAAATGAAAAACATCATATATTTTCATTCCTTTTGTGAAAATGATGGCTTTGAATAAAGGAAAACCACACATACTTTCAATTACATGTTTATCTATACCATACAGTTGACTTAGATATAATCTTTCTTATCGCTATTGAAGATTCCACTATCCATTGCGTTTATAAAGAATATCATACACTGACTGTTTTAAACCTTAGAGCAATAAAACAAGACTGAGTATATGAAAAACAGCCAACAACCAAAACATTAATGCCAACAATCATAGGAATAATTGTAGAGACTATTTCAAGAGACCTGGTTGGATTCTTTTAAAAGTGAATAAATTTATAGTCAATTAAGATTCTTCAAGCCTTGACTTAAAAGTAACATGGAACTTAAATTGAATGTCCTGATTTCATGAACGGTTTGATAACACTTGTTTCAACTAAAAATTATAGCGTTTCCTAAAAGTGAAAAATACATATCAAAGCAATGGTATTTTTATCACAATCATTGAGCTTGTGTCCAAGTACATGATCACTAATATAATATGGTTTTCGTATAAGAAACATTACTCAGATTTCAAGTGTATATATATATAGATCTCTCATTTTATATAAAAAACATCAGACCTGAAATTAAATAAGTTGCTTTTAATATGTGGGACATTACTGTAACTGGATCATATGTTTTCAAATTGCAAATGGTTTGAATGATTTATATACTTTTTAATTTAAAAATAGCATTGTGACTATTACTCACAGCTGAAATGTTTGAATTACCTCTAGGTGGCTATAACTTTAATTTTTGAAGTAGCCATTCAATCAAAACTTCAGCTACACTTGAAATTTAAGGCCATTAGTATGTACCAATCAATGACAATGATTAATCAAAAGTGACACATGCCAGTCAATATGAAACTTGTACAAGAAGCTGGTGTCTCATTATTCATAGTCAGCAAAACCATAGGGACATAGCAGTGGACCTGTATTGCTGCCAGGTAAAAGGCTAATGACTGCCTATTAAACCCCTATTATGAGATATGGCTTTCATTTGCATGTCACTTACACAACAACATGCATATGTGCTCAAAACTGGACATTTGATGTTAGCACAACTTCACTGAAAAAGTTTTAGGAAGTGGTACATGCTTTTTTATAAGGAACCACTTTTTAAGTAACCGGGATGTAGAAGGCTGAAATATTTAAAGAACCTACTAAAAACGAAAACACTAAGGAACTTTTAGGTTTGAAAATTTTTTGTAACTGCAAGCATCAAGAACTAAAAAGCTGGTTCCATTCATTTGCAGCCAACCATGTCAAGTGCTTCATTGAGTAGTTTCCGCATATACTGTCTCGCCCCTCTCTCTATTAAGTGTTAAGGCTTAAAGCACCAAAAGTGAGAACTTAAGGAACTTTTAAGGAACTTTTGGTATCAAAATCTGATGATTTGAGGTCTACGAATAAGGAACTTTTGGAACTAGACCTTGAGGTAGGTTCCTAATACTAGCGTGCATGTGGCAATGCTGGTACACATATAAAGATTTTTTTAATGCATTAAAAATTTTAGTGTAAATTAACAAATCTGCAGTGTAAATTAAAAGACTTTCAGCAGTAGAGTACAAAATCAATGGCAATTAAAAATACCTTAACTCTTTAGCAACACCAGGTCCCAGTTGCCCAAGGCTTCCTGTAAAAAAAACAAAGAAAAAATGTAAGTAATGGAGAATCAAATGAACAAAAATGTAAAATATGAGAAAATTCTAAAAGATTTCCACTCCATTAACACATGTATGATAAAACTGATTAACAAGATTCGTCGGAGAAAAACCTAAACATAAGGGAGACGTTTAACATCTTTTGGGCTTAAAGATAGGACAATAGAGCCAAAGAGCAATGAGAACCTAGAGAACTTTATTCACCGAACTGGAAGAAGGGCCAACAGATCATAATTCAAAGAATTGCATTGAGTTGCTTACTTACTTATTCAAGGCTGTAACGTTGATGACTAGGAATTACTCGAAATTTTGCGAGAAAGACCCTTTTACAAACAGAATCAATTTGGGACTAGGCCGGACGCTGGTTTCGCAAAACAATAGAAAATACCCGACTCCAGAAAAATTAAAACAAAGAGATTTATTGAAAAGAAATTGCCGAAATCCAAAAATCAACTGGCTATTAAGACCGAAGTTAGTGACCGGAACTTGTTTGGATTCATATACCATGGTACCAGAGCTCTCTAGAGAGCAGAAACAGATCCAACTAACCTGTGATCAGAATGCGCGGTTCATGTTCATAGTCCAAGCTGCTTAATGATCTAACATGAACTTTTCGTGGTATTCGGTGGATGAGAGAGTTGTTGAGTATGCGACAGAGACGCTTCGCCATTGCCTTTTTTGAACGCGGTCGCACTATTGATCAGCCATATTGGAGCATTACCTGCAGGAACACCCGTGACCCGCCTTCATATCAGCCTCGTTTGCGGCCCGTGATCAGGACTTGCTTTGGTTCCCTTCCTCGATCGAATTTACCAGCACAGTTTTCAAGAAATGCAGGTACAGTGGCTAAAACTCAACGTTAGACTTGAATGAAAATCCCTATGTTGAGCCAGTTAGGCCAGCCAACCAAATGGAATTACTGGTGACGATGCAAAAGGGTTTCGTGACATCATTAGCATTGCGTGATGGGCCTGTGCTAAGACGGAATCTCCTAATCAATAGTTGTGCATTGTTTTCGATCAATGAGCAGTTTCCGTTTGTCTGCAATAACTGGAAACGCACATTTAGCAATTAGTGAGCGCTCACAATTAGGTTCTCTTTCTTTCCACATGCCCTTCAATCAAGCACGCCATTCTTATCATTTCTTGCTCGGCTTATTTCCTTTTCTGATTCTCTACATAAAATTTATTCAGAATTTCAGAAGTTGTTATTTGTTTCCTGAAGACAAAATTATGTCACCAGTAAACTACAAGCCTTTGTATCGTTGACAAAATATCTAGTCCTTTTCAATGGTTACAACAAAGCCACTCAAGCGTTTATCTCACAATTTTCTAGTAGTTTTTGATCAGATCACTAAACAAGTAACACCATAATCAAGTGAATGTTGTAGTCAATTTTTCAGGGAGCTTACTCAGGTGGTGTTTCTACTTAGATCTAAGAATAGGGATGCACACCAAACAAGAGATCCCAGTACTTAACTAAAGGACTGTTTACTTTCTACTCAAATCTGCCAATCATTTTAAGGTGTGAAATAATGCCTACTCTGTCTATATCTGTTTTACGCAAACGTGCCTCAGCGACAGTATAGCTTCACGTCTTACTGTATGAATTGGGAAAACTTTGTCAATTTCATTCCATGGGAGATTCTTCTTTGCCAAGAACTGTCTTACACCTGCTAAAATGTGACTCTCTTCCTTTTCTTGTCTTTGCTTTACTACTCCTATCGTTTCTTTCTGACGGATGTTTAATTAAATCCCTTTTGAAGAATCTTTACAACATATTTCGCATCGAGATTATTCTCATGCGAAATAACTTGGTTAAGAGATCATCAAATGATGATAAAAAGCCCCCCCTTAAGCTAAGAAATATGCCAGTGGAGGAAGATCAACTGAAGAATTATGAAGAAGATTAGATCACCGACGAAGTAGAACTGATGAAGAAAATAATATTGGTTTTGATGACATTGAAAGCGATTTGGTTCTCCATGACTTAGGTAGATGAAGAGGAAATGGATGCAGATGTGTCATTGAATCGAAGAAATAGATATGGGAAAGGCGCAGACACATGGAGACTAGCACATTTCTGATAACTACACAAGCACGAGAATGTGCAACGTTTTAAGTAAATTACTATTTAACCGCCATTTTCTCTTGACTTCCGTATCATTTGTTGCACTCCCAAAATACAAAATATTCTGCCTTATATCAGGGATTAAGAATACAATCTTCTAGGCAAATTGCTAAAGTTGCAGTTGTATAAAATTTTTATAGGTGGTATAATTGGCTGGGGTTTGGTAAGAAAAATTCATATTCTCACAGTTGGATAACGGCTATTTTCCCAATCAATTAAAATCAATTTCTCTTTGGAACTAGCCCCTGGCTAATTAATGACGAGTCCCTAACTTCGCTCTTTCGAACTAGTCATCCCGTGTTTTAGTCTTCGAAGACGTAGGAGTCTTGATATGTTAAACTACAATTCACTCAAGTACCCGGAATAAAGAAGTAAAAAAATTCTTGCGAGTTCCTTCAGACACATACTGAATACAGTGCAGCTGTTCCTTTTATGCTATTAGCAACATTGACATAAAAGTTGATATTGATGAAATATTCGATGGAGTACATCTGTATCAAATATCGAAACCTTCAATTGTTAACAGCAGCATACTTAACGATGCTTAAGGGATAATATTTTGAAACTAGGATGTAAGGTTATTGGTAGCTGAGTTTGGATGTCAAAATGCACGATAACTTTCACTTTTGGTTTTTTAGTAGTTGGGCATTTCTCAAACAAGGGTCACAATAAATTTGGTCGTACGGTAAAAAATTGTGTGGTGCTTCAAACTGTAATAATTTTCATTTCTCACAAAAACTTCCAGATGCTGTTTCGACAGCTAAATAGAATGTCTCACAAATAAAATTTTTGGCTCACAAAGCACAAATTTGCATTTTGTTAAAATTGTTTTATAAAAGAGTTTTAAAAGTTTTAAGAAAGGTCACCACCACTGCTTCCTCGTATAACAGGTAAGCTTTTAAAGGGCAATTTTATTTACGCAGTTTACAAGTTGACAAGGACGACTCGGTAAGCTGCAGAGGGGAATTTCATTAATTTAATTTGTTTAAGTTTCGCCTTATTTCATATATTTATTTCATTTTTTACTTATTTTATTCTGTTTAATTCCTTTTTGAATGTTTCATTTAATCATTTCGAAAATTGAGAAAAAAAGATGCTGACCAGCTTGTAATCAATGAAAACAATGTTGCTATACCAGGACCTGAATTTCTAATTGTTGATTCCGGCTATAAAAAGGGGGAACTTACATTCTATATAACATCTACTTGTTTCAACAAGCTTGTTTTACGTTTTCTGTAGAACCGGAAAATATTGTAAATAAACATCATCTGCTACATGGTACTAGCAGAAATTTATAAGCACCTCTGCTGAATTAAAATCCCCTGTCGAATAATCTAGTTGTGATTGTGATATGTTACGTTTATTCATGGACGTGAATGATGGACAAGAACGGAGTCGACATTGGCTATCAGGATGCTTCTGTATCTAAACCAAATTAGAATGTCGAATTAAGCCAAGAAACTAAATATGGGGTTCGTAACTTGAATTATTAAAAAGGTACAGAGTAAGGCTAAATACAGGTACACCAGTTAAAAAATAACTTTTAGGGGCATTTGGAAGTTTGTGTTGCATCTCATTTTATTTAGAATGTGAAATTGCCCCAGAAAACGTACAGCAGGGCTCATAATTTGCTGAGCTTAAAGATGCAAAGGAAGGCCAGGACTGGGTACAGGTTCCCCAGTCTAAAATAGCTGTGAGTCATTTCAAGAGTGGACTCTACATCTCATCTTGTTACCAATGTCAAATTACGTCACAAGTCTAAATTCCAAATATATAACTTACATTGTTCATAAGATATGAAATTACGCAGATTGTTTGTGATTCCATCTTGGAAGTGCCACCAGTAAAGGACTCTTGTGATGCTTGCAAAGAAGCCTAACACGACCGATAGGCCAGTCTTTCTCAGGTAAATACCCCGTATTTGTATGAGTTTATGCACCCGATGAATTCCATCGTCTTATCATGCAGTCTTATCAAGATTAAAACATCAATCATTCATAGAAAAATCGTATGTCATCGATACATAACTCGCTTGAATCTAGGAATGACTGATCGTATGAACAATTTCATCCTCTGCGAAGTCTCGTTTCTTTTCTTGCCACTTTTGTCTTACTAGCAGGATGGTAAGTTCTCCTGCATCCAACGTTTCCAGTAACCCTAGCAAAATATTATATTTGTTTTATCGTTTGTCCCTCTTTTACCAACATGAACCAAACCGGTCAAGAACAGTTTATGCGACAACAAGGCCCTTTGTTCAGCGCATAGTTAACTCTCCTACTTAAAATGTTTTTCACAAGTCGAAATATTGACTTCTAAAGCAGACATGATGCATTTTACAACAGTTAAGCGCCTTCTGGAGCAAAAACATGAACTAGTCGAGTCGAAATCAAGACAACTTAATACTGTATTGCTAAATAGGGGAAAACCATAGGAACAAAATGCATTACAGTCGATTCCTATAGAACATTCCCAATAGTACTTTATTCAACATAATACGAGAAAAGGAACGTCTACGGTCTCAGTGATCTGATGTGTGATATTGTGGCTCTCCAAGGCATCCGAAGCTTGGGTTCCAAAATAGTTTGGAACAGTGGAATCATAATTTTCATCCAACACCACAAACAAGATGAAATTCGTTCCCTGGATTTTAACCCTTCCAACGTCTTTTAAAACACCTCTCCCCACCGCCATGCAGTAAAACAAGATTTTGAAAAAGCAATTGAGCGTCTTGCTTTCTGGAATATCAAAATCTCAAACTCAATTTAATTGTAAGTAGGCTGAAATATTACAATGAGCAAATTTTAGTCAAATTTAATTTTCTTTTTCGTGCTAAAGATAGATCACACTGACTGGGAGAGGGAGCGAGAGAATGATGACGTCAACATGACCTGGTGTAATTGTGCAGAGCGGAAATTGTGGAGGAGGTTAACGGCGTTGGGTAAAATTTTGGCACATTACAAATAACTACTTGAAGTCAAACATTTCTGAAATTGAATCTGATACGATATGCATGGCATGAAAACTAGGTTTTTCTGTCCGCTGGCCAACCACATTTCAAAGAGATTAAAGACTTCAAAACAATGAAAACTCAGATATAACGTATCAAGCATCCATAGTTAGCAAATGACTCAGGAACTAGAGTCTGCATCAAGCATTTACTGAATAAAAATTGGCAGCTCTGTTTCAATGATAATACTTTTTTAATATTAACGCATGCGTGACTGTGATTCAATTAATAAGCAAATGAAAGGTTGCAGTATGAGTGTCTCAAAAACACTAAAAGGGCGTTTCTATCAACATGACAAATATTTGATGTCATTTGATCCCGCTCAGCAGGATTTTGAACGAAGTTTTATAATTGACAAGAGACACGTTTAGAATGTGGAGCAAAACAAAGTGCGCACATGAAAACCGTTGTGTGATTAAAGCTTGGTGATTGGTAATATTTGAAGGGAATAAAATGGTGCCTAAAAGAAGATCAATTCCACTTAAAGCCAGCTGATTATGACTAAAATGAAATGACAAGATCAATATTTTCCTTATCTTCAACCTCAAAGCAATTTTAACATTTTAAATTTGAACAACTTTACCTTTTCCTACATTTAAAAGAGAAATCAGCCTTTGAATTATTTCATAAAAGGAGCAAGAAGATGCATTAGAAAAGCATTAAACCACGCCTTGGTTGTCTCCATAAACCACACAAAATTCATCCACTTGCTTCGATAACCACTTTCAAGACTACTTGAAAGGTTCTTGGTGATTGTAGATGGTCTTTACTTTAGTTTCGACAATGCAAGCATCATACAAGCTAACAGACTATCATAGGTTGTTCTTGTGCCTCTTTTTGATTTCCATTCTTGCTATGGCCTCTTTATGAACCTCATCTGGGCCATCCGCCAGTCTCAGAATGCGCGCCCATGCGAAAAAGGTAGCCAGTGGGAAATCCCCTGAGAGACCAGCTCCCCCAAAAGCCTAAGAAACAAAGTACCAATGGAGATTAGTGGCTTATCGTATTCACTCACTGGTTCTGTTCATATTTCGTCAATATTCTGAGCGGAACAGTAAAAGAGTGAGTAAAATGACGGGGTGGTAGAAAACGTTCGGCCACTTTTATTTGCCGACTCCGCTTACGTGGGCCTTCAACGGAGAAAAAAGTTGAAAACATTCAGTCGTCCTTGCTAGTTTACCCAATGTTTACGAGCAAGTCATTTTCAAAGGGGATTACCCTAATGAGGAGATGATTTCAAATTTCTAGCACAGAGAGAAAACAAGGGCTAAAATATTGAACATGCAGTGAAGGAATCTCGAAAAATATCGAACAGCTCAAACCTGAATAGCTCTGTCAACAACTCTTTCTGCCATGATCGGAGCCGCAACTTTAATCATTGCAATTTCTGGTGCAGCAACCTAAAGTTGAAAGAACAATGAAAATTAATACAACATATGTGATAAAAAAGAAAGTAATCACTACATCAAAACTATTCCGGTTTGACTCGGGATGGCGTGTACAGAGTGAAGCAAACAATGACGTAAAAACTTGCTTCCTAGACAGGTATACTTGCTGTCCAAAGGTTTAAAATTTCTTCAAACAAGTTTTACCTGCTTCCCATGCAGGCTTCACCTTTCCCAAACAGGTCTTACTTGGTCCACATACCTGCTTCCATGACAACGTACACGTTCATACTAGCATTAGATGGAACACTCTCTTCACTTTTGAAGCAGTCATCCAGACTTATAAAACTTAATATATGCGCACATCTTCAAACTAACACTTCTAAAATACGTCACCAACGGAAAACAAAATGAGCTTATTCAAGCTTACGTTGGTGCAAGTAACAGATTCAGTTCTTCATTAATTTCGAAAAATTTGGCCAGTCTGGAAATGCAAATTTGAAGCATCAAAGCAACCTATTTACTTGTATTGTTGCATGGGTTGTGGAGAACACATTCAAGAAAAGGACATATCACCTTATTTCCAACTGTGTCCATCATGTGCGCAGCGTTCAGCGTCAAAAGTCTGGTGAAAGAAGATGAAATGGAAGATGAAATGGAAGATGAAAGAAGAAAAGGTTGGTTATGACAATATGTAGAATATGCTCATACGCGCAGTTCAAGGTGGTTTGCTTTAATGATTACTAAGAATATGTATAAAGCAGGTTGTAGCTGAAAATTGATGAAATGTCACAAAAAGAGCGAAGGAACGTTAAGATTCAACTGAGAGGGAAATGAAACAGTTCCTATAAATCCAGGAATCGATTGGCCTAAAAGGGCATCCACATTACAACTGGTTACATTTGATATTACGATATCATAAATGGAATCAAAATGTCAGAACATGATCTTGATATCTTACCTCGCTTGTTCAATATCGATTCTTGATAGCGCAATGTCATTTCTGATTGTTCCCTGCTGGATGATGGGTTTTCCGAAGGCCATCCTCGACTTGGTCTGCAACAAAAAGAAACATTCATTCATAAGGCACGAGAATGGCTAATGTCATTCAACTATTTAAGGCAAATAAAGCTAAACATAGATACAAAACTGAGGCTATATGTTGTATGCAAAACTAAGGAAAAAATAAATGTGAGGAGAGATGGTTGGCAGGTCAATACAAATTTGTCACTAAATCTATTTGCTGGCAATCTGACTTTTTATAGTTGCATGAGTGTGAGATTCTTGGTTCAATCAGCCTATGTCTCCTTATCAGCGAAGGAAAGGGATTATTAAATGAATTCAAGTGCCAACTGCAAATTTCATTAATAATTTTCCTTTATAATTTTCTTCTTCAAGAGAAGCTGTATTCTCGCATGCTCTTTAACTGGGTTTAAAAAGGAAAATTGTTGATGACATAGAAGATTTTCTTCTAAAAAAAGCCCGCAATGATAACATGCTCTAGATGAAAAGGTGCCTTTCATTTGTCTCATATTTCTAGAATAGTCTGCGTATACTGTTAAGATATTGCAACCAGTTATCTCATCCCTGCCTAATGAAGCTAAAGATGAAATTGCTAACCATAAAATAACAACCAAACCACAAAAAATATTGGCCTAACCATACAGAACAATCCTTGTCAAAACCCAAATTTAAAAAGGTTAATTTGATGGAATGGAATGGAATAAACTCAAGTTTCTTAGCTACAAAAGCAGTAATGGAGTTGGTATTAAATTACAATCAACAACTTCTGAATAATTGCAACAATTAACAGACTGGGATGTTTAAGAAATACCGAAGGCAAAATGCTTACACCGATGTAAACAAAGATAATTACCCGTTCAATCATCAGCTCAAGCGACCGTTCTGCGCAGCCAACCAGACGCATGCAATGGTGTATTCTACCAGGACCAAGGCGACCCTACAGCAGTGGGCAAATGCATTGAAAGTGATTGAAATCCTGATTGGCTTTAATATCGTGAACTATGCACTTTGCACTTTGCACTATGAACTTTGGAATTATTTGAGCTATGCACAAAAGTGATGTGTCCATGACCAAATCAAAGAATCATTCTTCCCCGGTGTTGATATTTGATAGACGGCATTCGATATGGCCCCAAGAAGCCACTAGAACATCAAAGTAATTACTAGAGTAACATCCTTAAGGCTGAAAGTTACGCCTTTCCTAGGAATTGTTTCCTTCAAATAGGGACGGTTGTTTTTGTTCTCTAAAGAGGTAATTGCATGAAGACTCATTATGCAGCTTTCAAGTCAAGTTACGATGCAGGTGATGTAGTCATTGATATTCAATTCATCGCGAGGAGAAAACCAACACATGAACAAATCCCCATCTGTCATAATTTAGAAATCGGAATTCGTCCAAAAAATCGTGAAGAAGATTCTGTCGGGGATTGAAGAAATGCATACTTGTGCAATTTCGAAACCTCGTCCTGGCCCAAGAATTATGTTGGAAAGAGGAACGCGAACATTTTCGAATTCAACTTCCCCGTGTCCAGCTGCAAGTAAATAAAATTATGATGCTTACATGAAGAACTGTATATTCAAACAACAACAACAACAGCCATATGCACTCCTGCTGGCTCATCGAAAAGAAACTTCAATATGCACATATAACTGATACCTTTGGAAGTAAACTACATTCTGAATAAAAAACTTGACAAACCGAAACTGAAAGTAAATTAAAAAAGCAACAGAGAAAAATAAAAATGTACACAATTATGTTGCCATTTGTTAGAACATACCCTTTATTATGTCAGAATTTCAAATTTCTTTAAAAATACTCATCGTGAAATAGTTTCTGTTCAGAGCAGTCAAGGCAGGAGATCATTAATTAATTTAACTTAAGGCTCCGCAAAATTTGATATCAATCAAAATAGATCCAGTTACACACAGATGACGGCTTGTGATTAGAAAATGTCTCGTTAGAAAGGCGTCTTAATGCCCGTTGTAGTTAAAGAATCGAATCCTTGTCATTATTCTAAAAGGGCAAGGCCAAAATATTCAAGGTCATTATTCTAAAAGGGCAAATTCTAAATAGGCCGTAGAGAAAACAACCAGCATATACATCGAAACTTAATCAAAACTTTGGGAAAATATCTAGGAAGTGACTCGAATTGACAGGACTCGATTAAACACAAATAACAGTTAGAAAAACAGAAAGAGGATGAATAAAAAATGAACTAGAAATAGAGTTTCAATGGCTTCTGTTTTGAATCAAAACAAGCCCGAGTGAGGAATAACATGAACAGGTCTGGTTGGGAGGCAATTACAAAAGGGCTACCTGGAGCATCTTCGTAGTTGAAAACGGTCAATGGGCGGATGATTTTGACTCCTGGTGCATCCATTGGAACAATTACCATACTCTGCAAGGAGGCAAAGAATGTCGATGAAAGACACGCCTTCTTTATGAAAAAGTGAGTTGTTCAGAGGACGCTTTGAATAATACAAATTGCAGCCGGTTATAGCTTTTTCGGGACTCTGGACGGATTGGAACCATTCCACAAGGAACCGTTCGATTCGATTTGGCAATGTTGGTTCTCCATGAACACATGACAACGAACCCATGGATAAGAAAGAGAAACTGCACGAAGCAAACAAAAAGCAAAGAAATGTGTTTATCATTAAACATCTACGCCTCGTCTGTCTCTCGTGTATAGAGGCGGTGCCTGGCAAATGCTTTTTGTTTTATCATAAACTGGTGAAAAGTGAAGCGTAAACGTATCGAAGTGATTATCAGTCCAGGCTTAAATCTAAAGTGGTCCCAAATATGTTCAGTTGTCTCTCTTTGAAAACATCTTCTTGCCTCGTTTCCTATCTTAATTGATTTGGAACAGTGCTATAAAATGTCCTGCATTACATATTTTCTATCATTTTTAGTGCAACTGGTGCAACTACGAAATACCTCAGCGGGAATTCCGATAAAAGCTGAATAAAAACGTAAGACTTAAAAGAACAAGTTAGGCTACGTTCACAAGAGATCGATTCCGAAATTATCCACATCAATTTCAGTTCACAAAGGCTTTTCGCTTAAAGCCCTGGCCTAACTGGCTAAACCACACTAATTTGAGATCACATATCTGAACTACTTTGAGTTCACATAAGAAAGAGAACTCATTTGGAACGACGCTCGTTTGGTCGTGTAAAAACTCGAAACTGGACCTTTTGCAGTCCACTCTCATTAAGAAGGTATAGGGTTGTGGCATGGAGGCAGAGTTAAGCTAGAATAATAGCTATATTTTTGTCAATTCTTTTCCCTCTTATTTTGCAGAATCAATGCTGTTGTTGAGTGCAGGTTTGATGAAAAAGTACCAAAAGGAACCAAATCGGAGCTGGTCTCGTGCAAATGTGCAGACCTGCATCTAAATTGATGAAATTGGTGTCGCGTAAGTGTAGCCTAGCTGACATTCGATGATTGACCTGCCATGTTATTCAACTGAAGCAATTGCTCCCTCTAACGAACTTGAAAAGCCACTCGTTTTCCTGGAGTATTTATACCCCATACTGGAGTATTTATACTGGAGTATTTATTTAGCGATTCTGATCGATTAATTAATCAATCAATCAATCAACCAGCCAATCAATCTATTTATTTATTAATCAGAATAATCGACCAATCAATCAATCAATCAATCAATCAATCAATCGATCGATCATTACAGTCAATCAATCAGTCAATAAACTTATCGTTCAGTCAATGCCAAAAACTCAACGTTTGGAAAGAATTTCATTCGTAAAATTCAACTTTCATCTTACAAGCCGTGCAAACTATTCTGAAAACCCTTTTTCATATTTTTTCAGAAATGTAGGTGAACAAACAAATTTGCACATGGACTCTTGAGAGCTGCCAGCACAATTGCTGTAAAATTTTGTTTGAATATATAGATCATTAGCATCTCTTCCTCAAGAACTTCAATATCCAAAAGACTTTACCCATTCTCTGTCTCCTTGAATGAACTTTGTCGCTAATTTTGAGAAGCATTTTGTGAGGAATTTTCACAAGAAATTTATAGGAAATAAACAAACCATGGAAGAGAACTTCAGATACAAAGTACAAGACAGTCTAATAGAAAGCAGCAAAACTCGAAAAAAGACATTTAACTACATGTGTTTGCACTTAAAAAGAAGGTACATCTGTAAAAGCGACGTTTATCATTATTATTATTATGAACAGCGCGTACCTGCTGCCTGTGTTTTTCAGCTGACGGGTCAGTTTTGCCCATGAAGATGCAGAGTTTACAGCGCGGATCCATGGCACCTTGAGAAATAAAAGCAGGCCACACAAATCAGTTAAGGCACAACCCAATCTAAGAGTCGACTAAAAAGCAATTGAAAAGCAAATGGGTTCAATAACATACAAACAACAGCCACACAAAACCTTGGATTCGATGCGTCATTACAAGACCTGGCAACCGAGAATACTTCTCCAGCGAAGCATAAGGAACACCACGCTTTGATAGGACGAATACTGAAACGAAATTCGTTTCCATTGTCTTCCCTCTTACACAAGCCAATACCAAATTATCAGTCACTCAAAGCAACTTCGAAGTTCAGTACCATTGTACCCTGCAAAATTGCACTTGCTGGATGCTGCTGCTAAATATTTCTTTGTTAAGCTACAAAAACTATTAGCTCTGATTCAGGACTAAAGTTAATCATTCTTTAACAAAAAGGTCAATCCAGAAAATGGTGCATTGAACATGTCTTAGTTTTAATATATTCTCTAGGCTTTTAAAAAAAAACAAAGCGTCTAAATAATAATGAGCGCAATCGAAAAAATGCAACTCCTCTGTGTAAGTCGTCAACTGTGTAAGCAGCTCCTCGCAGCTGATTCGTATTTCGTGACTTTTCAAAATCTATATTTAGTTTGCCAATACAGAAAGCGATTGCATCAAAAAGTGATTGTATCAGGAAATGATTGCATCAGAAAGTGATTGCATCAGAAAGGGATTGCATCAGAAAGGGATTGCATCAGGAAATGATTGCATCAGAAAGTGATTGCATCAAAAAGTGATTGCATCAGGAAGTGATTGTATCAGGAAGTGATTGTATCAGAAAGTGATTGCATCAGGAAATGATTGCATCAGAAAGTGATTGCATCAAAAGTGATTGCATCAGAAAGGGATTGCATCAGAAATGATTGCATCAGAAAGTGATTGTATCAGGAATTGATTGTATCAGAAAGTGATTGCATCAAAAAGTGATTGCATCAGGAAGTGATTATATCAGGAAGTGATTGCATCAGAAAGTGATTGCATCAGGAAATGATTGCATCAGAAAGTGATTGCATCAAAAAGTGATTGCATCAGAAAGGGATTGCATCAGAAAATGATTGCATCAGAAAGTGATTGTATCAGGAATTGATTGTATCAGAAAGTGATTGCATCAAAAAGTGATTGCATCAGGAAGTGATTATATCAGGAAGTGATTGTATCAGAAAGTGATTGCATCAGGAAATGATTGCATCAGAAAGTGATTGCATCAAAAAGTGATTGCATCAGAAAGGGATTGCATCAGGAAATGGTTGCACCAGAAAGTGATTGTATCAGGAAATGATTGTATCAGGAAATGATTGCATCAGAAAGGGATTGCATCAGAAAGTATTGCATCAGAAAGTGATTGTATCAGAAAGTGATCGCATCAGAAAGTGATTGCATCAGAAAGTGATTGTATCAGAAAGTGATTGCATCAGAAAGTGATTGCATCAGAAAGTGATTGCATCATAAAGTGATTGCATCAGAAAGGGATTGCATCAGAAAGTGATTGCATCAGAAAATGATTGTATCAGAAAGTGATTGCATCAGAAAGTGATTGTATCAGAAAGTGATTGCATCAGAAAGTGATTGCATCAGAAAGTGATTGCATCAGAAAGTGATTGCATCAGAAAGTGATTGCATCAGAAAGTGATTGCATCAGAAAGTGATTGCATCATATACTGATTGCATATGATTAACTCCTGGTAGCGGCCGGGGGTATCCATTGGAAGAAAGAACAAATGGAAGATCAGATATGCAGATGAAACGGCTAAACTGATGAGGTTAAAAGAAGAAATCAAGAAATTGGTGAGACCATGTGAGTGAAGAAGTGATTTGAGTATTAACAAAGAGTGAATGGACTTGGAGAAATCTAGATATGAGATGAACTGATAGAAAAAATAAAGAAAATGAAATTTATAGGATCCTATGTAACAGAAGAAGGAGACCGCTACATTGTCATTAAGACAAGAAATGGTCATGCAAAATCGGTTATGAGTCAAATGACCGAAGTGTTAAAATCAGGAGAGTTCAGTAATATGTAAAAGATCAGACTCGCCAAGTTCTGAAACCTTGTACATCAAGAATCAAGAAGAAAAAATGATCAAAGTCATTGGGATGTGGTTGCAGAGAACGTTCAAAAGAGTAAATTGGACGGGCAGAAAATTGAGCGAAGGGGGCCGAGAGCAAGCAGACGTAAATGAAGATCAAGGCATGCTACGCGGAATTCAAAAGCGAAAAATGCGAAAATATGAAGACAGGAAGAGGCTAGGTGAGAGCCTTTGCGTAGATAGATGATGAGGCAGAAGGGAAAGTTGAGAGAGGAAGACGTAGAACGGAACGGATAACAAACATTATTGCATGGCAAGGCGGCTTGAACCAAGCTCATAGACATGTCTATTAAAGGGCCCATTGATTTGCATTGACAAGACACACCATACAATACAGAACAAGCGAGCAAATAGACAACTTGTCGAGAAAAATACTTACCACAACAAAGCATTGCGAGAAATGAAATCGATTCACAAAAGCAAAAAAGACAAAACTCAAAAAATTGGATTGACATAGGAGAGGGTCTCCCGCCTTCCACAAAAATCTGGGCGCTCCACGCAAAGTACTCTAGTTTTGTCTTTGGTGGGATACTGTTGTTATGAAAAAAACAGGGTAACGAAACAAAATATTTTAGTGACATGGATGATTTCAAAACAACTATACCGCAAAACTAATTTTTTTCAAAATTGAATATCTGTGGTTGAAACGATTTAAACGAAACGATAAGGCCATGAATTCCGACAAGTCTTAGCCGCAAGGGGATTGAACTGCAGAAATGGTTTACGATTGAGACTGCGTTGGCCGCGTTCACACTGCTTGAAAAAGCTTGGTAGGTGGAGACTGATGCAGTGTGTTGTGTTTCTCAATACACTCTTCCTAAATCTGATGCTAAATCTGAAGGTCTCAAGAAATTGTGTTAGGGGACTGGTTTAGAAATAAATGGACCATTTTTTTCAAGGAAGGGAAATTCCTTAACATTGCTATACTTCTGCCGCTTCAAACAACTTTCGTGGACTAATTGCAATATTTTGGACTTCTTAGGTCCCCACATTGATATTTTTCTGACTTAGCTTTAAGAGACTCAAAGCCTATATTCGTGTTCTTAGTTGTTCGCGATTGTAGCGGTTACCCTCCAACATCCGCTGCGAAAATTCGCTTAACTGAGCACCCACTGTGTTTCCGTTGCAAACTGAAACTGCACCAAGCTGATAGAGAGTCGCACGCACATTGGGGCTTTCAGTCTAAAGGCAGTTTGGTGGCCGATCTTAAAGGTGCCCTCTGCATCGAGCCAACAACTAACAGACTGCTAACAGCAAGTGTCCCCCGACGGATGTCAGAGGACGAGCTCCATAAAGAAAGGTCGGTCCCACTTTGAAAATCAGTATTTTTGGCAGGCTGTCACACTTGGCAGGCAAAACATGACGAAATATCAGTGGTTTAGTCTAGGATTCCAAAGCGATTCAATGCCAGAAAGAGTATTTAAAACAGAAAAAACTTGATGAAACAATTCCTCACTTAGTGTAATTGTCTTATCGGGTGGCTCTTCGTGGGAAAAAATGAAAAAAGATTATTTCTTTTTCATCTTTCTCCAAAAATGACGTAGATACAAGATAAATGTTTACCTGAAGTCCACCATTTTCTTCCGTTTATGACCCAGTGATCTCCATCTTGCCGAATTGAAGACTGGATGTTCGTTGCATCTGATGATGCTACCTGTTGGCATTCCAATCATATAATCATACATAGATACGCATTAAATATTTTAATTCTTAACCAACAAGAGGTTCAGACTGAGAATCTCTTGTTGAATCGATTTAATCACTAGTTGAATGTCATAGAAACCTTACTGTGTGCCACGCCCCTTGCTTCATAAACAGACCCTGCACACGATCATACACCCGAAAAGACTTTTAAATTATTCACAAAACCACAATGTGATCATAATGTTTAGTAGAGGGATTTTGATCAATTATGAATCACAAAAATTAGAGCGGCGACTTCTACAGATGATCTTCAAAGCAGCACTTGCAATATTTGGACCTGATTTGGTCCAGCACAAAAGTTCGTAACACTTGATTGTGAATCATGATTGCAATGATTTGCATCATACGTTCATAATTGCATCTTCAAAAAAGAAAATAAAGCACCATACGTTCGGCTCCGTCATTCCAAAACATGATCTTGTTTCGCCATTTAATAATGGTGTCAGCCATTTTTGCTACAAGAGATTTGTTACAAACGTGAAATTAAACATTGCTTGAAACATGGCGGTTCCAATGCTCTGGAAAAGGATTTAAACGTGAGATACATGGGCCTAAAAGTTCTTCTTACGTACAATTGCAAACCTAGATTCTACTTTTCAGCATGATTTTGAAAATCAACATTCTCTGCATTCGGTACTCGACTTCTGATACACAGATGAAGGTAACAAGGCGAAGCAACATGAATATACCTTTTGTTCGTCGGTACCATATTTAATTAGAACTTCCATGTTTCCTGTGTCCGGAGCAGAACAGTTGAAAATCTGTAGGACAAAAACAGGAACGCGACACTCAAGACATACAGTGAAATAGGAAACATGGGGAATTGAGGGCAGAGAATCCAACTGCAATTCACCCCATGAATAGCCTATGTTGAAACAAAGAGAGGAACGGCAGTGACGGGTTTAGCAGCTCGAAACCATTGAAGAGACGAAAAGAGCCGCTGAATCAGAGTGAATATTGTTTGCATGCCTCTAAATGTTGCCTACTTGCGACTAGGAACATACTTCTATGAATATGAATAGATGAATCGTTCACCGTTACACAGTCACCCTACCTCTGGAGAAAAAACGACTCTTCCCATCGACTCACAGAAAAAAGCATATTCACTGTTGGTGAGCCCTGCTCCATACTTTGCATCTGGGTCAGTTTCCAGCGGAATAAAGAGGTTCCATAGACCTGCTGCCTTTGCTTTGGCCTGTCACAAAGATATTTGTCACAAAGATTTTTATCAAAAGCACTGTTAATACTGGAAATTTCTGACATACAAAATTGATAGCGAAAACGTTTGAGGCGCAGCAACTGTTTTTCTCGCAGCCTCAAAGCGGGGGCGCTGCAAAGTCCCACTCATTTCTTGATAGGCGACAGCTGATGTCATAATATCACAACTCATTGAGAAATAAACAGAGGAAACAACAGTTGGCAAATGTGAACTGCTAGCCCCTCATAACGTTCAAAAAAGCAATTAAACAATGAAGCTTTTTATGTTAAACAATTTGAAAAGAGGTTGTAGCACAGAAAATGCCTTTGTGCTTAAAACTCTGACGTAATCAGGGGTCTCTGCAGTTCATACCCCCTTTCAAGTTAGTGACAAATTGTATTGGTCACTACATGGTGAAGCTACAAACCTTTAATTCTTCAATGAGGGGATGTGGCAGCCATTTCTCTTTGCTGGGCCGTTCCTTCAACACCTCCTTCTCTATTGGATATACCTCCTCTCTCATGAACGCATCCAACTGTGTAAAGAGCTTTTGTGCTTTGGGTCGTAATTGAGACACACTGACTGGTAATAAGTCTGTAAAATTATGACATACTTTGAAGGGTTGCACATTACTGGCCTCAAAGATCATTGTAATAATTTCACAATGCATTACACAACATAACGTAACATTGAGAAGTACAACGGTTGCCCCCATTCAGCCCCATTCAGCCTTACTCACAACTTTTCTAATCAAACCCTACCGACCACATTCAACTATTCTTTCTACAAAAATTCATGCTGGTAGCTGCTTTAAATGGGGGTGGCTTTTGTAGTCGGTTTGTCATATTTCTCCAATCAAAAGATCATCTCAGTCCGACTTGAAGTCTAAAGGCTTAATGAAGACTTGGAAATTGAACATCGTTTACCGTAAATGTGACCAACGCTCTTTGCCGGAGAAGTCTTTTGGCGTTCAAGAGAATTACTATCTTCTATGTTCATCTTTGGTTCATTTGTTGTTTCCGGTTTATTCACTGCTTCCGGTTCATTTGCTGTTGCCGGACCGGCATTATATGTCTTTGATGCTATTCTCCAGCCGATTTCTGCCACTTCTTCTGCTAAGACTCCCATATCTTTGGCAGTTTCTTGACTAGCTTGGCCTAAATGTGCGAAATATATAAGCAAGGAGTTAATATATTATCTTAGGATGACAAAAAAATGTTTTAGTAAACGATTCGGGTAGATAACGAAAAAAAAGTTGACCGGAGATGGGATTTTGCAGAAGGTCAGTAGAAGGTCACTGAGACAAAAACAAACAAGAAAACTGGTCACTTCATATTTCGAATCTTACCCTTTAGTGATCTCTGATAAACCCCCTGCAGGATCGCGGCTATTCTGAAGAATGAAAATGCAAGATAGAAGTCCCAGTTCTCTACAGGACGCAGACCGGCATTTCGGCAGTATTCGTTCATGTACTCCACGTCGGTGGGGATGCCTTGGCCCTCCAGGTTCAGCCCTGCAATGCCAGGTATAATTCCAAACTTTGGGCTGAGAAAGTGAGCAATGCAGTTGTAAGCAAGGTCGGATAAGGGGTCACCAAGAGTCGATAGTTCCCAGTCGAGGACAGCCAACACTTTTGGACTGTTTTCGTCGAAGATGAGGTTATCCAGCCTAAAACGAGGCGGCTAGGTGGTCAATTCTGAAGTCATATAGGCTGAGTTTTGTAAGAGATCAAGGGAGAAGAATCGCCCAGCAAGCTCAAAAAGGCAATTACAGGCAAGTTCAGTTTCTTCTCAACTACAATAGCTTGCTTCTGCCTCAATTATGCACTTTCACAAAGAGCAGAGAAAAAGAACGTTCGGCTTGCTATAAAAATCAACCAAAACGAGGCGGTTATGTTGGTGAAAATGAAAAGGAGACTGGAAGTCTCTGTGATACTGTTATCGCATTTGCAACTTGTTGTCTCTGTCGATTCAGCTTAATCTCTGACGGATATAAGCATAGGCATTTCCCAGCAAAAAACCGACAAGTTACCTGAAATCCCCGTGGACGACTGAATTCGAGTGACTCTCTGGCATATTCTCATGCAGCCATTTGATCAGTTTATTCATGGCGGGAATTTCGTGCGTCTTAGAGGCCTGGTACTGAGCAGACCACCGCTCCACTTGTCGCTTTATGTAGTTTCCTGATAAATGTAGATGATAATGCTTTAAACAACTGCAATCATTGCAAGTTAGAATCCAGTTGTGCAAAAGCATGACGGAAAAGAAAGCAAGGAAACATAATAAGTTAAAAGTGAGCAGAGTGAGAGAGGAGAATACAGAAAGACCAGTCGGTTAGATGGGAAAGCAGAAGACAAGGAAAACGAGAGTCCAGGGTGAGGACAATGGGGTAACGCGGGTTAGAAATAGAGAGAGAATATGGACTTGATGACAATTTGCAGTAACCAATCTTCAAATGGCAGGAATAAACATTAGATGCAATGTCGGCAAAAAAGAAACACTCGAACCTGTCTTGCCATAATCAGCTAGCCCGGCAGCCTGAGGCTTGACAGAGTGGATTCTGGAGAGGACCCTGTTCATCTCAGAGTAAATTGCCTTGAATACAAGAAGGTCAAATTACTAACACGAAGTACACACAGCTTAAAGACTAGACTTTGCGAGAATAAAAAAGAGAACTCGAAAAAATGTTCGAGAGAGAAGATGAGGAAGTCAGAAGAGCTTTCGAACCTGTCTTTCATCAGGTGCAATGCCAGGCAAGGCAACGTTCTTGAACAACCTTCCTCGGATGTAGTCCATCAAATAGAACTGTGTTCCAATGATTCTGAATTCACAGAAAGAAAAGCTTTCATTTAAAATAAAGTATAGTTATCCAAAACGGAGAAAGATACATAAAATGATGATTAACTTTATTTCATATCGAAATTGGTACATACATATATATACATATACTTATACAAAATTGCTTCTTTAATATTTCTTATTGGAAATGGGAAATGTTTCAAATACCAGCCGGTATACCGGCTAATACCAAATAAGTGCCCGTCAAACTTTTGAAAATGAAGCCAACCTTTCATCCAGACAAAGATCCAGACAGTTTGGCACGGGGACACCGGATTGCATCATTGCTCGCATGACTCTAAGGACAGATCCAATAAACAGTCAATCAAGATGTACGGTAAATGAATGACCGAGTATGTAGAGACACCAGATAGCAAAAATCACAAAGAGCGATCAATGTAGTGATTTAATCACGAGCATCACCGGCTTAATGATGATTATCCAAAGTGATCGCCGATTGGCTACATTCCAGTTGAAAATGCTAATATCATTTGGCCGATCAAAGTGAGCATGCGCAATAAATGGGTGACACTAATAATTTGACAGAATCAACGAAGCCGTTGCAACCTGCAGTGCATACTCGGTTTTTACTTGCTAACCTCAAAAGCGCCTTCGAAGGCTCCACTACCAACACATGTTACCTTCACATCAATCGGACTTACCTATACTCTCTGTCGATTGCATGGGCAGATGGAAGGAGTTTTCCGGGCTAAAACGATGGCAACCAATTACAATGTGAAAACGTGACGTCATATTGGGGCCATCACCTCAAACACTCAGAGTAATCACAGGTTGCAAAAAGGAAAAGTGCCCGCAAGCATTTGAAAACGAATCTGACTAATTCAGAAAACCGACACGGGACAACGCGGGACAACGCGGGAAGACGCCGAAACGGAACACTGGCTAGGAAGCAGCGGAGTGGTGAAGTTTGGTTATGGTGAGAGTATGTGAGGCTTGTGGATGGTGGGTGGACAAGGCTCTTTTGTCTAAAAGGCATCAGTCTAGATCTTTACATACCGGCTTCTTTCTGAGGACTAGCTCCTTGCCACCAAATTTCAAGTAGTAAGTTGGGTTAGATTGTCCATGCTTGAACTTTCGCAATGTCATTGGTCGACCTGCAAAGCAAGAAGGTGCGCGTGTACTGATCCATCGTAGCTTAACTGAAAAGCTGTCTAGAATCTTGAGCTACTGGTTCAGCGGTCAATTTTAAAACTAGAATGAATAAAAAAGACGGCAACCGAGTAGAGGATAAGAAAACTACAAATTAAATATGACAAGGAAAGCTTAAACATACAAACCCGGATTTAAGTCAACCAGTATTATATCAGCAGCACATATGCTTACGTTTGCCACCAGTCTGATTCAATAATTGACACAGAAATTCCTTCTACGTCCTTCTGATAAACAAAATAAAACTCATGGCACACCTCACATCTTGTTTCCTAGTGGTACAGATTAGAGAAGGATCATTCTGCCAGGAGCGATGGGTTCTGATCACATAAAGAGAAAGAAGCAGAAGACTGCAGACTGAAGGACCTATTGCGCAAGAGTGCAAGAGAAGGCGGAGCTTGAGAGCATCAAGAATGGCCTAAGTGTCTTCAAATTCGTGTGCTAGGAACGATGAGGCTTTAAAAGGTTCACTCCTAGGCCGACTGAAAAGGATCTGTGTAAGTCATAAATGCTACGGAGGCCGGATAATCACCATCACTTTTGAGCTTCAACTTCTCGCGAAGATATTTCTTCAAGGAAACCTCATTGATGAGGTGCGGTGCTCTCACTGCAACGGTCCCGGGGATAAAGCCATGCAGAGGAATGTTGAACAGCGCCTCCAGCTCGCGAATTGCATTATGGGTATCAGATACCTGAAAATGCCAAAAGGTAGTGACAAACTTAGAATCGCAGAGAATGTCAGGAATCCACATCTGTGTACAAAATTGGCACAAGAACACAAAGAGTGAAACAAGACATAATTGTATTGATTTAAGTAGAGTTAATAATCAAAGGAAACATGAGTGAGGTTTGCAAAATAAAATGACCTTTATAGTATGCATTCCTAACTCCATTCCTGGCTTGAGATTTTGTCCAATGTCATCAAGATAGACTGCTTCTTCAGGTCTGACATTCAGTCTTTCCAAAGTTCGTTCATAAATCAAAGGCAGAGGCTTTCTGATCCCCTCTTTACAGGACTGTACTACCTGAAAAAGTGAAATAAGCATTATTTTCAATTACATTTGAGGTGAAATTTCAAATGTAAAATGAACCCAGGTTAGTCATCAATGCAGTAAAGACATTCCCAGGAAAACAATGTGAATACTCTAATTATGAATAATACTTTACCATTCACTTTGCTACTGTGAGGTTCTCAGATGGCTGAATCATAGGTCAGTCACCACTTTTTCCAAGACTGACAAATCGTCTACATGTATGATTGCCTGGCTTTGGGACCTTTTTGCTGAACTGGCTTCACTTTAACCCAGTGCAATAAATCTTTAGACCAAAAAAAAATGTAATATTCCTTACCACATTGAAAAGACTCTGATCAACAGGCAAAAATGGTTCATCTTTTGTAACATAGAAATTATTAGTAAGAAGAGCAGTCTTGATTCCTTCAGCTCTGAGGCACTGGATGGCATCAACCATATCTGAAAAGGGCTGTGCAAGCCCTTTAAGATCAATCATCTTTGAAAGAATATCTTCAGGGAGATGTCGTCCAAACTTTTGCTGGGCAAGGCTTTCAAACAACTCTTTATACTCAATTGCAGTACATTCACCTCTTTCAAGTTGCCCCCAAATGCCTGGAAAGAGCCAACTTTGGTAAACAAAGTCAACAAATTTGATACTGTCTAGTTCACTACTGTGTAAGCACAGCTTGATAGTTAAAATCAATCAAAAAGGACATTTAAAGTGAAAAGCTTTCAGGCTGCAGTAAAACTCATGCAAAGTAGCAGACCCAAATAGGAAGCAATGAAATTGTGTCATTAAAAGGCATCCACACATGTAAATATATGATGCACTTTGTCATGAAACTTGATATCTTTAATTGCAATCCTTATGGATATTTATCCTTCTGATTTGTAAACTTCTGATTTTGGTTCAAACAATGGGAATTTTTTATACATATGTACAAAAACATTTTTTAAAGCAGTTTTATATGTGGTGAAAGTTTCCCACTTAACAACAACAAGGATGGTGATTTAGCGCATCAAGCTTGTTCAAATTCTTATAGCCAAAATGTATTGATTTGCAATGATACATCACCTGACTCTCCTCCACTTAAAACAAGCTTTGTTATTTCCTTTGGTGGTATTTTGAATTTTTCTTCATATTGATCAAAATAAGGAAGTGGTGATGGCAACAAAACTCCACCCATATCAAATATGACAGCCTTTTTCTGCACAGCAGGTGCTCCTGAATACATTCTGGGTAAAATTGATGCTACACTTCTAAGCCTTATTGGTTTCGAGTGTAGGAGATGATTCATCATGCATAATAACCTAGAAAGTAAAATATTTGCATGATGAAAGTGTCTTGAAAACAGATTGTTGTGAACAAATGCAATCATTATCAACTGGTTAGTATTTGTTGATAACATTGTCTGCTGAAAGCTTGACTTTGATATCATTCAAAGTCATGTACCCACACCATGAAGTAGGCAATATTTTGTAAACAAAAAATAAAATAAAGTCCAGTTGTATAATTTGGCAAGTCCTGCGAAATATTTTGGTAACAGGCAATCTGTTTGTAAAGCAACCATGTACTATCACAGAAAATCTGTAATTTTGTTCTGACAATTTGTCTGCACTCTGTACATGACTTTTATTGTACTGCTTTGATAAAATTAACTTGCATACAAAGCGGGTTATCAAAAACAGCCAATGAGAGGCACAAAATGCAAAGAAGTTTTTTAAATATTTCTGCAAAATTACAACCAAAAGGGAAGAGACAGACAGTAACTTGAGATCCAAATTTTTTTCCAATGCCAATTATTCAAAATAGGGCAGCGAATGAGAGTTGGCAAAGATTGAGCAATGCAAGTAATTGACTATTAGTCCCATAAATGCCCCTGTCTCTCCCTAGACCCTGCCCAATCCTTGACCACATGTGTGTGCCTTTTACCCTGCTTCTACCCAACTGAGTATACACACATTTTGGGCCTCTCAATGTTTTCCAAACCACTGCCACTTCATAGGGTTACCCTTACCCCCACCCCCCTCTCTGCTGCCAACTAGCCACATTTTATTTAAATGTAGCAATCATAACATTAGTTTACTGCTTCTTCAAGAATATCTTTCATCTTTGGTCATTTTAGCAGCATTATCATTGAATGGCTATGAATTACTATTCCAACACAGTATTTTGGTCCAATAAACCAATCATTTTTTGTTGAATTCTTTTTAAATTTGCTCCCATCATGACCAGTGAGGGCTAATTTTGCATTTTTACTTTTTGTGCTAGAAATCGTTAGTCCTTAGCAAATTTTACAGCAGCTCCTTGAAAGTATAGCAGAACATTTTTGGCACTTGATTGAACCATTATATTGTTGGAAATTCTCTATTACAATGTGATAATCAGAATGTCTCACTTTCACATATACTGCCACGCTGACTCGACTTAGAGCTGACTTAACCAAATAAAGTAAATGTTTGACAAATACAACACAGCTTCTTGAGAAAACCAGGTGCGTGTTTTGCTTAGCGTTAAGAGGATACTGACTTGCATAAGCTTGATCTACCTTAACGCAGTCTGTTCAACTTTGCCCCTTCCACCACTACTGATGCCTTTCTAGAGGCGAGTCAACACCAGCAACAGCAACAACCTTTTAGTACACAACTTGAAAAGAACGGAAGTGAATTCTAATAAAGTTGTTGCTGTGAAGCTTCATTCCTGTCAAAAAACAACATTTGTTGACATACCCACAGCGAATTCCAAATTTGGGAGGGATCCTCTAACAAATTAGCTATTTATCTCCTGGATGAAGCAGAACGATTTCTTTTGTCTACAGCAAAAAATAGGTGACCCAGGAAAATGTCGCACGTGAAGACAGTTCCTTTAACAGAGGAAGAAGAGGAAAAGCTTAAGTGTCTCTACAAAGCGCATCGAGACCTTGGACAGAGATATGTGAAGACTATCCCAGGCAATCAAATCCTTGCCTACACTTTCGAGAAATTCAAAGATGACTTTGCAAATTTCAATATTCGCAATGATGACGTCTTTGTTTTTGGATGGCCGAAGAATGGGAGTGTCTGGTTGGCAGAGATGGTGTGGTGTATACGAAACAAGTGTGATGTGTCCACTGCCAAAGCGCTTTCTGCTCACCAACGCTATCCTTTCATCGAATTTGCTATAATGGCCGAAGCTTTCAAGCATGTCTTCCCACTTGATGGATTCACAAATATCATACAACAGGTAATCTCCTGTGAACTTTTTATTAACAAATCACTTGCGTAGTGAGACCTTATATTTCCAAGTCATTTTTGTGCAGGTGCATACCAGAGGTAAATGTATTTCTTCAATCATCGTTTTAATGTATTCAAGGGCCATATACTGCAAAGGGAAGTCATCTAGACATCCCGACCCTTCGACTAAATATAATTTCCTAATATGTGTTCAGATAAGCAAAGCAATAACAGAAAAATAATTTTCTTTTTCCAGCTAGACAAGATGGAGTCACCAAGGACAATAAGATCTCATTTGTGTTTTGACTTGATGCCATGTGATATGCTGGAAAAAAGCAAAGTTTTTGTTGTCATCCGCAACCCAAAGGACACAATTGTGTCCTACTTTCACCATGAACAGCTTCTCAAGCTGTTTGATTTTAATGGTGACTTTTCTTCATACTTTGAAAATTTTATGGATGGTCATGTTGCATGGGGCCCTTATTGGGAGTACACAAAAGATGTGTGGAAAAAAAGGCACCATCCTAATTTGTGTTTACTATTTTATGAAGATATGAAGAAGGACTTGAAGTCTTGCATCAGTAAAGTTGCCAATTTTCTGCAGATACAACTGTCTAAGGATGATGTAAAACTGCTGGAAGATCATTTGAGCTTCAGAACTATGCAAAGTAATAAATCAGTTAACTTAGAAGCTTTTAGGGATCTTATTTTTAATAACATTGAAGGGGGCAAGTTTATGCGAAAGGGTGAGGTTGGTGATTGGAGAAATTACTTTACAGAAGATATGAGCAAGCGAGTTGATGATGCTGTAGCACATCATTTCCAAGGGCTTGGACTGAATTTTACCTACCAATTATAAGTCATCCTTTTGTCCTTTCTCGTAACATGCACTAATCTTTCATTTTTCACAGGGAGTTGATTTAATTATACTAATTTGTTTAAGAATTGTTAACAGATATAGAAATGACTCATTTTGTCTGTCACACATATAGAAATGACTACATCCAATTAAATGTGCCTTTGTATGCAAGAGAGGCCCTTTTTCATGCATCAACACCAGAAAATATATCCACAAATGAAATCATTTATTTTATCTTGTAGTTGCTCTGCTTTTGCCTGATTGATTCATTTTAACTGTAATTAACTTTGTACTGTTATGTGTTAAAGCTTGGGTTTGTTTTATGGTTCATGCTTCTTCTGGTCAATTCATCTCTTCCTCCTCTAATGTTTAACTCAGACCTGCTTCCAAGTCTCTTTGTTTGAAAAGTAATAAATGGAATGGGTGAGGTTTTTTAATCTTTTCACTGTAATGGTAAGTATGTCAAGTAAGTCAAGAAAGAGACTGAATAATATTGTTCTAATGCAAATTAGATTACATACAACATGTTCTACAAAACTGTGCAGTTATTTTACTGTTGCATGGAAGCAAGCCATAGTCAGTTACTTTGTTTTACAGTATTTAGGGACCTCAAATCCTACGACTCTTTCCAAGGAAGACAAGGTTTTTGCAAAAATGCTTCCACGTCTCTTGCCATCAACGCTACTCATTGTCTCCTTCTCCAGTCGAGCAGCAAAGTTTCTTTCAGATGTAGACAGGTGGAAGAGTCTTTTTGAATTTTCAGGTGTTTTACTAAAAGCCAGCCTTTGGATATGTTCCAACTGCTTTAAGCTGAGGACTAGAAGGCAACAAGAACAATGAGTGTTTTTTATTCTGTCATAGGTTATGATCCATTTGAATTTTTATAGAGAGTGCCTTCATGAAGACTAACAATTTCTGCTAGTCCATATTCCTAAAACTTTGAGAGTGAAAATTTAGGAAGCAATTTGAAATAATTGGCTCGAATTTGAGGAATTTTTATTAATTACTACGCTCAAGAGATAATATATCCTATTTACAGGCCCTGGTTGGTTTGAATAACTCTATCTGAAATAATGAAACTTTTTATGCTGCTAAGGTCTGTTTCGGTAAATAAAAGATTTGCTGAAATTGGAAATAATTCAAGCTGTTTATGTTCAAAATTGAAATAGAAGTTGCGATAAAATTCAAAGGAATGTTTCTAATTCACAAGAGTATTATATCAGTGGGAGTTATCAGAATGGCTGAGGAAATGAAAAAGAAAACATCAGTTAAAGAGAAGAAGCGGATAACAGGACTGGCGTAAATCAAAGCTCGGTCTTTTGATGACTATAATGGTAAGGGTGGTGCAAGAATAAAAGCGCCGAATATTGCAGATTGCTTTTAAGCAAATATAGAACAGAAGGTCAACATTTAAATGCATTGACTAGGTATGATTCTTCTTACCTTTCAAAAAGTCTCGTATTTTCTTGGCACCGTGTATAGAGGGATCCTCGTATTCGACTGCCACGCCCCCGGGAAGGTTGTTGTTGTCGATCAAGTCCTTTGGGTAGAAATTTATGGCAACCATCTTCTTTTTGATAGATGGGAAGAAAGCATTCTTATGGTAGCTACCTTTCTTTTGGAAATCGCTCCATATCTTGTCTACAAATCCATGATGCAGAAAGAACTCTGGTGCCTCTGCAGCTTGCAGTGAGCACATCGTGCCATCTAAGAACAAAAGGAGGTTTTTATTCAATTATCATCAATTCATTATCAATTTGATCTTGTAATCATAGATACAGCATGTAAGCGATATGATCGCATCATGCTTCTATGTCGAGCACCTCTGTAATAGCATGTTTTATCACGATTTTCACACAAGCATTAGTTCCAAAAATCCCCGATGCACTTGCTTGAAAGTTTGCTCTGAAAAGGTTCCTTTGCCAATCTTTTCATTGTAGCTTATTGAAATCTGTTATGAACCGAACTGCGTATTAGCATGGAGGCAAGAAGTTCTTTCCGACTTCCTAAAGAAATTATTTTCTAAAGAAATTTTCCGGGGCAGTCCCTGGACTCCAAGCCGATTCGCTACTACTCACTTATAAAGCAATGCATTCCTTCGTGGATATTCACTCTCACCATCGCTTCAAATTTATCAAAAGCCGGCTCTTTGATAGCAATCATGATCTCATCTGCATCTGGTGGCTTGCCGTTGAATGCTCGCCTCAAGCATTTGCCAGAAGCCGTCTTCCACTTGCCAAGTTTGAATGGACCCGTCACTACGCACTCATCTCCCTTTCTGCCATTGCCGCCTAAGCCTGAAAGTAGAAGACTGGCGCTATTATGTATGAACAGTGATGGGTTTGTACGGGGTTGAGGGGCGCTGCCCCCAGCTGAATCATTGAAGGGGCTCCTAAAGTCAAGCACGACTTTGTCTTGGAATGCTTCTACTGATCTCCGATAGTCACCTATCCATACTGGAGCTTACCGTAGAATACAAAACCAATTTGAATGTTAATGCTAACCAAAAAAAGAGAAATATCTCCCCCACAGTCTAAATCCAGTCTACATTTGTATTATATTTTTTAATCTTCCTAGTAGTTCTCTTCTTTTCTCTTGCCCTTCCTGCCCCCCCCCCCCCCCCTTTCTCGATATGGACATGTGTGAAGCTCTAGATATCTGCTTCAAAATCACCTTCGCTTTATGACCTTCCAGTTATCCAACCTAATCATTTATACTACGGAAATTTTTTTTGCTGCTGAAATTAATTTTCAAACAATCCTCTCCAATTCATACAATTTCTGTTACAAAGCCGAAAAAGACAAAGAATAAAGAGCCTTTTAATGTCTAACAAATGAGCTTTCTAAAAAGTAAAAGGTAACTTTTCCTCAATTTGGTTTTGTGCTTACAAAAGTCTTTTTGCTTGTCAAACTTGGTCCACCGAGAACTACTCGTTTTTCGTAAGGACAATTAAATTTATGTTCAGGCTGAATGCTCGATTATGAAGGCATTTCCCTGACTTCTACGTCTGTTCCCTCGCATATCAACAAACATTTAAATTGGGGCCCCATTAGAAATACTAGTCCCCCACAGAAGCACAAGATCTGTAAGACTCTTACCGACAACTGGGGACCACATGAACTTCCTGTCCCATGGATCCTGTGACCAGATGCTCCAATCCCAAAAAGGCAGGGTAACCCTGCAGTCCACCTGTCTGAGCATGTTCTCAATTTGAAGATTGAACCATCTGAAAATCAGTGCTTTGAAAATGTATCAAGACCACCAAACAGTAATGCTTGCTGTAAATGTATCTATCAACAGTAAAGCTGTTATCCTACTAGTACTCTGCTAATGAAAGTTATTCTAATTAAAACATAATCGCGATGAAAATGGTTTTGTAGTCAAATGAAAATCGAAGAAATACCTGTGCCAGGGGAAGAACTGTTCTTTCTTGTGAATATTCGTGAAAAAGTACTTTTCGTGCATTTTGATCAGCTTCACATACGCTGGTCTGTATTTTTGGTTCGTTGAGATAACGTGATACGCTCTGATGAAGCGGACCCTTTCTGCTTGAGACATGGATTCGAAATCTTTTCTGATGCGGGCGCATTCGACAAGACGACCTTTGTAGACTCGACATTTTCGGGCACATGCATCATATCTGTGTTTATTTGTTAGGAGACACGGCTTTTTTGCTGAAAAGGAGGCACAAATTGTTTCAGAAAGAATAAGGTTCGACTAACTTGCCACTTTCTGCAATTTTCAAATCACCAGCTTTCTGCAAACGCTGTTGCTCTACAATGCCTAGTCCACAAAATCTTTTCCAATGCCCGGTTATGAAAAACATGGAAGCAAACATGACTTGCCTTAGTGATGAAGGACTAGAAACAACCATTAATAGTGCGCGGAGAGAATTATACTATTCTGACAAATTTGATCTAATTCTTTAGGGTACATACCATCGTTCTCTTTCATTCACCATCTTCCTGGTCGACATCATCACCATCGTCACCATCATCATCATCGCTATCTTCCTGGTCGTGCAAGCGTTCTTCGCGATAAAGCTTCTCTTCATTGGCCTCATCTTACAAAAAAGGAAAAATAATGTTTGGACGTTCTTCGTTCTGCGATTAGAAAAGGATGTTCTTCGGAGAATGCGTGGTCCTAACGTCCCGACCGTCCCTACTAGCTCCAAAATTAAAAACTCTAAAAATGACACTTTAAACGACTCACCATGAACATGATGGCTGGACCAAGCCAGGGCCAAAAAACTGAGGAGCAGAAGAAGGGTCTTCATCTTGTCAAGACAGTACCAATTCTCTTATTCTCATATCGCCAAGCCTTCTTTTATAGTTGGCCAAACCCTTTGTTGTCGCGTTTGCTGGGGGGGTGAACATTCTAGGCAGGTGAATATGGAAAGAAAATCTTGAGATTTGCCTTGCGTTGGGTATCAGCACTTTGCTCGACAATTAAGCATGACATGTAGTAACTTTGATGTAAAAAGCAAGCATTTTTTGTAGTGCAGGAACAGCTAGAAGCTTTTCAAGAATCTGGTGCCAAAGAGTCGATTTGTCCCCATTTTCTTTTCATCTTGCCTCTTGTTGGACCACTCATGGCAGCCATTCAGTGAGACAGCTCTACCACTAAAAATCACAGGGGTTCGTCGGACTAACTGTTTTCGCACTAAGGCTCTCAAACAAAAAACATGTTGGCAACAAGCATCCGAGGAAGTTCCTCCAAAATATTTGCACCTACCAGATAGATGTTGGTAGTTGTGAACGATTGATAAGTCTCCAATGCAAATGTGCTAATGTGGAATTTCAGGCATTTAAAGGAACCCTCCTAATAACACGGTAGACAAAAGCTGCACATTCATATGATGTATTTCATGTCAAATGCTGGTAAGTGGGGACAGAAAGTCTCCTACGTCCACGCTTTGAAATAACTCTAGTTTTGGGAATCGCAGAAAGAACGAGTTACCATTTCCATCAATCTTGTAAGTACCGGTTTCATCGGCACCCGTAAAAACACAGGAAGACTTTTCGTGCTTTGAGGAGACCTCCGTCCGACAGCATGCTTTGAAGACCTTGCGGCTAAAATGGAATTGTGGTTTACTATGCGTGATATGACTCACTTTAAAATTTCAAAGTGATACAATAGAAGGATGGCCTACGAATTGTTTACTGCGCATTGCTAAACAAAAAAATTACATTTCTGTGACAAATGAAACTAGGAAAAAGCCAAGTTGTTTGGAAATCTTCCTTCTTTCCGTTCTTGCCAGAAGGGTGACAAAAATGATCAGAAAGAAGGACCTCACTTATCATTTCCTTATCACCTATGCAAGTTGGACGTGTTCAGTTAATGCACTGGGGAAAGGAAAGCCACACTTTTTCTTCTGCCTTTTTTCTCTTTCATGTTTCGATTGTCACGCCACGGCGTCTGGTTTGGAGTTTGTCACGAGAACTCGAAACGATCGCAAATTTCATGGTACACTCGATTCACACATTCACTCTGGTCAATTCTCCGTTCTAGCTATTCATATTCCCCGGCTGGGTCCTTCACGCGATTCTGAGAGCTTCTCTTTAGACTACTAAAACTAACTTTATTACGAAGTTTCCAATTCTCACTGAGGTCGCACAAACCTAACCGTCTTTGGTACTAAAAACCAGAGTACCAAAGACAATAATCATAGGATTCCTTATATTGCTGCCATGAGCTTCCCTGTTTGTTGGAAACGTATCATTTGGTTATCAGGAATGATGCTGTAAATCAGAATACGGTGGCTTCTGCTGCCAGAATTAGGATATTTGGAGTAAGCTTGATACGGAGTGGTACATGACCTCTCATTACGATATCTTGTTCAACGTGGCTAAACGATTACTCAACGTGCCTAAAAACTTTGTCGTTCGTTTCAGAGCTCATTTAAACTTCGAACTCAACACGGTCATCGGTCACGGTCAACCCCAAGCGAAGATTGTCCAGACAGGTTACTGATTTCTGATTTCACAATATGATTTCCAAGATGGGAGCTGCAGATTTGAAAAGATATTTAAAAAGGATTTACTAACATTATGGATAAACGTGTAACTTTTGTTAAAAATGGCAGACAGAGCTAGGGAGCTTCGTGAAAAGTCTCGACACACTTCTGAAGGATCTGGATTCAGAACAAAATAGGATGGAGAACGCTGAACTAAACGTTGCCCTTGACGGCGGCTACAGTTGAAATAATAAGTGATAGTTTACAGTAATAACCGTAGGCTAAAATTTATGAGCAGAGAGTTTAAACAATCCAGACGGTTGTGGGATGAAAAGAAAGTAAAATCGTGATAACCTACGAGAGAATCCATCTCTTATTATTTCTGAAGAGATTCATTGCTACAGTCAACCGTTGGTTTAAAGGGATGACCCTTGCCCGTCGGATTCAATGCACTGTTGTCGATGGACACAAGGCACTTCAATTACCGCTGCTTCGTGTGAGCTGGGCATATCAAAACTAGCAAACACCTTTCAAATAATAGAATGCCCGAACGCAATCATTGTTATTGCTTTAGAGCAACTGGCACCACCGCAGAATAAGATCACTGCAATAAAAGATTATAGGAAGCCACGAGGTCATGTACCCTTGATCAGTCATCCTATTTCACACTAATATCACTTCTCTGCTTTTCTGCTAAATCGATGTTACTTTAAATCAGACGGACACTCACACAAATTAAAAGTAAAATAAGAGGGATTTTAATCGAACAATTTTGAAGCTGGTTATTGGAACTGCGGTACTTTTGTGTTGCAAATCTAAGACCAAGGATGATAGTGAAAGTTTGTTTCAAGCAATCTATCAGTCAAGATCATGTTTGAATGCTTCATGAAATACTGAGAGAAATTGAAGATTCAGATCTAGTAAAGCCATAGTCGGACCCTGCCTAAGTTATCATAAGCAACGAGTAAAAAAGTCAGAGAATACTTAAGCATTTTGAGCAGAACATAACGAATAAGCGACGACATACCTGTTGCCAAATGGGAGAAGAGCGAATGGAAGGGCTCGGGGATTCCTGGAAGCTGAAAGAACCTACAGTAAAGGTTTCTATTTTTCTGCTGGTGATGATAAACAACGGGCAACAATGCTTTAATATGGCCAAAAACAAACTTTTCACGTCTATGGTTAATTTCTTCATCCTTACGTACAATTGTATTTTTGGTCCTTCATTTATCCACGTGTTAATTTATTTGGTCTTTCAATTCATTGAGCATTGGTTTTCTTATTCCTGTCTTTGCTCATTGTATGTAGTATTCAATGTTTCACTCGTTCACTGTATTTCTGCAACAATTCACACACTTCCACGACGGGGGCGGACTGGCTTCTTTGCTGGGCCCCGGCAGTGCTTGATCAAGGAAGAAGAGCAAGAAGAAGAGTTTTGGGGAAGTACTAGTAAAGGTTAGTCTGTAAGGAAAATAAGATTCAAACTCAGGAACGTGTGCAAGGATAAATGCTTGATAGAACACGTTTAACAGAACTTGGTTAACAGAACATGGTTAACAGAACATGGTTAACAGAACATGGTTAACAGAACATGGTTAACAGAACATGGTTGACAGAACATGGTTAACAGAACATGGTTTTACAGAACTTGATAAACACAACATGGTTAACAGAACATGGTTAACAGAACATGGTTAACAGAACAAGGTTAACAGAACATGGTTAACACAACATGGTTAACACAACATGGTTAACAGAACATGGTTGACAGAACATGGTTGACACAACATGGTTAACACAACATGGTTAACACAACATGGTTAACAGAACATGGTTAACAGAACATGGTTAACACAACATGGTTAACAGAACATGGTTTTACAGAACTTGATAAACACAACATGGTTAACAGAACATGGTTAACAGAACATGGTTAACAGAACAAGGTTAACAGAACATGGTTAACACAACATGGTTAACACAACATGGTTAACAGAACATGGTTGACAGAACATGGTTGACACAACATGGTTAACACAACATGGTTAACACAACATGGTTAACAGAACATGGTTAACAGAACATGGTTAACACAACATGGTTAACAGAACATGGTCAACAGAACTTGGTTTTACAGAACTTGGTTAACAGAACATGGTCAACAGAACTTGGTTAACAGAACATGGTAAATAAATAATTTGCTGATAAAACAGTGACAAAACATTTTAACTAATTGGTCAGACTTTGCCTCAAAAACACCGTAACTTCATTTGTTATCATAGCATGAATAGACGTTCAAGCTCTGTTGAAAAATCTGCAGATATGTTGATAATGTGAAGTTTGAAGCCACAAGGGACCCAATCCCGATAAAGGTAGCCGTCAATTTAGAGTTCTGTTCCTTCTAATCAGAGGCGGTTTTAAGGTAGGCCATGGCCCCAGACCCTGCGCTTCTGGTGACCCAGAAGAGGCCCCGCTCCTTAGAAAAAATTGAAAAGGCACAACCTTGACATATTAAGGGTATAAAAATATTAACGGAAAGGAACTTGATAAATAACATTGGCTTTAAAAATTTTAACGAGGGCCCCGCAGACGATTTGGCCTCGAGGCCCGAAGTCTCTAAGACATCACCTCTTATAATAGAGCCCACCTCGACTTATATACCAATGGTAACATAGCGTAGACTTAACGAAATTCTATCAACTGGCACAAATAAAGAAAACGGGACATGTATGCACATTTTCCATCAGGTGAAGAGGTAATATAAATAGAGACTCAAGTGGAAACCAATTGCCCAAATATGCTTTAATATTAAAACGACAATAATGCCCTGCATGTTGGAAACGTTTATCAAAATATTAATCGTTATAGAAACCTATAGAACTACAAGCTAACAAATATTCGAAACATTATAAATATCACTTAGAAGCGAAATTTTTGGCTCATGAATTTGAATGTTATCCATTAAATACAAAATTCTTTACGAGACCCCTTACTATAATAAAGATTCAACTAACGTTGCGATGGATACTGTAACCGCGAAATTCCTTGTTCAAATTCCAAGTTTAAAACTATTTTCTACGCAAACATGATTATTTAAGGCATGCTGCTTATATGTAGAGTGGATGTTAGGCGGAAGAAAGAGGAGAAAGGACTTTAACACAGAAATGGGCAGTGGTAGTTCCCAGGCAATGACATCTAAATCCGTAAGGAAGAAAAGAGCTGTGGGTGAGGAAGAAGGGCTGCTATTGGTCCAGGGACACACGGCAGCAGTGGACTGGGACCTATTGCTGCGCTCGTAATACTGGCGTCTTTGATAAACCTCAATCCCTCTCTCGATTGACAGCAAGATGAATAAACCTGACAACATGGAGGAGGGGCTGGTTGGAGCAGGCATGCAATAGCTTTGGAAGAGAGGGGTTTACTTAAAACTGAGCAAAATAACAAGAGATTACTAGAGTAAACGGCGTAAATAATGCTTAAACCAGTTGCGTACTGGAGTAAATGCGAAATAAATATTATAAATATTATTTAAAGATGTATTGATAAGTATTCATAATTTTAAAACAAGCTGAATTTTTAGTTCAATCCAATCTGAACATTAAACAGAAACTCACAAGATTCATCTAAGCATAAAAACCCATTTCTAATTTACCCAGTTACCCCTTACAAGTACCTCGAGAGTCCAAATTTCCATGTTCGGAAATGTAAAAATTTGTTAAAGGAGTTGATTAGCGAAGACGTGCAGTCTATTTCTCCGAGAAACGATGAGCTCAGACAAATGAATACACCTTTGAAGCATGTCTTTTACCGATACGTGATCTGAATGTTCTATGACAAAACGTGTGGCCTCAAAACAATAGGCCAAAAGTAAGAAAAAAAGCTGTAAGACACTCACCTTAATAACCAATAAGCGGACTCTGGGTCATTTCTAGAGGAACAGATCAGAAAACAAAATGGCATGTTGTCTTAGTTTAGCAAAACATGACAAGAGAAGATTTGATTATACACCAGCCGGGCATTGGCTTCATGCACAATTGCAAAACGCGTTTGGGATTTGCTAATGAGTAAAGTTGACAGAGTTCCGGCATATTTTTGCAGGTTGGTAAAAACTTGTCTATCATGGTAAAATAGGTTTCCTCTTCAGAAAAATGTAATAAGGGTGGCATTAAGTCGATGGAATATTCACCAAAGCAAAACCCTTTTAGTATCAATGGTACATAAAACCTACGCTTCCAAGCGAAAAAATTCCTTGGTAGAATCAATAGATTTCCACAGCAATATAAGTGCAAATGTGCGCCTTCGTACCTTTTAACTTCATCTGGAATGAAAATATACTCCAGTGACAAGCTTTGACGAAGCTCGTGCAACGATTTGACAAAATGTATGGTTCGAGAAAACTTCGAGCTGAAATACAAAGGAAAATATTAGCAAATAAATATGAAAAACACAAAAAGAATTAAAGAGTCAAAATGCAATGCAATTTAAAGCAACAGAATCTGAGGTTTTTTCAGGGCAACATCAGGGAATCAAGTGAAGACATTTCCAATCAGTGTTCCAATCAGTCAGATGTTAAAGTTTGGAAGGACTATTCTTCTAATCCCTGAATATCAAGCAAGGCTTTTAAGGTTCAAATGCAACTCGGGGAAAAGAGAACGTGAAATTACTATCAAACTATATGAAAAAAGATTAGATAAAAAATCGTGAAAAATCAATCCAACGAACATCAAACAGAAGGCTTGCTTCTTGAAAGAATTTATAGCGAAGCATCCTTCCTTAAGATGAGATTGCATTGGAAAAAAGGAATTCTACCTGATAAAAGGCTTGTAGAATCTAAGCACTGTCTTGAGCCAAAAGTCAGGATGCACGATATACAGTGTGTTCAAGTTCTTCTTCAGCCTTGAAAAATAACGCATGTGAATAGAAGTAGGAACGTTTGCCTGTTTCACGAAAGCATCTTCGGCTCGATGCCTTTGTCAATAAAATTTACAAAGTTTAAAAGAAAGTCGAGAAATACAAACCTTCGCTGCACCATATCGTAACACTTCCTCAACCAGTCAAGGCCAGGCTGGTTTGAGCCACGGGAATTGAAGTAAACAATGTCGTAATCAGTTTGAACGCTGAGGTCGATGGTGTGTACTGCGTAACTGCAATAAAGAAAGTAGAACAAAACATCAAAAAGTCAAGAAACCAATGAAATCAGAGCGTGGATTAAGCTAGGACAGAGAACAAGGAGCTATTTCCAGAAGGAAAGAACAGAAAACCATAATCAGAAGAAAAACAGCAGATAAAAAACTTCACAGAAAAAAAGCTACTCTATAAGGTTACTTTAAAAATTGTAAGAAATTATTGGTAAAGATTTAATTCTCTATATTCGGCTTATGAAACTAAAGAGAAGAAAATTGTCCGCAAGTATTTTAAAGCTAAGAGAAGAAAAAAGAATCGAAACGAAAGAAGGTTGGGATGGGGAAAACTTACTAGAAAAGTTGCTCCATCACAATTTCGTACTTTGGGATGTACCTTTCTGGCAAGTAGGCGGCAGTGAACACCATTACCACTCGCCTATCAATGCCAGACTCATGAATTCCTACAAGAAAGAGGAAACACATTTTAAGGATGGTAGAGATGATATATTTTGTTACATTTCATCAAATAACATTATGTTATGTTTTATTACATCATAACATACATAATTTTACACTACAATACATAACATTTAAATATTTTCTAAAATACATAATATTCTAATGCAATTTATCATATTCTAATATACTTTGCTATATCACATTACGTTATATAATTATGCATTATTTTACAATTTATCATATCTAACATCATATTGCATATTATATCATATCATACTATATTATATCACCTAATTCCATGTAGAATATAAATATTATATTACACAACGCTACTTAATTGCATTTAAAATTATAATTTTTACTATATGACATTAAACTATGCACTGAATCATAAACTGCATTTTATTGCTTTATTATTATTTCAAATTACATTTCACTAAATATTATACATCATATAATATATAATATTAAAGTACATTTTACGTTGCAACAGCCTATATACTACCTATATATCACATTAGAGTATATTAAAGTATATGTGATATTACCTCAGACATTAAATTATTTCTCTAAGAAATGAATCGAATTGTAACAAAATATTCATTAATTTATACAATGTTATGTTTAACTAAACTTTTGCGTTATTTTACATACCATAATGTATAACTAGTTCATAATTTATTACATGTGACATTTTATATTATACTTTACCTTTTTAAATTTTCACAATTATATCATATGACATATTATATCATAATGTACATAAAATCATATTATATCATACACAATAATGTAATATTGTATCATATTACATTACATCATATTATATTTTACTGTATTATATTATATTATATTATATTATATTATATTATATTATATTATATTATATTATATTATATTATATTATATTATATTATATTATATTATATTATTACAGCAAATATCCCAAACCTAGGACAAAACAGCGCAACAGCCACAATCATGCCTTACAGGATCTCTCAAATAACCTATCCACTGAGTTTGAAATTAATCATTAAACCATTCAATAAATTGTACCATTTCATGAGGTCGTTCATATTCCCAAAATCGGCAGTTTTACTTACCTCCGTGTGTAATAATTTTGATGTATGGGTCAATTAACTTCAAATCGATGACGCGAAGCAAACCACCCACAGATACCGATATGAATCTGTCCCATAAACCAGGCACGTGCTGTTCACAGCCAATTTGATTGGCCCATTCCCCGTCATCATTTAGGCTACAAGAACACGCCGCTGTATCTGGCTGTTCCCGTTCCTCCTCATCAGAGAAGGAGAATCTCTTGATGTCCTTGACGGGGTTCGCGTCCTGTGAAAGACGCAGAAGGCATTCAATACGACTTCGAATTAGTTCATGCAGGTGATGTGGCTTCCCCATGATGGATCCTTCATCCTCAAGTTGCACGCAATAGACTGGCAAGTCAAATGACTCACAACCATCACAAATTGCAGCAATCATACCTGTATTTCTGTTCTTTTTGACAAAGTTAACATGAAATTGACAAAGTCTCATCGAAGCAAAAATAAAAACCAACTTCCAAACATATCAAGCAACTGGCAACTTTCGGCAACTACCCTTCTCTCAAGTTCAATCCTGGATTCCATTCATGGATGAAAAATGTGGAATGGTAATAATTATCTGGCCTCTGAGGTCTGAGCGAATATCATAAATTCAAAGCCTAGAGTACAAGCATGAGAGACAAAGGCGCTAGCCCAGCCACTTTTATCTGCCAGATGAGTCCAGAAGACTTAAAGCTGCACCTCAAACTTAATTACATAGCATTAACGAGGCATGGAAGACGTAACATGCATATTGGGATACATCTGTGTACATCAGACATTCAGTAGAATAATAATCATGATCCTTGTTTTAAAAAAGTGTTATTAGTAACGCTTCATTCAATATATATGCAACGCAATTGTAAGTTACCTGTTTAGAGGGAGAGCCAAACCCAGACGAGGAAACGGAGGAGCGAGCCTCGCTGTCGTCACTGAAATCTCGATTTCCCGCGAAAGGGTTGTCCGGGGTGGTATCCTGATCTTCTTCTTGAATCGAGTTGTTTCTATCGATTTTCAACGAATTTCGTTCTGATAACGAGGTTCTCCATTTTCGCTTGTTAAAACTACCAGGGAGAGCTGTCTTTTTTTGATACGATGATGGAAGCTCAGACTTTGTTCTCCTTAATGGGAAATCTGCCCGGGAAATATAAATGAAAGGCAAGTTCTAAGCGAGTCATCCGCTGAATAAAAACCAAGCATAAATGAGAGGATTCTTTTCTGCCTGACAAAAGTATACTGAGAGAGGGGTCAAGAGAGAAGTGGTAGGATATGAGGAAACAAAAGGGGTCAAACTGAATTAAAAATGTATTCCAACTTTCTGGAGCATCCACCTGGCTCATAATCATTGCAGAAATGGAGAGGAAAGAGGCACTGAGCGCAACAATAGAAGGAATAAGCCAATCTGCATGGCTATTTAACAATACTTGCTAAACATCTCATCAAAACAGCAAATAACCAGCTGTTTTGGTAGAATTTAGGCCATTGGCATCATCCATAACGTGAAAGGCCAGAATAACAGATTGTGTAACGGCTCTGCCTCTGTTGTACGGCCCTTTCAATCTAGAATTTCTGCGTAGGGCTAAGTGCAACATGCACAGAAATGTCAAAACACTCAACAATGAATGACAGGTTTCAGTGTCATCTTGAAGATAAACAGTTTTAAGGTTATCAAAAGAAAATAAGTAGTCAACTTAAAGACGAACCTTGTTCATCGTCCAAAGCACTACAGAGGTTCTCGATGGACTTCGTTTTGCGGCGAATGTCCTTAAGAACCACGTCATCATCCTCGTCATCCTCCGTAACCGCGAGAAAAACGGGGCACAGCAAATCGATTCCGGATAACTCCGAAAAAGGACCATTGTCATCAAAGGACAAATCATGAAAGATGATTGTATGCTTCTGCGCAGCGGCCTGATCCGAGCTTGTGGGCGACTTCACGTCGTACATTTGTGACTGCCAGTTATCTTCGAATTCCAGGGATGGCTGCTCTATGTCATGGTCAATATCAGCGTATGCCTCCTCCAAAGCGGCTCTTACACTGGACTCCGTCGGCAAGGTTTCCTCAGACGGCAATTGGCTCTTGTTGTCATAGCAATGGGGACTAACCCGGCTCATATCGCCAGTTTCCGACTTCAATAGGCCGTTTTTGCTACAGTCTTCACAGGAATTCTCGACCCAGGCTCCAACTTGGTTTGAGGATTGACCTCTCAGCTCCAGCAATTTGCCATGGCTAACCTCTTCATGGTCGGTGGAGCTCTTTCGCTTTCTCCCAGCTGAGAAGTCGTCTTGCGATTCCAGTATTCCTCTTTGCCAAGCTACTTTGTTGTTATTTTCACTGTTACAGTGTTCATGTCTATTAAAAACATGGAAAGTTTATGAAACAATTGCAAACCATTTGAGATCCTCATTAAATCGAATATTTCTAATACATTCTGGCTCTCAAAAACATTTTTGAATTCTAAAAATCGAGGGCCTACTTTCGCACACACCAAGCGTTCTGAAAACGAGGCTCGCATTAAATCTTTGATCGGGCATAAAACACAGTATCACCTCTACTGATTTCTGAACTAAACAAAAACCACAATATACTGGGCAAAGCTGGCTTTCAAAGAACAACTCATCAAAAAGGCTAAATTAACTCATGTCAATGGGTTAATTCGTCTGTGTTCTACCTCGAAAATAGCGGTTTCAAATTTCATCAACGCCAAACGTACCTCCTGTCTAAATACCATACGCATATAGAATTTCACTTGACAACAGATCCATAAAGCGAGGAAGATAACATTCTGGGTTATTACATATTCAATAAAACCAGCGCCACTGAAAGATTACTTCTATCATTGAGGTTGCCGATCATTTTCTCTGAAAAGAGATATTCCCTAACCTGGGAAATGTCGAGATGAGCAATAGCTTGGCCGCGCAGGCTAACTAAATCAATGGGCCGCCCGCCAGCTAAACTAAACTCTAGTACTACATGAACACCACTGGCTTTGCAGACCAGGAAGGGGGTAGGTACTCATATATATTTAAGATAGGGCTGCTCAGGTTACTTTTTGGGTCTAAAATTTAAATGAAAGTTTTTTTTGGGTCAGCTAATTGTACATGAAATCACTTTTTGGGTTCACGAAACGCCGAATTATTTTTAGGGCCTTGAATGTGAGAAAATTTTACATTTGAATATTTGAGCAAACTGAAACATTTAAAAGGTGTTTAGCCAAAATGCAGAAGTGAAACTAAAAGATGATAGTAAGACGATATTATACATATATGGATCAAGTTTCTTTCTTATACTTTTAGGTGTGCAAAACAAGAAAAGAAATTTTTTAGGTCAATTGCAATGCTAAAAATTATTCTATTGATCCGATAATTACCCTATCCTAAATATATATGATTTCCCCCACTAACACCCCCCTCCCCGAGGGATCTACAGCTAAGGCAATCTGATAAAGATATGATGCAGCCATTCTTGATTCCAAAGAACAGGAAAGAAACTTTTGTTTCTGAACTTTCTAGTCTCGATTTAAGAATTGTGATTTCTAATTACGTTGAAGTTTTATTTGATCAAGGTTGAAAAGCTTTAAAATATATACAATGCTTCTTATTAATTCATCAACAAGACACTTATTTCCTTTATTCGGGGCAAACCTACGTAAATGGCACGACAGCACCCCCTCCAGAAACATATTCAGAAATGTAAAAGGAATGTAATTAGATTCGTGTATGTGTTTTCTCTAAAGTACCGATTCACTAGGACTATGCAATTAGTAAATATTGTCAGAGGAAAACGTCTGGCACATACTATTAATGGTTGGTATCATTTCAAAATCATTGGACGCAGAACCTCCAGGAAGAAGATACAAGTGGGGTCTTGTAAATCATCGGTGTATGAACGAACAGGTTTTGCAAGAAACACGACACAAGATGCACATCAGCCAGGAATACTATACTTTCGATAAAATATGTCCAAACAAAATAAACTTCAGGATGACTGATTGATTTATGACAAACACAAGAACTGTGATATCAAATAAATTAAAAGGCAAATTACGGGCAAATCGAGAGAGAAGTCTTCAATTGGAAAACTCGATGATCTTGTTTTTTTTACAGCAAACAGTGACGATTTTGGAGAACAAAGAGACTTAATGAACATAAGAGATCAAACAAAATTTGGCTCTCTTGAGCCACCAATATGTTAATGATCTCAGAGACGAGAACTAAATTTTTAATAAGAGCTTTTAGCAAAGAAAAATGAGCCAAAAAAACAATGCGGTTGGAGAGTCATGCCATTAGCAGAATCTACATTTATCATGCGGCTACCTCGAGAAAAGATAAACGAAAAACTCAATTATTCAGCAAATCATCATGAAATTCGCTGACATTTTTAAACGGATATGCTATGGAAGTTCAGTTTTCATGACTCGGCATTTTCAAGAAATGAAACAACAATAAAAGCTTTAACAAAAAACAACAATAGTTTAGAGTGGAAATTTAGTAAAAGCACGACAATACCACTGCGGCTCCCTCCGTCTACCAACTTCTAACTATTGCAACTAATAAGGACCCTAAAAGACGAAAAAAGTGAAAAAGAACTTCGTTCGTTTAGACCACGGCAGTTGAAGGCTAAAAGATGGCACACTCACTTTTTCTGGAAGAAATTCCTCACAAAAGGCATCAAGAGCTTTCGTGAGTATTTGGAATCCCCTTGCTTAACGAAATCAACTATCGAACAGCTACATTCATTCTGTGTCAGCTTCAGTTCATCAGTTCCAAGCAAATACCGCAGAAATGTTTCGCGTAGAGCTTGGTCCTTGCTGTAAATAACAAGGTCCCTCTTGGCTTCGGCATCTTCAAAGTAAATGAACATGAGCAGAGTGAGATCGAGGCTGTGCTGTGCAGAGAACGCCTGGACGTCTTCAATCGAGTTTTCCCGCGCAAGGAAATCGCGCGCATCCATGCTGATGCTTGAAATCCCGAATCTCACGTCACCATCTGCATGCACGGCCTTGAAATCCTTCCTTAGAATGTCACGTGACGACAAATGACGTACGCTGTGCTTTGCTGCAAGAAAAACAACTAGGCCTACTTGCGATCTCTTTGGAAACAATGCGAGTAATCTTCATGTAACCACCAGATAATCTAGTAGCATGGGACTAAAGTCAAAGATACGATGTTTAGAGTTGCAATAAATAGGGGGTTGAAGTCAAAGATGTTCGCAAAATATACAAGCATAGGTTTTAAGACAATCAAAGTGCGAATTACGTGTTTACATTCTCTCACATAAGATGACTTGAAGAAAAATTAAGAAAGCGAACCTCTCTCTGCAATTTTAAACAGTTCATTTAAAGGGACTTTAGAGTGCGGCTCCAATTCTTCGACAAATTCCACATCCTTCACCGTAGTCCTTCCAATACCAGTTTTTAAGTTGACTGTATCGAGCAATATTGCTGAGAGCAGAAGCTCCCCCACAGGGTACACTTTAAACAAATCCTCCGCTTTGTTGTAGATCTTCTCGGCTACTAGGGTGCAGCATGACCCGACAAACTCAACTGTCTTTGAAATGCACGGGTCATCGAAGGCCTTCGTGTCCACATGGTGATCTGAAACCAAAATATGCACACGTTGTGAATTGTAAAGCGGATATCAAGTTGCTCTTCTAATAGCAAGATACGTTTGATTGGAATAGTATACGTCAATGACGTAATAGCCAAATAAATACGAAAATATCTTAAATGGGATTTAACAAGATTGGAAAGGAGTGGTGCAATTGGAAAATATCTAGCTTTTCAGTTCGCCATTCACGTTGCTAAGGCATGTGGACAACCTCTCTCTTTATAATCTAGCCTGTTGCCATGTCTGGTCAGGTAGGGAGGTCTTTGCGGCAGAAGTAGGGAAGACCAATTTCTATCTTGGTTGCTTTTGAAGAGGGCTTTCAACTACTGAATTCACATCAACGAGGCAAAGTGGCGCGAGCCAAAGGAAGCGTTTGAAGTATCTTCAATTCACCATTTCGGTACGCTGATACATACACTCAAAAACAAGCACATGAATTGAATTTAACATCGTTCTGGAATAAAGTATCAAAAATCTTTTGTTTGGGGCGAAATTGATTGCTAGGCACGACAATAAACCACGCAAAGAACAAACCTCGCGAAAACAGGCGCGCTGAGAAGCGATTCGGGCACTTACGTTGATCGAGGGAAACCTCTAAGGCTCTGTCGATTAACTCACAAAGATCTGCGACTTTCTCTTACATATTCATCATAAAAACTGTTATCAATTATGCAATCGTTTTTGGCTTCTTTGCACTATCAACTTTGACAACTGGTAATATCATTATTTTCAGAGCATTTCACACTTTTAGCAACATAGAATTATTCACAAAACTTGTTATCAATCTTGGTAAAAGTAGCGCTAGTTGTGTTATGAACAACCCTCAACTTGATTCTGCCATTAACAGGTGTTATTGCAGTTTAAGTTACAAAAACCAAACTGGTTGGTAGGCAACAATAATGTATTAGTGCTTGTGGCCAAAGACATCTACATTTATATCAAGTTATGCAAACCTATTATTTCTGCAACACTGCCATACAAAAACTGCAAGTCTTCGCTGAGTGAGTTATGATCAACTAACGTTACTCCAGAAATGCATTTTGTAGACCAAAGTTCTAACAGACAATCTTTAAACAGCAAACAGTCAGCTAATTGTAATCCAAGCCTTTCAAAAATTGCATTAACTTCTGTTTTAAGAACCATGTCTTCTTTGGGGAAGTTCAATATTGGAGCAAATATGGTACTACAACTGTCTGCTTTCTAAAAAAGATAATAAAAATTGTTAAACTCAAATTTGCCATCTAGCAATCTAGATCAGGTGGTGATTATCTACATCTTGCAAGAAGTATTTGAAATAGAGTAACTTGGGAATAAGCAATTCAGTCACAAAAAAGTCATGCTACTATTATTTGCAGCTGATGTTGTTTTTAGCGTCATTTGGTGCTAATTAAAGCTTATCCAAATAATGTTGTAAAAAGCTTGCAAAAAGTATTTGAATTAGAGGTACTTAAAAAGAATGTGTTCCCAATTCAGCAAAAACAGCAAATAATTTTTGTGATTGGCTGCCAAATCCTAACTCATTTCAAGTCCTTAAGTTTGAAGCCTTTCTATCCTAACATTTCCAGCCTAAAGCTATCAGATTATCTCTTAACAGAAAATCTCTCTCTTTTATTGACTGGCAAGATGCACCTTGGGATTGTCACAAGAAGACTGGGGGTTACAGCACTCATATCCTTCTAATCAAACGTAATCACTGGGAAGTAGTGTCACATTGTATTGCTAATATGCAACCAAGGCATAAGTCTTATGCTAAGATGAACATATACAAAAAAGATCTGCAAACATAGGTAACAAACACACTATTCAATATGGGAGAAGTTTCAGAAAAGAAAGCTTTTGGCTCATTAAAGTGTCTGGTTTTCCATGTATTGTCTTGCAAAATATAAATCAATAAGCTTGGAGTTCATGGAAATATCACAGTAATAGGAAATTTACTTAGCATGAACAATACATAACACCCTGAATACACTACCTCTTTTTCTTTAAAGAAGGAATATACAACTGCAGAAACAATAGAATCAATATCACCAGATTCATTTCCAATGACAAGGTGTATAGAATTTTCTTCTTCATTTCCTGATGCTATTATCTGAAAATATCATACAAAGACTCTGATTATGTCCAACTCATGTTAAAGCCATGCAATAAACCATGATTAAATTACAAAGAAGATAAAAAATCTTAAAAACCCTAGCTGCTAAAAAGAAATACATAACTGGCAAGCTTATCCTTGTTTGTGATTATTATGGTTTTCAAAATACAAACTTGTGAGTGATAGATGATACTCCTTCAAAAGCCAAAACATAAGAGTTTTGAAGTAACACAGGAACCTTTACTTTGGTGCTTTGAGGCAATAGTGTCTGAGGAAGCTAATGTGGCAATGTTTTCAGTTTAAAATTTCTGACAAACTAGGTTTGAGAAGCTGTGAGGCTTATTGACAAACAAAATCTCAAACAAATTAGTATAAAGGAAGCCAAATCCCCCAAAGCTTAATCTATTATTAAACAATCATCTTATCAAAAATTTAAAGAAGCATACGACAAAGGTGCGCGGAGGGGACCTGGTTTGTTTTGGGCAGGATATTCCTAATCAAGGCCACTAAGATACACGTGTAGGCTGGCACATGAATTGTGTGGAAATCATAAGGCTAAAACGGTTAATTAGAAATCTTCTACAATCAATAAATGGGTTTTCTGTAATCAAAAACAATGTCAATTACAAAATTTGCCATAGCCATTTTTCTTACCTTCTCGATTTCTTTCTTGCTTTCTCTCAAGAATGATTGGAAGTCTGCTGGATCATCGTCCATTTTATACATTGATGCTGCATATGTCGCTGCATTCAGCTGCAACAATTATAGTTACAAGTACGCAGAGCCTCCTGGGGTGACTTATCAACAAGATGGAGGATTCTCCAATCAGGTGGGCCTCACGCGACAACTCTAATATTTTCCATGCTTGCACAACGTACACCGCGATATCCCATTAAAGGGCATCGAATTTTGCAATATTATTTGACGCAGAGAGTAATTAACATCACACTACACTAATGACATCCTTCCCCTTAGAAAATTAAGGCAAAACATTAGATGGCATCTATAATTGATAATTAACACCACACCAACAACTTCCCTGCTCAACAACAACAGCAACATTGATGCTCCAACGCACTGAACCAAATGAAGTGCGCATTGCCAAGATCAGGGCACTGACTCTTATAGGGGGAATATGGGTGATTTTAGATAAGTTGTAAAGACCCGATAAAATTCCCTTTTGTCTACTGAAGTTAATGATCACATCAAAGGTTGTTCGGTTAATTATCAACAAGTCACGCACATTGGGCGGCAAAACAACCACAGATTGAGTTGAGGTTCCATTTACTGTCTCGTTTCTAAAAAACTTATTTTCCAAGATAATCACCCAGGTTTATTATTAATCAATCGTTGCGTAGCCTGTTAGGATGTTAGTGCTCCCATTGCTTGGTGTGGTGAAAAGCTTTCTAGTGCATTCTAGTTCATTTCTGAGCTGGGCTGTAGAGCTGGGGGCTCAGGGGTCTCAGCCCCATACCTATTTTTTCTTCAATTATAGAGGTGATATAGACCCCTATTCTTTCTTCAAAAAGGGAAATGTTCTGTTTGTTTGATTTGCTGGTTTCTGTGGGTGGGATTCTGCTTAGATGATCACAAGAGCACATGATTACTTTTCACTGAAGCAGAGAAAGGATTTTCAAAGATGAATTTGGCTTGCACAAAGAAGAGATTTTCAATGACAACCTGCATTGATCCTTTCTGTTGAGATGAACCGAAAAAGGCAGACCCCACTTGTCCACATTTATTTGTTTTGTGATGCTTCTAAGTGCTCTTCTGATCTTTTCCAATCATTGTTATCATTGCACCCATCAATCTCAGCTTCCTTCTGATACTTAGACTCATTGCTTTCCAAACTTGGCCAAGCATGAAAGTATCACTTGTTACCACTCGAATGCTCCAGTGACGACCAAAGACCAGTAACATAGGAAAGGGGGCCATAATTCAATTCCACCCGTCATGTTGTTTTGTAATAGTGACAACAAGGTATCCATATACTCTTTGACTAGTTCTGGTGCATTTCCATTCACGCTGGTGCCTCCCCCAACTGCATGATTTCACATCGAAAAATTTGAATAAATACTTCAACTTGTAAATCAAACTAACAAGGCAACATCTCCTGCATATTACACTTCATGCTAGGTGACACTAAGAAACATATGAGTGCTTTTATTGAATGGTTTTGCGGAAATCAGAGATATTACCTGATATCTAATCTATCCGAAAATAAATCTGAAAAAGAAGCAAATCAGAGCAAAAATGACCAGCCCGAAAATCATATATTTTATTAGACAATCAGAGTTACTCAATTTTGCCCAGACGATTTTACCTTCAAAACTTACCTAAAACCTTTATTGGGTATTTTGCTCTAGAAACGAGCAGCTAATTGTAAGTGTTCAAACCATAAGCACGGAATACGTGGGACTTGGGGCCAGAGCCCCTCTCGCAGGAACGCAAATCCATTTCACTTTAAGGGGGCTGAACTTTCAAAGAAAAGCGAATTTTGTTCTTAAAAGAATGCAATTTTGCTAAAAGCAGACTAAAATCAACATAACGATAAAAAATTTCCTTCGTCAATTGTTTACAAAATTGATTTTCATTGTCGCTTTTCGAATTGCTTCAAAAAAGGAAAAACGTTGAATTATTTTTCAGAAAACCTCGAAGCGGGACAGATTTTTGACAATTTGCGCCTTTGCCCCTTTGATTTTGATTTCGTTTGGAAGACTTCAGACAAAACCCACGCCATCCCCCTTGCAGCTTTTCGGTGCCAAACATTATTCCAGGGAAAGCAAAATAATTTCAGTACACTTTTGTAGTCTATTTGAAGGGAAATCAAAAGATGTGATTCATCATTTTCCAAATCAGACTGCTTTGGATCAAACAGTATTAGATCCCTTTATACACAATCTGGATTAGTTTTTAATGCAGCTTTTGAATCTGAGGAAAATCTTAAAAACTTCGCAAAAATGATAAAGATGGGGCGATCTGTAAATTGCATGCATGTGGCTAAAGATTTTATTATCGACTGTCGACTTAGACTAATTTACATTCAGGTTCAAAATTGCTAAAACAGAATAACATTTAAGAATGATGCCAGGCTCAACCTTCATCAAGACTAAATTTTCTTAAATCCATGTTTTCTTCAAATGCAAAACAATAGTCACGGGATTGAAATAATGCCCTTGTATTAGCACCATATTCGTATGATAAATTCTTGCATTTTAATATTAAAATTGTTGTTTTGGTTTGTTCTTGTTGGAATTGATGATGAAGCAACATATCAAAAGAGATTTAACATTTTTCTTTGATCTTAAGGCGAATTTACACCTTGTCTTTGGCAAGAAATAATTTAAGAATAATCTTACGCTCAAAATTGACTGCTAGCTATCAACAAATGGTACAGTTGGCACTTGCATCGTGACATCCTGTCAATATGATTATTTTGTTATTTCGTTTGGATGTTTGTCACATGAATGAATTTTCCTAATATTCTAGTGCTATTAGAGAGAAAGTTAAGCTTGTTATGAAGTCTTTTTGATAGAAAAAATGCGTTACCAACGTTATTTAAGCTTTTGAAAGGCGTGTCTACGAAGATTTTTCCAGCCCCCTTTTCTTTCCTCAATGGCCCTCCCCAAACTCAAACGCTGGATCCGCCCCTGATAGCCACTTTGTCGAGCTCTAATAAACTATTGCTAACGTTGGTTCGGCAAATATTTGTAAAATTAAGATCAAGCTTTCTCGTTCTCAGCAAGTTTCTGAACTTCTTCGCAACTTCAAAGAGAAGACCATTTGTGATAGACTTTTAAAATGCAACTAGAAGTTTATATTCTTTTTGAACCTTCAACCGTTCCTACGTTAAATAACTGCGGATCTGCCCTGCGGATGTCTCCAAATAAAGTTCAGTATGGTAATGGCTTTGTTTTAACAAATATTATTGCAGTATGTTCAAAGTTGTCTATTAAAGAGAAATAAATGTTCATTGATATTCAAACTTTACTGATATACATTAGAAAATAAAACATTCCTTTTTTTACTTGAGTTATTTCAGAACTTGGTAGAAGGTTTTTTGATATGGTGGGTGCCAAGGCTCAAATTTTTGGTTGGCGGTGATAAATGTAAGGTTATTGCAATCACTATAATTTAGAAAATTTATCTCTTCGGGAACTCCAACTGAGCGACACGCGGGTTCTCTGCGGGGATCACTTGTTGGCTTGCGGGATCTTGGCCTCGGTTTCCTTGGCAAAGATCTACATAACAAAATGGCGTCCAATGTTGTGATCATTTGGGATACGCTGGCTACTTGAAAGCATCAAGGGGATTTGATGTTTTAGACGAATGAAGGTTATGAAATGAAAATAAAGTTATTCTCCTTGTTAAACTGAGTGTAAGATCTTCTTGAGCGTATTGGCCGCAAAACGACTGACGAATTGCTACACTGTCACTAGCCGTGAAATTGTTCTTTTTTGGCCAAATTTGCGACCGAAATAGCAAAAGGCGACTTCAGTGATTTCGGTGTCTTGAGATAGCTTCACGAAAGCACTATGAATGACGAAGAAGACTTGGAAACTTCTTTGAAAGAGGACACGCACCCGGATGGAGGAAACTTCGGCGACGAGGTTGAGAATGATGATCCTGACAGTCAACACGGTTAGTTTTTTACTTTTATTTTTCTCCTTATTCGCACTAAATTATCTTTTTTGCCAGACTCAAAGTACGTCTATACTTTATTTCTATTATCTATAGTGCTTTATATTAACTTGAAGTAAGTCTCAGCGATCGGTTAAATTTGTATTGCACTAAAACACTTTTTCATACTTTTTTACAAGGTGTATTTATTTTTACTGTCGATGTTTTCTATCTATGGGTATTATGCAAATAACCTATCATGCCCAGAATTTTACAAGGTGTAGAGGTGTAGACTAAACCCTTTCTGTAAAGAAAATAAACTGACGAATTGCAGCAATGATTTATTTGAGCATTCGGAAAGGAGAAATTTTAGATAAAGGGTTTCTCACATTTCAAAGACATTTCATTGAAAATTTGCCTAGCTTTCTTCAATCCTTTCAGTTGCTAATAATTGTATGTAGTATTTTGTAATTACATGCAGGTCAGATATTTCTATGTTGTAAAACCACCAGATTGTCATGGAACAGAGTTTTATTAGATGATACTGGAACTCCTTAAATGGTGTTTTTACGCCTTTCCTCTTGTATAGCTTTCTGTGTACCTTCTCTGTATACTTTTTTTTCCAATTGAGACCATCAGTATCAAGTTTATGCAATAGTCCAAATGATCCAAATGAATTTTCCTGTGGCCATTTCTCATGTGGTGTCACAGTAAGGCACTGTAAAAGTCTCAGCTGTAGAGAGACTATGTATTGGCAAGAGAGACTTATACACTCAGCTTTCTTCTTCACATCATAGATGCTAGCTTAGGCTGTAGTGTTGTTAAAAGTTCAAAAAAGCAACTAAGGAATTCTGTAATCTAAATGGCACTACTGCACTAGATGCACCACACATCCCTTCTAGCAGAGCTACACCCCATTTTTGTTTGTAATGTGTAAATACATGTTTATCATAGATGGTTAATTGTATAGAACAAAATGTCAATCCACTCTGAAGTCTTTTGTTTCTATGTGGCTAATTTTCTAGTCAGATTACAGGTCTTTCAAGAGCTTCCTTGTGGTATCAAAGTTTTTGTTGTAGATGATGCAGAATAAAAGTTATGATAATGGCCCAAAGTCGCACTTTTATTCCACTATGATTTTAAATTTGCTCTTTCCATTTCCCTAGAATTAAATAATTGCTATGGAGATTTGGTTATTGTCTTGAATGAATTAATTATCCTATTTTTAAAAAATTTTAGCAACTTTAAATCATTTTGAAATTGCAATTAACATAACATTCAATCCACCAGAAGACCTTGACAATGAGAGTGAGCAATCAGATATATATGACCAAAGTTACTTGAGTGATGAAGAGACAAGTTCACTAGCAGGGTATGTTTTTCTTATCATTTGTACTCCTCATGCAATCCTGCTTAAAGTATTTTTTGCATCATAGATAATAGATTATTGATTCATAAAGCTGGTAGTTTGTTCAAATTTTTATTCCTGCCAATTACCCTGATAGTAATTTGCTCTTTATATTTTGCCATAGGAGCTTTGATGAGTATGGAATAAGTGAGAAGGATGAGGATAGTTATCCATCTGATCCTCAAATGGGAAACTTAAAGAGAGAGGTAGTATGAATGTTTGGATGCCTGTGGGTTTTTTATTCATGAAATATTTTTTTTGATATTTTGTAGGGCTGTAAATGCTTTTATTATTGGAAAAAGAACTTATAGGTTCAACTTAAAGAGGCCTCAAGCCCATTGTTTGACTGATAGCTAGCCTTAGAGATGGCTTATGCAGAGTTAATCATTTATCTTCATGAAGGAAGAAGGCAAGGGATGCACACTTTTTTGTTTGAATGCCAATCAAACCATTTTGCTGATATTTTGTTTAGAGGTACCAGCTCCTTGACAATGATGAGAATTCTCAAATTTTGCTCTTAACAAGAAATTGCAAAGCTGTATGTTACTCATTTAGGAAAAGCTTCGAAGAAATGCTGTAAGAAGGCACCTAGACCAACTTGGAGAGCTTGTTGTGGAGCGAGAGTATATTGTAGAAAGGACAAGGTTTGTTATTGAATGTGTCTATTAGCAAATACACCTCTATGTATTAAATTGGTCCCAGAGACGGACTTATTGGGGGGGAATGTGGGGGTGCAACCTGAAGGGCTAAAATCCAATCATAATCTAGCACCCCCAATTGCTGCCTTATAAATCCGCCCCTGATTGCTCCTCCAAGTGACGGCCACATTCCCCAGTGCCATTTATTGGAGATACATTTTGGTTCTGTGCCTTGATAAATCAATCACACTTGCCTCATTGAAAGGTATGCTATGGAAATGTATGTTGACTTTTAGGGAACAGCTGCTTAGATGCCGTGAAAACATAGAGCAGCTGGAGAAATGTTTGGAAGAGGCACAAGAGCAAACAGAAGAAGAAGATAGCAAAGGGAATAAGTAAGGATTATAGAAACCTAAATATTTTTTGCACTTAATGATGAGACATCTTATGAAAGTTTCCATAAAAATTTGCTGAGACCAAATGCAAGACGGGCAACTTTTTTAGTTATAAATCATTTTTTAAATCAGATTTTTTTTGTCCTCAATAAATGTCAAAGTTTTGATTATTCACCTTCATTATTTGCAATCTTTTTAGGGCTGCATATTTTCGATTGAAATCACAATATGAGAAACTTTGCACAGAGCTTCAGATTGAAAAAGATGTGGAGCAGAACATGGCAAAAACATTAGAGGATGCTGAGTATGCAATTTATGCAGCTTTATTTATAATTCTATCACTTCATGCTTTCTTTCACTTGGTCAAATGGCTGAAAAGTTCATATAATGGTTTTGCATCTGCTTTCATCAACTTATTAGGGAAGTTTTTATTCTGCTGTCACATGTTGATCCAGTCGATCTATTTAAAGCCGTCATTGTAACAGTGAAATGTTGTGAGTGATTGCAACATAAAATTGTGTTTTCTCATTTCCGAAAGACCCAATTTCACAATCAGGTTTTCTCATAAAATATTCATTAGAAAGGAGGCTCTTCTTACTTTCGAAATGTTCCAGTACTGTGAAATTCTAATTATAACTGTTTATCGAAAAAGAATTTAAAAAGTGAATACGGAAAAACGTGCAAGTGAAAAGCTGCCGAAATATGCGAATACATCGCAATTAGGACGAAATATGTCGCAACGAGAACGGAATATGTCGTAGTGAGGATGAGATATGTCGCAATGAGGATGAGATATCTCGCAGTGAACAGAGTTTTTCACTCCCGATAGAAGCCTGAACACAGTTTTTCACTTTGACCCGGAAGTTTAAAATGAAGAATGGTTTTGAAAACTGCTCAAATGTCGTTGGACAAGCACAGTTGTTATCTTCTGCCGCTGAATCCAAAATACATTGAGAATTCGAGATCATTCACAAGGCTTCCTTATCTATTGAGATGGCGTCTGAATCTTTTCGCTTTCCAGCCCTCCACGTTTCCACACGATCTGTTCACGTGTCGTCGAGCCGAAGCATCTTTCTCAACGGTGTATTTGTGGCTATAGCCTTCTTTCTTGAGAGGTCCTTCTTGGGCTTTAAGTGTATTGAAATAGTCATTTCACGAACATGTAAATGCTTTAGCCGGTGCATGCTTTGTTTGAATTGAACAATAACTTCTAGTGAACTGTTTGTGCATTATAACTGCTAGTGATTGCCCAACCAACACAAGCACCACCTCTCCTCCCGTTCTCACCTGCAAGTATAATAAGGGGTTGCAGCAACGGGGAATGCAGATGTAGAAAGGGAAGGCTTGTTCGAGTTTCCAAAAAGCAAGAATTCTGAGAAGATGGAGTTATTAATGAGAGAAGTCGATTTTTTTCTTAGAAATTCCACAACAATGTCATCCGTCCATTCATTTTGAAAATTATTATTGATGATGCAGGACTTTTGCAGATAGAAAGGAGCCTAATCGAAGGACCCACAGAAGGCGACAGCTTTACAGCTTTTTTATTTCCAGTTTACTTTCATTAAGGAGTATGTGCTTGCGATGTATGATGAGATCCTATGCCACTTGCGTTTCATTGCAGATTTGCCCTTTGTCAGGCCTATCTCGAGCACGGTAAGTTCCTCCCCCTTGAAGAAGAATTCGCCGCGGATGAGCGGACCATCGAGAAGCAGAAGGCGGAGAAAACCGCGGCGAGGATAAAGAAGGAGAATGCTGCGGTGCTGAATGCCGAGAGGAAGCGTCGCACGCGGGAAAGGTGCGTTTCGTGTTTGCGAAATCTTTCGCGTAACGTCAGCGAAGGTAGACTTCACTTCGTAAACGAGATATGGTTACATTTCTGCAGTTCACTGCTATAGACGCGCTGCTTTTATGGCTGGGTGAATGAAGATTCTGATTTAGGATTGTCTTGGAAGAAGGTATGGGCCAGTCTACTCATCAAAGCTCTCGTGTGCTTTACCTCATGAGTATCAAAATGTGCAGTGTCAGGTATTTACAGGCAGTGGAGAAGCATTTTTCTGTGTTCCTTCTGTGCCTGTATAAGTACGAACATTTCTGTTCATTATCTGGCTGATTGGTCGATTTATTAATTTCTTTAAATGATGAGAATCACTGATGAATCGTTGATTGGTTGGTTGGTTGATTGATTGATTGATTGATTGATTGATTGTAATGATTGATTGCATGTTTGATTGAGATGATTTAATTACGATTTTTTATGATTTCAAAGGGAAAATCTCGCGAATATGAGAGAGAGAGAAAGGAAACACAGACAGGCATTGATTGCAGCGAAAAAGAATCGGGAGCTGGCAATGAAGTACCTCAAGGAAACAATGTCGAGGTAAGGAGTACCAGGTGTAGGACGCTAGGGTCTCAAGGGAATAAGTGCGTCATCAGTATAGTGTCATTTGCCATTTCGCTATACTTATTTAGTTTTCATTATTGCAAAAGCTGTTTAATTGATATTGACCAATCGGCGTAATCTTAATATATCTGTTTTTGCTTTCGGTTGGACTCGTTTTGGCTCTTTGTTAACCAAGTGTAAGTTACGATTTGGTTGGCCAGCAGTATGAGGCGTGCCTCGTCCAATTTCCAGCATATTGCTTTTCAGGGTGAGACAGCGGGAAAGTGAGGAGGAGGAAAAGAATCGAATTGAGCTGCAGCAAAGGATGCAGGCCCTTCTGAGTCTAAAGAGCAACATCGAAGGGAATAGGGTAAGTGGGCTTGTACCACCTCACTGCCGTTAGTGTAGAATTCAATTAGTGCAGACATTCTCTCGGTGTCTGCTCTAGTTTCATGCCTATGCTAACAATTTTCTTTATACACATAAAAGAAAGTTTTAGTCCTCATTGTCTATGAATCTCGCATCAATGGTTTCAGGGTAAAGAGCATTTCTCGCAATCTCCATCTACAGCTTTACATAGAGAGTTTTCTGGATTTTGTAAGAATAGCGATACATGACAATCTGGATTCGAATATCTGTTTGTTTTGCAGCTGCTTCTTTAGCAAGACAAATTATTTTCTGGTGCATTTTAGGAAAACTTGCAAGCTCTTCAGGCGAGAAGATCGTATGCGAAGCACCAAGAAGCTTTGGAGGAGGAGCAAGAAAGAAGCGAAATCATCGCGGGAGGTCTGACCCCGGATGAAGTTTTAACGCGGCGAAAGAGACTACGGCAGTTTGAGAGAGACAAAGAGTATGTATCACACACGATGACGTCTCACGTGGATCGGTTTTATTCTAAATATAAGTGGGAGCACTCTCTAGCTGGCAACTCTGCTTGCATTATATCTGCGGAATGAAAAGTGTTTATTGATTGGTTTTTAAATTATTGCGATAATCCCCTTTCTGCCACTTTGTAGTATGCATTGCTTCTGTTTACACTTTTTATTTCTATTCAGTTCATCTTTGTAGTTTTCTTTAATTTTTTTCAGAGCTTTTGAGAGAAAGCAAAGGGAAAGAGAGGTATCTTTTTATATTTATGTAAATATTCCTTTGCCTTGGATCTCGTTTTATTGTTACATTTTTTGGCCGCTTTTTATCTGTGACTCTTGATTTCCTTATTATCTTTTTGCAGATTGAAATTGCCAATAGGATTTTGTCCGAGGAGAAACAAGTTAAGCGGAAACAGCAGCAACAACCTCAGCTATATCCTGATCGGCAAAGAGATCGTGTCAAGGTCCGTTGAATCCAAACGTTTTCCTTTATTAGTGGTGCAAATTCTTGTGACGATAACTTACTTAGATTATCAAGCAGGCTCTCGATTCATAATATACTCTTACTCGGATTAGCAAGCAAGCTCTCGATTCATAATAAACTCTAACTCAAATCAGCAGGCGAGTTTTCGATTCATCATATACTTTGACTCAGATTAGCAATCGCAAAACTCTTCCTTCTCGTGCCTTTCGTTGATCGTTGCCTTTCTTTGGGATTTATTTTGGCCATGATTAATCTCAGTATATCGATTCTTCCAGCGAGTGACCAAGCGAAAGCCGAAACAAAAGTTCTCACGTTCAAGTGGTTCTGAGTCGATGGAGTATAGCGCTGATGTTGAGGACACAGGAGTAAGATGAAATGTTCCTATTCTAATGTTTGCGATGTCATTCACACATTGATTTGCAATTTATTAGCCAGTTCTCCATGCTCTTCTTCGTTCTGTTATTGTTGTGCATTGTGTCGTTTTCTCTTAGTTCTAAGAATTGTATTTGTTCTCAACCTTTTCCCAACTTGTTTACACGATTGCCCGCTTGGTCTCAGGGAAGGGTCTCTTCCTGCAATCGCCTGGGCAGCCGACTGGCAAAGGTCTCCTCGGACGACGATGACTTCTCACCATACGGAGCTACCAGCCGGGATGAGGCCAAAACTGGGTATGCATACCTTCTTTCCTCAGCACCGGTATCTTCCATTGCTTTTGTCCTTAGTCTCTTTCCCTGCTGCTTACTTCCGCCGCCCTTTAATGCGGGTGGTTGGAGAGTTCAAACACGGTAGATTTTATGTACTTTGCAATGAGAGGTTGTCTTTGTTCAACCGCGGAAGGCTGTGCCAGTAGGAACTTGAAGACATCTGTATTTATACAATCCTTGTTAAGGGCTCAACGAGGTACGGGAGGCATACTATATAGAACACGGGGTGTGTCCATGCTCATATACCCAGGACTCTTTATTGGCCTAAACCTAGTAACTGTGTCCTTGTGGTTGGTGCCAGATACTTTGATATGACAATTGAGATGTTTGTTTCGGTAAGGATGCAGCTGGAATTGGCATTTATAGTTGGAAAGTGTTGATGCTTGTCTTGGAGTCGATAGCATCCAGGTGGCTGATTTTCCATTTCTTCCCTTAGTGAATCAGAGGAAGAAGTAACAGTAGTTCCTGAATTCAAAGGTTTGTGGGAGGCAGAACAGGCAGAGGTGAGATGTGCACTGTCTTATAATGGATCCAACATTTAATGCTGACATTAGCATTCTAACAATCGGTGCATTGGTATGTACTCTACGAAATTGGCGGGAAGGATAATTAATAAACTTACTGTTTATAGATATGTGGATTTAGCAAGAATTCCATAAAATTAACATAAAAAGTTGCCTGATTTGAATGAAAGGAATAAGGCTAAGGTTGAATGTGTAGATAATTTATGGTTATTTACGCCAAGACTGTATTGTCCTGATGAAAGGAGGCTTCCTTCAGCCGTCGTAAATGGGGATGTCGTTTACTTGTAGATGAAAGAGGAAAGTGCTAAAAATTGGAGAGGGGAAAATCAAGAATATTCAACTTACGAGCAAGTTAGTAATGGTTATTTTCTGTGCTATTGCTACAGATGCAGCCTTGCTTCTTTCATTTACAGTCCTTTTTGGGATGAGCGTCTTGAAATGTTGCGATGTCTTTATGCTCCATTTGTTTCTGATGTATTTTGTATCTACTTCACGGTGGGTTAAAAGAAACAACTGGTGAGTGATGCTCAAATTGTAATCGTCTGCCGAAATTAAAATTGACCAATTAATTCTAGAAGTTATGAGGGTATTTTTTCAAACTTCCTTATTTTTCGTCCCTTCGTCAACCTAATGGTTTGAAAATAAAAGATCTATTTTTCAGTCTCCATAGAATTCACTCTAATGGTATAGCATTTCGCGAGCTTTGACTTCCCTCCCTGTTTTCTTCATTAGCAAATGATTCTAGATGCACTCACTAAACAAAGGGAAAATATTGTACAGAAACAAGTTGCAGCTGGCAGGGAATTCGAGGTGCGACTTTGCGACTTTTTTAGCCTTTCGTTGGTTCAATATTAACAGCAAATACACAAAGATTTTCTCTGATTAAATTCAAATGCAAGAAGTAAATGACTTTCATTTGCCGTTTCATCTCCGCAGGGTGCTGCATTCTACAGTAAACCTGATGTCGTCATGTTTAAGGTTCGTTTTCTTTTGATGTGCAGCTTTTTTCGTATTTCCTTTTACATAACCTATTTACCAGCCAGTTTCACGTTAAAACACTCTATATTAGTAAAGTTTCTATTCGGACTGGGTTTGCATTGAAGCAATGTTTGTTCCACGCTCCCTGCTTGCTCAATGCTATAGTAGATTAAAAAAGCTTAACGCGCGTTAAAGCTTAATGTTTTCATCTGCAATTGGTTTATCGGTCCTCCAAGTTCATTCACTAATCTCTTGTATCTGCAGCTAGTGCTAAGGCTGTTCATTCCCAATGTCAAATGCTATTTTGCAGGATTTTGATCTGGGACAACTTTACAAGAAGAAGGTCTTGCTGACAAATGTGTCATATTCACAAAATTTTTGTAAACTTCTCGGCGTCTCTGATAATTTAAAGGATTTTCTTGACATAAAGTAAGTGGAGATCTCATTTAGTGTCATATGATCATAAATTTCCGCCTTATCTGATAGGTCAGGATTGACTGCATCTTTAAACTTAATTCTTTGGCTATGTTACACGTTTTCGCTGCTCTTTTACTCCTGCTACCAATGCTCTCGTTTAGTGAGTTAATTTTGGTAACGTTCAAGGCAGGGTGACTCTAGAGGGGCATATTCACTCAACGTTTAATTAGCTTCACTACCAGCAACCGATATGGGGAAAGCAGTTTTCTCTTTTGTCGAATGATATGAAGCGGCCGTATTCTTCTTAAACCTGTTCATAACGTTCTCCCACATTGACAAATAGGACATATTCCTCAGTGACACAAATGACATATTCCTCAGTGACACAAATGACATATCCCTCATTGACACATATGGCATATCCCTCATTGACACATATGGCATATCCCTCATTGACACATATGACATGTCCCTCATTGACACATATGACATATCCCTCATTGACACATATGACATATCCCTCATTGACACATATGACATATCCCTCATTGACACATATGACATATCCCTCATTGACACATATGACATATCCCTCATTGACACTTATGACATGTCCCTCATTGACACTTATGACATATCCCTTAGTGACATTGGCCATACGATTTTAACTGGATTAAAAATGATTATGATTAGTTGTCAACTTGAGAATTTGAACTTTTCAGTCATTTATTTAAGATGAAATGCTTTTCCTTCAGTCTTTGAAATAATTTTTCGCAAGAAATGCTCCCGATCGCCTTTTTGTGTTTTGACTAGATTCGATCCACCTGGACCAATGTCCGCTGGCCTCACTTGCGAATTCATTGCCATTTTCAAACCGATGGTGCGTCATTTCAATTTACTTTTATTGATGTGAAGCTAGCTTGCGTTTGGCATGTAACAGGCTTGTAACTCTAGCTTAGTCTGTTCTGGATCTTGAAAATAGTCAATGACAACATAATCAATCATAGTTTCTTTGAGAAGTTCTCTAGGTCGTACTTTTCCGATTCTTTCTTGTGCTTGTTCTGTACATGCAAAGCATACCTCCCTAAATGATGTCTTCATTGTTTCCTCTTTGTTTTCCTGTAGCTCAATAAAGACTTGAATGGGCACGTGCTGTTCTTAGCACAAACGGGACAGTTCTCTGTTCCTGTCAAGTGCTTGAAAAAGCGTTGCGAGGTAAATGTCTTTTTAAAGTAAATCATCTTTTCTCTCTCTAGTTAGGAGTAGAGAAGGAATAGGAGAAGATTATTCACAATAGACGTTATGTCTCCTTCTGGCCATAAAAAGAGTTTCATGTGGACGTTATTCAAAGGGGTGTTTTAAATTTGTTCTGGTTGGCATTTTTGTGAACTGGTTCTCGATTACCCTTCCTTACATTAACTTCTACACAATAAATATTGTAATCAGCCTGATGAAGTGTATTTTTGTTTTCTACACCTTTCTGGCTGAATGTATAGATCATCATCTTTTTTTGTCAGCTTAGTGTCGATGTCACTAAAGTCAACTTCGAAAGTCAAATTGTCGGCGAAACACGAAGGAGAACAATAACGCTCACCAACAATGGAGCTCTACCCACAGAATACCAGTTCATCAAACTCACAGGTACAATATAATCTCAAACCCTATTTTGACTTCATTATTGTTGCTTACTGCTTTAATGGAGTCGTCGACGTATTGGCTATGTCTGAGTCTCATTGCAGGTTCAGCTGAAGAGGAAAATATTGAGCAGCAGCAAGAAGGGCCCGTCGATGATCACGTGGGACGCAAGGCAGATGCAGCTCATGCCAAAGATGGTACGGGCATCGCAGCCTCCTCTATTGGTCATGGTGTAACCTCTTGTTTTCAATTGACCTGACTTATTCTCAAAAGCCAGCATTGTTGTGCAAGTGTGCAACATCTTGTTGCATTTACATCGATGTTGCCATGACGTGTTTATCACTAAAAGCTTTGCAGCCTCCTGGTATTGAGTGTTTATCACTAAAAGATGTGTTTACTTGCCCCTTTTAATCATTACCAAATATTTAATCTTCAGTGGCAATGAAGATAATTAAGGTTTTCTTCTTTTTCTCATTATATCGTATTGTTCATTTGAAATGTTTGAATCTAAGTGAGCACTTCTTTACAACTACGTTTTTGGGTGTTATTTGATGCCCTATTTTCATCCGATGAAATAGTATAATTATCACCTTGCTTTGAGTGCCATTTATTTGTGTCAACGTTTCACAGATGCTGAGGATACAGCAAAGGATGTTGTGATGGATGCTGAAGGGACTAGCCAGGAGGAGGCAATGTCGATTGGATCGGTAATCATAATCATAAGTTGGTTGGTTGGGGAGCACTCTGGGGCATCATGTTGGCTGAATAAGGGCATAAAAAGGGTGCATTCTTAGTAGAAAAAATCTGCATTAGTCATTCAGAATCAGCCCCTACCATAATTGGCATCTATCACCCTCCCTATCAGTCGCAATAGTCTGTGTCTTGTTCATCTATGAAATAGTATATTCCCCTTTTCTCTCCTTCCTGATAAATCAATGTGAGGGCTCTTTGTTGTTTTCTATGATGATTTCTCTTTCGCGTTTCAGCTCAACAAAGGAACAATCAATCCGTTCTCCAGTGTGAAATTAGAGATAAAGTTCTCCCCGATGGTCCCTGAAAACTTTGAATCCAGTTTCAAGATATTGTTTTCTGACGAAGAATCAGAAGAGGTCGTCCTTTTTCTTACCGTTCCTGCCATAATATCATTTGTTGTCTTCAACATACTTTATCGATCATACCTTTTGTTACGATGGGAAATTCACAATCTTCAAATTTTTCCTACAATATATTCTACATTTGTGGATTCAATCATTTAAATTTAATTCGAGTTTCTTTCATATTTGTAAAGAATTTAAATCTATACGCTAGGTCACTTCTTCATTTTGGGACCGTCTATCGTGTTGCTTTGAAGACCCGTCTATCGTGTTGCAGTTCAAAACAGTTATATCTGCTTGTTGAACATTCTCCAAGTTTATAAGTCTACATTCGACTCTCACTTCCCATACACTATTTCTAGGTGAATAACTGAGTTTTGTTGAATGTCTCGAGCAATAACTTTTTGAAGTAGGAGACTCGTGATAAACGTGTCAACATCAGATCGCGTTTTGTGTTTCAGATCACGATCAAGGCAGTTGGCTGCAGTATTGATGTTCCTGTCTGGGTCGAACGAGATGTAAGTGGCCTTTGGCTCCTCAAAAAGCCTGTTTTCTTTATCGCGGTGCGCAGCTGATGCGAAGCTCCAATTATTTTTCATGTTTTATTGAATTACGAATGTGTTTGTGAGAAGCTTTGAAGAAAGCTGTGCACCGTCTGTTTTTTTCTTTATTCCTTCTTCTAATTTCTTTTGCTTGACATTCATTTCTTTTGAAAATTCATTCTCCATTTCTGATTTGCCTTTTTCAACAGGTTGTCGACATGAAGATCTGCATGTTTGATCGTCTATATCAAGATGCCATCATTGTTCACAATAGGTGAATACCTTTGTTTTCACTTCCCCCTTTGCTACTGTTATACTTCACGCTTTTGTTTTCTTGTGTCTTTTTGTTATTCCAAATCTTATTCATAATGTAATCACATATGTCCATATTACCAAAATGCCCTTAATGCGATCGTAGTACTTTTGATTTGCACTTAGATTCATGTCACTATTGCTTTATTGATATGTGACTTATGTCTTTGCTTCTAGAGCGACATCGGCTCTTCGCCTTACCTTCCAAATTCCCAAGGAGCTCCGTGACTCTGTCGACATCTTGCCAAAAACAGCATACATCCAGGCGGAATCTGAATTCTCTGCCCAACTCAAGTTTCTTCCTCGCTTCTCCCTACTCAGTAATGACAATCGCTATGTGAATGCAGAGACCGGCTCCCTCGCAGCCCCCATACTCATCCGAGTCGCAGACCAGGTTGCTTTTTCGTTGCAACATATTTGCTTAAATTTATAACTTGATTTCGAGTGTCTGGAGTTTGACAATGAATTCCTGTGAACCAGATACTGACCTTTGTTCCTGAGCCCCTTGCTCAACATTTCATCTGAATTTGTTTATGCTAGTGATTTTCTCTCGATTTGTGATACTGTCTGTTTCCTCTCAACAGACTCGGCCCGTGCCATTTACGGTGAAAGCAACGGTTACGTCATCAGATCTTCAGTTCGACACCACCCATGTCGACTTTGGCTTTTGCACCGTCTACGAATCTGTAAGCAGAACGGTGGTCTTAAGGAATAAATCGGTTTTGTCCCAGGCCTACGGATTTGTTAACGTCCCTGAGGTAATATGTTCTCTCTTGGTGTAATACTCTTTTACTCTGGAGCTTAATCTTGCTATATGTTTTGAATATTGACCACACCAAGCGTATACTCAAACCGCCTTCACTTAAACTGCTTTTTCCTGAGTCATTTCGAATCCATGTACTGCTAGCTTGAGTACTCGACTGTGATAGTTAAGTACCTAGCAGAACTTAAATAAAGATCGAAAGCGCTGTTTAAGTTCAAGATCTAAGTTGACTTTCGTCTTTACCGTCTTTCGAAAAACAAATACCTTTGGTTGTAGTGTAACACCTTCGATCATCATTTCGCATGGAAACTGGTTCTATTACTTTCTATGCCTTCATTTTCATCATCGACCTTCGCACATGATCTTCCGCTCTTCATAACAAAGCTTTCATACGTCATGTTTCAGACTATCGATGTTCAACCCAATGATGGCTTTGGTACACTTCTTCCAGAGGAGTCGCTTAAAATCGACATCATTTTTAGTCCCCGAAAAGCTAAGGTATGAACTCTTCTCAAAAAGCAAACGACATGAGTGGATCAATATTATAAACTGCCAAACCTTAGGAAGTCATTTTGCCTTTATTTCATAATCTGTTTCCATTTCAAGGTAACAATTCAACTTGATTTTCAAATATTTCCAGTGATTCAGTATGTGAAATAGTGAAGTTGCCTTCTCTATGACAGACGGGCCCTAGCTTTTGGCTGTGTTTCAAAATATCTGTGAATGGTTCTCATTCCAGGAGCACAAGTTTGAGTTGACGTGCAAGTCCGGCATCGGAAGAGAGTTCAAACTTTCCTGCACTGCGGTGGGCGTTTTGCCGCCGATTGAGTTGTCCGAGTCGCTGGTCAAGTTCAAAGCCACTGCCATCAACGACAGCTCGTCAGCAAGAATATTCGTTAAGAATTCCCACCTGAGTTCAAACGAATTCACCCACCCGGTTCCTAGAATAGGAAGTGGACCTGTGTTTCCGGTTGGGCCGACATCATTTGAATTTCTGGTACCCGAAAACTCGCCCATCTCCATATCACCGACTGTCGGAACCGTTAGGCCCGGAGAGGTTCGTGTCAACATTAAGCTTCTGTTTGTTTAGAAGTTCTGTCAAGTCGGTGCTCACTGTCAGTCAACTTGGTTTCAATCCCTCTTTGACTTGTTTGTTTTCTTTTCAACTTTCAGAAGCTGATGATACTTGTGACATTCAGCCCTAAACTTGACGAAGAGGCGATTAAAAAGGAAGCCGTGAGAATGCTTGAGAGCAGCGAAGACCCAGACCCCAAGAAGGTGGAGTGCATTGTATCCCAAGACACCAAGGACTCCGTAAGAAGACTTCTTTCTCGTTTTTATTTCATTTTATTTTCTTACTGGCAAGCAAAATCAGGCTCATGTCAAAATGTCATTTAATGATTATCGTTAGAAAAAGCCATAATAGATTTGTTCGCACGAGAATTAAAAACACTTGATTATATTGATTATTCTTGTTTTGAGCTTTCATATCTTTTCAGTTATCATATTTTTCTTGTCTTTTGGTATCTATCAAGTATACAAAAAATATTCTTAAATTTTGCAGTGCCATCAAACAAAAGTAATCTTTAATGCCAATCTTCTGCGGTATTTTGTAGGCTCTGAGTAAAATTAATGCTACCGTCGATGAAGAGAGTAATATGTTCCTTCCAACGTAACAGCTCTTTGGCAACTCAAACACTTTGGTCATTTTCTTTAGTTGAAAACGAAAGCAAAAGGGAGAAAGGCCGAGCCAAAGTCTGCCAAAAGGTCAAGTTCTCCTGGACACAGAATCTCTTCCTCCTCCCCAAGAGCCAAGTCGGCGGCTAAGAATGTCACGGTTGATGACATCATCGTCGGGTAGGCTTTCCTCTACGACCTCCCCGTCTCTACGGCCTTCTAATCGTCTTCGTCCTTGTTTCCACCCCGGTTTTCGCTACACTTTTCATTTTGTCTCGGAAAGCAAAAGTGCTTATAAGAAGATGTTGAATCACAAAGTTTCTCTAGAAACCATTTGCTAGATTTTGTTTCCAAGTGGTATCCTTTTTGCTTAAATTATGCGGGGCGATTGTGGAAGTTATTATGCAAGTGATTTGAGAGTAAGACCTGAATTACCATAGAAACTTTCCATGGTAGTCCATTTATCTATTGAAAAGCATAAATCAGTGACTTGAAATAGATGTAACAGATACAACAACTTAAATTTGTTAGTAATTTGAAGTGCAAGATGTTGATGTGATTTTGACTGGACATTTGGGTCGCTGACAGTTGTAAAAGACTTTTCGGATATTTTAATGAATATGCTCTTGATAGTTCGAATGATTTGACAGTTGTGCGTTCTGTGTTTTTGCAGCTCAGAAGACTATGAATCCGGGAAGCTCTCGTTGTTGAAGTCGTACGAAGACAGTTTTGAGCACTATAAAATTCCATGTTACATCACCTATGGCGAGGCTGGCAGTACAAATGCCACTGAATTTAGGTATGCAATGACAGCACACTGCCATCATGTACTTGCAGACAACGCTCTTAGCCTTGAATACAGTCCCACCCGCTCACCGGCTTCATAACTCAGCGTTTCTATCACTTTACCATTGTAATTCTATAATAAAAAGATACCACCTTTTTCAACAGTATTTTACGTAAGTTGGTTATCATTGCACAAAATAGAAGCACGATTCCTTCCCAGACGGTACTTTTCAGACGTCTTAGTAGTGTGATAGCATTTAAAAGGCATGCAGGATGCTCATGAGTAACTCGGACTGGCAAAGCGAATCCTGATGCATTTTCATTTCAAAAACAAGATCAACTTTTTTCTGTGGCTTAGCGGGACCAGTTGATTATTGGAATTGGTTATATTAATTTTGCATCTACTTCTTTTTTCTATGCGACTCTAGTAATGTTTTAGTTTTGTTAATGTTTATTTTAATATTTAGCTTTTGCCCATCGTTTCCAGCACTTACTTCACCATATTTCTGGAGCTGCACTGTCCGTGTGTCAAGCCATCTGTCATCATCATTTCCGACAAGGGACGGTCACTAACCGACTTCGGGAATGTCGCCATTGGTAAGCAGAATCCTTCACAACACACCTTAAGAATATCATAATCCGGTTTGAAAGGGATTGGGCCTAGCTTTAAAGTCGCATTTCTACAGCGTCGAACTAAATGTGATTTGATGCGACTGCAATGCGGCCTAAACGCAACCGCATCAATCATACATGTCGCTTACAATCATACATGAAGAAAAACTTATCTGAGCATGCGCATAAGCTATGCTTGGCTCCTTCTTATTGATAAATTATTTTCTCTGTACTGGAAAGCGCTCACCCGACGAGCTCTGAAGTCTTTCTTGCGAATGACAAAAGAAAACTGTCGATCGGAATCGGCTTAAAGGAACTGAAACCAGTCACAGCGAGAGCAAAGAAGAAGAATCCCTGGAGTTGGTTAGGCCTGTGGCATGGGTGAATTATTATAGGACATATTATAGAGTGAAGATTTGACCAATGACCTTGGCTGTTATTGTTGGTGAGCATGAAGATCTAAGAAAGAAAATTATACATTACAAGCAAGAAAACCAGTAATTATACCAAAGAAAACCAGTAATAATACCAAAGAAAACCAGTAATGAAGTGCAAACTGAAGTTGATACCTATTGCCCTAATGGAGTGCCAAACGAAACGAGACGTTTGACTTCCCTGTTTCACAAACGAGATAAAAATTCACAGCATTAGTTGGTTTCTGTAAAAAGGCATCCCTAACAATGAATGGGATTGAGGGTTTTGTCAAAAGACAAAAGCATGGAAGGAATTGGCTTTGGCTTTGCCCAGCCAGAACAAGCTTACTTTTTAAAGTACCAAAGAGGGGAAGGACATGTTTTGTCCTGCTTTGCAATAGTCCCTCTTGTTTCATATGACTTTGGAATCACAAAATTAGTACTTGAGAATGAGGATCGAAGGATGGACGCCATTTTGACATCTACGACCGTTTATGCCTTGTCGATTCGATACGCGACACAATACAAGTGGTTTTTATAGATGGTTAGTTAAACTCAGCGTGGAAGAAAAACGACCTGTGATGTAGGCACTAGTAACTTTTCTCAACAGGTCAGAGGGTGTCAAAGGTCGTATCTCTACAGAATATCTCAGACGAAGAGGTCGCTGTATCCTTTCACGTGCCTAAGCTTTGTTTGCACGAAGAGTCGTTTTGTTGCAGCGTCGCAGTATGAATTGACGAAGTTTTCTTTCATTTTGTCATGTTTCATTACATTACTATTCTCTTTACCGGGCGTTTAACTTGGTCAGGCTTGTGCTTAGTTCAGATGACCGCCAAAGAAATACTCCACCAATTAATAAGAATTGCTGGTTTCTTAATCCTTTTTGTACGGTCGTTCAAGTATAAATTTTTCATATTTGCTTTTAATTGCACGCCACACAGACTTATATCTAAGGAAGCATTTAGTGGCGAGATTTGCATCCACTTAATGTTTTTGAGTAGTGCGGTCCTTTCAGAACATGCATCAAAAGGTCGCCGTAAGCTGGTTTCGCTAACAGTCTTACATTCTCAACGAAATTCAAGCGTTGGATTGTGAAAACTTGAGCTATGGTTGCATGATACGCCCGCTTTCGTCCTTGTCATTCTGAGCATTTTTTTGCTAATGCTTCACGCTAATTCAACGATGACAATATTTCGATAATTCAACTATTTTGACAATGTCACTATTTGGACAACAACACAATGTAGACAATGACAATATTTCGATAATTCAACTATTGTGACAATGTCACTATTTGGACAACAACACAATGTAGACAATGATAATATTTCGATAATCCAACTATTTAGACAATGTCACTATTTGGACAACAACACAATGTAGACAATGACAATATTTCGATAATTCAACTATTTTGACAATGTCACTATTTGGACAACAACACAATGTAGACAATGACAATATTTCGATAATTCAACTATTTTGACAATGTCACTATCTGGACAACAACACAATGTAGACAATGACAATATTTCGATAATTCAACTATTTTGACAATGTCACTATTTGGACAACAACACAATGTAGACAATGACAATATTTCGATAATTCAACTATTTTGACAATGTCACTATTTGGACAACAACACAATGTAGGCAATGATAATATTTCGACAATGATATTTTATCGACAAGTAGGTACACTATTTCGACAATCACATTTTTCGACCATGCTGCTATTTTGACATCGACTATATTTGGACAATGACACTATTTCGAAAAGAACACTTTTTCGTAAAGGACATGTTTTCAACCATGACGCTATCTCGATTTGGTTTGAGCTTAACGCTGGAAAGCTATCTGCGTCTGCATTGGATCCAATTGGCCCTTTCGAGGTGGTTAATGCATTGCGAAGTCTGCAGCCTGGCGCTATTCATAACATGAAACTTGCATTCAGCCCTCAAGAGTCCCAAAAGGTGAGTCCCTGACTTTCATTTCCCAGTGTTCACCAGCAGCATGCACGCGGGCCCTGGTCATTTCACGGAGCAAGGCTCGACAACTGGAAGCCTTAGTAGGCGCCTGCGCAATTCCCAGTAAGCAACTAAAGTTACTGCCTACATTGGACATGCGGGAGTTAAGTAAACCACAAAACGACCGAACTGAGCCAAGCTCAACAGCATCTCAAGCAAAAGCAATGTACGGTGAATCTACGTGTTTGCTCACCACCAAACACAGCTGAGTAATTCTGAACAAGCCTATACAAGACTGAACAGCGCGGTTCAGCACATGATCCAAGGTCATTGCCACCCTGGCAGACTCCTCTTAAATGCCGCGCTGATTTTTCATCTGCAAAGATTTGAATCCCTTTGAAATGCTCTATGCCGGCCACTTCTTATACGGATGCATTTCCTCCATAGTTCTACGAGGTCTTCCATGTCGGCTGCTCGAGGTCATCGGTAGGAGTGAAGTTAAAAGGGAAGGGCGTCAGTCCCTCGATTTCCCTGTCAGCTTCCGATGGCATTTTGGATGTTGGCGATTCTCTTGTTGGAGACAGCGTATCTGCAGTTTTGAAGGTTTCCTTTCATCTTCAGATATTTACTCCTCGACCAATTATTCCAGCTTTTGAATTGTGCTTCTCATTTGTCGTCATCTGTTTGGTTTTATTCATCAGCTGTCTCTAGACTCGTCAAATGAGGCTCATCTTCTAGTTAAATAACTTGGAGCAATGTTTCTAGAATATGTAGATTTCGTAGCCTTGTTATCAATTAGGTTGCAACAGTTCAGGATTAAACAAAATGGCTGCAAACAAAATGAAATGGCTGTAGGTTGAGCAAACGCAGATTAAGCCAGATCTGTTGTCACGAATGCTCTGGTAATTTGTTTCAGCTTCAAAACACGTCCGAGCTGTCACTAGAAACGGAATTGAAACTGGGAAGTCTGCTGCCGACAAAGCACGGCAGATGCCAGCGTATTTTGGGTGATGTCGAGTCAGTCGAAGACGTCCCTTTGGATGGCGGCTTTTTGATCGGTACTGGCTATTTTTGTTCAAAGTATCGACATTCTTTCTTTTTGCTGTTAACGTATTCTGGTTGCGTGTATCCTTTTAAACCCAGTAACAAGAACATCTGCCTCTTTGTTGGTTTGAATTCAGGTTGTTGTTTTTATTTTCCAGTCTTGAATTTTCCAGTCTTGAATTTTTCTTTTTGAATTATCGCTAGGAAACTGTAATTGGAGTGGTATTTGCCCTTTCGATTGTCAACCTTCGAAGTGTACCATCAAGCCAGGTCAGTAGTCGGCATCTTGTGCACCACTCTTGTTTCTTCAAAAGTTCTTTCGCTTGTGACTTTCTTTGAGCCTAATGTCTAAATTGACCAATATATAAATGATCTGCCTTTTCTAAGAATCCATCTTTTTATTCTTTGTAGGCGAAGGCCAAGAATTCACAATTACTTTTGCTCCAGATCACGAGGGGGAAGGCTTCTCCGATGAGCTTTGCATCAATTTGAATGACGAGGTGATGACGTCAGTTGCCAGTAGTCGCACCCCAGGGGACTGCGCACCCCAGGGGACTGCGTACTCTTTGTTCGTGGATTGTACTTTGTGTTTCCGTTTCGATGGATGCATGGAATGTCTAGTCTGTTCTAAGCCGATGTTCTTCTTGCATTGCAGGAAGAGAGCCATCGAGTGAGACTCATCGCCAGAGCGTGGCCGCACCTCACTTACGTAAGGGGATGGGACCGTTTGAAGCCGTTGAAAGAGAGCTGTGTTGCCTCATTCGAATCAGAGGAAGTCGAAGGTAGCCCCTGCTGGCTAGAGTTGGGCGGTTGATGCTCCCCTTGATTGAGCACCCTGCTTTGTTTGTACTATCCATTAGAATGTTTTAGTCGCGAGTTACTTACCACAGCGGTTGTTTAACAGCTGGCCAAAGGCTGAAGAATGTCAACGGTCAATGGCAAATGATGCTCCAGTCCAGTCAATGGTTTAGTACAAATGAATAGTTTTAGATTTAAGGTTAACATACTGATGCTAAAATAACTATTATTTGAGGGATTGATGTTGTCATGAAATGACCGTTACGTGAAAGTGTGATAAAACAACAGCGCATGTTGCTGCCAGCATGAAAAACCAAACAATGGTGCGCAGAAAGTTTCGTGACGTAATGAAACGACTGTGAATCGACTTGTAAGAGTGTTTAAAGCTCAAGGTAGAATCGACAAACTGATGATAAAATTAGTTTTAACAAAGGCTCTCACGTTTTAGTGCAAGATGCTAAATCTATTCAAAAGACCGTCCTGCTTACATTCAAGTGTCATTTGGCGGACAGCAGTTTCACCGAAGCTGTGCGCAGCGTCCAGATCGGCTGCATAAAGGCAAACTCACAAGTTAAGAAGGTGAGCTGTTTGATATTGTCGCAAGGAACCAGACCCATCATCGATGTATCACTTTCAACATGTGTATCATTATCAGTGTCTGCGAAAAATGTCCGTTTTGCAATTGTAACAAGTCATTAGGTTAAAAAACGGAGAAACTCGAAGATCTGTTTCTGTGCTTTTCTGTGCCACCTCGATGCCATTTTGTTAGGCTTTGCTGTGTTTCTTCATAGGCTAAAAAATGTTGCATCGCGTTCAAAACACACGTGCAGAACAGCCTCTGTCTACAGCTGATAGCTCGAATGCATTTTGTCAGTTTTATCAATACTCATTCTCCCTTATGCCATATTGCGTAATTCTAGTAAAATTGCATACATTGTAGCCAAACTCAACTTAAAATTCCAAAGGATTTCTTGAATTGTCGATAAAAGTTGAGAAAAAACATTTAAATCATTGTCCCGTTTTTCCCGTGATGTCCCAAGTTCCTTTGTTGTCATCACAAAGCGATACTTTTTAATTGCTAGTCATGTGATTTCTACTTCGACAACGTCAAAGAAGCCAACGACTTAGGATTCAGTTTCGACCCAATGAAGGTGATTATAAGTCTAAGATTGGTTACGCAAAATAATTTGTTTGTTGCCCATCTGGTGTGAGACAAGAAGCGCAGATTATGCATCTGGTCGTGGCAGCAGGCTGCGATTAGGAGCCGGCTCAGTGGATTCATTTTGAGTAGGTCATGTGACATCTGGTTCGTGTAGCTGAGAAGGAGATGCTATTTCCGCTGCATAGCTCAAATTTGGCTGCTCATATATTACAATTACAATGAGCTTCTGAAAGAGTAGGTGGGAGATAGAACTTAGTGATATGAGAGGGCTTTCTTGGTCATGAATTAACTTCTGCATGAAGAGTGAAGTGCTAATCGACATTCTCTCTATCTGGTGCGCTAAATATTTGATGATATAATAGGTTCGAGTCATTGTCTAAGTACCAGTTGGTCCTGAGTTGAGTGACCTGCCATGAAGGCGCCGTTCTTCAGTGTTCACTGTGTCGTTCTCCTGCAATCCGGTCATCTCGCCTCGGAACGGGCAGCAGGTTCATTCATTGGCATTCCACTGTTTTGTCGCAGGGTGGAGTCGACATCGGCGTCAAGAAGCTAATCGCATTCCAGTGGAAACCACCGACTGATCACGATGTAAGTGCTTCGAATCAAAGCGATAATAAAGCGATAATGAAGCGTTAATAAAGCGCATCTTTCTTGCTGATTATGTACCTGTGTTGTGAAAATATCATGATCCGCAATAATCGACTTACGTCAATTCTGACTGGTGTCAATTTCTTTGCAGTTGAGAAAAGCTGGCACCCGTCCCGATCTGCTTATATGCATTTTTAATGACTGGTGATAAATGCTAATCTATATTGCATCACGCTCAGTTGCAAGTCATCTATATTGCCAACCACCACAAGATAACAATAATTGACAAAGCCACTCTTTTGCGGCCATTTAATCAGCATCGTAGCTGTATGCACGTAAACACCGATCAATGGCTACCAGAACACCCAGGGAGGCCTTTGGATCCCCTCCTCGCATTGTCTTCAGAGAGCATTCTGTTGCATTTGCAGTCTAAATGCCTTGCTAAAACCAACGTTGCTGATCTAGATTATTTGCGTATTCAGTGGCTAAATTATCTTGCAACTGCTTTTAGCTTATGGTAGTATGCGTGCTGCAATTTGCCATGCCTTTAAGCACTTCGACATTTCATTTTTATGTCACACGCTAATAATTCAAAAATTAGTTGTGTTTATGCTCACCGTCTGAGCCTTCTAAGTTGGAGAACATGCTGGTGATAATGCCAAATTGGACCACAACTGCTAATTGTGCGACTGTCATTTATCATTGCGATTCAGTTTCAATTTAGCTACTTGCATGCCATTTCACAATCTTGTTCTTGCTAATAACTAAGCATTTTCATCAAACATGTACCTCATCCTCTCTTAAAATTACAGCCAAACATTCCTGTTCACACTTCAGTTACCGTAAGTATTATTCGCAGTTTTAATCCAATTCTTGTGATTCCTTAATTGCATCAAGTGATTTTTTGTCAAAGATCCTGTGAGCTTTCAATCCATTCTGCTCCCAAACTAAATTACTCAGCCCACCTAAACTGATTTTCTTTCGACAAGCAGTTGTATGAATCCTTTGTTTTTCAGCTCATCGCCAAGGGAGACGTTTCCTTGATGTACAAAGTATTACTTCGCGGCTATGTTGTGACGCAAGCTTGATTCCTCGTGCCTATTGTATAGCTACCAAACACTTCTTGTAAATTTAATATAATATTATTTCGTTGGAAACAGTTGTTTTTATTGCTGCATTTACATACTATAGCAAGAATTTAGAGTTTTAATCGGTCGTTTTGAAGAAACAAGAACAAAAAAATTAATGCCTCTGTAGGTTGTTTAGAGTTTTTTATTAAAAAACCGAATGTGCTGAAATGTCAACATTGATTATGTAGAATCATGTTTTTGTAAAATTGCTGTTTTGCAGTGTGGGTTTGAAGATCTGTCTATAGGCTTCAAACAAATGGAGCGAAGAGATAAGGTCGGTTTCTAAGTGAAAGCGTAATTTTTACAAAAATTCGCTAAGTCGCGTCAATATTTTATGAAGTTTATTCGAACCACCAAAAAGTCAAGTGTTTTTCGTGTCACGTTTATGGCTGCTGGTCGTTGAAATCGTCATGGGTATTGTTTTACAGCACAGAGGTCATGTCCCCTGTCCCTCTCCTGTGCTTTTGTTCTTTGCGTTTGACCCTTTTCGTTCGTGCAAACGCCGCCTAAAGTGAATGGATAAGCCCGATTGCGTCATGCTCAATTATTGCTTGCAGTGAGAGCAAGACTGTTTTTTTATTGCTGAGACTGAACCGCGATATCAAGTGCTATTTGTGCCAACAGACGACCCTTCGAAGATGCACGTCACAGCCAGGGAGCGACTACTCGCATGCCTTCAGCTTCAAAAAACGCAGACGGAAAAGTCGTCAAGCAGAAATATAAACGTGTTCAATGTGCATTTAATTCTATAACTTCAAAAATTAAAAACTACTTCCTTAATATTAAATATATATTTACATTGTCATATTTTTATCTGCTTCATTTCCTTCTTTCGCCATCCTCTCCTCCAAATATTCTTTTGAATTCTGTGGAAGCAAATTTGTCAGATCTTGAATTCTAATTTGTTTTAAATGCTATAGCTCTATTTGCCCAAGCTAAGTACAAGAAACCAATGCTCCTCCCGCAAAATTCCCTAAGTACCGTCAAACAAACATTGAATCAGTCTGAATTCATTGTTTGTGCCAGGAGCTTAATCACCCACCTTCGAAACTGACTTTTCCATCCCCATTGGCATCGGCTACCTTGATCATTTCTCGAATCTCCTTTCGCGAGAATCTTTGTCCTATTTCTTTGGACATTGCTTTCAGCTCTTTCGCTCCAATATACCCTTTTCCTTTCGTGTCTAGTGATTTAAAAACCTCCCACAATTCTCCCTCACTCTCCACTGTTATTGGTTTCCCGACCATCATATCAATAAACTCTTGGAACTCGAGAAATCCATTTCCTGCCAAATAAGTTTCGCAAGGTTAGACAAAAAAACAAACAGACCGAATTGTTACCTGCTATTCCTAACTTCAGTTTATTTATTGCCATAAGGAGCATTGTGATTGTAGGAACATATCTAAGCAAGTTCTTTACAGAAGATTAAGATGACGTAAGACAAAACGGATTGGTCACTGCTCTGGGTAAATGCAAATATGGACAGCACCCCTGTAGCAGCTGTTTCAATCAATAAATTGATCAGCAACATGTTTGTTCATAACTTATTGTCTCTTAGGCCAATAAATTATTCAGTTTTATTTTCTGGTACAGATACCAGAAAGGAGCGTCTAATACATTCATATGCGCTTAAAACTGGTCGGCTACTTAAGCCATGCCATCTTACTCCGGTTGCGTTCTACAGTCGGCCGCCTTGCAACACCAACAACACCAGGCCTTGCTCTTACTAGTTTGAAAATGCACTGATCGGAGTGCTGGCGTGACTTCGGTGGCCTAAATTTCCCATTTCAGTCATTACATACCCAAAAATAATCAAAGCGATATTTATACCGTCAGTATCTACGCTTTTCAGCATTTCTTGCACCTCTTTCTCGGAAACGTTGTACCCTATCTTCTTGAGAACATTTCCAATCTCTTCCCGTGATATCTTGCCATCTCCGTTTCTATCAAATATTGAGAAAGCCTCTTTGAAATCTGGAATGGATATGAAAAGATGTTTTTTATTCCAGCCAGGGAGTTGGATAGCTATCCAAAGCTACGGGTCTTAAAGGTCTGATATTAACTTTTATAGCAATTTCAATTTATTATGGTCAAGAAATGATTATCCTGTTTTATTTTGCCAAAGTTCATAATTTTCACCCTTCACCTTGTAGCACCTGCGGATAATAAAGCCAGATTTGCAAGAAATTTCCTTGCATTGAATCTTTTCTATCATTACATTCAATCATTAAAAAGATTGCAATTTTTTTATCCTTTATTTCAAGCTAAATATTTTGCATACTTAAATCTGGTTCTGCAAACTGAAATTATTTCATAGTTTATCTCTGTGATCTACAGTATTTGAGAATCCCGTGCGGTGTTTTGCCTGTTGTGATGAGTCAGCAGTAGATGTGGATACAGTCCTATTTTAGAGGCTCTCCACCATCGAAGCATGAATGCAGCAATCTTGCTTAGCAGGTGAACATTTTCTTCCGCGCCGTCTTAAGGACACTGAGGGCAAAAGGGCTTCTGGGCAGGCTGGTCTTGCAGCCCCATTGCAATGTCACCTCGCCAACCAAAATGCAGGCACCTAGCTCCGTTACGATCAAGTCCCTGGTGCCAGTCATTCAAAGTATCTGCAATTTCATCTCTTACGCTCTTAATTTCATCTCTTACGCTCTTAATTTCATCTCTTAGAATACGATCAGGATACAACAGTAGTTTTAGCAGGAATGAAAACTGCTAGGTTAAGATGCCCGCTTGATTATTGCCACAGCAAGGATCATCAAACACAATCATACTTTGAAGTGATCTCACATCGTCACCAAATGCTTCCAACCTTTAATGTTTGGCAATGCATAATTGGCGTTGCCTTTGCTATTTGCATGAAAACACGGTTTGCCGATTCAATTTTAATCTAATTCCTAAGTGCAGCTTTGCAGATTGGACAAAGTTTGATTATCTCGAAGGGTAAACAGATCATCCTGTAGGATTTGCTTCATCTTTTCACTTGAAGTGTCTTTATTGATGACTAAAACCCTCTCAAATAGTACAAAATGCAATGGAAAAATGACTTGTTAATTATTGCCTGAATACCGCATTACTGGAAGCAAGAATCGAAACGGCGGAGCGGTTTGCGCGCGTCCGTTAATCTCACGAAAGGTCATTTACATGTTTGCGATAAATAAGCTCACCAAGTTGTGTGTAGAAGGCCATTTCGCCTACATGCTTTACTTGCTCGGTTTCCTCTTGACTTTGCCTTGCTGGGAGAGTCTTTAGTCTCAGCGTCCTTAGCAGCTCGTGCAGTCTTCGAGCGTTCGCAGTATCTGAATCACAATGTGTTGAGCAGGTATGCAATACCCACGCCCCGGACAATCAGCCCATGCTCATTGGCCACCACGCCTCCATTGGCCGCCGCCACGTCTTTGAGCAGCAGTTGATGGTGGCAACAAGCAGGCCTCCTTCGGAACAAGCCGCTACCCACCAGCCATGGTAACCGTTTAATTGCGGTCAGATATAATTGAGATTCCGATTAAAATTTAAATAGCTAGCTGATCAATTCAGTTAAACTCAAGTGTTATTACCAATCTACAAGAATCACTAACATAATCATAATCGACAACAAGTGCAATCGTCAAAAGCTAGTCCACCTCAATGGACAATATATTCATTCAGCGCATGCTTATTAGTCGATAAATAAAGACTTCCTTGTGCTCCTCACCAACCCAAACACTACTCTGGGGTTCTGCTTCTAAATCCCTTCAATCCCCTTCATGGCCAAATAGAATTAACGGCGAACCGACCCCCTTTCAACTGTCACGTGGGTACTACTGCTCTGAAGCTCTTCTCGTGGTTCCCATGGACATTTCGCCTAGAAGATCAGTTGCTGCCACTTCGGAATCCACCCATGTAAGCAGTTCTGCCCCACTTCATCGTAGATATATCCCCCGACCTTAATATATAACTTACATCCCCCGACCTTCTTTCTCCCTCCCTTTCCGTAATTGTATACAGTACTTATTCAATTATCCAGCCTTCTCGGGACACGAAGCTTCAAGATGCGTACGGATAATCCGAAATTCCGGATAATCGAAAATATACAATAAGCGGCAGAAACCAGCATAAATAAACTAGATTGGTTTTGTGAAAGTTTATTTCAAAAGCACACATTACAAACTATCTTTGGCTGAATGTGCGATGCCTCACTCTTCAAACATCTAGCTTATTTTCAATGGAGAGACACATTCTCTTTCATTTTTGTTCAGGCCTTCTTGCCATGATGAGAAAAGCTTTTGAACCGATAAGAAAACATGGCGATAGAAAAAATGATGCCACTCACACATGTGATACTATTTCAGAAAATCTCCGGATACAGTTTTTCCAGCTGTGCTAATTTTTCTTGCAAATTTTGTTTTTCACTTAGAATTTTGACTACTTGTTTCTACCTATGTTACTTCAATTGCCACAAACGAATAAATAAATGTGTGTAATAAATACCTTCATACTGTAACAGGAATTGCAGAGCCAGGGCCCGCACAATAAATTACAAGGTGTACTTTTTAGTTTCTTTGCAAATTATGCTAAAATTTAATAACGGATACCGGACCGGATAATTGGAATCCGGAAAAACGAGGATAATGAATAAGTACTGTATTCCAACTTTCTTCTCATTTCAATTCCCACATCTTTATTTCCTTCCCTCTTCCTCCTTCGTCTATTCCTTTTCATCCAATTTTTGTTCAATCCCCCGTAGCACAACCGTCACATGGGAGCTAAAGAAATTGGAGCGAGGGAGGGCGAGATGACTCGTCAGGCAAACTAAGCATTAGCACAGAAGGTGGTTGATCAAGTCGAACATTCAAGTCGAACATTCAAGTTGAACAGTTGTTCCGGATTGCTTCGATGAGCCAAAGTTGAAAGGGCCGATGCAGCATGGTCACGTGGTTCTTGGGCTCTCATTACTAGAAAGAGCATTGCATATCGCCTTCACTGCGCGCTGCACCTCGCAGAGGCAGCAAATTAGTCAGCCTTCAATTGCTTGCATTTGTTTTGTGATAATAGGCAAAAAACATGTCCAGTGCGTATCATTGCATGTAGTGAAAATCATTCGATCAATCACCGAAATTCATACATTCATACGAGTAAATGAACACATCAGAAACTGTAGAAAAATGAGATGCCACATAACGATTGACATCGAAACTTGAGGAAAACAAAATATTGGATGTTAAAAATTCGAAGAAAACCATCGAGGGATCCAAATATTTCTTTAAAACTGTTTTCTTCAAATATTTCGGCATGAATCGGTCATATGGCAGCGATGTAGAAAAAAGGCATTAAAACTAGCTTATTAAATCATTCGGAAACTAAATCATTCTATCTAAGTTCAATTTTTATAGGCTTCGAATCCCAATGGCAGCATTCATTCAAACTTATGAACTTTAGTTCTTGTAAAAAACCGCAACTAATACAATAGAATAAATATTTCCTACTCTTTGACTATAATACCACAAAAGTATTTACAAAAATGTTATTCTTGGTGTACAATCAAGTAATTGACATTGGCAAGGCGATGGTAAACATTAGCAAATGAGAAGACTAATCAAGCAAATTTGAAATTTACCTAACAGATCTAAGGTCAACGTGCAATTTTACTCCTAAGAAAATAATGCTTTGATATTGCTAGCGAAAAAAGAACAAAAAAAACGCAATATTAATGTCCATTAGCTTCTACTTTGTGCTTTGTAATTTTGAAGCAGCGAATGTGGAGATGGTCGCATAATTGGTTGACCTAAAACGCATGGCAAACTAATGAATGCATGAACATAAAACCACAAGAAGCAAATAGGTTGAAAAGGTTGAAAATAGGTTGAAGATAGAGAAAACATTTGAGCAATGATATGCAGATAAACTATGAAGCTGGATTCGAAGTCAGTTGCCAGTCAGTGGCTTAGTACGTTCGTCACACAGGCCTACTTTCAAAATAATTCCCGCAAAAGACAAAACTGCAAATATCGCATCGAAGTCTTACCACACATATCGCATAATGGGACTGCGCAAGGGCGGCAAGAATTGTGTAGGCGTAAAGTATGTTCTTTTCATCACCAAGGCCTAATAGTGAGCACGTGACCGCAGCAAACAGTGGAAACAGCAACCAGTTGAATCGCTCACATTTTGATGATGACATCTGAGCGACTATCAAGCGGCACTGAAAAATACGCCAAATCAAAATAAAAAGAACTGGTATAACATAACTAAATAAGTCACAAATCAGATGCATCTGAAACAACTACGAGGCACTGGGAAACCTCAACGCAGCTAAATCATGTAGTCAATGATCCAGAATTAGCAAGCTTCTGCTTGGGCTTATACATCAAAATATAGCATTCACAAATCAATAAGAACAATAAAGGAAATAGATAAAACTTAAGAGATATCTCGCAATTTTCCAGTTCGATTCTAGGGTAACGCAGACTTCTATCCAAACTTTTCAGAACTTTTATCAACGTACCGTGATATTAGAGTAAACATTTCCAAATGCAATATAGAACATTCTTGGATAATTCTCAAGGACTTGTGTTGGCGAGAAAACACTCCAAACTGTGAAAAAGAGGAACAGTAGTCCCGTGGAGACTAGAGGCATGAGCCCTTCTACCACTGTCGGACAAAATTCTGGGTGCTTCCATCGTGTTCTGAAGACAACAAAACATGACAGTTAAGATGAATGTGCATGTGACAAGGCAGGAATTCGCCAAGCTGACACGATGACGCTATTGGTAACATGTCGGCAATGTCAAGCAATACATATCTATACAAAACGGCATACAACATTAAATGGCTCCAGAAAATCATTTGATTCTTGAACATGATTACGCTACAATGCTTTGCTTGGATTTATATAATGATATAATGATTTTCCAACATCGTTAAAATTGTTCTTGAGTTCTGATGTTCCATTTCGTTCTGATGTTCCATTTCGTTCTGATGTTCCATTTCGTTCTGATGTTCCATTTCTTGTCAATTTTAATGAGAAATTTTAATGATGATTTTAATGAGATGGTTTGCAGGACATTGTCCAGATAGCTTATAATTTCTACCCATCAGGCACCATTTGACATAAAAAACCAAATAGAGTATTCCATATTGTTTTTCAAGTATCAGAAATACAAACCAAAGGAACAAAAAAGGATGGACCCATACCTTATTATATGCCAGACAGTTGATGGCAATCCTATACCCCAAAGAGAAACTACGAAAGACATAGTTCCGTTATATTCAAGTTACATCTTACCCAAACAACAAATTGGTTTACATGAAAATAATTCGGTCAAAGACTAAGAAAGATGTGTAGCATGACAGACTCAAAAGACCCTTTCAAAATCTCTCCTTCAATATAAATTAGGAACGTAGACCTGACACTTGAAACCCATGTGCTGAAAGAGGCTCTTTAGCAATGCAATAACAGTAATGATACATGTAAAAAGAGACTCTTCAAACAATCCCAATGGCAAGTTGTCTTATACTTACAGTGAACAGTTGCAACAAACAAATGGCTCGTGCGTATACCATTCCACAAGGAGAGCTTCCAGATGTCTGGACTCCAACAAAATGTTAACAAATAAACAGTTGTGAGTCCCTGCAAAAGAAAAAGGACATAGCTAGCCCATTTATTAGGAACTAAAATTGATGATACAAAACAATTAGAGTGACCTCATGAAGCGAATTATCTATGTACTTGGATAAACATTGCAGAATCTGATAGCAAAGCCAAACCTACATTCAGATTTGAGTAGAGTTGTTGATATTTTGAAAAGAGCATCATATGCTAAGAGCATCATAGAGCATCAGAGCATCATAAATAAATAAAAATGCCTTACGTAAACATCCTTTTATAATGTTTATACATTGACTTGTAGACCAGAAAAATGCAGGAATTTAATTAGATCAATTGCAGAATGCAGTCATCAGAAATTTTGTGTAGGAATATTAAAGCCATTAAGCTTCAATCTCCGAAAGTGATGACAGTACATCACATTCACAAGTTATCACGACTAAGTAGAAAACAGGCAACTTTAATCACAAAACCATTGCTTACAATCTGACTGAAGTCGTATGCCCAAGGTAGGTAAAGAACAGATGTGTTGTACTTCTCCCAATGAGCCAAAAAGAAACCAGCAGCGATAACAGCAATGAGGGAGAATACCTCATATTGTGAATGATATTTTATTCCAAAGACGGAAAGAAGAGAGATAGCCATCATCCATACAGCAGTGCTATCAAGTCCATGGTCAAAGAGCTCACCAAGAGGAGAACTGTGAAAAAAATCTTTTCAATGAATCAAAACAGCAAACAATTATTTTCTTAAGGTTACGGTAAACGTTTTGAACACGAAAATTGGTTTTTCCTTCCTAAAGGCCAAACGGCTCAAGGAATCTGGATAAACTATATATCATTCGATGCACAAGATTATGGCGTATCTAGCCAGATAAAAATTATCGGCAAATAATGTTAAATGTTATTTTCCATGCGAATTTACTGGTCAAAAAGTGTACCACCTTCAAAAGCTATTTTGTACCCTTGCGTTTGAGGTAACAAAATCTGACTTAGACCAGCAGGAAGTGCAGGTCCTAAGCTTCCAAAGTATGTCTCAGATTTTTTAAATTCCTTCTCTCCTTGAAACTATACCCTGTCAAAAATTGGCAAAAAAATTTTCCACCCTCCCGCAGCTGTATTTAGGTATAAACAACGGACCAGAGCAAATAAAAAAATTTTGAGACACACTTTGGTTGCCCAACCTCTGCCCTGGCCGTGTGCAAATTTTCGAGCCATTCGGTTGGTTCCTTGGGTACAAAATAGCTTTTTCGTACCTGTATGTAGAGGAATTACGAGTCCGGAGAAAACGGGATTTTACTGATCGCACTTGTGATGGTACACATCGGGATCATATTACCAACAATGTAATCCGGGTCAAGTAGTTTAGGCTTTAAGATTAATTAGCGTCCTTAAACAAGCACAACAACCCATGGATGTGCCATACTCTATCACAATCAAACATGGTATCATTATGTATCTTATTAATTCGGCTATCAGAAATATGAAGTAATCGAAAAATGGATGTTTTCGTCCAGAAACGTTTACCGTAACCTTAAATGTCACACTATGCCAATAAGAAAATAACTTTTATGGACAAATCATGGAAGAAAAGTTTCTACTTTTAAGAAACTTTTAGAAACTTTCAAAAACATCAAAGAAACAATTTGGCATGTCATTGGTTAGCCTAAAATACTAAAGATGTTCTTTTTATTTAATTTGTTGACAAAGGCTGGCGTTTGGTGCAGCTATGTTTCTGATGTCATCTATATCTGTGTATCCATTTTTCCACAATTAGGAATGCAAGAGGCTCTCAATGAGAATTAATTAACCAGGAGGCAAACTTCCACATCACAATTTCGTATTATCACCTTTTTGAGTGTGTTTCTAGATTACATTTGGACTTCTATTTTTCCAAAGAAATTTTTGACACACTGGATATCTGCTTTTGTTGTACTTTTTCACGAAATTAACTTCAAAATGTTGTAAAATACAAAATGAGTTATAATCTTTAATCACTTTGAGGGAGCTTCAAAAATGAAGTACAGACTATCTTAACAGGTAGGCGGCAAAGTTGCTTCTAGTGCCAAATTTGTAGAAAGATTTCAAAAAATGATATTGGCAACGGAATGAATGAATACAAAGGAATATATACCTAGAGCCAGTTCTTCTGGCTTGTTTTCCATCTGTTCCATCTAAAGTATGCGAGAGAAATTGGGAAACAGCAAAAAACAGCCACAAGTATTTTGGAATTGTAGAAAAGCCAGTCACAGGAGAAGATGTGGCAGTGAAGTCCCAATCATAGTAAGCAAGAAGAAGAAAGTTTGCAAGAGTGAACAGCCAGCCACCAAATGTCATCAGGTTAGGAGATAACCATAGCGGGTAAATCTTGAAGGGAAAAATGGCATATTAAGTCTGCAATCAGCAAGTAGTCTTTCAATTAGTCATTAAAGCTTTCCATCGCATTTTGACAAGAATGAAAATTAATCAACTAATTTGAAGTGCTTTGAGAATAGGAAAATTGTGTCTTAATGGTGCTATGCAATTTTGAAAATGATGGTTCTACCATTCCATGTAATTTAAAAGTTTTGTAAGTAAACATTTATTAACAAAGCAAAGATAAATCAAGTACATAATTCAACTTATGAAATTAGTACAAAATTGTATATATTTAGTTACCACTTCACTTAGCTCAATACAAGGTAGCATCTTACAGCTTTAAATATGAAACCTACAAACAAATCTTAGAGTATTCCATTATCACTGACAAAGTTGAATGGCAAACAATATTAGCATTTAAGAATAAATTTGATATAAATTTACCTTGACTACTTTGTTCCAGAAAGGGTGCATAACATAATTCGAAAGTGGTGATGTGTCAACTGATTTGTACTGAAACAACAATTCAAATTTGTTAAAGTTTCCTTAAAAGAAATGACAACTTGGGCTTAAGTAAATGGTTGTCTGAATAACAAAAGTGTTTAAGTAACATAGTTTATAGAGGTGGTTTCCATAAGGGCAAGGCAAAAATTCAGTTTTGGGAGAAACAAGGGGAATGACTTTTCACTATTGAAAAAGGTTTGAATGTTTACCAATCAACCTCAATCTTGTACAGTTTAAGCAAACAGGTTGTCATACATATCCAGCTTTTCTGCCTTCTTGATGTTTACAAATTTGATAAATCTTCTACATTACTTAGATTCATTGAAGCTAAAGAATAAGTGAAAGCAACTGCTTAACAGTGCAATAAATGGTGAACTTTTATCAGCCTTCATAACACCGTGCACTGAATCAAGCCCTGCTGGGAATGGCATGTGATTGCAGGCCCACGCTTGACACACGCCTTCCACTGCTTAGAAGTGCAGTTTATCTAATGCCTCAAATAGACTGAACAAGTGACCAATAATGCCCAATGTTGCTTTCTTATCATACTCAAACAATCATCAAACAGCTCTTGACAAGAATCAGAATATTTGGGGACTATTCTCATTGTCCCATCTCTATTCACTATCCCATTGCTTAAGAAGCAGGAAAGTCACTGCCTCTACGATTATTAGCACAAATTAGAACAAGATTGTGTTTTACGAAGACAATAATTGTAATATGTCAGTTTCCAGTTATTGTGATGCAAGGTTGAAATAAAATTTCAGTTAAAAACGAACATTTACATGATCAGTCAAAACTGATGACCTAGAATTATTTTCCTTCATTTCACGGTATTGGCGTCACAGACGTGCCTTAGCTACAGCTGTGGTGCAAACTAGAAAAGAGAACTTCAAAACGAAATGAAAACTCTTTGTGGGTTCAAAACAAGCATAGATAGGTGCTATCTACTAGAAGGCTGCTTTAAACTATATTATATTCCTTTGTGACATTTGTGAAAAAAGGCTGTAACACCCCATGTACTTGGTTCTTCCTGGACCTCTCTCCAGGTTTTGCCAAGAGGCTCCAGGTTTTTCTTGCTTTCTCCAGTCTCCTGGGTTTTTTATAATTTTCTCAGTTTTTTCTTGTCTTTTAGTCCTTGACAAGACAATTTTACAAATCTGGGCTGTCCAGCCAACTCCTAAACTGATTCCATTTATTAGGGGAAGCATGTCCGCCCTTATCTGAAGGGGTCAAGGGACCATCAAACAAACCATTGCTCTTGAACAAAAGAGCATTATCTCAAGCAGAATTGAATTCTTGAAAAGAACTTCTCTTTGACTCATTGCAAGTGAAGAAAATCATAAAAAGGCTTTGTCCACTAAAATGATGAAAAGTTGGTGTGGCAAAATAAAGATTTAAGAGTTAACATCAAATGAAAATATTGTTTAATGAAAACATGAACAATAGTTTTTGGAAGAATTATGAATGGTATGACTGATCAAAGTCCAGCCCATTTCCAAAACAAAGTTCAAATTCATTTACTTTAATCAAACGTTGATGTCTTCCAAAAATGAAAATGTTCAAGAATACAAATGAAACTTTTTTCTAGTTAAAATGTAGCTAAGGCATTGCTGCAACTGCTTCCCCGAATCATCTTCGAGGAAAAACATTTACTACATTACGAGAAACAAACAATCACAGTGGATTGAAGACATTCCAACTGTAGAGATTATGACCCATTTATATAGGACTTTGCATTCGATACATCATTGTGTATATATTGAATGGTCAGCCATTCAACCTATTTTTGTCCATCGTTAAAACGGCTTAACCAATGTTTGTAGGTGCATTACCATCAGCATAGATGAGAGGGCCTAACCTACAACTGCGCAAGCCGGATTTCTGTAACTTGATTGAAATTATAGCTACAATGCAACAAATATTAATAAAGGGCACTTACAGTATACCTGTCGAATCCAGCCAATTGCTCAGTAGACAAGTATTTGTGAAATATCAAATCCATTTTGAACTGTTTGACTTCTAGACCGTCCTTTGGGCGTTTTCAGTTGAAACCACGCCGTTGGGTGCAGAGGCTCCGTTGAACTGAATTGCTGCACAAACCTGACAATGGGATTAGGGACCTGTATCCATGGTTTTTCAACAAAACCACATAAAACTGTCCTTAGAAAAACGCGCTTAACAAACAATCTAGCATTTCAACTGAAATATATTTGTAAGCAAATCGTCATTATGGGGTGCTGCTTCATGTCACGAGAGTTAGCTACTATTCATTAGTCGATTCTTTGGCCTAAAAGCCAGGGGCGTTCCTTGACGATTTGGAGTAGGCGGGTGAATTTACCGACCTAATCAACGCTAGTCGACCGAAATTAAATTCTTGTTAGTCAACGAATAATTCATTTTACAGTTATGTATTGTGAATTTTAACTGTTTTATCAATATGATGTTGTCAATTGCGAGCAAACGGGCCTGCGGCAAATTGTCCTTGAAATATGCTATTGATCATAGATATAGTAAATATACTATTGTATCATGTTTAACATTAACCGACCATCAATAGAATTTGTCAGCCAACTTTCCAAAAGCGGGTGGGGTGGTACCACCCCTTAGACCCCACTAGTGGGTGGGGTGTTATAAAGATGAAACCAGTAGTTTAAACATTCATCTATAGTGAAAATTGTGCTGAAGTTAATCTTTCTATTTGTTCTACGATTGAATAAAATGCGCAATATCAATTTCAAATCTTTGGAACCTGACGATAATTTCTTTGTGTTGCTTTTTTCCTAAGTATAATTCATTTTATCGACTACCTTTCATGAACGATTAAAGGCTAAAATAGCATAATATGCAAATAAAACAGAGTGTCAATTTGCTGTGATGACTTGTAGGCCATTGAACCTCCACAGGATAGATCAAAGAAGGCAACAACCGTTTTTTATAAGTGAAGAGAACTATTTTTTGCAGAAAGTTAAACAGATCCATCACCAGGGATGAAGCTTTGGAAGTGAAAACTAAAGTCATTGCAAATTTCAAGGCGCCAAGATGACTGCTCGAATGCCGGCATATGGTCACAAAGAACAGTGAAGCAGGGTGATGGACGAGTGATTGTGCAGTGCCAATCTAATCAACAAAGAACAGTAATTGATTGCCTCTTGTGTCAATCTACTTTGGGCATTCAAGCAAATGTTTGGAAACTCCAATGTATGCAAATTAGCTTGTATCGAAAATATCATGTCCTTTGGGCAGAAGAACAGACAAATTAACCTTCTTGCCACAAGACATTCGCATCGTGACAAGTGCACATGAAGAAATACACCCCCACCCCACCACCCCCCCAAAAATGAAATTCGTTCCGATGGCACTGGATTAGCAAAATCCAGGCCACCATATGATAGGATAATGAGATTGGATTATATGATAAAGTCATGATATGATAGAACAATTAGATGATTATGTGATTGGATAACTTGATAAGATGATAAAATGGTGGAAAATAGCTTGGCTAGCACCGTCTAATGCGCTATCAAATTTTCGTGCACTGGTTTTTGTCTTCATCTTTGATTGAGTTGATTAACCATCAGCAAGCAAGAGTAGCCAACTAGTCTATGTATGATCAACTCACATTTCAGCCAATTAGAAAAGGGCAAATCGTGCACGGTCAAAGACTTTTTGTCAAAGGATACTTTAGCTGGCATGGTTAATTTACAAAACCCTACAAATGGCCTATTGCTTCCCTTTTCCTTGTTAGTAAATGCGAGGGTTGAGCTGATACTACAACCGCCTTCGTTGGGCAGCTACAGGTCAGTATTCAACCACGCGAGTAGGTTTTCACGGATGATTTGATTGCAGTCTGCATGCCATTCCTTAGGCCGTTTCACCAGTCGGGCAACATGGCCGGCTGTTCCTTCTCTTAAATCGACAGAAGAAGTGGTTGGAAGCAATAAAATCTCACACAGCTGCTGCACAAAAAATTGTTTGGTTTAATCTGAGGCGGGGATGGTTCGCCGTCACAATGTCCTGCAAAACATTTTGGCAATAAGACGCAATTCGAGTCGATGCTGGTTAAAAGCCTGCTTGGTAAACAAAATGTGATATCGATAGTTGCAGGATTGATCGACAAGGGAAGTTCTCGTACATTACTAGTTGCATCATGACTTCAGAGGGAAATTCAGTGCTTTGCTAGTTCAGCAGTTGAGACACAATTGGCGTCAAGCATGGAAGGGAACCTCACAATCAACGCTAAAGAGAACAACTTCATGCAAACAGCAATCATTTTGCCAGCAACAATGACGTTGGTTTGCTTCATATGCACCGTAATGTCATTGACTGTAGCAGCCTTCATATGCCTGCGCGACAGAGAAGCGAAGGACGAAAACGAGGTAGCGATTAAACAGCAGCGCGAAGACGAGTTCGTGTCCAAAGCGATAACAATGTTCTATACGATTCGGGCTTTCAACGTGTTCAGGCTGAAAGAAATCATCAGCGACAACAACGACCATCGACCGGCGTGGCTCGGCAGCAAAGACGAAATAGTGCGAAGGCTGCATCGCCTAGGCATTTCGCTGACCGAGAAGGAAGACCGTGACATTTCGTCACTTTCCGACGTGTTCGAGGTGGACGCCGACGCACTTCTCTACTTTGAATTGGAACGATTTGCCAAAGCAATAGCAATGTACGGAGAATCGACACTTGCGCAACACAGCTGCATAGAACAGCAAGGCATGGCTTTCCCAAACCTGTTTATTCCCAACAAAAAGGCGATTTACGAAAAGGACCTCATTTACACAATTTATCGCGAAATGCGACAAATAACTGATATTTTTGTGCTACTGTTAACGGGCATTGATGCTGGCTTTTTAAAACGGGATAGAATACCGAAACAGTTTGAGATGTGTTTGTTGAAGGAGGAACTCTGCTCGCTAGAGGAATTTTTCTACAACTACTTTCATCGGATATACTCTCGGCAGTTTTTTCACAGCGTAGAGAAGCAAGAGGCCATTGAGTTGGAGGCAATCGAGAGGATGGAGCAATCTTGGCAACCTGCCCCGCATCCACCGACAAATCCGGCCATGATTCAGAAATCAAAGTCGGTCGAGTCGGTGGTAGATGTGGCGATGCCTGAGAGGCAGCACGAAGCGAGGGCATTGTCAGTGGACCCCGCGCTCTCTATAGAATACCCTTCACAGTCACAGCAGCAACCGAACCCGAGGCTCCCTGAACGCACCAGACAGGTGCTTGCGGCACGACTTAATAGAGTGCGGCACTCCATACAGTCGTCAAGTCTGATGCCACGGCAGGCACGACGAAAGGCGTCCACGACTGTCAGACCCGACTCGAACATTCCTGAAGCATTTGCAGAAGATATCGGGTTGTCAGAAACGGACCTATCTGGAAGCAGAGAGTTTCTCTCGATGGACAGCGCCGGAAGATCGCACTCCGGAAGATCGCACTCCGGAAGACCTGATAGCGTTCTGCTGAATGACATTCCTGTGCAGCCCAAACCAGAGCCAAAGCTATTGAAAAACCCGTGGTCGACGCGGCGAAGGGGCAAGCTAAAGACGCCTGCTTCTCTCGAAAAGAATCCGTTTATTTACATGGTGTTCAAAGTTCTTGAGACATTGAAAGGACACAAGCTTGACGATCTAAGTTTTGCGGCAAAGCAATTTCAACAGGTTGATAGAAACTTCATAATCTGACAGCACGAAAGTTTTAGATTTCCAATATGAAATTATAACTAAATAAAATCGCATACTCACAACCAATCAATGATTTTCTAAATAAAATTCTTTAGTCATTCATCCACCCTAACCGAAATTATCTTACTTTTCAGACGTAATTTACTGTATACAAAAGTGCGTAATCAACAAATACAAGTAAATAAAACATATATCTAGATATTTCTAACAGATGTTAAAAACATTGGTAGACGGAATTAAAGGCTTGTCGCGTGTTAAACTTGAAACGTAACGAGCGTTGCAAGTAATACTGTGTATTGACAGAGCGTTGCTGTGTATTGCAACATTTCATCATCCATCACTCCAAGTCAAACGCCATTACTTGATCAAATGTTTAGCTTCTCTTACTCGGTCTTCACTGCTATCATTCTGCCTTCTTTGTTCAAATGCAACAGTGTCACCTTCTATCTGCAGAGAAGCGCTTTCTACGTTTCCTGGTACCGAGTTGCACTGCTGATGACGTAATCAGACAGGTTCAGTTAAAAGCATAATAGATCTCCTCAATGTTAATAATTCCCGTCACTGCACATGTTAATAACTTTTCCACAGTTTCTCGGGGAATAAGGAAAGGATAAATGAACAGCAACCACAGAATATTGAACTTCTTCCTAGAAGGCAATGGCTCCAGAAAAACAGGATGCCTTCGCGTCTTGCTAGTCCATAGGCAGCGCGTATTATAGCTTGCACCTGTCATTTTTGATGGACGTTTTCTTTAGCCTTTCGTGGCCCAAGTTTCGGTCACTCTTGCTCGTTATCTAAACGAAAGTAACGAATATGAGTTGTAATGAACTGGGGCGTTCACTTGCAGAGCTCTATTGTTCAGCGCTGTCTACATCAAACACTTGCTCTTAAGCGAACATCCTTACAGATTTCTACCTCCGTCTTTTACAAGCTGACAACGAAGTCTATTAAAAGGCTTGATTGACTGTTTTGCTATAACTCTTACACTGTAATAGCATACCTTCTTTGATGTCCGTTTCGCGTCACAGGGAGGCATTTTCGGCCTCTGCCTTGCAAGCAAGTCGTCATTTCTATGGGAAAACGAAACACCCCTCAGAAAATTGATCGGCAACTTTTTAAGAACAAGATTCATCACGGAGCGCGCCTCTCAGTCAAACAAATCTGTTTAGTAACGTCAGCCTCTTTGATTCGAAGCTTTGATAACAATCTGGACAGTTAGCTTTATTCATTCTGTGTAAATCACCAGCTGATCAATGTCACCATCATGACAGACTAGTAATTCATTACAGAAAAAATAACTGATTAGGAATTTCAGAAATCCTATCATCAGCAAGGAAACCTGTTTCTTTGACAAACATTCAGTTTATCAAAAAATATGAAATCTCTCAAAATTGAATTCCTGTATAACGCTTTTGTGCATCAGTAGGAATAGGGTGATGATTATGGGCCTCAAACGCGAACGTAGAAGCTGGCGAATTGAAGCACGAAGGCAAAAGAGCTGGGCAGTCAGCGTTATGGTTTGAAATCAGTCAATACCAGCTCATAGCAAAGACACCGATATTCACTAATAACATCGAGTATTATCAACTAAATCGGGGAGAAATGGTTTGGATAAAAACACAATTTATCATGGCCCTCTCATTTTCAAATACTGAACTTTACAAGTGACACAGAAGTTTGCCTCACAGGTCCTAATGAGATATTTTTGTTGCTTTTACTCGAGATTTCTTGTGTGCAACAAATTTAAATAGAATACTCACGGGACACATGAGTCCATGGTACCAGGCTTTTGATTTGAAAGTGTCACAGGGAATCCTCCCTGTCGCGTCAGAATTGGAAGGCTCTGCAATTGGAAGAAAGGGTCCACGTTAGGGGGGGGTTAGGGAAAAACCACTTAAAGTGGGTTGGACTTGTTAAGAAAAGCGGACAATACTCATAGCGGTTGTTCTAGAGGCTTTTTGCCAAGACATCAATTGGAGGTGAAACTAAAGAAGCTTAGCAGTAAAAAGCTATGTGATTGTGCTGTTTTTGATGAAGTGAAATATTTATAGCCTTACTCGCTGGCTAAAAGTCGAAGAACTATCATCTCTTTCTACGAAAACAGACCTCAAATGTGCTGGTGGTGAAACAGGAAAACTTATCAGAGGCAAGGGTGTAACAGGGTGGAGGGGCTCGACAAATACCACTATGAAAGCAAATAGCAACCTCGCTTTTCTGTTTTGCATCGACTTCAAGGGACATCAGCCTTCCTCCTCTCTTTGATACATTCAACAAATTGGCATCTAAAAGAAAATTGTCTTTGTTAATCAACTGCTGGCACGATTTCCAACACGATTTGCTACTAGTTTTTTGAGTAGATACGTTGACAAAGGGAGCGAAGAGACAAAGAGACTTGACGTTTAAGGAAATGCTGGTTTACATCCCGCGTTTTTAGGTGGCATGTGGATTAAACACTCATCATATCAATGAGCTGGCCGTTGGAGAATGAGATTCCTGGAATTTAAGTTAAAACTTGAAGTTACATATGCATGTGATAAAATGGTAAAATTGGAATGATAAAAAAGTTGCAAAATGCTGGAATCAAGGTGTTCATTCGGAAACTAGACACAACTGACGAGGTTGAAGAAACTCTTAAAATGCCCCCCCCCCTCTTCTCCCCAACTTCAAAACACACCTTAAAGGTGATAGTTGTCGATGGACCAGTTGTACGATGGGCTGCTTCAAGCCCCGTTAAAACGCTCTTAGCATTTCATTGAACATCACTAAACATTTATTTGGTGGTGTTCAGTGAGGTTTGGTGATGTTGAGTAGGGATGTTAAAATAATCAGATTCAACATTTGCTGAGCGATGAACTTCGGTCTCTCAGAGATCAAAGACGAGGCAAACCGTTATTCAGGTATGGTCGTTTTCGCGCCAATTGCGTTCAAAATGGCGACAGTTTCAGCATGTCTCAAGCAAAAGTCGTCGTAGCCCTGTTAATGCTAAAAAATTCGACATCCGCTCTTTGCATTGAAACCTCTTTCATTCTTTGGCGCGCCAAGACCAAGTCTAGTGCGCTTGCGTCGACTGAACATTGTTTGATGGAGTGTTAGAACGCCCTCAACATTTGCACTCTACAAATGCTGAGCAATGTTCAGTGAAATATTGAGAGCGTTTAACGGGGCTTTACACTGGCTAGTTCCCAAACGTCACTAAACTTGCACGGTGCCTTAGCAGAACCTTAGAAATCCACGTGACTTTGCAAAATAAAGGTAAATTTACCAGAGTTTGAAATGTGAATCCTCCCCTTGCGACTGGTAGCCTCTCGGGGCGTCTTTTCCGCCAGTTTGAGCGGCCTCTTCGTCACCGCCGGCGCCTTGGCCTTCTGCAACACTTTGCACGATTTCTGGGTTTTCCCGTTAGATGCCCTAAACGATTTCCGTAGAAAAGGGCACTCAATGACTGCTAATGAAAGTTAGAAAAGGAAAAATAAATTTAGCATATGTTATCTATTGTCAGATAATAATTTTTTATGTGCATGCTTTTCTTTATTATTGCTTTTAGAAACGACACAGCAAGGGTACGACAATATAACTTGCATTCCATTCGCATTTAAGACAAGAAATGGCTTCTTGAAAGCCGAAAGAACAGTAAAATGTGACGTCGTGGTCTGACGCAGAGTGTGAAATGACGTCATGGTATGCCTCACTTGCATTTAAGAATTCATTGCACCCATCGTAAAATACAATGCCTCACGTGTCATCTTGATTCTTTGCCGCACTGTTTTTCTTAGTCAACTGGCCAGGACTTCGCGTACTCCGCACGTACACTCCTAGCCACTTCTTCAAACCCTTCAGGGTATGGAACTCGGAAAACGGAACCCTAGAGCACGGATTTTGCTCTGCCGCATCCAAAGCTGAGATTGCCAGTGCCCTTCCAACCTATAAACAAAAGCCATAATAATAGTGGATGCAAAAAGTGGAAGCAAAGAGGAATTGGAGAAATTCCATTAAAAAGGGGGTGGCGCGCGTTCAAGAAAATGCTTAACTCAGAACGTTTCTCACATTATTCAATGTTTTTTATGATTCAATTTTATGGAAACAATGGATGCTTCCAGGTAGTATTCAATGGAAACAATGGTGATAGGTACATCACAGGGAAATCAAGGCAAAGAAAAGAGGATGATGAACATTCGGCATTCGCCTATTCGGTGAAATTGTGCTGGTTGATTCATTAAATGATTAAATTGAGCTACAAATGTCCAGTGTTTAACTTGCAATACCCATCTTGCGTTATCTAGTACCAATTGTGACTGCTTAGAGGAACACAAATTTGGAACATGATGAACGCGGACAAACCTGTGCGTATATATCAGGCGTGTACTTCGGAGGGAAACTGTAGTGAGGAGTCGGAGTCAAGCCCCCGTCGTCATTTGAAGGGGAAGGCAGAAAATTGGTGAAGCGACCAGTGTTGTAATTGCACTCCAGGGTGTAGCTACGGTGTAAAGACAAGTAGCATAAAGCAAAGACGCTGAAATATGAGTCGAAAAGACCAGCTGCTGTCAATAGGTCAAGAGCGCACAAAAGTGTTTACTGCCAGAGCCCATAAAGACAGGCCTCCGGGCCACTGGCTATGAGTTACACAGCAATGCAGCACATTCGTTAGAGGTAGGCTCACCTGGGAATGAGCCCCGTCTCCTTGTACACTGCCACTCTTCCGCTCCCTTCCTTTGACATCCCGTCCCTCTTGTCTCTGTGCAGCATATTCTTCAAACTGAAATTGCAAGCCTCGAAGTCAAAATTGGGCGAGTTTAGTGACATCAGCTTCGGCAACAGCAAAGCCTCGACCTGGTCCTCTATTTTGTCAAAATGATTCGCATATATAAAGCAGCCTCTCTTCGAAGCATGTCCGTGCAGGTCAATATAATATGCTATGTTTGGACTACATTTCTCTTGGCCACAGCCCTTGGTGGTGCTGCGATTGTCACTCAAAATCAACTTGGGATTCACTGCACTGCCACCATTAATCGGTTCTGATGCCAAAGATTTTCCGTATCCCGGTTCACCGCATTCTCCGTACCGCAGCATTGAACTACTGCGACTTCCAAGACTGAGTTGCGTCAGATCTCTTTCGGTCAGCGGTTCGACGTGGCTCAAGCCTATGACTCTCTCACTGGACAGATCTACCTCCGCTGAAACATTGCTACCACGGAATCCCATTGGGAGAGCACCGCAGCGCACTTCTGCGAGCTGGCCATGCTCAGCATTCTCCGGGCTCAAAGCCGCCTCCGGGTTCAAAGCCGCCTTAACGCAACGGGGCGACGGGTGTTTGCTCGCGCTAATTCTGTTCAGCAAAAGCGTAGGATGACCATCGCTCGCCCTCCTCCCTAGTTCTTCGCAAGCACGTTCAGCTACAAACGACGTCCTACCATCATTGACGCTTATGCAGCGACACGTGTTGGCACATCTGTCCCGGTCGTGGCATACTTCTTCTGCTCTTCAAAATTCACAACGCTGGATTCGCACGACTCTGTTGCCGCGTTGGCCACAGAACTGATGCTTGGGCTGTCAATCAAACTGACGTCATCTAGAGCCAGTTTCAGGCTATAGGGCACTTCCAATGAATTTTCTGTGACAAACCGGTCAAAGTCTTCGGTTTTGACTTTGTTGTTTGCTGCATCTGGTCGCTGGTGGTCACCATTTCTGACTTCGGCATTGTTATCGCCGCTCCTCTGACCATCATGACAAGGCCTCGTTTCCGAAGCATCCGTCTTGACACCACCAATCACCTTGGAATTCCCACTGTCTGCATGACAGTCTGCGTAGTCATGGTCGGCTGGCAAAGAATCTTTATCCGAGACAAGCATCCTCTGCGGTGCGTGCAATCTATCGAGCGACTCCAACGCAGGCGCGTGACTCCCATTCAGACCCGAATCAAGGCTGATAGCTTCAGGCGGGCTTGCAGGTTCGGTCTTCTGGTGGTGATATAAAATCAATTTTCTCACGGAGAATATCGATGGGTGAAGATTGGGGTCTGGGTCAGAGTAGACGCGGTTCAAATTCATCCCCCTCGTGTCAGTCCGGTAAAACCCATTGCAGACCCCGTCCGGGTTCAGCATTGGCACTAGTTTGAATACAAACATGCGCCGGAGGGCCTGGGCACGCGCGTCTTCTTTTCTGAGAATGAATTCGAGGAAGCCATTGAAAACAAAAGACGAAGGAGTTTCACCAGGATGAACACGTGATGTAAGGAAGAAGACCTAAAAATATAGAATAAATTCGTAAGTTGAAATAAGAATGATTGTATAGCTGAACATCAGCATTGCCACAGAAATGAATGCCAGTTCAAAGTATATCTCCATCGCAATATTGCTCCGACTAGCATCATCTATATTCTCTCTTCGTCATCAAGAACTGTCTATCTAGCTTGTAGATTCGAAAATGGCATCCACGACCGCAAAGAAAAGCCATCTCTCTTACGCATTAAAAGCTTAGCTATCAGTCAAAGCCTGGTTACCTTCTTTCCTCTAAACCGGTGAGCACGTTTAGAGGAACAATCGGGGAAAAGTCCAGGTATACGCTCCTCCCTGTCTTCAGTTATACCCTCACAGGAGCTCACTGTTATTAACTCTACTCTCCTTCTTTCCAGGGACCAACACAGCAACTCCCTGTGAAAATAAATCATTTCGCCCAGCGGCTGCACATAACTCCTCGGGCAGTACTGATCCTGTAGTCGATCCAGCGCTGTTTGGCAATCTTGGTAAGGAAACGGATAGCAAAATGCGAAAAAGACGTTCACAGCTCTAGTCTCGGGAAACCGGTACGTGAATGACAGGACAAAGTTACCATCCAGAACCTGCAGATGAGATGATATTTCGTTAGGGAAGAACTCCGTCCAGTAAAACTTTAAGCATCAAATGATATTATAGTTCACATGAACTGATGTAGTAATTTAAAAAGGCAGTCTATTTTAGCTAGATATTTCCCAAATATTAATTGAAGCAATAACAAAGACTTCACGATCTGAAGAAGAAAATACGTGAAAATTTGATCAGACAAATAACAGTTGGTCATTGGCAGCATCGTTGAAGCTGCATCATATCGTCAATACTACACTTAGCAATATATAAGCAATACATTCTTATATAAGCAATAGATATTCAGAGCATTTCAGCGCTCTATAAGATGCTGGTCTATCCTTTTTCTTGACAGTCTAACGTCGTTGGCTAAGTGATTAGCTTTCTGTCGTCTAGTACCTTCTGGTGTTTAGCAAACATTGTTATCTCAGAAAAAGAAGCCTAGGGTACATTAATTATTTACTGAATGGCTATCTTGAACGGCATCGTGTAGAGTGCTATCTTGCCGCAGAGTTTAATGCACAGATACCAATAATCCTAAGTTTTGGATTGATGGTAAGTGGGAAGAAAAGAAAGATGACATGAATAATAAATTTTAAATCTTTCAAGAGATAAAATGTACCTGATAAGTAACTCTGCCTCTGAGTCGCTCCCAGGCTCCCTCTCTTCCACTGCTACATATACGAACGACAGGGACCATGCCTTGGCTATACAGGCGGCATTGCTTGTTCATGTTCATAACATTGATTTTGATGCTTTTGCCACTTGTTAATGCCCTGACACCAAAATGAAACCAAGTGCGATTCCCATTTTCAAACTCAGTGTCCATGCAGTCTGGCTTGGTCCAGACATTATACTCAAGGTCATAAACTGATCTTTGCAACACATCTTCATTTTGGCCTCTTGGTGCTTCCTCATCTTCTACCAGCTCAACTCTGGCCAAATTACCAGAGTCAAAATTTGAGAAAAATATCAATGGCCCGCATTTTGATTCCATAATTGATAAGTTCTGTGTGGATAGTAATTTGATCAAAACCTGATGAGTTTGAAAGAATGCATTGGATCTGTTTTCACATGTAAGGTCTCAATGCTTCTTGGAACTTGCAAATTCATGCTTCTGGGATTACTTTACCTGACCTAATGGAAAATGAGAGATGTTCCAGATTGCAGGATTGACTGGAAATTGCAATAGTGAACAAAGGCAACTTTCAAAAGTAATACCTGCTGTAAGACGAAAAAAGCATTAATCTAGAACTTAGGACATGTTCTTATATGAATATGCAACTTGCATATAAAGCATTGAGTGTTTCCAGCAAAATAAACAAAAAAATGAAAAATGAGAAAAGTAACAATTATTTAATATTTCTTCTTTTCATACTGTGCAAAACTTTATTTGCCAAATTAAAAGAAAACTGCAAAAAGCACACTATTTATTCATTATTTTACATTATTTCATAGTTTTCCAGAAACACATATTGATTTCAGCAAAAGTTTTGATGTTAACAAAATCTTGGCACCAACTTCATGGAAGCATAATGCGAAGATTTATCTGACTAGATAAACTAGCCAATTCTGAAAAGATCTGTCTCATGCCATTGTTGGTCTGTTATGAAAGTTCATAGAAATGATACCATGAATAGAAGACAAATTAAAGGATCATGGCCAAAAGACTTATTGACTGGCTTAACTACTTATGGAATAAGAAAGTTTTATCTGAGTACGATTTGCTCCATATACAAAAATACAGTTCTATAGCTGGCTTAAATGTAGCAGTAAGCTTTACAAAAAGCACCTTGTAACTAAATTACTCGTAAGCAATACTCTGGAAAATGAGCATAAGGGTTATACACTTTTTGCACAATAAGACAGGCACAATTTAAAAAATAAATCCACAATACATTCTATAATGAAGAGTGCTATCTACTTATTGAGCCTTATAAGCATTTAATTTAGTATGTATGTTAGTACAAGGGAAAAGAAAAGAGCTTTTGATTTTTAAGAAATATAGCCTGTAAACAAATGTAGGAAAAACAGATCAAGATGAAGTTAAAGAAAACAGAGAGTAATCCCAGAGAAATGTAAATATCTAGGTAGCATTATGTACACAGAGCAAAAATTTTGGTGACATCATCTTACACCAATTGAAGCAGATTTATGAGGGAAAAAATCAAATATCCATTGAGATGAGTCACATAGTGAGCATATTTCTGTATAACAGTAAGTTGTGGACCCTAACCAAAAAGCTTTTAAAACAATAAAATATCACACAAAGAACTAAAAAAAAGATTGAAGGTTGGTGAGCAGAGCAAAATGATAAGGAAAGACAACTTTACTGATATGGACACATCTCAAAATTGCCAGTCAATATACCTGCAAAACGGCAGAAATATGTTATGAAAGTAAGAGGTGGATAAAAGTCAATCTGGATAAGAATTATTAAAGAAGCTCACAAGAGAGCAATTTTCTAGCAAATGATGGTTATTTAGCAGGTAATATACCATCATGTCTATACATAATTAGCTGTGCTACATTAAACTAAAAATAACTGTGCATCAAAGAAGAGGAGTTCAAGTACAGACCAGTCTGCAGACCACAACAAAGTTCTTCACAAGATCCTGTGTGTGCAAGGGCAAATATAACTGTGTGCATTTACACATTTTTGTTGTGAAAGAACATTCAGCTGTTTTGTTATCAAATGAAACTTTGTTAACTAAGAAATGGAAGAGCATTGTTTTACTGACTTCTACAACTTAATCACACAATTCTATTTTTTTTTAAATTTTGCTGCTTCTCTCTGTTTACTTCATGTTTAATTAATTCATTTGTCTCACTATGTTTGGCACTACTTTGGCAATGTGAATTTTTGTCCAATTTTTTAATTTCGGATATATTTTTCAATCATTTCTACCTGTTCCATACCAGGGGTGATCTGGCTAGGCAGGTCACCAGGAGATTTCCAGGTGGGTCTCTTACAGTGACTTGAAAAACCCAGGAAAATAGCTACAAGGAAAAACCCTTTTGTGAAATAATCTCTCAGCCATGTAAAAATTCAAGCTCATTGATGAACTAGAGATTCGCAGATGAACCTAAACTTAAGTATGAAAGGTCCTGTTAATGGAGTGAGAAGAAATTAAAAGAGTCGAGCAAAAGATGACCTGCTACAATGATGCTTGAGCGACCTGATGGAAGTCCAGGTTAATAAGACAGTTTTCAGATGGCGTCTTTTCAGAGCTTGTTTGAGAAGGTGCCTACAAAACCACAGAAGAACTTGCCTGGCTGCTTAACAAAAGGCAGCCATAAACGGCCGGAGCCGACCAGCACAGACAAATAAGTACGACACCTGCACGAACGTACGGCTCCTTCGTAATTTTGAAAACCCAATAGCCAATAGTCATAAAGAATGCAAATATAGAAAATGGTACATTAAAAGATAGTATCTTCCCCTATAGTTTTTATCAAAATTCTAAAAAGCAACGGAAAGGTGTTTACATAAAAACGAAAGCTAAAACTTTAGAGGGATCCATATGGCTAGGCCTCGGGCTTTTCTGCTGTTTTGTTAATCTTAGATGAAACATACACTTACATTTACAATTTCTGAAATCCAATGAGGTGATCAAGATAAAATTTCCGCCATCTTGCCGCCATATTTGTGATCTCCAAGGTGCTTAGGTTGTTGCTGCTGTGCATTCATAACCATGACAACATATTCTGCGAGTATTTAACGCTCACGAAGCACTTGTGCTATTGTCTTTCCAAGGTCAAACATTACAAGTCAAAGTCTTTGTCAACCAGTTTGAATAACTATGCATGCTTTTAACGATAAACCATCCTTATTTTTAATCTAAAAGAAATTTAATTCTGAAAAGTGATATTTTCAATACTGCACTGCAAAAACCACTGCTTGAAATTACTTCTAAACGATTAATCCATGAAGAAGGTTATGTCATGGAAAGGAAAAAGGAAATCAATGAGAAATGAAAGGGGGAACTCTTAGGATAACAGCATAGGCCAGGATAAAATTTGGAGCTTGAAGATTTTTTGCGAAATTATGAAATATGTCTAAGAAGCTATTTACACTCAAGAATTACTGATTTACACATTAAGGAAACACGGTGCAGTTAAAAAGCGGAATACAAATAAAGCTTGCACTGTAAAATCTAATCAGAAGTTAAATAGGCTAGCTCTAGTGGAGTATCTTGAAAACAGTGATCTGTTAGGATAGCATCAAGTTTTGGGTGGAAACTGCGTTCAGCGATGAAAGTAAACAAAGAATGTGCAGACGACCTAATTTTCAGTAAAATCGCACCAACATTGCCGTTCTAGCCTAGATCAAGGTTTGACAATGAAAGAGCCTGTCAAGGCCTGTCAGTTCTTTCTCAATCCTATCATTGAGTCGCTGTTGAATTTATGTAAAGTCAGGGACGCCGGAGGGATGATTGGGCGGGGAGGGGGCATAAAGAAACGTGAGGGCAATCAAGACTAAAATCATAAGAAAAAGCTCAAGAGGCATCCTTCGCATTGACAATTGGCTAATAAAATAAAAGCGTTTGGGATGGAATTCCATTGTTCCGTGACTTTTCATTTCTTCTTAATTAATTTTTACTGCAGTGAAAATTCACCCGCGGTACCATGCTTTGCACAATCCCTGTTAAGGTTAAAGAGATTAACATTAACATTGTGATAGAATGCATTATCATTGTGATAGAATGCATTGAGAAAACAAGTGGCTCTGTTTCCTTTCCCAGCATTGATTTCGCAACTCTAAAGCAAGCGAGTAACCAAACGTTTTTCCGTTGTTTTTCTGCATTGATTCGCTGGACAGAAAATTAGAATTTTTGTCTAAATCTGTTCCACGCGAAACTCTGAACATGATCCTGTCATCTCTTAGACAAAGCAAACACTCATCTAAGAAATTATAAATACTGTCCCATTGCCTGACCTGCAAAAAATCTAAGAGCGTTTGTCGACTCAGCATATTTATTTCCGTTTTCTAAAGAAATTCACGATTTTCTCTTCCTTATTTCTAAGCAAATGCGATACTTAGATAAAACATTTATAAAGCACTACTATTCTAAAAAGTTTATCTTGCTCAGATATCAAACATGAAATTGTATCCTCCAAAGAAGACCAAACTATATACATTATTTGCACCTGAAAGAAACATACCATTTAAAAAAAAAATATAAAGTAACAAGTGTCAGTCAATTATATTTGCATCGTATCTTCAATTATATATTTCAATCAATTTTGCAAATCATCATTTTACAACTATAAACCAACTAAAAACTAATAGACAGCATTTTGCTGCAAGTGCAAATCAACTTTTACGGCATTACCATCTCCTGAGCTAAGACGAGAGTCGAAATTATTTGCAGCCATATTGAACAACACTATGCATGATTGACTGCGTTTCCAGGCAACGCAACAAAATTTCATGTTGTGACGTCAAATAAATGAAATATGAAAGTTGACGGTTGAAAAATCTGTTGGAAATTTTTCAACTGATAAAAGAGACGCATTCTGAATCGCTCAGAAACTGTCGATCATCTGTTTGCATTTTTTTGATCAAATCGAGAGAAATTAATTGTGAAACGTGAAAAATTGTTCTGAGATTCGAAATGTCGAAATTAGAACGTGAAACGCCATCTGTGCCAAATCAGAGACTCGGAGAATCGGTGAGTCAGTTACGAAGATTATTTGTTGTTGGATTTGAAAAGTAAAAATGACTTTGAAGCTAAAAAGTTCTAATAAATAGATAAATACGCTGTCAATACTGAAAAGAAATATATTATCCAATCATTAGGATCAAATGAACCCTTTTCTACTTAAAGAAATATTTAAGGTAAAGAAAATAGTTTAATTATAAATGAAATTTTCACCTAACAGCAAAGCATTTGAAAATAAACGCTACATTTATTACTGAAAGCCTAATTGTATCCACAACATGGCACTCACAAGATCATAGGCTGCTAGCGTCGAAAACCTCTTTATTAGGGTTTGTTGCTGGAAGTGCATTTTTGCAAATTAGATGATAATTCCCTGCGATCTAGAGCACATTAAGATATTATTTTTACATTCTTTCAATCTCACAAAAAACTTTGATCGAAATAGTTTTCACCAAGGATTTAATTTCCGGAAATCTTTTGAAATCGTTAAGCAATCACTATACTGTGATATGTGGCCTAAAATTTCACTCACATTAGCTGCCCTAACGCTAATGTTGCCAGGCAACATTCTTGAACGGCCGTACGAAAACGAGATCAGGCATCAGACTGGCATCAAAATATGTTTCAGTGTCGACATTGTGAGCTTGGTGAAATCAGTTGAAAAAAGCAGTTAACTTATCGATACACAAAATAATGAAATCCAAAACAAACACGAAAGGGCTGGAAATGATCGTTTTTGCAGTGATTCGTCTAAAATCTGATACAACAAAATCGTTAAAGAATCTTTGTTTCGACAAATTGACTGCTATTTTCCATCTCCTGCTGGGCAAGAACTTTAAATGCCAGAAAAATACGCCAATTGGAGTTAGACTTGATATCATCACTCCATCCCGTTATTTCCTGTTGAGAAAAAGTGAATGAATAATTTCTTTCAAATTTTCAAATTTCTTTTCAAATTTTCAGAGGCAGCTCTCCAGGTTACAAGAGACTAAATCATGGGCTAGCTTGCTGAATAAATACAGAACAGTTTCAAAAGAAATACGTAAGTTCATCTTAATTCTATTTGCATCATACTTACAATATTATATATTGCAATTAAAATGGGTGAAGTTGCTTCAACCGTACGAGTTTATTGTAATGATTTGCTCTACAGAATCGCTGTTCTCAACAATCAAGAAATACGGAAATGCTGAGAAGAAGGAATCACTTGCTCTGCTCATGAACAGCACTCACAGAAGTTTCTCTTACTTCCGAGTAAGTGTCGGGCGTCATTTTACTCTGTCAGAACATCTTTCTAGGTACCTTTGAATGCCATGCATAGCCAAACTTCCTTCATATAGATACAGCTATAGACAAAGCTGTACTTCAATTGCTGCATCAACGAAGCAGATAATTAGCAGCCTTGTAGTTTTGCATTTCTACTTACCGTTATTATCATCAGTATTTTGTTAACAATTATTATTGTAGTAGAATTTGAATAATAAATAAATAAATAAATCAATCAATCAATCAATCAATTTCTTGTATTCTCACCAGGTGAAGAGCATAGCACGGACACTTCTTTGCAAGCTGCATAATCTGTTTTCATCGGTAAGCCTCTACCAAAGTCATTATTAAATTCTAACTGTCCTAGCATAAAAAGTGTGTTAAAATTGCTACATACTAGATACTTACCTCGGGTTCACTAACACAAATTATCATTTTGATTTCCCAATCAAGCATCGTTTATGGAATTTCCCTCGCTTTTTAGCTGCAAGTGTCTCAAGTTACGATGGACCTTTGGTTTATCGGCAATGGCATAAAAGAACATTTCGAGGCCTTTGACCAATACTACTACGCTCTTACTCTGCTGGTATGTAACATTAATTTTCAGCCTCTTTCGTAAGTAACATTGATCGTTATAACCATTACTCTTGAAGAGAAACCTCGTTCTTGCCAACTCATCAACTTTTCGAGAGGCACAAAATCCAAAGAACGATAGATCTGTTGCACCTACTCAAATCAGGTTAGGATAATTCAGTGAACAGAATACGATAATGAATCTAATGAACTTGAGCATCCAACACCACATTATAGCTTATTCTTTTACTTGCACCATTTTCATTATTTGTTTTTAACACCTTCAACACCAAAATAGCCATTCTGAAATTACATTTTTGGTTGCTTTTAGAAGCCGGAAAGCAGCACCTGTTATCTCACCACTAGAATGAAGCAATTCTACGCTCTGTACAAAGCACGATCGCAGCCGAGTAAAGAGTTCATCAACAAACTGCTTTGGAGAGTGGACACTGCTTTGATTAACTGTAAACTTTCTTCCGAAGCTGAATTTGAAGAACGCTTTTTAAAAGAAAGGCAGCACTTTTCTATAACGTCTTGTGCCTATAGCAAAAGGTTTGAGCCAATAGGCGTGAAGCAAAATAATGCCTTCAAATGCAACGCAAAAACTAATAGTAGCAAGGGAAAAGTTTCGACTGTCACCCTTGCCGACAGAAAAGAAGTGCCACTGTCGAATATCGATAAAATTCATAACAAGGAAGGATTGAGCACTTCAGAACAACAGGCATCTAGCAAAACTGTGTTGCACTCAAACGAGCCTAGAATTGTTCTAGATGGTGCAAATCGTAAAGTAGATCTGCCTTCTGTGGCTCTACTACAAAGCAAGGGCTCGAATCGATCTTCTGTTTTAAGTAAGAAGAAATCTTCACTGAAGCGGAAGAGAGAATCTGCTTTAGACCAAGCACTGCAGCTAAAATGCAGTCAAGAAATTAAATCGAAGAAGCAAAAAATGGCAGAGCCTAATAGATCTTAGTTTTTAATGTATCAGCTAGTGAAAATCGTAAGCTAGAATTCACAGTCAACTGTAGAACTTTTTCATTGGGGACGGAAACTTTACCTCTATCATGCGTAAACCGTAAGTAGAATGTATTATTAGATTTTATTTGAACTTCTTGTAAAGTAGGATTTGTGTGTAATGAAGTGGGTGAATCTTAATTACTGAGTTTTTATTGGCGTTTATCTAAATATTTTCACAATGCCCCCTATTGCTATCCGAGAGAGGGAGGTCAACCTTCTCTCTTGTTAGCCGCATCATCATGGCAGGAAGGATAAAACTGGAAGCAAGGAAGTTCAAGCAATTATAAAGCGATGCAAGAACGTGCCCTTAAAATAAGCATCTTTCAATAAGCTTAAGGAAAAAAGCAAAATAGCTGAATGATTCAGAAAAGATTTCTACCAGGAGCCGGTTGTACTATAACTGTAGCATCTGTAATTAGCAACAACTGAAAACAGGCCCGTAGGAGCCGGGGTGTGGGGAGGCTGCAGCCCCCCAATAATTGTCAAACTGTGTACTAAATGAGAGAGAATAGAATGAATTCTGACGGCACTGGTAAAAATTGTATTTTCACAAATAGTTGGTAGCTTGCACCAGGGCCGCCGAGAGGCCGCTTAGGCCCTGTGTCGAAGTCCCGGTCGGGGCCCTGGAGTCGGATCCAAAAAAAATTGGGACCGCGCCCATTATTTCCAATTATTTGAATGGGAAACGCCCATTATTTCCAAACGTTTGTGCTTGTTATAGAATATGAATAAAATACCCTAAAATGTAATAAAATCATTAATTCGAAAGATAAGCGATTTAAATACGCTTTTGACCACACCCTTTTAGCTGATTAAAGTGGACTTCAAAATGTGCTCCTTCAATTCTGGAGAACTACGCATTTTATATAACTTTATGCAACAATTCTAAATGCAATCATGACTCAATTGAACTGGACATAGATTAAAACAATATTATATGGGTTACCTAATTTTAACAGGGTTCCCTCCCACAAATGAGTACAATTTTGCCAAACTCAGGGAAACTCAGCTTAAAAGATGAATCTGTAAATTTTTCATGTATGTGAAAAAATTTTCATCATAATTTGGGGGGCCATTTCAGGCCGAGGCCCTGGGAAAAATTGCCCCCCTCTGCACCCCTCTCTGCACCACTGGCTTGCACTAATAATAGGGCAGTTACATTTTATTCGGCAGTTAACAATAGGTCAGCTTGGATTTAGCACAACTTATTTCCTTTATTTCATAGCAGTATATCGGTGAGGTATTGATAAGTTATTTTTCAGATGAATAGTTGCGCTTTTAAGCATTGGTTCCCTAAAAGCCCAGACGTTAAGAGTATTCAAAAAAAATTTCTGAGGGTCGCAAACACCTGGCTCTAGTTGCCTCCGGGTTGGCATTGCCATCCCATGCCACACCAAGGCTACGGGCCTGGTTCCAAATTGCAAACAGGGCGTCTCTTTAACACCAAGGGCGATTCATAACTGTTACCAAAGAGTTTCAAAAGGGATTCAAAAGTTGAGCGTTACCGAAGGGTGATTTTTATTAAATGGACAAATTGATCTGTGTCAGGACAGCTGTAATTTCTTATTCAGGCTTTCTCGATAAAAGAAAATTAGTCAAAAATAGGAAGGTCAGGCTAAGAATATATTTTATGCAGAGATGAATCTGACTATAGAGCCTTGTTACACGTACTTGATTTGCAACGGACAACGCGACTGTCTTTGCTGGAGATAGCTTTGATTGTCTTCTGCACTGATTGTCTTCTGCACTGATTGCGTTCTGCATTAATTGCCTTTTGCATTGATTGCCCTCTGCATTGATTGCCTTTTGCATTGACTGCCTTTTGCATTGATTGCATCCTGCATTGATTGCCTTTCGCATTGATTGCGTCCTGCATTGATTGCCTTTTGCATTGATTTCCTCCTACATTGATTTCCTCCTACATTGATTGTCTTCTGCACTGATTGTCTTCTGCATTAATTGCCTTCTGCATTGATTGTCTTCTGCATTGATTGCCTTTTGCATTGATTGCGTCCTGCATTGATTGTCTTCTGCATTGATTGTCTTCTGCATTAATTGCCTTCTGCATTGATTGCCTTCTGCATTGATTGCCTTTTGCATTGATTGCCTTTTGCATTGATTGCCTTTTGCATTGATTGTCTTCTGCACTGATTGTCTTCTGCATTAATTGCCTTCTGCATTGATTGCCTTTTGCATTGATTGCGTCCTGCATTGATTGTCTTCTGCATTGATTGTCTTCTGCATTAATTGCCTTTTGCATTGATTGCCTTCTGCATTGATTGCCTTTTGCATTGATTGCCTTTTGCATTGATTGTCTTCTGCATTGATTGTCTTCTGCACTGATTGTCTTCTGCATTGATTGCCTTTTGCATTGATTGCCTTTTGCATTGATTGCCTTTTGCATTGATTGCGTCCTGCATTGATTGTCTTCTGCATTGATTGCCCTCTGCATTGATTGCCTTTTGCATTGATTGCCTTCTGCATTGATTGCCTTTTGCATTGATTTCCTCCTACATTGATTTCCTCCTACATTGATTGTATTCTGCATTGATTGCCTTTTGCATTGATTGCCCTCTGCATTGATTGTCTTCTGCATTGATTGCCTTTTGCATTGATTGCCTTTTGCATTGATTGCGTCCTGAATTGATTGCCTTCTGCATTGATTGCCTTTTGCATTGATTGCGTCCTGCACTGATTGCCTTTTGCATTGATTGCGTCCTGCATTGATTGTCTTCTGCATTGATTGTCTTCTGCATTGATTGTCTTCTGCACTGATTGTCTTCTGCATTGATTGCCCTCTGCATTGATTGCCCTCTGCATTGATTGTCTTCTGCATTAATTGCCTTCTGCATTGATTGCCTTTTGCATTGATTGTCTTCTGCATTGATTGTCTTCTGCATTAATTGCCTTCTGCATTTATTGTCTTCTGCATTGATTGCCCTCTGCATTGATTGCCTTTTGCATTGATTGCGTCCTGCATTGATTGTCTTCTGCACTGATTGCGTTCTGCATTGATTGTCTTCTGCATTGATTGCCCTCTGCATTGATTGCCTTCTGCATTGATTGCCTTCTGCATTGATTGCCTTTTGCATTGATTGCCTTTTGCATTGATTGCGTCCTGAATTGATTGCCTTCTGCATTGATTGCCTTTTGCATTGATTGCGTCCTGCATTGATTGCCTTTTGCATTGATTTCCTCCTACATTGATTTCCTCCTACATTGATTGTCTTCTGCACTGATTGTCTTCTGCATTTATTGTCTTCTGCATTGATTGCCCTCTGCATTGATTGCCTTTTGCATTGATTGCGTCCTGCATTGATTTCCTCCTACATTGATTGTCTTCTGTACTGATTGTCTTCTGCATTGATTGCCTTCTGCATTGATTGCCTTTTGCATTGATTGCCTTTTGCATTGATTGCCTTTTGCATTGATTGCGTCCTGAATTGATTGCCTTCTGCATTGATTGCCTTTTGCATTGATTGCGTCCTGCATTGATTGCCTTTTGCATTGATTTCCTCCTACATTGATTTCCTCCTACATTGATTGTCTTCTGCACTGATTGTCTTCTGCATTTATTGTCTTCTGCATTGATTGCCCTCTGCATTGATTGCCTTTTGCATTGATTGCGTCCTGCATTGATTTCCTCCTACATTGATTGTCTTCTGTACTGATTGTCTTCTGCATTGATTGCCTTCTGCATTGATTGCCTTTTGCATTGATTGCCTTTTGCATTGATTGCCTTTTGCATTGATTGCGTCCTGAATTGATTGCCTTCTGCATTGATTGCCTTTTGCATTGATTGCGTCCTGCATTGATTGCCTTTTGCATTGATTTCCTCCTACATTGATTTCCTCCTACATTTATTGTCTTCTGCATTGATTGCCCTCTGCATTGATTGCCTTTTGCATTGATTGCGTCCTGCATTGATTGTCTTCTGCACTGATTGCGTTCTGCATTGATTGTCTTCTGCATTGATTGCCCTCTGCATTGATTGCCTTTTGCATTGATTGCGTCCTGCATTGATTGTCTTCTGCATTGATTGCCTTCTGCATTGATTGCCTTCTGCATTGATTGCCTTTTGCATTGATTGCCTTTTGCATTGATTGCGTCCTGAATTGATTGCCTTCTGCATTGATTGCCTTTTGCATTGATTGCGTCCTGCATTGATTGCCTTTTGCATTGATTTCCTCCTACATTGATTTCCTCCTACATTGATTGTCTTCTGCACTGATTGTCTTCTGCATTTATTGTCTTCTGCATTGATTGCCCTCTGCATTGATTGCCTTTTGCATTGATTGCGTCCTGCATTGATTTCCTCCTACATTGATTGTCTTCTGTACTGATTGTCTTCTGCATTGATTGCCTTCTGCATTGATTGCCTTTTGCATTGATTGCCTTTTGCATTGATTGCCTTTTGCATTGATTGCGTCCTGAATTGATTGCCTTCTGCATTGATTGCCTTTTGCATTGATTGCGTCCTGCATTGATTGCCTTTTGCATTGATTTCCTCCTACATTGATTTCCTCCTACATTGATTGTCTTCTGCACTGATTGTCTTCTGCATTAATTGCCTTCTGCATTGATTGTCTTCTGCATTGATTGCCTTCTGCATTGATTGCTTTTTGCACTGGTTTTCCTCTGCAGCGACTTCATAGAAGCATTTAAAAATGTTGCTTGAATGCTAGAATTTTACACAGATGCAACATTAATATGTTTCTTTGCTTGTACAAGCTGCCATTTCAAAAACTTTACCTGCAAACTCCGACCCACTCTTGACCAAATCAACTAAAGATTTTGGCGTCTATTAGTTTTTCCAATCATCTTTAAGGTTGCGAAACAAGTCTGTATGCTTTTTAAATTGAATCCGAGAAATGTTAAACACGGCTTAATGGGATTTGTCAAGTTTACCAGGTCAACAAAAGCTGAGTGCATTCATTTGTACAGGAATTTAAATTGTCAGTGAAAATTGGTCAATTGAGAAAGAAAGCTTGCTAGAAATAAGATTGGCAAACAGTGTGAAAGCAACTTCTTGGAGTGCAGGTGCGAATAGCATGCGTCAAGTCTTTTGTCTAGATGACCAACCTCCAAATCAGTAGCCTCCAAATCTTAGTCGCTCTGGGCGACTCATACTCTATGAGAAATGGAATCCAAACGTTTGTTCACATCACAAAGGGAGCCTTTGGGGGTACCCAGGTTCCAGTCTCACGCCCTACTTTCCTAAATTTGTGAAAGGAATTGAACATGCTGGAATACAAAAAGTTTCTGTAGCTGCGGGTAGATTTGAAATAATTTTAGAAGCAACAGGAAACAGACAATCAAGTTTCCAATGGCAATTTTGATTCTACTTAAATTGAAAACACCGAACCTTCAATCAACAACAAATTTTAGTTCAAGTTTCTGCAGTTATAATTTAGAATGCAACTGAGTCATGTTAAATAATAATCTATGTAAAAATATAACAATTTAATGTAATGGTTCTCGTCTGCATTCAAACAAAAATCTTTATTTATTTCATGTCTTCATGCGCCGCTTTAGAGCCTTCATTTTGTTCGGATCCAATTTTGCTATAAAAGATAAAAATACGGATGAACAAAAGCGTATGAACCTAGGAAATGATATAGGAGCTTGACATACAGAAGTAAGAATGCATCACGCAACAGTCGAACGTGAAAGAAAATGAACCTGATCCCTCTCCGATTTTCCATTACAAAACACAGTGCTCAGGAAAAATGATACGCTGAATGCAATGAGACAGGGGGTGCAAGAATATCGGGTTCAATAGAAGAGATATGTCTCATGAGAATACTAGCAATTTTAAGGCAAAGTAGCAAAGAAAGGTGAAAATGAATTTCCAAGGAGGGGGAAGGAAAGTATGTATTCTGATTAAAGGAAAAAATTCAACAGACTGAGAATTCCAATTCATCTTTGTTTTTTTTTAAAAACACAGAGTCTTGGCAGTTCATAACAAACTTTTATTAGATTTGTGGCAAATCAAAAAATTATCATAAACCCTTACAGCTTTAGATGAATTCCTCTGCAAGATCTGTTTGAACCAACCCCTGTCATTTTCAAGATAGAAGCATCAATTTCAAAGCAGGCATCAATTCACTAAGAGTTGCCCTGGGCACCCCTTGTTTGCTTTCTTTCTGGCAGGGCACTTGGGGACTAAACAGAGCATTAGATTTTGTCCCTTCTAGGCCATATTGAATAAAAATTCGCAAGCGTGATCAGGTATCCTTCACGAAAAACTCATAGAGGTAGTTTCTAAGCACTTACAGTAGTATCAATTGTGGATCTGCTGAGAAAAAAGGCAACTGCTAGAAAAGCGTAGTACATGAATGAGTAATCTTGGTAAACTGCATATGAGTAATTGAAGAAGTCGACAATGCAACACAATTAGTGAAACTGCCTACCATTTCACCCTGGCTTCCTTCTTCCAGATGTATCATTCTCTTAGAGAGTAATGTTACCACGTTTTCAAGACCTTCCAATCTAAAACACAAATTCTAGGCATTTGCATAATTTCAAGTAAACATTAACATAGTCTTGGTGAAAAAATGAATTGCGTCTTGAGATTAAATGGGAAAAGCCTGGTAAAAGAAGATGTAAGATGACAGCCTATGGATATCAATCATGGAAAAAAATAAAAATGCAGTTTAAGTCCATAAGATGAAGTATTGAGCAGGTGTCATGGGAGACTGAGGCGAGCTGACTTTTGAAGCTGCTTAGATAGACAATGGGCCATTAAAATGTGTCTGAGTCAACTTGAACCTGAGAAGAAAATTGAGAGCGTCACCTTTTCAATTGCAGCGTAGATGATTTGACACTTTCCTGTTGGCATTTGAGCAACAAGTTCTGTAATATGCAATATAAAATGACTGAATTCTTTGGCTCACAATATCAGTATACTATGAAAGTGTAATAAACCTTGACTTTTTTTAATTTAAAAGCGACAGTCATCATTTCCATATAAAAATGACGCTCCTAAACTACAATGCCATTACTTTCCGATTTGCGTTGATTCTTTGCAGGTTAGGTACTTTGAAAATCTATGAATCCTTTGTTATCTCTCCAAAATCATCATCCTGTTTTGGCTCATCTAAAGGGCGAAATTTCTGCTGTTCGACTTTCTTCATATGAGTCAAAGCATGAAAGTACAGTAGGAGGGTAATAGAAGGTTTATCCCGAACACCAATCCCGGCTAAAGGCATACCAAAATGTTGTCTTCACGATTTCTTTGCTTCTCTAGCTCCTTTTTCACGAGTCTGAATTCAGAATTTAGCATGCTGTCAATCTCCTTGGCATACGTCTCTCTGACAAACAATAAATACATTGATATAATATTATACATTGATATTTCGTAAAGTTCACAAGTCAATGTGGCTAAAATCAGTTTTGTTATTCACAAAAGATAAATGCATCACACCTTTGCTTTCGTTGCTGTGATACTGAGTTTTTCTTTGTTTGCTCCATGACTGCACCCTGAAAATGAACTCAGTGACAGGAACAATCAGCTGGTGATAGAAAAGGCAACAGACCAACATGAACAGGCACATCATGTGATGCTCTCAAACCTTCAGAAACACAGCTGAAGCTTCAATCAAAGCACAAATTGTTTAATAACATTTCACGTTGAAGTGCAATGAAAAGTAAAGTAATTCTCAGTTTACATACCGTCTGCATTTTATGACAAGGAAGCCCAAGAAAAGCGCTCATTTTGAACCTAGGAGAGTGATGCAGAATCAGCAACGAAATTGTTGGCAATTGCAGTTACTACCAAATCCCGTGAGTTGTGAGAGAGTCTGGAAGCACTTCCGACTGCTCACGGGAAAGTGGCGTCTAAATAGGACGAGTATTTTGGGAAGGGTTCTCTACGAAAATCGGAAAAAACTAAGGAGTAAAATGTGGGCGAATGAAGCACACTTTCAATTTTACACGTTGAGTGCACTAAGCAAGCAGTCGAGTCATTTTATCTAATTCATGCTTGGATTGAGAAAAGCCAGACGGCCTTTATGCATACGGCTACGAAACTCTCTCAAAGGCTGATATCAAATCTTCTTTGTAAAATCTCAAGGTTCTATAAAATGAAACCAGCAAGGCAAGGCAACGAAGAGGAAATATGAATTTCAGCTGAAAAATGATGCAACCTAAGCATATCTCTTCTGCACTACAGTGCTGCATTGGAAGGTTCCTGCCTCACTGTAAACTTTGCAGAACGGCTTACCTCGACTGGCCTGTAGTTCGACGACTACAAGGTGTTTCCTCAGGTTCCAACTGATTAAACTGCTCTCCGTCGTTTGAGAAACTATCTGGATCGCTACAGTTGAAGCTGGCCAAAACAGACAAGGCGTGTGCTTCACTGACGTCACTTCCAGAACTTTCTAGAGAAGTCAAGGCTTGTTAGTCTAAAACTGATTACATCTATTTAGGCAAGAGCAAGGCAAGAACAATAACGAACTATTCTCAACAAAAAGAATCAATGTTTATGAGATTGAAAGAGTTAGAGACTTAAGGGAGAATGAAAATACTAACCAAGTTCAAATCTTTTTCGTTTGGCTTGCTGTTTTCTAACACCCTTTGCAGTTGATGTCTTTTGCCTTTCTTTAGGCATTCCTCTCTTTGTTTGATCTGCGAAAAAGCAGAAGAGTTACCAAGTTTGCTTATTCTCTCATTTTGTTTTGCAACATCTCAACATTTATCCAACAAACTATGTAAAATAAAAGCTGCTTTTCCAAAAGCTGAAACCAAGTTTAAAATGTTCGGCATGCATTGCCTATTTGCTCCAACAACCACACCCCCTCCGCCCATCAAATCACTAAACATTTACACCAACAATGTATTCCAAAGAATATCGAGCTAAGGGACTAAATTACTTAAAAGCTTTGTTTCATTAAAAGCAAGAGTTTTTTTCAGTTCAGATAAGGTCTGCCATGATTCATTCAAAGCATCAGCATAGATTCAAGATGTCCACAAGCCAAATTGCAGCACAAAAATTCTTACGACTGAGTCTCTCAGCTCGTTCCTTGATTTGCGGCTCTTCGAGAATGTCACACTTCAACCGGAAGTTCTTAACTACCTAGCAAGAAAAAAATTCGAAAATCAGCAAAAGTGTGTGTTGGGGACTGCGGCATTGACCATCACTGTATGTTTCTATTCCTAACGTAGACCTAACAGACAGAAACATGAGCGAAGACAGAGAGAAGCCTTCTTCCAGCTGTCATATGGCTATCGACCAAGCCTGGGTTACTATACTTTGTCTATCACAAGGACCTGAATTGTTTATCTTTAATGACTTAATTTTGCAACTACATATCAATACATACCACGACATTTTTGGCTTACAAAAATATCAAATTGTCAAAGTATGCCAGTAGATAAAAATTTTAAATGCCTCAGGAATTGCACAGATCGTTGCAAATATATCAGTACTTGTCAGCAATTGGTACCATGAAACAAGTAAATTTCCCAGTTCTTTTTAAATGCAAACCAGAAGAACTCTTTCGCAGCGTACCTTTGGCGTGTCATAAATGCCCTGTTCGGGAATCCGGTGCTCTTCATCACGGACCAATAGAGACCCATAGTCTTCATCCGCTCCTTCGGTTGTTGCTCTCGTACTCGCAGAGTCCAATATGCGCTGAAACGAATCCCTAGCTAGTAGAACCATGACGTTGTTGGTTGTTTTTATTGATTTAAACACTATGCAAGCTGACGACCAAACAATGCGATAGAAGCCCATTTGCAGGCTATCATGCTGCGGACCGCTAAACATAAGATGGACTGTCCTTTTGATGAAGTAGTAATGAAAGTAGATTCTAATGACGTCAGCAGTCCTGGAAATCGCAAAAGCTATACAAGTGCTACGTCCGTATAATAGATAAAGCTGGCACAACTGACCCTTGACATCAAGGCAAAGGACTTCACAGGGTCACAGTGCTCCTCCGTCGCGGACCTTTCAATTTGATCTATGTCCACACAGGGCAGTGACTGCTCAACGCTCGTGTCCACTGGGAAATCTGCCGCCTTCTCATCGCATTCCATGAGGAGCTTTTTCGATCTTAATTTCTTGGCTTTCTTCTTGACTCTTACGTCAATGCGTTTCTCTTCCAAATAAGGCACTGCAGCATCTTCCTGTTCTAAACACAAAACGAGGGATGATCACAATTTCACACGAGTTGAAGACGCTCATGCCAAAGCCTTCGGCGCGTTATTCTTCAGGCCCCTGGTGGGAGAACTCGGTCTACATATAAATGTTTGATGGGCTAGACCCAGACTGCTTTCTGCGCGAGGTACTTCATTCCATTATTCTTATGTTGATTAGCTTGGGATGTGGCAGTTCTTAGTTACTCGTGAAAAAGAAGTTTTTGTCGTCTTGTTTTGGTAACAAGAAGTCATACAACTAGATCTTGTCGTCTCTCTATATCTTGAATTCTCTACATTCCAGCAATAAACAATAATGTATATCCACCCCGGCAACAAAGGTATGTGCTTCAAATTATGACAATTTCAACAGAATCCCTACTACAAATAGCAAGATACTTCTAATGGTCTCACTGTACACTTTGATCATTTATTATATATCCTACTTAACATTTCCCCTCAAAACTGCCACTAATGTCACGAGTGCACCGTTGAAGGGAATTCTGTTTAGTCCAGTACCAATCTCATGCCAATCTCATGGTGGAATGTATGAAAGACTAGATTGGTATTCATCGAAAGCTCGTTTATCAAATTTTACTATGTACATGAAAGGAAACAAATTAATTTGAAGTCAAGTGGTCACGTCTCAAGTGCGAGCAAAGGCAACGTGTGTGCATTACCTTGCTGAGAAGTCACTTCATCTGCTTGATCAATGTGCTTGTCAGTTGCTTGCTTCCAGCGAAGTAGCCTAGAACGCCGTGTTCTGCTATAGCTGTCATCAGATTCACTTGAAGACAGTGTCTTTACTCTCTCCTGCTGGTGACAACAATCAAGCGAGGAAAGGATTATTGCTAAGGAAATAAATTCATCCAAAAAGACTGGCTGCTACCTATGACGTGCTACTTGAAATAAAGTATATAGAAATAATATTGCCTTAATACTAATCAAGCAAAACCAGTTTATACTTAAAGCAGAACCTGTTTTAACAGAAGGTAAGAAGCTCGCAAGCCACGTTGCTGTCTTTTAAGGTAACGATATTGTCGGACAGAGGATCAGCTCATCGCGAAATACAACCACGAAAGCACATCATAATGCCAGGGATTCCCCCACAAGTGACCGGGGTGCTGCGAATATGTGAGGGACACCAAACCTTTTGAGAAGTTATTATGTCATCATAGAGTTATCAGGTCGAGGTCATCGTAAACAAAGCAGCGCTGAGCTTTGCTTCTGCATGGGCCCCATAGCAAGGTTGTAAAGCAGAAGAATTCGTGAAACAACTGTGCATGGAGGCTTTGAATTTGGAAAGATGGAGAGGAAGACAAAAAACAATCTTCGTTACAGAGGGAAATCTTCTTGCAATTCTTGGCAAATAGCCTTGCAATTTAAAGCTGTCCGTGGTAAATGAAGATACTCAAAGCAGATGAAAGGAGGATAACGAGAAAATGCTGAATGCGGTTACGCAAGTGACCCTGTCCCGGCGGCAGTTCTGGTGTAAGGTCACACTGAAAGATGCGAAGAAGCGATCAGGGGTATGAAGACAAAGGAGGCAGCAGGGCCATGGTAAATAACGGCAGACGTCACCAAAGCGATGGGTGGCAGTTGGAGGTTGTGGCAGATTATGACAAGAGGACTGTGCCAAAAAAGCAAAAGAAATATCACGGCATCGATTTACAAGCGAAACAGAAATGGGGTGTAAGAACTTCAGAGAAACCAAACTGAGAGACATAGAGATAGAGATAGAGAGAGAGAGCGAGAGAGAGAGGGAGAGAAAGAGAGAGAAAGAGAGAGAGAGATACAGAGAGAGAGAGAGAGAGAAAAACGAGAGAGAGAGATACAGAGAGAGAGAGAGAGAGAGCGAGAGAGAGAGAGAGAGAGAGAGAGAGAGACGAGAGAGATAATAAGGTATCACCTCCCGCTTTCGAAAACTGCTGACCAGTCTTTTGCTGGACTTCGACCGCCGTTTTCCGTATGTTTGCTTCGCTATCTTTCGTTTGGGCTTTCTTGGGTCGGTGAAACTAGCCCCGAGGTGCGTTCCAATCTCCTGAGCAAATAAAAACATCTGCTGCAAAATAATCCTTGCAGAATTAAAATACAGGAAAACTGTGCAATGATCCTTTGCGCAATACACAAAAAGTAGGAGGCAACGGATTTAGGTTAATAGCCAATGCCTTGAAAAGCCAGCGGTCAAGAATTGATGTAGCCAATGAAACTTATGTAGAAATGAAAGTTTGTGCAGAAAAACGTATCATCATGTTCAGATTCAAGAATGCTCCTAAAAATTCATCTTGAATATAATATTATGCCACCTTTGACTTTTCATCGTCATTATCAGTCAAATCAACCGCTTCACTTTCGTTCTGAAAGAAAATGAAAGAGGAACTCGTAGAAAACAGCGAAACCAAAAGCAAGTAAAAATTCTCAAATAACAGTTGGAGATTTCAGAAGAAATTTATTATATACCGATCAGCTGACAAGCGAGGCGTGTTTCAAGGAGCTGTGTAGCAGTTGTGCTGGGTAACAATGGTTTTGCTTTAAGAAACACCGCAGTCTTGTGCAAGCTTATTGATTAGCGATTCCAGCAATACCTCATTGAAAGAGAACGGCGAGTGAGCCTTGGCCTTAGCTTTACGTGGCTTCATCGTGCGAGTCTTCTGGACCCGCTTCCTCTCTTTTCCTTTCTTTTTCGGCTGAATTTTTGCAGGCGATTCCTAAAAGAAAACAACATCTCTATCACATATCAGGTCAAAGGCCCTCTTGTTGTAAAATGACTTCACGTGTAAGTTAAATTTACATCATAAATTTGCATCATAATTTTGCATCACAAATTTGCAAAATAAACAACACAAATTCAATCCAGCTGGCGATTATCAGTTTCCTCTAATAGGAATGCAAAGTGAATAAACTTGCAGTGCTAAAAGTCATCAGGACATCTCGGACTAAGAAGGAAAGCTTACGGCAACTGTGGGCTGCTTCTCTCCTGCCTCTTGCGTTTCCGGGATCACTTCAGATGAACCTTTATCTGGCTCTCCAGCACTTGGATCACATTCGCCATTTTCCTTCTCAGTCTAAATAAGTGAATAAATAAAAAGAGCTAAAATCAATTTTCTTCATCTAGAAAGAAAGTTTCTTAGCGTGAAAACTCGTTATGAGCTAAAAAATATTCGGTGTGACTTGAAGAGACCTTGGCCAGCTTAGAGATGCTACGTAGCAATAGAACTGCTTTGAAGCAGCTTTCCGACACTTTATCATGCAAGATTACTATTCCTTCTCAACAAGGCTATTTCAAGGACCATAAAGCAGGCATTATCATTTGCCCAGTTGTTTCTTTATGTTGAGTACATGAATCCAGCATGACGTCACGATTCATTACAACTCACCAAACAGTTAACCTCCACATTTGTGGCTTTCCCAGGTATAGACTGCTCCAAGAAGCCTTCTTTGATGCCTCTTGACTGGTCTGTCGGCCGCTTATCAATTGGTCTTGCTTCTCTGGGTGGAGACGGCTCCTTTTTTGACGACACAGTCTCCGCTGCTTCTGTCGGTTTTATTCCTCTTCCGGTTGAAATCAAAAATGGCATTTTGGCAGCTGACGCCTTCACAGAGGCTGGTGACGCTGTAGGGCTGCTACGCGGGAGATGGACGAAACGAACTTCGCCAAACAGACGCATCACAGCGACGTTCATGTTTACTGATGAAAACGTTGAGGGAAATGACGAAGACCATTAAAGGCGAAGTGCCTCTATGACATGCCCGGTTGAAGAAGGGAATGTGTTGAAGAACTTGCAGAACACGAAAAAGTACTTTGGAGCAGAATGCACTTAAAGGTGTTGCCTCCATTCGAATTAAAGCATTGGCAGTCACAATCCACAATGACATTAGATGCTTTGCAGATGACAATTACGTCATTTTTCTGGGAGATATGACGTCATAGCACTGAAACATAACGTATGTTAAAAAGCCAAAACACAAATGGAAGCAACTTAAATATACTTCTATAAGCAATGGGATGAGATTCGTATCAAATTATCATGTCGCACGGGAAAAATTTACCCAAAGCATACAAAATACATCACTCATTTCAACAAAAAGATTTATACAAACCTTCAAGTTCAGAAAAAAAGCTCAAGATTTGAAGAAAGGATACGGTCTTTGTCAAATGAAATTTTTGCATAGTGCTCAGGAGCAGCCGGACAGAACGGAGTAAGCTCGGAAGCTGGGAGAGTTAGTCTCAAAATCAGAATGAAATCTTCGCCTGAATCTGGATGACAGGAAATCGTCTTATTAGATTTTCATCAGTCACTATACAGGTACTACTCTACATTTCAGCACTTGTAAAAAGGTCGTCACAGCAGAATGATTGAAGAGAGCTGATTAAGAAATTTTTGATCTTCAATCAATCGGTTGGTTAAAAATGAACCTGTCACTCGGAGATCTTTCACATTTTCCTGTTTTATAACCACTGTTTCCCAGGTCGTCTCGCCCGTCTGCAAAAAGATCATAATAATAATAATAATTAGGTAGTTTGATAGCCTCAATCTGCTGCAAAGTAAACCAAGTAAAGGAGTTTGGTGAGATGCGAATGGTGAAAGTCTCGAAGGCAGCGTGCTGTAGCAAACCGATGACGTACCTCTTGCGCTGTATCGTCGTTTACAAATGCAGTGATTGACCGGCTTCCCATGTTGAAATCGACCCAGACCTCTCTGCTTGCCTGATCCAAGGGTGCATTCAGCTGCAAGTAATCAATTCATAAAACAGTAGCAGCCGGGATCCGCATAAAAGATGCTTGAAAAATGCAGCGCGCCTACTCAACTAAGTACTTGAAAGATAGAAGGCACGAATCACACATTTGATGGAATATTCACAAGCGCTTACCTTGTACATGCCCAAGTGAAATGACTTGCATGGTATTGAATAAACGCTACAAAGTGAATGAATTTGATAGCAAGAACTTGATATCATGTCGCTTTTAACAGTTGAACGTTCTTTTCACTATGAACTTTTGTTTGAAGCTCTAGAAAAATTACGAAATCGGTGCCCTCGTCACATAGCTAAAGGATTTGATCAATGATGGAGGACTTGAGTCACTCAAACATATCGTACCTTCTGTCTTCGGCGTAAGTTGCGTTTGCTTTGTTGATGAAGTCTCGACAACCCTGGAAGAAAGTTGTGTCAAAGTTATCGAGGCTAGTTGTGGCATTCAAAGTCAGCATAATCAGCACTGACAAGCCATACACTAGACGGTAAAATGGAACGCAATGCCGATAATGCCGATAATGCCGATAATGCCGATTGCAGTGATTAATCCCAAATCACAACCCAATCAGCTGTGAAAAGAGAATTATTCCTAATTGTGGTAGAAGAAAGATGTTGTTCTTTGCAAACAGTTCTGGAAGAAATATTCGAAAGCTCTAAATCTAGTGACCTTCAAATGAAAATGTCAACTGGAAATATTGCAAGCACTCAATCGCTGCCTCATTTGTGCCAAATTGCAACTAAATGCATTGGCTTTGGCATTCCACTTTTTTCGAAATTCCCACCTGGCAGAAACAGATGACAGTAATGGCTTCGAATGAATCTAAACGCAGACTGGGGCTTGTAGATCTGACTCACGTTCTCAAAATCCTGGTTCTCTATAGCCACAAAGCTTTCCCTGGTTTCCGTGTCCTCGAAGTGATTGGAGATAAAAGCCAGCTTTTCAACCGGCTCCACCACTCTCAAAGCTGCTTCAGTCAGGTTCGCTTGGACATCGTAATCTAAATGAAAGCATCATTCCGATTATTATACAGCCAGAGAGATGCGACTTGGATGTCCTTTACGAGCAGTTTTTGGCTACTGCTTGACAAGGAACGACCGGAGAAACAGACCACAAACATTGACAACAACGCAGATTCAAAACTCATTGAAGCAAAAAGCCACCAGATGTGTCATCAATTTTCAGCGCACAACAAACCATACAAGCATTTCCAAACAATAACATACCTCCAGCATTCTTGAACTTTGTTTCAAATGACTCTCTGGAAGAAATAATCAAAGAAATAAACTACTTTGTTTCGATATCAAGAAAGAGCGTCGTAAAAGAGCTGAACAAACGCTACTCATTTCAAACTTCTGATTACAGAAATTTTTTAGCAAAAATCTATTTGGGCATTCAAGTGACCTTGACAATAGACAAATCTTCAGATTTTTGCGATTTTCAATAGCATTTCAGATGTTTTACGAACTTTATGAATTTTTTCATTTGCAAAAATTTCGGGGAAATTCAGGTCATTACAAAAAGACTCCTTGCTGGAAGGAAATTAGCAATATGCATCGAAATGGCAACTAAGCTGATATGTGACAAAGACTCTAAAAAACAAACTGTTTGAATCATATCCTATTCTAATGGTGTTTGTAAAAACATTCTATTATAGGCTACTTACAAAAAATAGTCGAACTGTCCTTCCTTTTTCCTAGCTGTCAAGTCTGACTTTGCAAGTTGTGACAGCAACATGTTGATATGCTGGCCAAGCTGCAAGAAGGACAGAATGGCAACGCGGTGTAAAACATCAGTCATACTCACTTCTTGTCGCAGTTTTAATCACATTCGATTGGCTTTTTATTGCGTTTCAGAGTCCATTTTCAGAGCAATATTTTTTAGCTTAGTTACTTTCTTTAAATTTGTTCCCACATGGAAGAAAGATGTCGCAAAAATTGCATTTAGGTGTCAAGGAAACGAAATAAACATTTCGCGGGAAATGGATTATAGATGTCGCAGAATATTGAATAAAGATGTCACAGAAAATGGAATAAATGTGTCATAAAAATGCGAAGACTTATCTTTGATCGCACTATTAAAATCACAGGCTAGCATAAATGACACTGCAAGGCTAAAAGTAACTGCCCATAAGCCAGAATAAGAATGAACGCAACAGACAAACCTCCAAGTATGTTGAGCAATTGAATGAATCGCCAACAAACAAGGTTAGAAGATCTTTGAGGTGGGTAAACCCAAACTGGCACCCTGAAGGGAAACTGCTACCATAAGTGAAGTACCATCGCATTAAATAAAGTAATGCTTTTTAAAATATTAAATAGTTGTTCCACAAAGAACGTTTATCCAGATCAACGACACAAACTCTGATCTCTTCCGAGTTTAATTCATCTTCATTTTTCAACACTTTACTACCACTTCAAAACACAATTACAATGAAACCATAGACCACACATTGGTTTGTACAATCATATGGTAAAATATAATTTCACTGAAACAAAGTGACAGGAATTTCTAACTTCTACTGTACTAAATGGCTAGTGTAAGCAGGCCTTTCTCGTTTCACGTGGGCTCAAAACTTTAACAGAAAGGGAAATAAAATACGGACATTATCTGTTGTTGCTATCAATGAGGCACGTTCATGCAGAGTATATGTCTTTGCTTCTTCTTTTTGATTGAGTACGTTCACCATGAGTAACCGCTGGCGCAAGAGGTCACGCAAGTGCTAGGCTACTATCATAGGCTGCATCTCACGAAAAAGTCTTAAATTTGCCAATTTTATGAGTAATAAATATATTTTGTTTCCAACAGTGCCTCAACGATGCAATCCAAGCATTCGATATTTGCAAAATAGCGTCATATGTAGAGAAGGGCAAATTGTCACTACCATCTGCTGAAAATCAATCCATAAATGTACAAACCCTCCTTTGTTTTTGAAAGAATCTGAAAATCACAAAAATACATTCAATTGCAACTTGTTATGACTGGAATATAAAAGGAGGTGACTGCACATGTTTTCAAACCTGTGCAATTTGTGAATGTTTATAAAAATGTTGCTAGAAACAACTTAAAGCTTGATGTGCAAAACTCTAGGTAGCATTTTCCAGACATAAAGCATTCTATTTCTGCAGAAGTACACATCATCTTTGGCAGTTTGACTTATTCAAATCAAATTTTACTTCTATGTGTACCAAAATAAATAAAACTAATGATTTTAACAAGTGGTAGTAGAGGGTACAAATATACCTTTCAGCTAACTTACAGATATGCATTCTAAAATTTCCTCTATGTGAGAGTATCCAGAAGGATTTGCCTTTCCAGTCAGCATCTGTATCAAAATAATTGCAAATTTTCATTAGCAAATTTTCAAAGGAAAGCAACTAGCTTCACATTTAAGAAAGTATTGATCATGAATTTAAAATCTTCAATAAAGTCACAACTTTCATATAGTCATCATATTCTGACTTGAATGAAATATATGACATTAAAATTGATAGTTCACGCTCAATTCTTATTATTGTTGGAAGTATCACAACAAACAATTTCACATTGGGTAGAAAGAGGAGAAATTTCATTTTGAAACTATTCACTTGTTTGCTCATGCAATCTAAGTGGAAAATTTAATACTTCAGAGGTATGGGCTATTTAATTTCTTTTACCAAGCTACTTCTAAATTTGCCAACAATAAGGGAATGGTGAAAGCTGGAAGAATTAAGCATTTATTGTTGATGATGAAAAGTAATATAATGAGTCAATATAGTTTTTGCAGCAAAACAGCAGACTTACCTGGTACAATTGAGCAACAATGTGGCCATTCTTATGGGCAATCAACCTTCCATCACCATCTTTGTCAATTGCTTGCTTTAGTACTTGAGCAAAGTTTTTGAAATAAGCAGGGTTTTTCACTGCTTCCTTCTAAAATAGAATTCAACAACCTGTTGGCTGGGAGTCTCATCAAAGAAAATATTGAGCATAATAAGTTTATAAATGCTAATTACTTATTAGAGATAACATAGCGACATAGTTTTTAATTGATTCAGATAACTTTATATCAAGGTAATACTCTATGAATTTTTATTAAATAGTTGTTTCAATTACACTATAGAACTTTACACATTACACTATAAATTGCTTTCATTTTTCCTTGTGCATTTTAAAATTGCTTTATAGAATCAATTGTAGTTATAATCACTTTCAAAAGCTACAAGATAAATATTGGTATGTAAGTTGCACTAGAAAGGTACTTGTAGCATAAAACGCTCTCTCATATCCATCCTGAATGAATGACTCACTTACTCTTTGCTACACTCGTTTAGTCATGTTGTCTGTTAATTTTCATTCTATCTGGTTTCTCATACTTTGTTCAATCAAATTCCTTCTGTATTTAGTCATGAAATAAAATAGCAACTGAGTTGGAGCATGCATATCAAGAGTTCTGTGAGCACAACATTATCAGAAATTACGTTCTGAAAACCACCCACCCTTATTTTAATATTGAGGTTTCTAACTCATAAACTAATTAACAAAGATAGTTTCTGACCTCCTGGCATAATGAAATTCTGACTACTTACTAAAGTATTTTCTATTTGAGATGCACTCATCTTCCTGAACAGAATGGCTCACTATTAAAATAAAAACAGGTTACTGCACTGCAGCAAAAAGATAAGGGGTTATTTATCATTATGGCGATAGAAAAGTTTATTACCTGGGTCGGAAAGGAAAAGAACCACTTACTGCAGAACTGAAACTTGCGGAGACAAAGCAAATGAATAACGTGTTCTAGGTTCAGTCCTTTAAGTTGCAATATCTGAATGTGAAAAAAATTCAAAAGATGAATAATGACTAACCAAATATTTCAGAAGCTAATTGACCAACAATAATACTGAACCAGGTGACTTCATTTTTTCAAACGCTGACGCACTTCAGAATTTCGCGGGAAACCATATACACAGGGCTACAAGAGGTACAACAATCGTCGTAAACTTCCGCCGCTTCTTACAGCAGAAAATTAGACCCATTTTAAATATTTAAACACAGGACTGGCGAAGCCCGGAGGGAACTGAGAGCCGTAGCCCCTCGCATTGTTGTAGAGCAAAATAAACTTTAATTCCCGGGAGAAAGAAATAGAAAGAGGTTTATAGGTAGAAAGAAAAGCCAATTAATGTATTTTTCTCACTGGGGCCCCGTACTATGATTTTATCATTAAGATATCTAAGGCATGAAATTTGAAGTTGCAAAGGTATGAATCACAGTTGACGTGCAAACGTGAAAACCAAATTATAATCGGGACCAAAAAGTAATTTCCTTAGTTTTTAACATGCATAGCATAACTCGTACCTCCGTTATAATTTGGCTTCTTGACCCTGTTTCGACTGTGCTTTGCAAAAGAGCCTTGTTTAACAGGTTCGCATCTTTCCTTCCATCAACTCATACATGATAAAGCCCTGAAATGTCCGTTCATCTTGAGGGTTGCCCAAAAGCTACCAAATGGTCCAGTTTCGAACAAATATCACTATCACTTGAGTTGAGTTGTTGCTACCTGGTAAGGGGTACTTCTATTTGACTGCCTAGTTGAGATTGGCTGCAGCTTACTGGTAAAAATCTTTTCGAATATGGCAGGCAATGCGCAGGGACGAAACGGGCACAAAAATTGACTTTTACAATGTATTTAATACAACCCCAATAGATTGAAAAAATACAAAATGATTTAAGGCTTGTATCACAAAACGTGTTAATTATTTGCTTGAATACATTTTTTATTGAATGTCATCACTATGAGCAGATTGGTGGTGCTTTTATGTCGATGTGAAAAAAGAATTATTCACAGCCAACAGTGCGGGGACAGACAGAAAATAGATGACTTGGCATCACTATGCTCAATGTTCGCCATTGGCTCAGCCAGAATTTATGAAGCGTGCAAGGGTAGGAAAAGGTCAGCTGAACTCAGCATGCCAAAGAAAGCTTCGACGCTGCAACCAAAACATACCAACCTACGACGCAAGTCATTCCTTGCTCAAACCGTCAAGCGACCAGTTGACACTTTATTGGCGATAAACCTGGTTGTAACTAGAGAATTACTTTCCCAGCTCGGCTGGTTATTTTATTGAAAGATCTGGATTCTCGTTATAAGCTACGTGTGCCAACGACTATAATTAAGTCAACGACTCTAAGTCAAGTGGTCTTGTCAAATCTTGGTTACTAACTGAAGCTCACTTGGAAAATTAACAACGAAAAAGCGAAACGCTAAATCTCATTGACTTTAAACAGCTTCTAGTGGACTGAATTAAGAAAATAAACGAGAACAACTTTACTGGCAGATAGTTGGGGAACTGCAACCTAGCAGCTTTCATAGAATTTGATTTCGTAACCAAATTGAGCTGAAAACAGACTAGCGCTTCTGAATACAATAGCACGCCACATCCAGCGAACCTTAAGGATTTCATACACTGATGCCTTCAAAACGACTGCAGATTGCAACAGAGATAATCCGAATAAAGCATGTCTTTAATTTCTTGTTGTTTAATGCAAAAATAACACTGAATAACACCATTTATATGATTTACTTTAACCCGATTATAAGACAAAGCAGACAACAGCAGATTGCTGAAAAATACAATAGGAACATATGCCAAAAATGAGAGTAATCTTAAACTATGATTGAGTGGAAGTGCTTTCAAACAACGTATGCCTTACACGCCAGAATGAACTGATGTGAATGCATTGAGTATAAGCATCCTTGTATTTCAAAATGGCAACTCTTGATGCCTTAACATAGAGGACACATGTCACGTTAAGGTTTAATAGGAAATCATATTGTGATGTCGCAACTTTGGTGATAATGGGAGTTGAAGGTTTTGAAATACAAGAAATTTGCAGTGTTATGTGCATTGAATGCCAAAATCTTTCTAAATTGCAGAATAAACATACAAAATCAATGGTGATCGATAGGAAGCAATCACTACAGTTATTAGACAAAAATAATTACAAGTGCCAAGCATGACTACAGGCAGATTGGTTGTAGAAGAACCATTAAAGATTTTAACATGTTATAAAATGAACTGCATAAAGTTGAAACAAAAGTTGGTGAAACTACTTCTTTTCGTATTTCAATTATTATACTGTCAATTGTCATTTATGTTCCTTAGATGTCAGGAATTGAATGGTCCATGTGTTTCTTGACTAAACCTTCTGCCATGCTAGAATAAGCAATCAACAGGTTAGAAGTAAGTCCATAAAATGCTTGTCTGTGTATTTAGTTAGAAGTTAGCTAAGGGTGTACACCTGGTTACAACAGCTTGTGTAAGCTTGATTAAGCAACAAAAGCTAAACTCTCTCTAGACATAAATATAACAGGAAAAACACACTGATTTTGATGAAAACAGTACACAACATGCTGCAAACATTCTATGTTTTAAAAAGTAGAGACAACAAATAAAAGGTTTTAAAATAACTTGATGTAATATTTTCTTTTGTAGAAAGGACATGCCAATCTTGTCCAAATTTAACCCTGTCTTTATACTGTAATGCTTTGATAAAAGCCCCCCTTATTTTAAATGCTCCTTCAAATAAAGGCCCCCTATTTTAACTTTTTGTGAATAAATGCCCCTTCTTTTAAATGCCGCCTTGATAGACGGACCCTTGTAGAGTGTCGTGAATTCGAAACTCATAGACTGAAGGTGCTCTTTTTTTAACATCATCGGAAGACGATGTTGATGATGACTTTGAACTGGATATTAAGATGTTTTTTAGAACTATATTTCTAGAACCAGACTTATTTAGTTAACAAATGCTTTGTGGTACAAAACTTCATAATAGCTAAAAATAGCAAAACAGTTTTTACATACTTAAAGTTAAAAAAATATAATAAATGCCCTGGGCGTTTAATCAAAGCATTACGCTATATGAAACTTCTTAATCACACAAAGCATTTTACCACTTTCAATTATGAAATATACTGAAAGATAGCAATTGACGAAGTAAATCTTGCAATTCAAAGAATTTTAGAAGGTGTTTCCTTCATATCATGAAAAAATCCAGGGAAATTAAAACTAGAAAATTTCATACCATTTCACCATATGAGAATGGACAAAAGATGGCATGATTGTCAGTGTTATGCTTCTGTCTGCTTCACTCAAGATTCTGCTGATGTCCTTGTCCTGAACAAAATAAGAAGAAAGGTTGGGTTAATTAAGTTAGAAAAAGAAAAACTAAGAAAAAATGTCTAGATAAACCATTTATTTACAAATAACTTGAAGCATTACAATGATATGCACTTACCCTAATTCAAATAGACACACTCTCTAGTATGAACAAATGAAACACAACTGCAGAAATCTACAAACCTTAAGGCCAACAACATTTTGACCATTGACTTCAAGTATGTTGTGCTCTGTCAAGAGCCCATTCCTAAAACAAAATAAAAAACAGTGACTCACAATGATAGGCAGTATTGCCTCAGTACAATTTAAATAAACATAGCTCGTGTTTATATATATATATATATATATCCTGAAGAGTGAGTTACTCACAAAACAGGCTTGTAAAGATAAACCATGTAGTCTTATTTTCTTCAACTCTATGATGATAGTTCCGTAGCACAGTGCTCAATAAATTTGAAGAGTGAGCTTTTCACAAAACAGGCTTGTAGAGATAATCAGTAATTATTTTGAAAATTGTCTTACCACTATATAAAACATAAGCACTTGGATGCACAAATAATCATTGTAACAGATGGCCAAAGATAACTTTGAACTAAACATTCAGCAATATAAACAAAGAGAAACATGAAAAATGGCCAAAATACCTTGCTGCAGAAGAATCCTTCACAATTGTGGTAATTTTCCCATCTTTGAAAATAAAACCAACATGACCATGACTATCCTTCTGCAATGTGATTGCTCTCTCAAATGGTCTGTAAATAAGATTAACTTTTTTATCATGAAAAAACTTGGATATATACACTTGAAAATTTCAGATGCATAATGCTGAAGGTTTAATGGTGTACTACCACTATGAGTAGCAATACATTTTTGTAACAAATGAATGCCACCTGTAATAGAAGAATCAAAAGATACATAGATATCAAGCACAGTTGCCAGTAAAACTCCTTTGTGATTCTTTGATCTATAAGGCTCATGGTTCTTAGTTTAAGGTAAATAAATATCTAATAGCAATTAGGCAAGTAAAATATTTTGATCAGACACTTTTATCATAACATATCATAACAGTTTATTGGCTTTCTTTGATTCACTGAAATAAGCTTCTGCCTGTTTCCATCTTAACTTTGATTTGCCTTTACAGCTATCATAATTTTTATTGTTTTGAATTATGTTCTGTTAACATGGTATAAGATTATATTGTGCTTCTAGTCTGGCAAGCTTTATCAAAAACAGATGTTCCACATCCCTATGTATTGTTTGTGGCTTTAAATTATGATTCTCACAGTGTATATACACTTTTAACTTATGTACATGGCAGGATAGAAATATATACCTTGCAGGTATATATTTGCCCAACAAAACTTGCCTACATATTCCTTACAAAAAGTATACATTCAAATTACATCAAATTCATTACAAAGGAAAGCTTATTGGTAAATTACTCTTTAAATATTCTATGTAGGAATCCTTCTATTCTACAATACATTATCTTCCTCTAAACAACATAGCAAAAAGTAGATGATGATTTTCAAGGAATACTTGCATATTGACCTAATTTAACTTTGTAATCTCCAGGTATCACTGTTTATCTTTCAAACCAATAAGAAGTTGGCAGGCTAAGGGAGTGTAATACTGAGAAGAGATTCTGCCTTGAAAGGGAAAGTTAAACTTCTAAGTAAGTATACACTTGCAATTTGTAAAAAACATGCAGACAACTGGTTATGAGAGCTAATCTATATACATCATAAACAACTCACCTGTCTCTCACTGCAAAAGTAATCTTTTGTGCTGCAGCCTTTTTCAAAATCTTCATTACTTTGTCATGTGCATAGCCAGCAAGTGTTTCACCATTGATTTGCAAAATCTGGTCACCAAATCTGAGTCCAGCCAAAGATGCTGGAGAGCCTGCCATTACAAAGGAAACAAACACACCTTTGTTGATGGAGCGTACACGAAGACCAACTTTTCCACTCTGATCCTTGCAGGCAATTACTTCTCGTATACCTTGTTTGACTTCAGCTCTCATTAGCCCTGAGTTGAGGTTTCCAGTCACTGGTGCAACCATCCCTCCTGATGAATATGTAGTAACTGGACCAGCATGCTGATACTGGATAACAGCCTGAGTGAAATAAAGTCAGTGCTTATAAGGGAAAATGTCAACTTTAGTGCCTGAAATACCTGCTATCTTGAAGATATTTAAAATCTCACTATTAATCACTTTAAAACACAAATTATCTTCAAGTGCAGTATATATTTATGTATGTATATCAAAAATACCATTTTCAAGGGGGGAGGGGCTGATTCATAGGAGCTTATCTAAAATGATCGCTTAATAGTTTGCTTGCTCTGAGGTTTACAGAAATTAGTATGAATTATTCCAACTAAGCCTTCAGATATTATGTTTTCAGCCTAGATGATCATGGTAGGTTAAGCTATAAAAAGCTTAGAAAGAGACAAATTGAAAATACATTTAGATAACATTAACAAATTGGATAATTTACCTGTCCAGATTCTGGCATTTCTTTGCTAATAGTGTTTTCATCTATAGGCAAACCCATCCACTCTGTCAGTGATGGGTACAGACTTGATGGCTAAAACAGAAATTATTAAGGGTTCAGCAACAAGCTCATTGATAAAAAATTGACTATATTTCTACTTCAAAAGGTTAAGATAATACTGTGGAAAGAGTGTTTTCCATTGGTGCTTGGGTTATTTTCTCACCTTGCTCTTAATACCTATGGAAGTGAAAAATTCATTGCTTGCACTATATTTGTCCTGTTGGAAGATTAAAATTCTCCCAAAGCAGCAAAGAGAAGCAGAAAATGTAATTTTACTGTTAAGGATAAGAACCATAAATGGTTTAAATTGAAATTCCTAATTTCCTCTCAATTTCTTAAAGTTGCTGGTTATATATAGTTCAGATCATTAACCATTCTTTACAATGAAATATGCATCCTATGAATAAAAACCAACTTACTGCTGAAGCTTGAGTTGGGGCTTGTGGCATTATCTGTTGTGGCACTTGCTGCTGTTGTGCTTGACCTTGCGCAACCTGGGCCTGGAAAAACCAACACGGAATTGATAGGCTTTTAAGCTCTAAAGCTTTGGTTACTGAGGCCTTGAAGGATTCAAGTGATCTTGAGTTCCTTGTTTAAACCGACAACTCATTCCAAATTGTTTGCGACCGTTGGAACATAAGGAGTACTCAAAACAGTTAATTTGCGCTGCTGCTGGTACTAGGGGTACTGCCTGCTTCTAGGCAGATTGTCGGACATAAGCGAGTATATATAACAGTTAATATCTAAGCGAATTACTGCATGCCCTATAGCCTTTCAGCATTTAGAATCTAAAGTTTTTTTCGAAAAAAAGATAACGTCCATTCCTTAATGCCATGAACGCACATTGAAACTTACTAAAGCTCGAAATACGTCTCTTGAATATCAGAATTTAATTCTGAGAAAACGCAGACATCCTCAGACTAAAAATCCATAACAAAAATTCATTTCTTCAGGAAAGTTGACAATAATGCATAGGTAAAGGAATCTAAACAGCATTCGTTTGACACAACGCCATTTTTTTGGTTTCTCGATGTTGACCGTGCCTGCTTGTTATGCCCAAGTGCTGATGCTGCAACAGAGCTTCGGGAAGCGGGCCTAAGCGCAACCTTTTTTACGCACAAATTCAAATTTTGCACTAACCTGTGCCAGCTGATCAACTTTCATATCTTCCAATGTTGGGTAAAGCGACATATTGACGACCTTTGTGGGAAAAATGAAAACTGTTTCCTCTTTAGGACGATGGTCTGTATATCCCTCCGACTTCCTAATAACTTGCAGGCAAACCCTTCTCAGTTTTATCTCCTGCGCAGATCATATGATCTAAAACATTGCGTCACCAGCCAGTTATAGTCAAATACGTCAAAACCGCCCCCGAGTGAAATCATGATGACTGTGGTGAAATGGCCAAATGTGATTCACCTAGGGAGAAATGTCTTGTCACCAAGGAAATGTTACTCGACAAGCGACGAAAAAACATGGAATGGATTGTGGAAAATAGTATTCAGTTCATCTAGGAACACAGTTCATCTGCCTTAATTAATGAGAGAGTGACAAAAACTGCGGGCAGCCTTGTGTCTTTGGTAGCAAATTTAATTTGTGCAATTAGCATCATTTAACTCTAACTTCTTCCTGAAATGGTAGTAAAAAAAGCTCGACTGCACGATCACAAGGGTACATCTGACAGGTAATTACTTGGAGGGAAGTTTGAAAAAATAAACAACGAAGATGCAGCGGTTGACATCAATGTTCTAGGCGCAGGCGCACCTAGTTCTCGTAACTAATTGGTTTGGACAGACCATTTCGTCATCGCAATGTGTTATGCTTAGCTGTGCTTTGATTGGGTAAGCCCATTGCGCAAGGTACATAGCAGAGTGATTCCAGTATCACCGCAATTTGCACGTGTAAAAATTGCTGAAAAGGTATCTCATTGCCCAAAATATTGATCCAATCCATTTATCCAAAGATTATGCAAAACTAGTAGAAGACCAGCCCTCATAGCTCCATTGCCCGGGCTTAACCCCTTCTGTAGAAATAGAGTTGCCTCTTTAAAAACTACACCCTAAACAAATTAGACATGTTAGCGACAGGAGCCTCGAAACGAGACAGAAGAATGACGTCATTCAAAACCAAGCACAAGTTGAAACTTTGAAGGAGCGGACACTTGAAACAAACGTTGTCGACGGACTGATTTGCGAAAACCACTCGCCATCCTTCGTGTGCTTTTCTGACACTCCTAGGACAATCTCTAGGACGGGGTTCGCAAAAGATGAAGGAAAGAGGCAACCCCGTCTCAAAATGCTCTAAAAGAGAAAAAAATGTTCAAAGTGCACTCTCATACATTCATGGAGCTTATCTATATGTGACAAGTCGTATTAAGAAATGCATGCTTTAGAAATGCAACGGTTATGCCATAGATGTGATCCGTTGCGGTAAGTAAAAATAAGTAAACTAGAACCCATAGATAAGAGAAAAATGCAACACTGCCTGATGTTTTAAGGAATTTGGTACTATTTTTGACATTGATTTGAAACAAAGTATAATGTTATTTGAAAAGTCAGAAAAAATACGATGCCGGTGAATCCTCACTATATAAATTACTGTCCTGATGATATTGTGAGTGAAAGAAGGTTGTGCTTTGTGTAACAAATTTGATCTGACTTTTACTGCATTGGACATATCTTTAGTGTGAGTTTCACATGGAATATGTCAAGTACTGGAGAATGGGCTCTAGTGCTGGAGTCTGGATTCTTTCATTCCGTTTCGCGTGTATCGTTTCTGAGGATATGTCAAGTTTATAGTTACGAATCATTGTCTCTCTCTGTGCTTCACAGAATACAGCTTTTAAGGATCAAATCATCAAAACAAAGCCTTTGCAAATATAATGCCCCAGAAAGTCGAAGTAGACCCAAAGCTAGTTAAGCAGGAAAACCAGAAAAATGTTTACACTCGCTCGCTACAAAACAATGCGTGAAGCTTTTTTGGTGGCAGTACAACCCGTCATTTTCAGATTCTTTTGCAGGACTGAGTACATCACAGCAGCGCAGCAAAAATCTCATCTTAATTTGCTTCTAACTCAAGACAGGTTTCGAGGCTCGCACTCTTTTAAAACACGTCCTGTAATATATATTTTATATTTTAAATGTTTTCCTTCAGAAGTCATAAAAACTATTGTAATTTTTGCTGCTGTTTTTACCATCTAATTGTTAAGTTAGATAATATCCACTTTCACACTCGGAGCAACGGTATCGGGAAACGGTTTGTCCGTGTTGCCAGGCCTAAATAATATATGTATGTCACTCTCTGGCTTTATCTTGCTATTTTTTGCGTTTGAATTATAATCATGCCAACTATTAATCATTTTAGCTATTGACCAGGTTGACTAGCGTAGTGTAGTTGGGTTTTGTGTAACTCTCATTCATATTTAGCCAGCTCAGCTTACTTCTCATAACTCATGTTTGAAGGATTTTACCCTAGGCAGGATGCAAAAAGCAGCTAAACTTTCCAATAAACAATAAGAAAAGATAGACATGTTTCCTGCTGTTGTTTAAAATGCAAAGACCACAGGGAAACCACAACATCATTTTTGGTACCAATGAAAATTATACCTTCTTAATCCCTTGTGCTGTCTTTCTGTTTTTTACAAGTAATTTCCTAGTTTTATTATGCAACGATTTTTTAATGTTATGGTAACGCTTTCATTAGTTCATTTTTTGACTTGGTTCAAGTATTTCAGTCTGGTGAGTTTAGCTATAGGTGTATTCAGATGGTGAATTATTAGCATGCTTAACCTTAGATGGATACCAGAAATTTCACTTTGCTGCCAAAAAGGCACTAACAATATGGTTATTGCTTCCTAGCGCAAAACCCGAGTATTGATTCGCCCTGACAATGACATGGAGTTTCTTGGCTAACTAAACTTCTTGTACGTCCTTTTGACCCCTGAACCATGCAAATGAAGCTCAGTCACCCTATGGCCTCTCTGTGTTTTCTTTGGAAACTTTCAATGCGCTTTGAAGCATGAAATACTTTTTATCTGGCAAATTGCCTTTGTCTTTTAGAAACAAAGGTCAACAAAGAACTTTATTCTGTGATGCTGCCCATAGAAGTTGAATCGTGCACCTTTTCAGGTATACTAAAGATTCATGTAGCAATGCAAGACTTCAAGTTGAATCTGCCTGATCTAAATGGTGAATCTGCCTGATTTGATTGGTGAATCTGCCTAATATAATTGGTGAATTTACAGGACGAACATGTCAGGTATCTCTTAATTACTATCACCTCGTTTGGCTGGAAGATTTTCACAGTTTTCGAAAATTATTGCCTTGAAAATCGAAAGTAAGTGTGTCCATCAAAGCTTAGACAAAGTATGGTCTGGCTGCAATTTCTCCTGCCCTCCACTGGTATCACTACCAGCACATGAAAGCGATTCATGGGAACTCAACCAAAACCTGGGTTCTCCTTTCTTTGACTGTTGCCTCAAAACTGTGTTTTTCCTTTAAGTAGTAAGTTCATTTATATCATCGCAAACTATGAGATAAAACCTGTTCTCTACTTTTGTTCTTAAGGAAACTCAAAACAACTTTTTGTCAATGAACAATAATGACTATTGAAACTGATTTGTTTCTCAACAGAAAGGCCAGACCCTGCAAAGGCCCCTTTGTTGATCAGTGGAGGAGTTAATGTCATTGGAACAGACAACAGTATTACAGTCGTTGCAAGTAAACATTTCTAGCCTTTTTCCATCTTTTTTTAAAGTAATTGTAACAAACGTCTTCTACATTTCTAATAAACACACCCTTTTGTGTTTTCGTTTGGGGCACAGCAAGCCAAATCGGCAAACCCAATCTGAAAGTAGCATCGAGTGTATCAAACTTTTTTTCTAGCATCAAGGTGAAAGCAAACAAAAAGTCCACATTTTAAAAGCCCATACTTCATTTTACATATATCTCTTTTTACAAAAATCTTATTTACAATCTAATGAATGGTACATAATACATAAGAGTTTCGGTTGCCCATTACAGAGATCTACAGTTGACTGCGTGTTTTAAAATGTGATTATTCTTACCTGTTACAAGGAATGCGGGGTTTCTTTCAAAAATGCGGGGTTTGTTACAAAAAAGAGGCTTTTATTTTTCAAGTTTTCGAACTTTGACATTATTTCTTGACTCCATTTCAAAATCACACAAAAATTTTTAAAATCGCAGAAAATATTTCAAAATCTCAAATCATATTTCCAAATATCAATAACGATTTTCAAATTTTAACCCTTTCAGGCCCGGAATTTTTTGGCTTGCTGAAAAAATTCATTTGTTATGTTTTTGTTGTGTATAAACATTGATAGTGAGGGCAAAGTATAAAATTTGAAAAATAAACTTGGGGACTGTGAGATCTTGACTTGGGCCATATGGCCCTTCCGGTCACAGAAAGAACGTTCTCCGCCCATACTCATATTTATTTAGAACTGTGTATTGAATTCTGCTTAGAAGTTATGATTGACAACATAAAGAAACATAAAAGAACTACAAAAACAAATGTAATTCCATTATTTTAAATTGAGTTTTTTGGGAAATTTCATTCTCGGTCTTGATTTTTCAGGCAGATAAGTGTTCTGAAAAAACACTCATATTTCAACAATAACATAAATCAGTATGAATGAAGGACATTCATTATGTCATCTGTTGATGAAAAAACAACTCTTCACAAAAATCAAGAATGATATGTTAAAACAGTTTCTGTTTTCTGTAATGCAAAGCCCCTTTTGACACTTCTAACAGCCAATTCTTGTCTTTTCTTTGCACACCATGCATCTAAGTCTATCTGGACGATGCATAGGCCAGTGGTTTCTTGCATGATACCTTATGCCAGCTGGTGTGTGTCTTCTGTACATCAGCCATCCATTTATAACAGAAGTTGCAAGGATCTAAATTCTTTTTCAGTATCTTGAACCTGCTGCAACTCACTACACTAGCAACAGACTCATATCTGGTACTTGTCTCCCAAAACATACATTATTTTGGCATATGTACCACAAACATTCCAAGAAAAATTCCCAAATAATTTTGGATTTCTCTGAATTTGTGCAATGCTTTCTTTTGCAATATTGTTTTGTGCACTATAGACATTTGTTTGATCTACTCCATCTACCTCAGGTGTGATCTGTACAGTATGTTCTCTGTTTATTGATAAGGGTTGCTTGTTGGTGTATCTCCATCCTTAGTTGTTTCAGTATCATTGCCTTTACCCTCTTGTACAAACTCAATTTCAGAATTTCACTGTTTTCCTCGTTATCATCTTGTTCCTCGCTTTCCTCAAAATCTATCTCTGAATCATATGTCGTATCGCTGACTACACTGATAGAATTTTCATCAATAAATTTGCTGGTGGCCATTTGTAAACCCTACGAAAAGGGGTAAAAAGTTGGTAGTACATTTAAAATTTCGTAAAAAAGACAAGATTTTCACCGAAACATATCAACAAAAAGCAAGTTTAGTTACCCCGAAGGCCTAGGACAATAGTTGCGGGGCATGAAATTGTCTAAAAATCAAAATAAACGAAATATAATGTCATTCTCTTTGAAAAATCAATTTATGGTCGGCTTGCGGTTTAGTTTGGAGCTGAAATTGAACAGCTGATTAGCCGGTGGGCCTATCAGCTGTTGTTGCTGCCAGAACCTTATGTGACCGGAAGGGCCATATGGCCCAGCGAGTAATTTGAAGAGAAAATGTAGAAAGGTGCAAACAAAACTAAAATAAACCATCAAATAACACTGCATGATACCCTAAGTTTGTAAAAATATTTTTTTCCTTTAAGAAAATACGTATCTTCTTACCTTCTCAAGTTAACAAAAATGTCACTCCAAGCTGAATGCAATCGCCATGACAGACCTTTTTTTCTGTTGTTGCTGCTGCTCCAATTGAATCACGTGAGGAAAGTACAACAACTGAACAACATATTGCCTTATTTGTCATTGATTCTAAGGGATCTCCGAATAAAATAAAGGGAAAATGGTCCGCTGGGCCATATGGCCCTTCCGGGCCTGAAAGGGTTAAGGTATATTTTCAACTTCACAGAATTTATATGAAAATCTTGATATACTCTCAGTACCGAGGGACAAATCATTTCAAAAAATCTCGTACACCTTTTGTGATAATCCTATTGTTTTAAAATCCCTGGAAATCCTATTGCTTTCATTGGAATCGCGTACGCTATTTGCAAGAGTGATTTGCCCCTCGCTCAATACAGCGTCATATTTTTCGAAAACCCAAAAATTTTTAAATCGCGAAATGAATTCTAAAGTCCTAGATTATTTTTCAAAATCGCTAAATATATTTCGAAATCCTGGAATATTTCTCTAAAGCTCGAAATAAAAAAAGCGCGCGAAAATGACCACCCGTCCCTTCGCCAGCACAACATTGCGCATACAGTTTGTTCAACTTGCAGCAAACACAAGGTTTCAATAGTCTTAATTCAAGCATAGTCGAGGGTTTCCAATTTAGTCATGCAAATATCACAGGGATTCCAATTTATTCATGCAGTTTCGCGCACAGGAATTTATTGCTGATAAATCATTTTCTGCAAGGAATGTGGCTGAGAAGAGGTTTATTTATTGAACAGAATCGCCCGGTACCGAAACTTGCAACTAGGAGCAAGGGTAGAGTTTTTAAAGAAGAGTGGTACAATAAGAAGGATTGGCTCTGCAGTAGCGAAGGTAAGAGCAGTCCTTCTGTTGGCCATGCCTGCTCCTTCGGCCTGTAGAGTCGGTCCTGGATTAATATGCAAGGTTTCCTGCCAGATTATCAGAAGCATGAACAAGTCTCACATGGAGGCCTATAAAACGTGGAGAACTTCCGGCGCTTATGGGGCTTCTCAGTAATGTCTGGACACATTTCTGGTGGGGGCGCCTTTCTGGTGTGCAACAGCTTCTTCGCCAAGACTATCCTTATGCTTATTTTTTCCATTGTGCTGCTCATCATTTAAACCTGGTTTTGTGTCAGTCTGCTTCTTCTGTATCCACAGTTAAGGTCTTTTTGCAATTGTTGGTGCCTTCAGCTCGTTTCCAAGTTTGAGGCCAAAGATGAAGGAAATTTTAAGATCACACAATATTGAAATACGACATCCAGGTGACACAAGATGGTACTACCGCTCCAACACAATAAGTGTCCTGTTTGAAAAATATCTTGTTGATGTTTTGGAATCAATTGTCGACAATCCACATGGTTTTGATGATATTACCCTTACACAGACAAGTTGGTTGGCTTCTTGGCAAATCTTTTCAGCAAAGTTTTGCAACAATCCACCAACAATCCATTCTTTGTATGGTTTTGCAAAATTGGCAAACAGATCTCACCTACGGAATTGGAAAAATATTTTCTAGATTTTCTTGTTGAGATGAGATCTGATGAATCATATGATGGCTGCTTTGCATCAGCAGTGGAAATGATTGCTGAACCAATAACAAGAGCAGATAAGGAACAAAATTATAAGCTTCAAATTATTGACAACATGGCAAATATATTAAAAGATTGTTTTGCTGATTTCAATAGTTTTGGATTCTTCGATCTTGTGAATCCCCATTTTTTCGCAGTGGAAGAATAGTGTACCTGCTGACAAACTGGAGCTTTTGAGAGTGAAATATGGTCCTCTTTTAAACATCCCTACACTGGAACATCAGCTTTTATTTACCTATAGAGATTTGGATTTCCACCAGAGCAATTTACAGGAGCTATTAGGGTACATTAATCGTTTCCATTTGCAGACAAGCCTTTCTGGGATATACAAGCTTTTGCTGATAAATGTATCAGTTGCAGTGTCCAGTGCATCTGTTGAAAGGTTTTTCTTGTTTGAGAAGGGTAAAAACCTACCTTCAAAACACAATGGGACAAGAGCGCCTTGGTTGCTTATGGAGAATTTCAGTGCACAAAGATATTCTTAGAGAATTGGAGGAAGATAACCGTCTGCAAAGTTCTATTGCAGATAAATTCATCCAAAAGCCAAAGAGATTGAACTTTCTTTTCTAATAAATAATATTTAACTGAACAGAAGTACCAGAATTTTTCAAAGACTGTGTCTAAGCTAAATTTGAGGCTATTGATTGATTGCAATATGCTGATCAAAGAATTATCTTGAGACAGAGATGAGAACTATCTTATTTTATTATAACTTGTTGCTGATCAAAGAAATATCTTGAGGCAGAGATGAGAACTAGTTTCTTGTTTTATTATAACTTGTTGCTGATCAAAGAAATATCTTGAGACAGAGATAAGAACTATCTTACTTTATTATAACTTGTTACTGATCAAAGATGCCCCAACACTAGGGGCACGATGGGGGGGACTGGGGGGACGTGTCAATTTTGTAATTGGTCTTAATTCGAGGAGAAAACGGGGGGAGGGGGTGAGATCTTCATGAGGTACTTTCATTTCCCCTGAAACTTTATGTTTTAGAAACTGCCACTTTGGATTAGGCAAAATTAATTGATTAAGAAAATTGTCGAAAAACATCAATATTTCTTCTAAGTTATCTTTTGTTGAATGCCGTCATACTGAAACAGAATGATGTGCCCATGCAATGGACCAGATGGTGAATCAGATTTGGAATGCTTCAGACGGGAGCTCTACTCTCCTTAGCAGCTTTACCATAATGTGTTCCCATTAAAAGCCATGGGAGAAACTTGAGTGTGATCTAGGGATGTGTCATTGTTGTTGCTGTTGTTGATGCTTTCTTATGCACGTCCGTCTTCTTTAAACCAGAACAGCAAAAAAGGATTGATTTGTAATGTGTGACCTCCACTTCCGGCCTCACAGGAGAAATGTGCTCTCGAAACTTTCGACCTTTGGCAAGTGTAAAACGCAGATCATGCAGGTTAATAAAAAGGTAGGTTAAATCGCGCGGGTCAACGGATCAAATTGGGCATGGGGTCCTCGGCTTGCAGCCTATTGACATCCTGAGTTTCTCGCACGTTTCTGCAACGACATCTTCGTGTTTTCCATCATTCACATTCCACATACAATTTTTGGTAACGTTGTGGCGGTGGAAATACATTTTTGGTAATATTCTCTTAATAAAAAAGGACGGTTTTGGTAAGAAAAACTTTTAAAAAACACCGAGGGTTGATTGGCATAAAGAATATCAATGGAACACCATGTAGAATCCTAGAATTAGACGGTAGACAAATTTATTCAAAAAAATAATATATTTTCATGTGAAAAAATAATATATTTTCCCCCAGCTGACCAACCGATGGACTAAAATAGGTCCTCAGAAAAGGAGGGTATGGGACTTGTTATTAGAGAAGGGTCAGTATGCTAATAAACACGGTGTTAATTAAAGTGTCTCTCCTTAAGTTAGGACCCCTTAATAACATATCTGTACTGGTAGTTGGAGCAAGAGAGGCGATTCATATCATATAAAGTTTTACTCGAACAAGAAGAGATGATTGTATTGAGTGCCAGAAGATGATTGTATTGCTGGCAAAAATACTGTCTTGTTTAAAAATTTTCGACCTCCTAGCTATGCAAGAACTAGCACAGCTGCTTGAAAATAACTCTGAACAGAAGTTGACAGCAGAGTTCAACTCTGACAGCAGAACAAGCCTGCGTCGGCATTGATAAGCTGTATGTTCGTCTGCAAGAGCTCCGCTCAGATGAAGAGTTTCAGCATCTGGTAAGAAAAGTCACTTCTTTACCAGGTGCGAAAAAGCTCGATGAAGAGAGCGCTGCCAAGAGAAAGCGAACAGCACCAAATACTCTCGCAGACTTTGTAACGTATCGCCAAGCTCCAACTGATGAAGAACCGCTTCGACCAGAAAGATCTTTTATAACCTTTTCAGTATAAACAAGTGCTTAATTAGTGGAGTCAATAAAGAAGCCATTCAGAATGATAAGGAGAAGCTGGCCGACCTCATCAACTTACCTGCTTTGACAGAAGAGCTTAAAAAGCCACATACTTAAAAATCTACAAAAAAAGCTACCATACCAATTAAGAAGGTAACAAAGTTAGAAACCTTTTCTTTAATCATGAATTCAAAGGAATGCCTTAAAGCTAAAACAGATGTCACGAGAAAATAATGATGAATCCAGACAATCTTTTTTCTTTTCATAAGATGCTGTTTAATAATTGCAATCGTGATTTCTGAAAGAATATCTTCTTTTTCAAAACCCAGAACGCATCATTTTCAAACATGCTCCTTTAATTTTCCGCATTAAATTTTTTTATTTTTGGTTATGTGAGAAAATTAGAACTACGAGTAAAAAATCTGTTTAAACGGCAGATGACAGTTGACAGATTAAAAAGACACTGTTATTATACAATTTAAATGTTTTATTAAGTAAGTGTTAACTATTTTTTTCAGTCTGACAATTAAGGGCTCTTACCCTTCTATCATCAATGTGCAAGAGACCTGCATGTCATCACCATCACCTAACTTTATAGGTTTTCCTTTTACAACTGCATGACAGTGACTGTACTGATCAACTCTCAAGAAAAAAAGATTGTTCTCGCCAATTTCCCATTTTTTCCTTTGGTAGATGACCAGCAATGTCATTGTTTTTTAAAACGCATACTTATCCATAATATTATCAGGTTCTATTGCAGTTTTAAGTTTTTCGCCAATCTGCGATGTTCATTCATCCTGATAAGCATGATACCCTTGGATATACGAATCCATTCCAGTGCTTGTAACGCTCGCGATAGCAATCTGGTCTTAGACATTCACAATATTATCTTCAATTGTTACTCTATTTGTAATTTTGTATTAGCATATCCTTTATTGCTGCCTAACGAACCTTCCAAATTTGAAAAAATGGAATTTTGGGGTCATCCGATAACTCAAACATTGTCTATTTCGAAACATTTTTCGTTTCCCTTCAGTGTTCGAGATAACCGATGTCAACTGTAGTTAGTTGTTCAATGAAATTTTGCTTAGAATCATTATTTGATGTCCAAAATTCCGTATATGTCAAAAAGTGAATAATATTCTTGATATGAATTCTTGATATTATCTGATTACTGATATGAAGATCCTATTCGTTTAAAGTCAAACATATATTTTTTTACTTTGCAAATCCAACAACAAATAATCTTCGTAACTGACTCACCAATTCTCCGAGCCTCTGATTTTGCGTTCCGTTTTACGTTCTAATTTTGACATTTCGAATCTCAGAACAATTCTCCACGTTTCACAATAAATCTCACTCGATTCGATCGAGAAAATGCAAACAGATGATCGACAGTTTCTGGGCGATTCAGAATGCGTCTCTTCTATCAGTTGAAGAATTTACAACAGATTTTTCAACCGTCAACTTTCATAATACATTTATTTGACGTCACAACACAAAATTTTGTTACGTTGCTAGGAAACGCAGTAATTCATGCATTGCCTGGCTAAATATGGCTGCCAAGCTGGCTGGTACTCTGATTTTCTGAGTTTTATTTCATGAGTTTGTATGGTAATTGGTTTTTGGTTCAAGGTCTACTGGAAAGTGCAGAACAGTTACGCTGGATGATATTTCTTCCCAATTCATTTAAATTGTCTTCAGCTTCCTGAAATGAAACTTTTCACAGCGTCCTATTTTATTCATAACATGTAATGTTTTCTTGAAGCATTTTCTCAACGTGTTTACTAAAATGAGTTATCATTTTGAATTTCCACTTTCATTATTCCGTTAATTATTTAGAATATTGAGAAAAGTATTTCATAATGTGCTTCAAGTAACAAATTACAATACGAAGGGACTTTATGATGATTTCCCATTACTTATGATTTCGAACTAAGGTTTTGCGAAATTTTGGGAATGCAGCTGAAATCACAGTTTAGACCCAGTAGTCAATTTTCACAATGAACGAGACAGACGCTGTATTTTTCCGGGTGTGTTATAATATGTAAGTTCATATGTGTTATATATACCTATGCAATTCGCATCCTAGGTGCTTTTGAAAGATCTCACGCATCCACTTTGACAGGTGAGTCGTTTATCCACCATATCCATCATAACCAATTTCCAGGTGGGTTGACGTTCAATGCTTGAAATGAAAAGAGGCGGCATGTTTCAACCAGCCATTGCCCCAATTTCATTTATTTCAAAATAAAATCACAATGGCTTTCAGATTTGAAAACTGATTGTAGTTCAAAAACGAAAGGTCTCAAAGCCTTCTTCAATTTCCCAATATTTGCCTTTAACTGTCTTGTTTATGAAGTAATTTTGTATGGTAGCCTAAGTAAGCACCTTTAATTTCATTTTAATCACTTTGTTTATAATTTCAGATGTAGCTGAACGTCTAAGAAGAAAGTACCAGGCTGGTTTTGGCACTTGGACAGTACCTCGACTAGATGAGGAGAACGATTTTATGTATGTTGAGAGAGATAGAGATAAATTCATGGTTCAAGTGAGGGTTGTTGAGGATGCCTACAGGGGGAAATCACCGTTCAATGAATTATCTAAGTACATTGACAGGGTTCAGGGCATCAGAGGGACTGTCAGCCTCGGGGATCTGAATGACGTCAAATCGCGTGTTACAGTCGTTCAAGGGATCGCGGGCATTGGCAAAACGAGCCTGGTTGAACATTTCACATTGAAATGGGCCAATGGCGACTTGCCATGCTCGGTCCAGGCCCCTCAGTTCGAGCTGGTGTTTTACTTGAGGTGTCGCGCACTGAACAGGTACATAGGTAGAAGCATCACGGTTGACGAGATCTTTCAAGATCAGTTCGGCATCAGCAAAGAAGAATTCCTCTGTCTCCGCCAACGTGCAGATGCCACCAAGATCTTGGTTATTCTTGATGGACTAGATGAGTTGGTAGGCCTTGAAAAGTTGTTTGATCGCTCTCCAGTAGATTCCCCATATGTTGCAGTTAATGACCTGATTTGCAAGAAAGCCACAGTCTTCAGCGGGCGCCATTATGTCTTGGTGACGACGCGACCACATAAAACGTCACTTTTGAGGAATAATGAATGTATGACTGGACGCCAAAGGTTCGTCGAAATACTTGGGTTTGACGCCAATACAATACAGGAATATGTAAGAAAGTTTGCTGAGAATGATATGGCACTCAGTGAGCGAATTTGCAGTATTATTACCCACAGTAGTCAAATGCTTCTAATGGCAAGAGTGCCACAGCTTCTGTGCAGCATCTGTTCCGTACTAACTAGGGAGTCCTGTGCAGTACATATGGATTCAAAAACCGAAATATTCATTTGGGTCTTTGTCTCATTTGTCAGACATCATGTCCTGTCATGCAATGGCCCTCCATTCGAGATTCTTCAAGACCAGGACGTCAAAATCTTTCTTGGCACCATTTCAGAAATCGCGTACAAACTGCTTCGCACTGGGAACATCGTGATCCCATCGGACTTGTTTGACCTACAAAACTTTGATACTCGGGTCAGAAGCATGTTGGAGTCATTTATCGTAACCAATCGTACATCACTTGGTTATTCGTTCCAGTTCAAGCATTTGTCAATCCACGAGTTTCTGGCAGCCGTCCATTGTTATATGCACGGCATCAGCATACAAATGCTGCTGGATGAGCATTTCTTTGAAGTTGTGTCTTTTGTCAGTGGCTTCGCAAGGGCCAATCTGTATCGGGGTCAAGAGTATTCGACAAATAGCATTGTACCACTGTTCTGCAAATGCATGTTCGACGCAAGGGAAGACATTCTCAATCGACCGACGGTGGGTGCCATTGCCCAGTTTGTGCAGTCGAATTGTTTGAAGGGATTGTCAGACAAAGAATTTCTTTCGATTTTCTATGAACTTGTTTCAAGCAATGACCCATTTCCTGAGACCTTGGACTTCAGCAGTAAAACCTGCTTTACTCTCATCCATATGACGGACTGGGATGCTGCCCTTCTTGAACACTGCATCGGGAGTTTTGTGAAGTCACGTGAGAGATCGTCAGTTAATGGCGTATGCCTCACACTGTTTGCATCGGAATGCAAGGGTACTGGGGAGCGACCAGCGTCACTTCCGCAGCTAATACCGCTCATCAACGAAGTCATGTTCTGCGATTGTACTATAGACGACAAGTTTACCGAACAAATGACTTCAGATGCAGGCAATAGCATCGGTTTGAGAAACGTCGGCTTCATTAACTGCGGTTTGACAGAAGATCAGATGAAAATGCTGCGCCCCCTGATTCCATCGGTGGAAAGTCTAGAGATCAGGGAGAACGTGCTCAGTCTCGACTGGATGTGTAATTTAGTTGATTTTCTCGTTCATTATGAGAGCGAAAATGGTCGACCTCCCACCTTAAGTAGCCTTGTTATGAAGAGTTGTGCTTTAGACAAAGCAATCATGTTTCAAATCTGCAGATTACTTCCGATTTTGGAAAAACTAGACATTTCGTCAAACATACTTAATGAAGAGCTGATTTTGACAATTGTTGATCAATGGGATAAAATGATTAAAGATTCAAAGAACACAAGTCCTGTTAAGTTGAAGAGCCTCAACTTGCGCGAATGCTGCGTAGATGAAGCAAGCGTGGCTGCACTTTGTCGCATTGTCCCACGTCTCCAAAGCATTGATTTATCAATAAACAAACTTAGCTATAGTCAAGTTAAACAGATTGTTGACTGCCTCTGCAGTGGGAGCCGAAACCGGCTTGATTGTCAATTGAAGAGTTTAACGCTGCGAAGCTGCTTGCTGTCCGAAAAGTCCACAATGAAACTAGGTGACGTCATCAGCAATCTTGAACGCCTTGATATTGGATACTATATTGGTCATCAAGAGAACCATCTGACTTCGAAGGTGCTTCGACGCTTTACAGAATGCTTGTCAGAGTCAAAGAATATTGGTATGAAAGTATTGATTATAAACTCAGCCAAGTTCAAGCAAAAAGAGTTTGAATCCTTAAGATACTTACAGAATGAGTATCACATTACGGTGCATGACGATAACGATGACGACGATGATGATGGTTATGATGACCGTTTTGATAAAGAAGGTTGCAGTCATTCTTTTGATCACAATGCTAACGTTGGTAATGACGGTCATTTCCAATAGCTCAGCTCGATTGGTTAGCTTTACAATCCATTTAGTACAATCAATTTAGTATCAATCAATCCTATTCAATGCAGTTTGTTGTTTGGTGATCGCTAGTTAATCATTGCACTGAAACATTACTGATTACGTCAACATTGTACTTCGCGTAGCTCAAAAGGGGTTTCAAAGGGGCTTGTAAAGGGCGTGCACAATTTCAAAATTTAGATATGCTATATCCACTTTCCTAACTCGTCTCCAGTTTCAATTCACCATATGTAGCTAGTTTCTAGAAAACCAAAAGGTGTTTGTTTCTGATTGCAGGCTGCGAAACACTGGCTTCCTTTTTACCTTCTTGTGCAATTGCTACTATCTAATTTTGAACAAACTCCAACTAGCCATACGTTTTTGTGTATCAAGCCGTCTAGCATTACGTCTCAAACATTTTACTCAGTGGTTTTTTTGCATTGAATGGCTTGCATTGGTTCTGAAAAAGCAGCCGGGTCACCACACGACGCAATGAACATGATTCGAGACAAGGCTGTGAAAGAGTTTCTCCTTTCAGTAAGGGATTGTCACAATCAATCCCAGCTCTATTTGCTGCATTTTGCTTCGGCGTTCTTATACTATGGATCTCTAAATGCAGAGAGAAGCAGAAATTTTTCAAATCTACTTGCACTTCATATATCAATTCATTTGAAAATTAAAAACTGAATATGCTCATAAAGAAATAGATATGCCAAGTATTTTGACCTTCATATTCCTTTTGCGAGCTGTAAGCAAGATGGGGAGGACTTGAGCAGTGTAAACATGAAACCGTTATATCTTGACTTTAAACTGGAAACATTTGCTATCCCACCGTATCCAATGATAAGAGTAGTCATAGTGCCTTTCTTTAGGGCTTATAATCGTACGTCCAGAAAGCTAAGAAAAGTATTGTGTGCTAGAATCAGGGAAAAGTAAAGTGTTATTGAAATAGAATTGTTGGAAATATCAACATAATTGCTACTTTTGTCATTGCTTCCATAATGAACATGACTTTCGTTATAGGTATTATTATTTTGATTTTTGCTACCATTTCTAGAATAATAAATTCTGGATGCTTGTTACTGTCTTGTTACTTGATCCCAACTTTATGAATCTAGTCTCGAAACCTGCTTTTAACAAAGCACTAATCCCTTGCCAAAGGTGAAAAGAAAGTGAGATTATAACCTACCCAAGCAAATTACTGATATTGCAATGATTATGAGAAGCTATCAAATCCTTGTGGAAATGATTAAGAATCAATGTTTCGATCTGTAATTCAATAAAACTGCTTTAAACGTCAAAGGTAGCAAATGTGCAATACTTAGGAAATTAACTTGCAGAAGAGGAGAGGTGGTTTAATACCAGCGAAAGCAACGCAAAGTGAATTTTCGAAGGGATTAACCTTCCTCAGAATCTAGAAAACTGCATGCTGGTCTTTTTATTGACCCTGGCAAGCTGGCAAAGAAGCATCCTTGCTTTGTTTTTCACCTGCTGAGAAAAGCAAGAATTGCAAAATGACAGGGCTAAAATTTCTCTGTTTCGTTGATACAGCAATTTAGTACAGATTTGCCTATAATTGCATCCATATGAAGTTTGGCTACCCGTGATATTCAAAGTTACCTAGAAAGATGTTCTCAAATGACAAGGCTAGAATTTCTCTGTTTCGTTGATCCAGCAATTTAGTACAGATTTGCCTATAATTACATCCATATGAAGATTAGCTATTGAAAGATACCTAGAAAGATGTTCTGACAGAGTAAAATGATACCAGGCACCTTCTGTGAATGCTGTTCATGAGAAGAGCAAATGATTCCTTCTTCGCAGCATTTCCCTATTTCTTGATTGTTGAATATAGCGATTCTTTAGAGCAAATCATTACAATAATGTTGTATGCTTGAAATACTTTCACCTATTTTAATTGCAATTATATTCAATATTATAACTCTGATGCTAGTAAAATTAAAAAAATATGCGTATTTCTTTTGAAATTGCTTTATATTCAGTCAGCAAGTTTGCCCATGACTTGGTGACTTGGCAATCTGGAGATCTGCCTCAGAAAATTTGAAAAGAAATTAGGTTTCGTTGAGACTGAAGCACATTTTGATGTCAGGCCAATGCCTGATCTCGTTTTCGTACGCCCGTTCAAGAATATTTGTTTAGATTCAAACAATGTGAGAAAGATAACTTAAAATGTTCTACAATGCCTGCCAAAAGTCCTTGGAACACCTCAGTATTTACTCTGGTTTTTGCATTTTTCATTTCTTTGATACGCCACAAGCTGTTAATCCCCCTCCCCCCTAAAACAATGTTGGTAACAAAGTATAGCATCCAGTCAATCTGGGGAAAAAGTTTGGTGTAAAATTGACGTTTCGTTTAGCAGCAGGCCAACATTGTTTTGACAACAATTTTGGCAGGCATTGTAGATCGCAGCAAAATATCATCCAATTTTCAAAAATGCACTTCCAGCAACAAATGCGAATGAAAAGGACTTCGGCAATCGAAGACTAAAAAGTCTTATGAACTCTCTTTTCTGTGTTGTTGAATCATAATTTAGATTTGCTTTTTTATAGTTCGTTCGTTACAAGTGGATATTGTAGCTGCGCATAATCGTCTCAGTGGGGTTACTTTGTCACCATATTACAGCTCTTTAGTCCCCGAACTAGGCCTTAGTTTCGGACGAAGGATTTTGAATAATTCCCTTTTGAAAGGGTTATTTGTTGTATCGGCTTTTAGTAGTTCATTTAATTTATTTTAGTCCAATATTTTAAGTTCAATTTAACGATTGACATGATTTAGATTGCAGCACCATATATTCAAATTTTCGAAAATTCATTGGCACTAGCACGAAGAGGTATAACATGGGTACCAGACCCACTATGTGGACCAACTCACAGGAAATCGTCCTTTGGGTAAAACTTCACTAGTGCGTTTGGGTGCAAATAGCCTTGTGATGTTTACCTTGAAATGACTCTAAACTCTATGTAACAATATTGTTTAAATTGAGATGCCATTAATGCTTACACGGAAAATAACACCGACGCTTGCAAGATTTAGCACTCAAGATTAATTAAGCTTAAAAAGCATCCAGTTTGGCAACCAAACAATTCAAGACTAATTGACTCAACGATTCTCCGAGTCTCTGATTTTGCACAGATGGCATTTTCGTTCTAATTTCGTCATTTTGAATCTCAGAACAATTCTCCACGTTTCGCAATAAATCTCACTCGATTTGATCAAGAAAATGCAAACAGATGATCGACAGTTTATGAGCGATTCAGAATTCGTCTCTTTTATCAGTTGAAGAATTTTTTTCAACAGATTTTTCAACTGTCAACTTTTATATTTCATTTATTTGACGTCACAACATGAAATTTTGTTACGTTGCTTGGAAACGCCAATGACTATGCTCAGCTTGGTTTCGTTGTGAAGTCTCTACCCAATTTCAAAAGTCATTTGGGAGCAGAGTGAATATAAATACCTAATGAATATGGTTGTCAGGTGAAGAGAAATGAATCGCATGAATACGCACGTTTGAGCGATTTGACCGGCAATAATACAGAATAATCGTATTGAACCCAAATATCGATATACTCTTAGTAAAGACGTAGAACACCAGAGGATGGCCTGTACATTGATTCAGAGGAAGTAGCCAGGATCGTAGCTTCAAAGTGCCCTTTGACGCATCCTTAATAAGACAATAACGGTCAATATGTGGCTATATCTATTTCAACATTATGAATCCTTTAAATCGTTTCAAGACAAGCTTGAGCCAATAAAAGGCAAGAATGATAAATTTTCTTACAGATATGTATATTAAAGTAAGTGAACAAAGTTATAGTTCTACAATCCTGGCCAAAAGATAGTGGACTGGCTGGCAAATTGCCGCCTTTTTTAAAAGATACACTCCCCACCCACCACAAGCAATGTTGAGATGCTTATTTCTACTCATTTCGGTAACTGATACTCTGGTATTTTCCAAAAAACCAACATTGCTGCAGGGGTGGGGGGTTTCTATACCATTTTCGGGATAAAATTGCAATCTTAGTGGTTTTTTTCTCCAGTCCACTAACCTTTTGGCCAGGATTGTCCTATGTAGCGGCAAAAAGGGGCATGCAAAGATTTGGGCCAATACACACTCAGATACTGTGAAATGTTGTCGGCATGTTTGCTTTTACCTCTATTTGTATAACGAGTGACTTGAATGCAAGTGTTGAGGTTTAAAAGATTTTCACATTCGAGGGGGTGGGGGCGGGATTTTTGGGGTTTATAGGTTTAGGTGATATAAATAAATAAACTGGAACTACAACTAACATGTGTTTATGTGTCTTCTAGAACTATGTATAAGAATCAAAATTCGCAATTTGGAATTTTTAACAGTAAACCTAACTATACGCATGCGCTAATGTATAATGCTGGTAAAAGAAGCCGTTTGCACCGTAATTGGAAAATGATTACGAGTTACCACGAGTTACCAACGAGTTACCGAACGAGTTACATTATACATTTACAAAGCTCAGTATGGATGTGAACGAGATACCAACGAGTTACCACTTTCTTTATAAAATAGAATATATATATATTTATATAAAAGTCATGGTAACTCGTGGTTTTCCCATATAAAGCCACTATTAGAAATGGTAACCCGTTATGGTAACTCGTTGGTGACTCGTTGGTAACTCGTTGGTAACTCGTGACAATTTGGAAATTACACATCGCTACCGCTCATTATCAGCTCTGCAAAGCAGCGAGGACAACTCGGAATGTTTTTTTGTTCATCTGCTGGTATCTGATGGGTAAACTCAAATATTCTCCACCTAACAGCCATCATTCCATTCTCTTTCTCGTCGGAGGTATTCTCTCGTCATAGTGCCAAATAGCAAAGTCTGAAGCAAAACGCGTTGCGCACGCTATTTAACCCATACCAACCAATGATTTATAGCTAATTGACTAGGCAGGACCCCAACATCTATATTTCCCATGATAATTATGTACCCACCGCGCAGAGAACTATAAATCTTATTAATGTAGGCAAACATGCCGCGTCTCCTCAGATTTACTACGTCAGGTGCAGCATTTTGAATTTTTGAATTTTCATGAAGATTTAACACATATTACTCTAAAAGACCGACTTCCTAGTTTTTTAGGATTGGCGCCCATTTCTAGACCCCTAATAGCCCTTTCCGATACCCAATAAACCGCTATGATGGATTTTCATTTTCCTTCAAAATCGGACAATCCTGGCCAAAAGATAGTGGACTGGCTGGCAAATTGCCGCCTTTTTTAAAAGATACACTCCCCACCCCCACAAGCAATGTTGAGATGCTTATTTCTACTCATTTCGGTATGATACTTGGTATTTTCCAAAAAACCAACATTGCTGCAGGGGTGGGGGGTTTCTATACCATTTTCGGGATAAAATTGCAATCTTAGTGGTTTTTTTCTCCAGTCCACTAACCTTTTGGCCAGGATTGTCCTATGTAGCGGCAAAAAGGGGCATGCAAAGATTTGGGCCAATACACACTCAGATACTGTGAAATGTTGTCGGCATGTTTGCTTTTACCTCTATTTGTATAACGAGTGACTTGAATGCAAGTGTTGAGGTTTAAAAGATTTTCACATTCGAGGGGGTGGGGGCGGGATTTTTGGGGTTTATAGGTTTATAGGTGATATAAATAAATAAACTGGAACTACAACTAACATGTGTTTATGTGTCTTCTAGAACTATGTATAAGAATCAAAATTCGCAATTTGGAATTTTTAACAGTAAACCTAACTATACGCATGCGCTAATGTATAATGCTGGTAAAAGAAGCCGTTTGCACCGTAATTGGAAAATGATTACGAGTTACCACGAGTTACCAACGAGTTACCGAACGAGTTACATTATACATTTACAAAGCTCAGTATGGATGTGAACGAGATACCAACGAGTTACCACTTTCTTTATAAATAGAATATATATATATTTATATAAAAAGTCATGGTAACTCGTGGTTTTCCCATATAAAGCCACTATTAGAAATGGTAACCCGTTATGGTAACTCGTTGGTGACTCGTTGGTAACTCGTTGGTAACTCGTGACAATTTGGAAATTACACATCGCTACCGCTCATTATCAGCTCTGCAAAGCAGCGAGGACAACTCGGAATGTTTTTTTGTTCATCTGCTGGTATCTGATGGGTAAACTCAAATATTCTCCACCTAACAGCCATCATTCCATTCTCTTTCTCGTCGGAGGTATTCTCTCGTCATAGTGCCAAATAGCAAAGTCTGAAGCAAAACGCGTTGCGCACGCTATTTAACCCATACCAACCAATGATTTATAGCTAATTGACTAGGCAGGACCCCAACATCTATATTTCCCATGATAATTATGTACCCACCGCGCAGAGAACTATAAATCTTATTAATGTAGGCAAACATGCCGCGTCTCCTCAGATTTACTACGTCAGGTGCAGCATTTTGAATTTTTGAATTTTCATGAAGATTTAACACATATTACTCTAAAAGACCGACTTCCTAGTTTTTTAGGATTGGCGCCCATTTCTAGACCCCTAATAGCCCTTTCCGATACCCAATAAACCGCTATGATGGATTTTCATTTTCCTTCAAAATCGGACAATCCTGGCCAAAAGATAGTGGACTGGCTGGCAAATTGCCGCCTTTTTTAAAAGATACACTCCCCACCCCCACAAGCAATGTTGAGATGCTTATTTCTACTCATTTCGGTAACTGATACTTTGGTATTTTCCAAAAAACCAACATTGCTGCAGGGGTGGGGGGTTTCTATACCATTTTCGGGATAAAATTGCAATCTTAGTGGTTTTTTTCTCCAGTCCACTAACCTTTTGGCCAGGATTGTCCTATGTAGCGGCAAAAAGGGGCATGCAAAGATTTGGGCCAATACACACTCAGATACTGTGAAATGTTGTCGGCATGTTTGCTTTTACCTCTATTTGTATAACGAGTGACTTGAATGCAAGTGTTGAGGTTTAAAAGATTTTCACATTCGAGGGGGTGGGGGCGGGATTTTTGGGGTTTATAGGGTTTATAGGTGATATAAATAAATAAACTGGAACTACAACTAACATGTGTTTATGTGTCTTCTAGAACTATGTATAAGAATCAAAATTCGCAATTTGGAATTTTTAACAGTAAACCTAACTATACGCATGCGCTAATGTATAATGCTGGTAAAAGAAGCCGTTTGCACCGTAATTGGAAAATGATTACGAGTTACCACGAGTTACCAACGAGTTACCGAACGAGTTACATTATACATTTACAAAGCTCAGTATGGATGTGAACGAGATACCAACGAGTTACCACTTTCTTTATAAATAGAATATATATATTTATATAAAAGTCATGGTAACTCGTGGTTTTCCCATATAAAGCCACTATTAGAAATGGTAACCCGTTATGGTAACTCGTTGGTGACTCGTTGGTAACTCGTTGGTAACTCGTGACAATTTGGAAATTACACATCGCTACCGCTCATTATCAGCTCTGCAAAGCAGCGAGGACAACTCGGAATGTTTTTTTGTTCATCTGCTGGTATCTGATGGGTAAACTCAAATATTCTCCACCTAACAGCCATCATTCCATTCTCTTTCTCGTCGGAGGTATTCTCTCGTCATAGTGCCAAATAGCAAAGTCTGAAGCAAAACGCGTTGCGCACGCTATCAACCCATACCAACCAATGATTTATAGCTAATTGACTAGGCAGGACCCCAACATCTATATTTCCCATGATAATTATGTACCCACCGCGCAGAGAACTATAAATCTTATTAATGTAGGCAAACATGCCGCGTCTCCTCAGATTTACTACGTCAGGTGCAGCATTTTGAATTTTTGAATTTTCATGAAGATTTAACACATATTACTCTAAAAGACCGACTTCCTAGTTTTTTAGGATTGGGCGCCCATTTCTAGACCCCTAATAGCCCTTTCCGATACCCAATAAACCGCTATGATGGATTTTCATTTTCCTTCAAAATCGGACAATCCTGGCCAAAAGATAGTGGACTGGCTGGCAAATTGCCGCCTTTTTTAAAAGATACACTCCCCACCCCCACAAGCAATGTTGAGATGCTTATTTCTACTCATTTCGGTAACTGATACTTGGTATTTTCCAAAAAACCAACATTGCTGCAGGGGTGGGGGGTTTCTATACCATTTTCGGGATAAAATTGCAATCTTAGTGGTTTTTTTCTCCAGTCCACTAACCTTTTGGCCAGGATTGTCCTATGTAGCGGCAAAAAGGGGCATGCAAAGATTTGGGCCAATACACACTCAGATACTGTGAAATGTTGTCGGCATGTTTGCTTTTACCTCTATTTGTATAACGAGTGACTTGAATGCAAGTGTTGAGGTTTAAAAGATTTTCACATTCGAGGGGGTGGGGGCGGGATTTTTGGGGTTTATAGGGTTTATAGGTGATATAAATAAATAAACTGGAACTACAACTAACATGTGTTTATGTGTCTTCTAGAACTATGTATAAGAATCAAAATTCGCAATTTGGAATTTTTAACAGTAAACCTAACTATACGCATGCGCTAATGTATAATGCTGGTAAAAGAAGCCGTTTGCACCGTAATTGGAAAATGATTACGAGTTACCACGAGTTACCAACGAGTTACCGAACGAGTTACATTATACATTTACAAAGCTCAGTATGGATGTGAACGAGATACCAACGAGTTACCACTTTCTTTATAAAAGAATATATATATTTATATAAAAGTCATGGTAACTCGTGGTTTTCCCATATAAAGCCACTATTAGAAATGGTAACCCGTTATGGTAACTCGTTGGTGACTCGTTGGTAACTCGTTGGTAACTCGTGACAATTTGGAAATTACACATCGCTACGCTCATTATCAGCTCTGCAAAGCAGCGAGGACAACTCGGAATGTTTTTTTGTTTCATCTGTCTGTGCTGTATCTGATGGGTAAACTCAAATATTCTCCACCTAACAGCCATCATTCCATTCTCTTTCTCGTCGGAGGTATTCTCTCGTCATAGTGCCAAATAGCAAAGTCTGAAGCAAAACGCGTTGCGCACGCTATTTAACCCATACCAACCAATGATTTATAGCTAATTGACTAGGCAGGACCCCAACATCTATATTTCCCATGATAATTATGTACCCACCGCGCAGAGAACTATAAATCTTATTAATGTAGGCAAACATGCCGCGTCTCCTCAGATTTACTACGTCAGGTGCAGCATTTTGAATTTTTGAATTTTCATGAAGATTTAACACATATTACTCTAAAAGACCGACTTCCTAGTTTTTTAGGATTGGCGCCCATTTCTAGACCCCTAATAGCCCTTTCCGATACCCAATAAACCGCTATGATGGATTTTCATTTTCCTTCAAAATCGGACAATCCTGGCCAAAAGATAGTGGACTGGCTGGCAAATTGCCGCCTTTTTTAAAAGATACACTCCCCACCCCCACAAGCAATGTTGAGATGCTTATTTCTACTCATTTCGGTATCTGATACTTGGTATTTTCCAAAAAACCAACATTGCTGCAGGGGTGGGGGGTTTCTATACCATTTTCGGGATAAAATTGCAATCTTAGTGGTTTTTTTCTCCAGTCCACTAACCTTTTGGCCAGGATTGTCCTATGTAGCGGCAAAAAGGGGCATGCAAAGATTTGGGCCAATACACACTCAGATACTGTGAAATGTTGTCGGCATGTTTGCTTTTACCTCTATTTGTATAACGAGTGACTTGAATGCAAGTGTTGAGGTTTAAAAGATTTTCACATTCGAGGGGGTGGGGGCGGGATTTTTGGGTTTATAGGTTTATAGGTGATATAAATAAATAAACTGGAACTACAACTAACATGTGTTTATGTGTCTTCTAGAACTATGTATAAGAATCAAAATTCGCAATTTGGAATTTTTAACAGTAAACCTAACTATACGCATGCGCTAATGTATAATGCTGGTAAAAGAAGCCGTTTGCACCGTAATTGGAAAATGATTACGAGTTACCACGAGTTACCAACGAGTTACCGAACGAGTTACATTATACATTTACAAAGCTCAGTATGGATGTGAACGAGATACCAACGAGTTACCACTTTCTTTATAAATAGAATATATATATATTTATATAAAAGTCATGGTAACTCGTGGTTTTCCCATATAAAGCCACTATTAGAAATGGTAACCCGTTATGGTAACTCGTTGGTGACTCGTTGGTAACTCGTTGGTAACTCGTGACAATTTGGAAATTACACATCGCTACTGCTCATTATCAGCTCTGCAAAGCAGCGAGGACAACTCGGAATGTTTTTTTGTTCATCTGCTGGTATCTGATGGGTAAACTCAAATATTCTCCACCTAACAGCCATCATTCCATTCTCTTTCTCGTCGGAGGTATTCTCTCGTCATAGTGCCAAATAGCAAAGTCTGAAGCAAAACGCGTTGCGCACGCTATTTAACCCATACCAACCAATGATTTATAGCTAATTGACTAGGCAGGACCCCAACATCTATATTTCCCATGATAATTATGTACCCACCGCGCAGAGAACTATAAATCTTATTAATGTAGGCAAACATGCCGCGTCTCCTCAGATTTACTACGTCAGGTGCAGCATTTTGAATTTTTGAATTTTCATGAAGATTTAACACATATTACTCTAAAAGACCGACTTCCTAGTTTTTTAGGATTGGGCGCCCATTTCTAGACCCCTAATAGCCCTTTCCGATACCCAATAAACCGCTATGATGGATTTTCATTTTCCTTCAAAATCGGACAATCCTGGCCAAAAGATAGTGGACTGGCTGGCAAATTGCCGCCTTTTTTAAAAGATACACTCCCCACCCCACAAGCAATGTTGAGATGCTTATTTCTACTCATTTCGGTATCTGATACTTGGTATTTTCCAAAAAACCAACATTGCTGCAGGGGTGGGGGGTTTCTATACCATTTTCGGGATAAAATTGCAATCTTAGTGGTTTTTTTCTCCAGTCCACTAACCTTTTGGCCAGGATTGTCCTATGTAGCGGCAAAAAGGGGCATGCAAAGATTTGGGCCAATACACACTCAGATACTGTGAAATGTTGTCGGCATGTTTGCTTTTACCTCTATTTGTATAACGAGTGACTTGAATGCAAGTGTTGAGGTTTAAAAGATTTTCACATTCGAGGGGGTGGGGGCGGGATTTTTGGGGTTTATATAGGTGATATAAATAAATAAACTGGAACTACAACTAACATGTGTTTATGTGTCTTCTAGAACTATGTATAAGAATCAAAATTCGCAATTTGGAATTTTTAACAGTAAACCTAACTATACGCATGCGCTAATGTATAATGCTGGTAAAAGAAGCCGTTTGCACCGTAATTGGAAAATGATTACGAGTTACCACGAGTTACCAACGAGTTACCGAACGAGTTACATTATACATTTACAAAGCTCAGTATGGATGTGAACGAGATACCAACGAGTTACCACTTTCTTTATAAATAGAATATATATATATTTATATAAAAGTCATGGTAACTCGTGGTTTTCCCATATAAAGCCACTATTAGAAATGGTAACCCGTTATGGTAACTCGTTGGTGACTCGTTGGTAACTCGTTGGTAACTCGTGACAATTTGGAAATTACACATCGCTACCGCTCATTATCAGCTCTGCAAAGCAGCGAGGACAACTCGGAATGTTTTTTTGTTCATCTGCTGGTATCTGATGGGTAAACTCAAATATTCTCCACCTAACAGCCATCATTCCATTCTCTTTCTCGTCGGAGGTATTCTCTCGTCATAGTGCCAAATAGCAAAGTCTGAAGCAAAACGCGTTGCGCACGCTATTTAACCCATACCAACCAATGATTTATAGCTAATTGACTAGGCAGGACCCCAACATCTATATTTCCCATGATAATTATGTACCCACCGCGCAGAGAACTATAAATCTTATTAATGTAGGCAAACATGCCGCGTCTCCTCAGATTTACTACGTCAGGTGCAGCATTTTGAATTTTTGAATTTTCATGAAGATTTAACACATATTACTCTAAAAGACCGACTTCCTAGTTTTTTAGGATTGGGCGCCCATTTCTAGACCCCTAATAGCCCTTTCCGATACCCAATAAACCGCTATGATGGATTTTCATTTTCCTTCAAAATCGGACAATCCTGGCCAAAAGATAGTGGACTGGCTGGCAAATTGCCGCCTTTTTTAAAAGATACACTCCCCACCCCCCACAAGCAATGTTGAGATGCTTATTTCTACTCATTTCGGTAACTGATACTCTGGTATTTTCCAAAAAACCAACATTGCTGCAGGGGTGGGGGGTTTCTATACCATTTTCGGGATAAAATTGCAATCTTAGTGGTTTTTTTCTCCAGTCCACTAACCTTTTGGCCAGGATTGTAGTTACAAAGTGAAAAATAACGAGAGAATGTGCCTTTCTCTCAAACAGTTGTCCTGAACGTCTAGATTTGCTTCAACTTTCAAGTCTTGCTAATGTCAGATTTCCTCAGAGAGGAACCTGTATAGTCTAGTCAATTTCAAGCTGGTCTTATTTTCTCATAGGTTGCTAATACGTCATATTTCATTATATCTGCGTTTAAGGAATTCCAGAGCCTAGAAAAATCGGTGGAGGGTTTGCCGGTCGAGGAACGTCATTTTTGAAACAATAATGACAGTAATTTTTAAAATAAGCAGTGAATGAAATTGCAAAAAATTGTTTTGAGTTGGTAATTTGAATAGTAGAAATTTTGAAAGTGAGAAAGTTTGAATAATAGAAATTGCAGGTGGAGGAAAGTTATAACTTTTCCTGGACTCTGGCTGGGAATTTCCGATCTCTATCACTCCTGAACTTGTGCGAACTGTTGACATTTCAGATAAGAAATTTGTTGGTCCTAAAACTGATTGAGCTTTACTGATTTTGATAATAGTGGTGATTTTTGTTGTCGACTGCTGCATTGGATTTTGTTTCTTGCTTCAAAGGATTGCTATTGGTTAATTTTTGTCACGTGGGACATAATTTCCTTATGCTACCGCCATTCAAGGATCACGATTCGGTGCTCTCTCCGTATTCTCTTAACAATGGCATACACAACTGGAGGGACGAAAAAGCGAATTTGCTACTACTATGATGGTGAGTTTATATTTGATTTACAAGTAGACTTATCTACAAGTATTTAAATTTTCTTGAATAAATCTAGACACAGCCTAGACAAAATCGGTTTTCGCACGCTTGTTCATACCAATTTGGCCTAAGTTGGCCTCTCTGTCAATCAGTGGAGGATTCCAATGCATGTCGGTTTTTTCTAAATATGGATTCCCCAGAATTTGAAATAGCCGTCACTGCATTCAGATTTATCAGCTAATTGATTAAATTCATTCTAATGTCGTTGCTTTTATTTTCTTCTCTCTTGTCCCCGCTCGTACTGGTATGTATTATCTCTCCCCTGATCGATCATTTATTTGCATTGCCATTGGACAGACAATAAATGCAGGCAGTGGTTCAGACCTTTTAAAGCGTATTGTGAACTATTTAGTTTTGTAAGGACATGTAAAAGCAGCAAATGTGCACAATTAATTTCATTTGTCGATGTGCTTTCCCTTATTTTTTGAAGTTTATTATTGATTTTAAGGCTGTATGCGATGTCTAAGGTTGATATCTTTTTCAAGACCAAATCGTTTAATAAATTGCAATAATATGCAAGTAACATTTGCAAATAAAATAGCAGCCTTAGGTTTACAGAACTGAATATGGAAAATAGTTACATGCTCAAATTCTTTTACTAAATATCTTGTAGATTTTGTTTATTTATTTGGTTTTGTAATTGGTCTGCAACCAGCCCTCATGTAGCTATAATTCCATATTTAAGTGAAATTCCTAGAAGGGCTTTTTCATGAGTATTTTGTCACATACCAGCCAACTTTGTCATAAGTTTGTTTGTCTTTTTGTGCTGTATGTCATCATCATCAAGTAACACAATTTTACTATGCAACTTAGTTTCTATTGCACTATTATATTAATTTTTAATATGATATCTGTTCACATCTGATTTAATATTATCCCTGTTCAGTTTGAATTATTGCTGCAAGTTGAAGAAACAGCTTAGTTATATTCTTTGAATAAGCTTTATGCCTCTGTTGTCCATAGCCCTTCATTTTTATAGGAATACAAAGTGGAAAACTGCATCTTATTCCATTTGAAATCAAAAACAGCAAAGAACATCAAAGATCAATTAAATTCAGCCTCCCTAAATTAAGCCATTTTTATTAACCTAGGAATGGTATAAGGTTTTTGTGTCAAAGTGTCATCCTGAAGAGCCTCATTTTATTTTTTCTTGTTGATCGTGCAAGAGACTATTTTTTCATTTCCCACTTTGTGCATTTGCAGGTGATGTTGGTAACTATTATTATGGACAAGGACATCCCATGAAACCACATCGCATCCGCATGACACATAATTTGCTGTTAAACTATGGTTTATACAGGAAAATGGAAATATATGTATGTATATACCTTATTTTTAAACCTCTTCTAAGATAAAAATGTATCATACTGTGGCCTTTAATAATCCTAATAAATCTCATGATTACCTGACCTTTCTATTTCAGTAAATGGAAAATAGAAAAAATCAAATGCAAATTTCCTTTTTGTTTTGAAGTTGTTTGGGTTTGAATTGAGAAGAACTTGGCATCAAATGGGCTTGTCAGCTTTTATGGATATTAATTACAATGTGGTGGATTTTATAATGGTCTCTATGTGGCGTGGTCTCTATCCTTCAATGAAAACACCTCCCTCCAATGAATGCCCCCAAAAAGTTAAGCTTCCCCTCCCTTGAACCATCTGATATGTAAATGCCTTCATTAGATTTCCACAATATGTTCATGGAACACAGCTGCTCAAACTCCTCAACAAAGATGATTTTGTATCCATTGCTTGATTACAGTACTTGTGTTTAATATAACAAAATATATGTTTTAGTTTTCAAAATAAACAGATCTCTTCTATAAATGCCTCAGTCTAATGAACCTCCTAATGAAGTGACTTTAAGTAAGATATGTTACATGCCTCCTATTTCCATCTTGCTTCTGCATCATTGTTACTTTTTTGTGCTATTGGCATATTAATTCTTGAAGCCATGGAATCGAAGAAAATAAAAAGCAGAAAGTAGAAGCTGTAGATAATGCTACAAATTAAAACAGTGAATCTTAATTTTTTCTAAGCTTTAATTTTATCAGCATTCCTTCTTGTTTACTTTCTTAAGTACAAAGTAATCTAATTTTGAAACTGTGGGTTTTATCTTTTGATCATTTTACATGGTGACAATCATCAGATCATTGATACAGTGCATTGTTAAGACTAAATTACTATGCTCTTGTGTGGTGCAAAGTTTTCTGAATTCTTCTTTACTTTGTATAGCAAAATATTTCTATAAATATTTTATCATTTGCATTAATAGAATATCTTTTATTAGTAGGTAAATTATCTTGAAAATTGCCAATATTTTTCACAACAAATTGCAAAAGGGCCTTTGCCAACAGGGTTTCTGTGAATAAAGAATGACAAATGAGATTAAATATGTAATTTGACCATATCCATAACTTCCACCTTCTTGACTCATTAAGTCTCTATTCACTATTTGTTGATTGTAGTGTTTATTATTGTCATGTTTTTCAAACCAACCTTGAAGAATCATTTCTATTCTTTGTTGCTTTATCCTATCCACTGCCTTATACATTCCTTTTATCTGTTTCATCTGTTGGGAACTCCTTGCTATCTGTTGCTCTTTGTGTAATCCCATGCTCATTTTGTTGTTGGGTATATAAGCTTGAAAAGAGAATTATTTCATGTAATTTCTGGTAGGCTCTGAAAGAGTATGTTGTTGCTTGCCCCTAAATTTGACAGCTATGGTATTGTATAGACTATACAGTTTTGCTCTAATTTTGCGAAATGATTTTCAGTTCAAACTTTGATGAAATTTTGATGATTTGATATGCGGTGAAAGACTCTAGGATGCTGCAAGAATGGCTTGCATAAAATGAAAAGTAAAGGATAGGCTGACTCAATGCTCTTATCAATTTTAGCGTCCCCATAAAGCTACTGCAGAGGAAATGACAAAATACCATTCAGATGATTATATTAAATTTTTAAAAACTATCAAGCCTGAAAACATGTCAGAATATAACAAGCAGATGCAACGATGTAAGTTGTTCCTTTTTTCATATACCTATTTAGTTTTCAAGTTTCACTCTTTATTAAATGTCTTTAGTTTTGGGTTGATTTATTTTCTTGATATAATTGTGTTTACCTTTTTCTAAAGAACCTTGATAATCTTTTTTGATCTATTTGAATTTAGTCAATGTTGGTGAGGATTGTCCTGTCTTTGACGGAATGTTTGAATTCTGTCAACTTTCAGCAGGAGGCTCTGTTGGTAAGATTCCTTCAATTTTTGTTCTGTAGTTTTTGTAGCTCTCTCCAATGAAGTCTGCCTTTTGATGGCCACGAATTCTTTCAGTTGGTGCTAGCACATCCACAAGTTTGGCCACAAGCATCTCTTTCTTTTATCTGTGAGGTTTACTTGCTGTGCCCCCTTTTTTACATCTGTCAAACGTTGTGTGTCTGATGTGTCATGTTTTTTGCTGTCATCACTCGCAAGTTACCTTTATGGTCGATTCATTTTTATAGCCTAAAACTTTTGATTGATGAAATGAGCTTTTTTGGAAATTTGTTTTGATGCATGTACACTTCTTTCCTGTAGCGGGTGCTGTTAAGTTGAATAAACAACAAACAGATGTTGCAGTTAATTGGTCAGGGGGGCTGCATCATGCAAAGAAGTCAGAGGCATCAGGGTTTTGTTATGTCAATGACATTGTGCTGGCTATCCTTGAGCTCCTCAAGTTAGTATTGCTTGCTTTGTTTTCTCACACACTTGGCGGAGGAGACAGTTTAAATTGATGATGCTGTTTTCATAACATTTTCTATCATTTTTATATTTTAACCCTTTGCAAGTGATGCTTCATAATGTTTGTTCTTTTACTCCCTTTTAACCTTCATTATCTCTTTAACTAGATTGTCTGGATGAGTGCTTTATTGAAATAGTACCTAACCTGGCGTGGATCAGCTGTCAAGAAAGGGCTGTCGGTTCTCTCTTAGAGCCCCCTTTCTACCAAAGTCAATCAAGCTGCCTCTTTCTAGGGACCACATTTCTATTTTTGGCGTTGGTGCCAGTAGTGTAGAGCCAAATAATGTAGAGGGAGAAAGGCATATAATTTTCTCTATTTTGTGTAATGAATCTTTCCATCTGTTTGGTTTCTTCACAAGAAGCCCTAGCCATCCAGCAAATCAATTTCCAGGAACAGCCACTTACTTTGAGGCTAATTTCCTGATGCACACTTTCTCTATTTCGAAGGCACTATACATTTGCCAAACTGCTTTAGTCAAAAGGGAATGCATTTGCAAAGTGCAGCAAAAAATTCACTTTGTTCTTTCTAGGTATCATCAGCGTGTTTTGTACATAGACATTGATATTCATCATGGTGATGGGGTTGAAGAAGCATTTTATACTACAGATCGAGTCATGACAGTATCTTTGCACAAGTATGGGGAATACTTTCCAGGAACTGGGGATTTACGGGTAAGTGTGACAGGAAGCTGAAGATATTGAAATATCTTTTCACATCACTTGCACTCAGTTAACCTTCAAATGCACATCTCCTTTAAAGTGTTCAACTCATCAAGTTAGCAATGCAAAGCGTATTTTCTTTGTTTTTTTGCAATGAGATCAATACTGGGAACGTCCGTAGAACGCAAGCAAAAGAATGATAGCAAAACCTTTGTTATTTGCAGGATATTGGTGCAGCGAAAGGCAAATATTATGCTGTCAACTTCCCTCTGAGAGATGGTATCGATGATGACTCATATGAGAAGATCTTTAATCCAGTAAGAGAAATATATATGCTCAATTTCTGCTTTGAAAAACAATTATTGATCTTTCTGCACACTTGGTCCTGTTCACTGCCCTTGAATGTCATCTCTTCTTTTGGCCTCAGCTTAGCTTATTGTATATGTCATATGTGGTTCATGCATTCCAAATGGAAGGATAAGCTTCAAATTAGATCATTTCTCCTTTGACGTGCAGAATATTTGGTCCCACCAGAAAATGCCCTACGTTTGTCTGCTTGGCTTATTGCCGGAAAACGCCTCATCCACGGCGATTGCTTTAGAAGACAACTCTTGCTTGCTGAGATTATAGGGTTTGGCTAGAATGCGATTCCCAACCGTGGCAGATCTGCTCTCTAGGCTGTGATTATTATTATGTATCAATGTATCAAAACTATTATTCATTTGAATTCATGAACGTTTGGTGTCTGATGGCTCATATCCTTAAAGCTGTCATTTCATCCGAACAGATCATCTCAAAGGTCATCGAAGTCTACCAGCCTAACGCCATTGTTCTCCAATGCGGGGCAGACTCCCTCTCCGGTGACCGACTTGGTTGCTTCAATTTGTCCCTGCGTGGTATGTACGACGGTAGCAGCTCGTCTTTGTGCGGTCATTTTTCTGTGTCATTGTCAATTTGTCGGCTTCAACCGTATTCCCGTGATGTGGTCTTGCTACCACTAACTCACATCCATTTGATAGGGGACCTAAGTCAAATCCAACACTATAAGATAACGAATGTCCTGTTTTTACTAGGCGTATTGGTCTGTATTTTGCAGGGCATGCCCAGTGTGTTGAGTTTGTGAAGAAGTTCAATTTGCCGTTGTTGCTGCTTGGAGGCGGTGGCTACACCATTCGCAATGTGGCGCGTTGTTGGACGTACGAAACATCAGTGGCGCTAGAGATCGACATTCCTAATGGTGAGTCGTCATATGTAACATCCTTTTAACATCCTTTTTTACCTGTTTACGTCCTTAAGCCGATCAGCTACGCGCCACTCTCCTCTTTCATTGTTTTAAAACAGGTTTTTCTAAAAAACCATTCGCCTCTAAATGCCCTACCCACAGCTTGTACGTTTTGCCGCATACAAAGCAGAGTGACGCTTTTTTGTAAATTTTCCTGCCGTTTGCATTTGTTTCCAAACGTAAGATATCAATTATAGATGACGTCACGGTGCGTAAATGCGTAGTAACTTGCTTTGCGTATTCCACAGAGCTGCCTTACAATGACTATTTCGAGTACTTTGGACCAGACTTCAAGCTTCACATTCAGCCTTCGAACATGCAAAATCAGAACACTCCTGATTATCTGGATAAGATCAAGTAAGTTGTGCTACAAAATTGACCTTGGGCATTCTTTTGCCATTTGGCCTGGCGTTATTCACGATAAATGGTTGTTCTAGATGCTCAGCCGATAACGTTTCTTACGATGGAGCCCATAGGGATTAACTGAGCCCATAGGGATTAACTGCAAGTTAACATGTTTCGAATAGCAGATAAGTTAAGGTGTGAACTGTCTGTTGTTTATTTCAGGCAAAGGTTGTACGAAAATTTGCGCATGATACCTCACGCCCCTGGTGTCCAAATGCAGCCCATTCCAGATGATGGAATTGCGGAGGAGAGCGATGACGAGGAAGAAAAGCCACACTCTGCTGATCATAGAATTTCAAGTAGGTGCTACGCCATCTTTACAGCGCATGCTGAACTTGGCATCGAAACTTCACTCTGTTCCTAAAGTAGTGCAGCTGCAAGCAAAGGCGACTGCAGCTCCTCAAGTTGTTTCTTTTCTTTGAGTAAATTATGTTGCTGTTTTGAGCAGCTTACTTTATTTCAATTGTTTTTCTCTTACCTCTTCTACTTGGCAGGGCACAAAGATATCAGGCTCAATAGCTCGGCTCGATAGGCAGGCCAAATGGCCATGCTCAATAGTCAGGCTATTTTGTCAGGTCCAAGAATCAGATTCAAGAATTAGGCTCAATAGTCAGGTTCAATAGTCAGGTCAATAGTCAGGCTATATTGACAAGCAGATTGTCTGGCCTAAGAATCAGATTCAAGAATCAGGTTTAATTGCTAGGTTCAATAGTTGGGTTCAATATTTTTGTTCAGTAGGTGGAAACTTTTTTGGATTTCCCACGCTTACATGTCTCATTGCATTTGATTCCAGTTCGTTCATCAGACAAGCGAATTGCTCGTGATGAAGAATTCTCTGACTCGGAAGATGAGGGTGATGGAAGGAAAAATGTCTCAAACAGCAAAGAAGATGGGCCACAGAAGAAGAGAGCTAAGACTACAACACCTGTTCCGAAAAGTACCGAAGAAAAAGTGGAAGAGAAAGAAACACCTCCTGAAGCAGAGAAACGAATTGAGGCAGATAAGATCACAGAGAGTGCCGAGGAAACAATATCAAATGATAATGAGGCCAAGACAACAATCAGGTTTGCCATTTGTGACACATCTGTATTCTTGCATACAGCCCAATTTCTGGCGTCTGATTCTTTGTTTACAAAGTACCTAGGTTTTACTACTTCTCTGAATTGATCTGCTGAGGATACGCATTAAACGGGCACCATAGCTAAATCCCTATCTTTCCAGTGATTATGATTACGATGAATAAGGGCAAAGGGATAATAACGGTTGCATTTCAGCGCGAGCACAGCTAACGGGACCACTGACGAAGCTGGACCTGAGGAAATGCAAATCGATTCGACTGACAAAACGGCAAGGTTTGTCATATGTACATTCTAGAGCCTTTCTTCGGCGTCTTTCTCCAAGCTCCTTGTTCACTTCTACCTTTAGCTTCACCCTTGTTCACTTCTACCTATAGCTTCACCCTTCGTTCATTCTATACCTGATGACACGGACACAATACCTTGGAGGAATACCCTCTTCATAATTGCAGTTATGAATCCAGTTTGTTTACAACCAGTTAGTTTTGAAATCTGTTGCGTTTGATTCGATGCTTCTTTTCTTCGGTAGCATCGAATTTTCGCTTCAGAAATACAGGAGCGCCTTTCTGTGCTACGTAGCTGCAACTTTTAGGCACCCTTTCACTTTGAAGTGAAAAATTGAGTTCACATCATTTCTTTGGCGTAAAAGAACCTTTAAAAAAATTTGTTGGTATTACCTTGCCAACCAGTTACAACTGGCATATGTGTTATTAACCTTTTTTAGACTTAATATGTGGAATGTGAAATGTGGAAGTAAGTTTAGTGAGATTAAGATGTTCCTTTCTAGACCGAGGTTGAAAATTCAATTCATTACAGTAAACACCTGATTTGTGCTATGACATCATCTTTGTCCTAATTAATACGTCATCGCAGAGATTGTCACTGGCTCTTGATCCCCTTAAGCTTACAAAAGTCCCTAACCAGTATTTGCTGGGTTAGTTCTGTTGAAAATCTAGATTAAAGGAATCATACTGTTTTAAGCATTGTCTGGGAATCCAATCAACTGTGCTGACAGTTCTTTTTGCTCCTCGTTCTAGTACACCTGCCAAGGAAGATATAGAGCCAACAGTTAAAGGTTTGTCGTCAACTTGTGATTTCGTTCTGCTGGCATAAACCAGATTCATGAGGTCTTTCCTTCCAAATCTGTCTCGTAATTAAAGGCCATGTTTTTCTTAGAATATTCTGTGTAAAAGGCCCCAACCTTTTAGGAAATAAGTAACAAGCAAGGGGCAGAAAAAGTATAAATTTGTTGTGCCACATCTAAATTTTGTCCAGGATGTCATTTGGATATTGACTGATTTTTACTTTACTTTGGTTTTTTTCTTTTGTTTCCACAGAAGAACCAAGCGAAATTGAGGCGAAGTCAAAAAAGTCGGAGGAGCAACCCGAAGAGGAGAACAAAGAAACTGTACCTGCAACTGAAGTGCTTGCAGCAAAGTAGGCCGTGTACTTTAGAGGGCCTGTCAGGTAAATGATTGGTCGAATCATTGGGAGCGGGGACCTGGGCGCCTGTAGACAACTCTTGGTGGCCTATGAAGGTGCTTTTCTACTGCGAAGGCGCCGTGACGTCATTTTTACATTAAACAGTATTTAAGAGATATCTCAGTTGCTAGAAGACAACTTGGATGATATTTCCCAACATAGTTCCACGTATAGAAGCAAGTAATCAATATATCGTTATTTGACTGCAAACTTTTGGTAATTTATTATTTTGCAGAATATTGTACAAGTGTTATTGTGAAAATGTCAGCATCTTTCACGGATATTTCAATTTCTGCAGCAAAGTTTTTCGTCATTATTGTCCAAGAAACTCAGTTGTTAATTTGTGGAATCAAAATAAAGGCCTCCTTTCCGTCTACTATTTCCAAAATGGAATTTCATTGATCCTAGTTTGTCAATTTATTTGTAACTCATTCTTGTCGAAGGGAATTAGGAATATGAAACCCAACGGGTTTTTATATGGCGGGTAAATGTAATTTTGTATCAAAGTTTCAAAGTTAGCCATCACGGGCTGGCTTGATCGTTTTGCTCATCTTTAAATTCCATGTGAGAAATATTGTCATCATAATATAGCTCGGCTTTAAATTCGGCGTCGTCTGTCATTATTTTCGTGAATGACCTTCGAAATCTAACTGTCAAACAAATCAAAACGGTCATCATAAATGGTCACGGCAAGTTGTCAGATTGTCAAGTTCTCAGTTGTCAAGTTCTCATTCAGCGTACCGTCTCGATTTCTTATTTTAATAGGAAGATGAGAATTGCCTGCGAGGGTTCTAGCTACGCAGACATTTTGATATGCTTAAAGATGTACAATAACTAATATTTGAAAATAGAAAAGTTAGCTGAATGAAGATCTTATCATGGTGATGGATGTCAACACTGATGCGCCACATTTTGATATGCTTAAAGATGTACAATAACTAATATTTGAAAATAGAAAAGTTAGCTGAATGAAGATCTTATCATGGTGATGGATGTCAACACTGATGCGCCACATTTTGTGGATGCCGATATTCACAACTGAGTCTAGATTTATGTTGGCTCAGGGCGAGTGCTGTCTTCAAATTCCTACTAACGTTCTGTTGATTTTGAATAATTTCTTTGATGTCTCTTTGATTACCAATAAAGCTGCAAATTTGTTCAGCTTGTTCTACCAAAGAATAGCGCTCCCGGCCCATGCAAACCATCTCTATAATTCTGTTTTGGCTCTTCTTTTTTGGATCTTCTATTTGAAGTCTTCTGTTTTGGAACTTCTGTTTTGGGTCTTCTGTTTTTGATCTTCTTTTTTGGGTCTTCTGTTTTGGGTCTTCTGTTTCCGGTCTTCTGTTTTGGGTCTTCTGTGTTGGGTCTTCGGCTCTTGATCCGTTTTTGTTCAATTTATTGAAGATTTTAATTCTGACCGTATTTTACTCCGATGATCATCTTGCTAGGCTTGATGAAGTTTTTTCGTGTCAAGTCACAGTTCGGGGCGCTATTCATTCGTTCCAAAGTTGTTGTCTCGCCTATTTCCCACAACAGCGTTCAATTGAATTCTGCCAGTTATATAGCTATAGACGTATCAAATATGTTACCTGTTCTCTATTCTTAACTTCTTCAGATTATGTCACCCAATCCGGTAGATTCACCCACTACTTTTTTAATCGCCTGTTTTAAAGTTATTTTTCCCCGTTACGCTATTAAAACAACATCTCTCTGTTCTGCAGTAACTTGTTGGGGTTCAAAAATCTGTGTTTTGCTATCAGACAGCATTACCCTTGTGGGCAAACCCGTTTGTTTGCTGGCTCGTGCTATCTTTAAAGCCGCGCGATTATTTCTTACTTCTTGCTCTAAAATTGTGTTTCCATGCCCCCTGGGCGTCATTGGTCCGCCATTCCGAAGCTGTAGGAAGGGTCTTGGGTAGTGTAAAATAACATTTTAATCCTGAAACACGCGTGGCAGGAAATACGAGAAGTGGGCACATGGCAGAATGAATTTCACACCCGTTCAGACCAAAGCCTCGTGCTCCCGTAATCAAGACCATAAAGTCATTGATTTAGAATGGATAGCCTTCATTTGCATAACAACAACCCGTTGCCTCGCTAAATGGCTCCACCGCCAGGGCCTTTGTTCTCCGCACGTGGCGGCCAGAAGGTTCACTTGTTTCGTATTCTCCCAAACGACGATTTGAAAACAAAGCCAGCCTGTGCATACTTGATTTAATCTCAATAATAGAACGCAATGTACACATATGATGCAAAAGGATATTTCGGCTGCTGTCGGCAAAGTGTTGATGTGTTTGCTAGATAAGAGGGGCATTTCCCGCGACATTTGCACAACAATAAGAAATTTGTAAAAGCCTCGTTGGACGATTATTTGGGGATTGCCAAGCACCCCAAGGGATCACATTTCTTTAAAAGCAGGCCAACCAATCGTGGCGGCGATCAAAATAGAAGGCGGGAACCTGTTTCAAATTCTTCTCTCTGATTGGTTGGATATTCGGTCAAACAGCTGACGTGTTGGGTTGGTTGAAAATAGTGGAAGTCACGAATTGCATGAGATTTGGGAAACACGCTATCGGACATCACAACACGCAGATACCCAGAGAAAAGCGAAGCAAAGTTTGTGTGTTCGAGAGGGGAAAGCTCAAGGATTTTCTTGCTGACAAGTTGGCTCCCAAGAACTCTCTGCTTTCAAATCCAGTAGAGATTTACGTATTTATCTCGTTGGACTGAAAATGGACTTGGATGGGGACTTGACATCAACATTTCCTAAGTCAGATCTACATGATTCAGGAAGCACGGGCAACCTGAGGTTGAAGTCAAATGGAACACAGAGCAAAAAGGGTAGCAAAGAGGCACACGTTAAGCGGCCCATGAACGCATTTATGGTTTGGAGTCAGATTGAACGAAGAAAGATGGCAGAGGTCTATCCTGATATGCACAACGCAGAAATAAGTCGGCGTCTCGGACGGAGATGGAAGTTGCTTACTGAGACAGAGCGACGACCGTACATTCAACGATCTGAGAAACTGCGGGAAGAGCACATGCGGAAATACCCCGATTATAAGTACAGACCGAAGAAGAAAAACAAACCGGCCGCAACTGCCGGAAAGGCGATGCCTAAAAGCCCGACAAGCGAAGGAATCAGGCTGGATTCGGATTTGCTGAAGGACGAGAGAGGGCAGGTGAGAAGCATGCTCGATTTAAGGACAGCGACGACCCCAAGGCACGCATCGTCAGCAACTGATGTTTCCATAGCACCGGTTGCAGCTTACTCACGGGAACTTGGGCGAATAGGGAGTCTCAGTACGGGGTATGAGAGCAAGCACGGGGAGGAGCGTAGAGACGGAAGAAGCCCTTTAACACCACCCCCGAAAGTTCCCGACTCTCTGATCAGTATGGAAGAAAATCACGACCAGCTTAGTTTTTATGAAGACTTTGATTTAATGAACTCAAGCAGGAAAGACACTGATAACTCGGTGCAGCAAGCCCCCACTTGGAAGGCGTCCTTATCAGAAATGAACCTCAATCTGGGCTTCTCTGCTATTGGCATGTCTCCGTTGACCGATAAGGCTGTTTTCGATTTTCAGGACTTGTACACCACACCAGAGGTGTCAGAGCTAATTTCAGGCCAGTGGCTGGAGAGCACATTGGCAATGTAAACAGATCATGTGTCACCATGTTTGGTTCATATATTTGGGCTCATTGTAGGCACATGAACATATTCATGCCCTCATTGTGCTTTCGTCGGCTGTAGGATGCGTGACAACATTTTGATTTCCATACGCCCTTAAACGGATTCGTTGGTTCCGGGAATGGACTTTTCCCTATGCGATGTTTCTTAAGTGAAGCAATTTTATAACTATTTTCGCGTGCTTTCGTGCCCACACTCATAATCGGTCTTGCTTGGTAAATTTTTTATGGAACAAACTGGTATAGCGACATTTAATTTTGTATCAGTAGAATGCCGCTATTTCGGCAGCACCAAGGAAATAAGTGAAATTTTCGTGATCCGTTTCTCGCAAAGTGCCTGTGTCGTGCCCTCCCTTTGACAGTGTTTTGGCTGCCTCCCACCTGCATGGGTGGTTGTAGAACTGCAACCTCTAGTGGGCTATATATTCAGCATTGTAATATTTAATGTCTTTGTATGTCTTTTCTCTGTGAATTGGCTAAATTTTTTTTTTAACTCAAGTGCCGAGTCTGTATAAATGTATCATTCCTAGGTGCATGCAAATTTTTACTTGAGAAGACGAAAGTTTTTTAAAGAATATTGTCGTCTTTTTTTGCTTTCTCTTTGAGATAATTATTTCTGTATCATGGCTTGAAACTGCAGAAAATACCAAAGAGTTACTACAGATGTTATTCAGACCCGCATTTACCCTTTACTCTGTCTACTGGAAATATATCTAATATTTTAACTGCGAAGAAAGCTTGCACTTGAGGCAGGGGAGCAACAAGTTCTTATGAAATTTTAGATTTGTTTTTATTCAAGGACATAAATTAGAAGGTGGTTTAAAAGGAGAAAACATTTGCACCCGGCTACGTCATGAGGGCTCGAGGTTTCCGTTACCTGCAAGGGTTCAAACGGCAAACAGAGATATCATGTCTGCGCAGGAGTGGGAATGGCGGCCTGCCGTAGACCACTTTAATGTTTTCATGGCAAATGTGGCCTTCCATTTCCAATTCCATTTCGATTCCATGCTCCTCTCATTTCCAATCAATAGATAAATTGAATTTCCTAGCTGACAGTGGCTTGGCTTTGAAACCATTCTAGAAGATGGACAGATGTTTTAACACAAAGCATGGGAAACTTCCATGTGGCCTTTGTTTTCCTGATTGTTTGTTTATTCTGCGTGGCTTTGCATTAAATCAAAACAGAATCGGAAGACGGCCTGTTGGAAAAGAAAGAAACTAATCCTATTCTGAGTGTATAGAATCACGCGTCTCGCCAAAAGCCACGAACGGTGCTCAACCACCAATCTGCAAGCAACTTTAGGGATCTTTCTGTGGTTTTATTTGGCAAGAACGAGGCTGCTTTTCGTCAATCGTCCATGCGGTGGTCTGAAACGCGTTGGTTATAATTATCATGTTTCGAAGTCACCCCCTCCCTCCCTACCGGAGGCTATAATTACCATCAAAAAAGCTTCAAACAGGTTTGCTACCAGTTATCTATATCAAACTAGGAATATGAATTGCATAAAGAGTCACTCTTATACCTTCCTCTTTTCAAAACGCGCCCCAGCAGTATCAAAGCCTTTCAGTTCTTGCCCCATCATAATCATCAATCAACAATCATCAATCAACAATCAACAATCAACAATCATAAATGCCTATGTACAATAGATAATTTAGATGTTATCAAAATTACCGTTTAACACACCGAACTATTTGCAATAACATTTGACTACTAATGAAAATACAAACGGAAACATGAATTAAAAACATGAAAACGTAGCATCAATAATGCAAATTTTTAAAGACATTTTCTGAATTTAGGTGGAATAAAAGAAGGGGGCTTAATACAATTGTAAGATTGGACGTAAAAAATTATAAATTTATGAAGTGCGTTCTATGATTGGAAGAAGATTGAAAATTTCATAATCGTAAGGGGGCAACATCAATGCCCAATGAGCAAACACGGGGGGGATGGGCATGAAAATTGGGGTGGTGTAGCGAAATTAACTCAATTGTTACGCATAGGTATCAGAATAAAACGTTTGTTCTGTTAGTGTTAGATTTAGCAATACTATTGTGCAAGCTCGATCGTTTTGATAAATTGTAAGGAAAATGCGTTGCATGTCTTTCTACTCTTCAAATCTCCTGTCAACAGCTTCTTATAAGAGAAATGAAGAAAACACTTATTGAATAAGTTTCAATAAACAGTAACATGCGAAGTCATGGCTGCATTTTGAGTCACTAACGGAAGTCCTTAGTGCCAACAATGGGACTATCATTAACCTCTCTAGAGTGACCAAGGATAATTCTCTAAAGTTGTGGCTTTGCTGTATTTGCCAGGAAAGCTAGATTATACTGATTTGACCCCAGCCATTCTAAGGTAGTACCATATCGTTTGGTATCACAAGATTTACACTAGCCTAAAGCTACTAAGAAGGTACTCTGACAGAAACAAGGCTGAACTAGAAGGTTACCACAAAATATATATTCACAATGCTTGTGAAAAGGAATCCAGTCAAAGTTGTATACGTCTTTAGAAGAATCATCCCATCTAAATCCATTCCGAAACTTTATCCTGCTCAAATAATTGATTATCATAGTAAACCATAGTGAAGAATCAATTACAAGAAGAAGTAGCCAACAATGTTCTGTCGATTGTGACTCAACTCAGGTGCCTTCTAATCGTCCATAGAGTATGTATTATGCGTGACTAGAGTATGTAGTAGACTTTTGTTCTCTAGGGCTATGACATCTTTTTTAGTTCTTTCTGATCGCCTAGACACCCCAGTTCCCTTGAGCAGCCCTTCATGGAAAACTATTGATCTTCTTGCATCAAGCATATACTTGCTTTTCGATTCCTTGGCATTTCTAAGCAATATCTTTAGAGTGTTTGCAGCATACTTCTCAATTTGCACTTCAATTTTGTCTGCTTCTTTAAAATTGAGTAATCAGTTGTGATGAGTGGTTATATTTTAATTAAGCCAAGAGTATTAATTAAATTTTCTGCCTGGTACTTCATCATTTTTGTTTTCCATATAATTCTTGTGGCTTGATAAATCCAAGGAAACTGCAAACATTTAATGTAAACTTTATCATTGTTTTCTTTAAACTATACAAAAGACAAGCTCAGTATATCAGAAAACCAAGAGAAAAGGGGTAATACAAACCGCAACCTTGATGCACCGTCCCAAAGTCATGTGCCGATCGAGACCTGGAAAAAGTGTGGACAGTCATTGTAGCCACTGTGAAAAGACACCATGATCCTTGCTTGTTATTACCCAATAACCAACTAACAATAACTGATTTTAGAGAAAAAGGACTCACCTTGTTCTGTGGCTTCCATATCTGTTGGTGACAAGGCCATAACCAGGAATTTTAATGGGGGAGAGCCGACAGATGTGTGCAGATTTGATATCCTCATGTTGGAAACTGCTTGGCCATGCTGAAAAGGCAATTCATGATCCATAAGTTACATACCGGCTTAATGTTTTCAATTATAGATTTTGATACTTCACTATTACTGATTAACCAGTGCGAATATCTTTTCAACCTTTTCATATCTTTTCAATCTACCAAGTCAAGCAAGAAATAAAAAAATATCATAATCATTATCCGTACTCGCACCACTAGATAACCAACAGATGACACTCAACTCAACGATCCAAGCTACATATTCTACAAAGTGATAACAATAAAACAATTGATTTTTCTTTATCTATCGAACGGGGAGGAGCTGGGGGCTGCCCCTTGGCTACTACTACGCTGGTTAGTGACCCGCTGAGGTAGGCTTACGGTGAGCTTTGAGAAGAATTTCTGCTTCTGGCGACCGATACTGCCGCTGTTCAGGCCAAGTTTAAAGATCGCTTTTCTGCCACGTCGAATATAATTGGCTGTGTTCCCTATTTTCGCAACGGCTTTGATCGTTTTTGGCCAACAGCGCATGCGTAAGGTGCTCGTAAGGAGCTCATTTTCATTTTTCATTTAAAGTATTTATACACAAAACCCCTCCAGCAATAATCTTACACTAAACACGAAACAAGAAATTAAATGAACTAGTTATATAAAAGCAATCTAAGTACAGTTAAACCTAGGTTATGCACAGTCATTAATCTTATAGCAGTTGGTCTTCCAGGGGGTCGTATTTCATGTTGCGTTTAGCACGTATACTAGCTTATACGTATACTAGCACGTATACTAGTTTAGCACGTATACTCAGTGTATGGAGCTCTCTGATATTGATTGGAATTTCGTTCCATGCTTTCAGAGTCGAATTGTGAAAGCCTCTCTTAACACATTCACGGTCATTTTTTGGGATTTGTAGGTCTCTGCAGTTCCTGGTTCTGTAGTTGGCATTGCCTGCTGATTATTTTGTATGTCACGACTGATCGATCGAACTTTGTTAGTTGTTGTTCAACGGTCAACCAGTTATGAGTCCAGTTGTCTTTTAGTCTGGCCTTTCTAATGATCGTGCGTGCTCTGTCCTGCAGAAGCGTATTCAATTTTGATTTAGGTAGACTCCCCCAAATTGCATTAGCGCACCTAAGATGGCTTCCGATAAGTGCGCGGTACTCACGGTCAAGCTGGGACTGTCAAATAAGATTTTTCAGTTTTTTGGTTTTTTTTGACCCCCATTAATCTTTCCTTCACTTTGTTGAATTGGTCATCCCAATTTAACCCTTCATCCACCGTAGCCCCTTATGATTTGGTCTTCGTGACTCTTTATTTCTAAATCATTGAGGTGCAGTGCTTGTGAGATTTCAACTTTATTTGTCCTCCGTGGATGGCCAATAATCTTGATTCAGTTATATTTTCGGGTTTGCGCTTAATTTGGTTACCCGCATCCATTCTGAGATGTTTCTTAATTCTTTGTGGGCATTTGTAAGTAGAACATCATTCTTACTAGATGTTAATGTGACATGCGTGTCGTCTGTGTACCTGCTAGCCTTGCAGAATTCTAAGCACTTTTCAAAGTCATTCAGGCAGATGATGAACAGGAGTGGCCCGAAGCATGACCCTTGAGGTATACCACATGTTACCTATCTAGCCCCTGGCTGTTGTCCATGTTTTCTATTATATCAAATGCCTGTTTTGAACCAAGAAATATGGCCAGGTTGAGCTGTTTTTTGCCCATAAAGTCATAGTAACAGTCAATACCATTTATCAGGGATGTTATAGTAGAAGGCATTTTTCGAAAAGTAGAATTGTTTGGCGCCAACACTTTGTTTGACATGAGATGTCTACTAAGCGGATCTTGAACTATTTTTCCAACGTCCAAGAAAAAGCTGAGATGACAGAGATACGTCTATAACTGTTTCCATCCCTTTTTGTCACTGATTTGAGGATCGGCGTGACCTTTGCAAATTTCCAGATATCTGGGAAAGCACCGTACTTACATGAAGAACTCTAAACTAAAATCAAGGCTAGTGGTTTCCAAATGAAGCCTGCTGCCTCTTTAACTAGCGTAGTGGGTATCTTGTCTGGGTCCGTTGCCTTTTTAGTTGTTTGATGGCATTTAGCACGTAAGCTCCATTGTACAGGCATCATTTGCTGAACATTGGTTTGTTTGAGACAATCGTCACCAGGCCTAGACTCTAACTTGGTAGCAAGTTTCGGTCCTATGGTGGTGATGATCAAGGGCATCTTTTTCTTTTGAAATCGTTGTCCCCTCAACATCTAAGCTCCCTGTTGAGGGGGGTGCTTTGTCTAGTACCTTATTGAAAACCTGCCACATTCTTTTAGAATCTCTCTTGTTTTCTTCAATCAAACCAAGATGATTTGATTGTATTGCATCTCGAATTTTATGCGTTGCCTTATTACGGAGATACTTGTATGTTTTCCGCCATTCAGGAGATATTTTCGTCGCTTTCTTAGCCACATCCCTCTTCCATTAGTTTCCTGATGTTTGGGGTGATCCAGGGAGTAGAAGTACTGCCTAGCCATTTTCCTCTTCAGGGCTGCAAGAATATCTAAAACCGACTAAAAGATCTCCTGAAAAGTGGTCGCTATATTATTTGGGTTATCAGTGTAAGAGGTGAGGATGGTTTGTCAATCTATTTGTTGCAGGTCGTTGTGAAATAATCCCCTGTCATATTTGCTCAGAGAGCGAATCTCCAATTGGGTGTTTTATTACTGACTCGTCAGGCATTCTATTTGTTATTCCGTACATCAAATAGTAGTCAACCATCTCTAACTCTCGAACGTCTGCCTTCAATATATATTTTAGGCTAGTAGTTGAGAAATGGCCTATTAGCGTTTTACTGATATTTGGTTCGTTGAGCTCATTCGTTGTAACAGTGTAGCTTTTAATCAGTTGTTCAAGCTGGTACTCCGAGTAAATTTCTCTAAATTTTTTGCATGTGAGTTTTGGTCATTTTTGAGATCGCAGTTTGTATCCCCTACACATATAATTTATTTGCTGTCTTTATCTTAATATTTCAGTGATTCCCTAAGATTCGAAAGCAGCATCATCTACTGGAGGTCTATACCAACAAACAACGACAAAAGATTTGTTGCATGCTTGGGTGCAATTTCAAGCGATATCAATTCCAAACTATGATATTTAATTCTCACTTTCGGTTCGGCTAAACTTGCCTCGACATGAATTGCTTCCACCATTTACACATCGGTCATTTCTAAAAATGTTGTAACCACTGATGTTGTCTTCAGTGTCGCTCATTGTTTTGTCAAGCCGCGTCCCTCTAGAACCAATGATAATGATGGAATAACTATTGTCAAAAACTATAAACCATTTTATATAAACCAAAAATAACTATATCATGGTCATTAAAGACAATTTCTAGCTTATATCTGTGCTCATATCCTTTCTAGCTCCTGTGTTTCAATTTAAGGCGTCTAAATAATCCGTTTCTTATGTTCTTGGACCCTTCCTTTCAAACCCTTCATCTTCATTCTTACTTCTCTTCGACAGAGTAAACAATTTCTTGCCAGCTCATATTTTGACCTAATTCTGGAGCACTTGCCAAAAGAAACTTAGAATGTAGTTTGACTAATTTTGAACAAAAGCCAATACTTCATTACGCTTATTGAGCATGCGTACAGATGGTTGGTGCAATTTTCAAATTTGAAGCGACACAGTCAAATGCGACTTTTCAATCCGCCGTAGCATTTTGCCATATTACAGTCGAATTTAATTGCAATTAATTCGACGCAGCAGAAATGCGGCCCTTGAACTAGGTCTAAGAGGGTTCCTAAAGTCAGGCATAATATGGATAGAGATAGAAATATCCCAATTCTTCAATGTTAATGCGGATTCAGCAAAACTAAGAAAAACACAAAGTGAGAATGCTTACGGGCTCTTACGAACCACTGACATTAGCACTGCATAGGTTATTGGCCATTCTCTTTCCTGATTTTAAACGGTACTGAATCATTTTGCGCGTGCTAGAGCACCTGAGATTCGGTGGATGAAGACTCATTCAATATACAAACATCAGAACTATCGGCTGGTTCAAAGATTTAAAGTCAAATTACCACAAGAAACTTTAAAAAGAAGCACAACATGTTGCACACAGTCATTCTTTACTGTATACCGTACACCTCTATCTCCGTCTCTATTTCTAGCATACTTTAAATTTGCATGCTTTTGTACCTTTTTATCCAAGCAAACTGAATTTTTCTAACAATTAGAGTTTGTAGAAATCAGGTACAAGTTTTACGTTAAATACCTATGACGAACGTTAAAATGCAGCTAGGGACCAGGCTTGAAATGTCGATAAGCGGATTCTTCGAAGCGGTGAAATGTTTTGACTTACATCCGGTGTTGTACCAGCCATTCCCGATGAAAGGCCTGCGTTCCTTCCTTTCTCGCATATTGAGGTCCGAGCCACAGGGTATTGAAAAGCTGCACAGAATGCAGTTCTATAATGGCCAGCCAATTTTTCAGACTTATTGGTCCCCTTGGTCACCAAACTTTCACACATATACCTTCTTTTTGTTTTGTTTTCAAAATGACTCCATATTTAGCTGAAGCATATTGTGAAACAAAATGAATATTTAATTTGTTCTCTCCCTTTTCCCTGCGGAGTCACTTACAGAAGAAGATGTACTAATGACAACCTCGTGTACTTGAAGTTCTCATTTGTCAGCTCTGGCACACAACGATTAAAGATCTGCACCAGCTTCTCTGACAATTTACCAAGTCGCCAAGCAAAGTTCTTGATATCGGTGGAAAGGAAGGGTTCTCATAACCTCCTTTTCGAATCTGGATGAAGCTTTGATAAATGAAATATCTCTAAATCACTGCCACTATAGTGTCCCACATAAACAAAACACATATTTACGAAACACAAATCCTGATTTTCAAACAAATACGGAACTATTGAAGGTCTGAAAAAGCTTATTTTTATTGAAATATGTTCATACGATTTAATCTTTAAATAGACAGGAAAGAAAATGTTTTATTCTATACTTGCTATTTTGCAGTTTTCTAATTAATGCTTTAAAGAATGGCTACTTAGTCAGTTTACCCAGTTGTCAGTTCTTTACTATCAACACCCTTTATTGACCAATTGCCTTACATATATGTGAACATGTTTGTCACATGACTGCAAATCAGATGGTTGAGCGTTGCGTTCACCCCTAAAAATGACTGCAGGTGGAATTTTGTTCAACTCTTGTAGGTCATGTGCAAAGTTGCAATGGGCATTGTATTCTACCAAGGTATTCTATTGTATTCTGCCAAAGTATTCTATTGTATTCTGCCACTGCCAGGTTGGCTTATCCATGAAAAAGTTTTTAACATCATAGGCTAATTCCTGGTCCATTCTTCAATCGATACGTCTGTCCTCTTTTTTACACAATTTGACAGTGAAACGCCCTCCTTCGGAACTTTTCTTTGCCAAGTGAAAGTACGAGTACAAGGCCAAAAAGATATATATTGCTTCTTTATGTGGCACTTCTGATTCCATTCTAAATCTCCTTTCTCCTAATGTTCTGCACGTGGAGTTTTTCAATGCTCTAACAATCATTTTTCATCCCTTTTGTTTGCAAACAATCCTCCTGGTAATAAGATACAAATCGGCACTGGCGCAGTGTGAATCTTTTCCAAGGTATCCACTTTTGTTAAAGTGAGCGTGGCTTGGAGTGGCTCTAAAGCTACAAAAATATACGTTTATCATAGTATTATTTCTAACAGATGCCAAATTCTGGAATCATTTAAAAAAGCATAACATGGGCTTAACACATAACAAAGTAATGATAAACTTTACAAACACCTTATTTTGAATAAAATATATCTCCATTAAAAACACGCATATTGTTTGCGATTGGAGATGTCAATGATTTTTAATTTAAATATCAAGTCTATTCTATGCTGTTTCATTGCAACAAATTTTATCAACTATTTCGTCGTGGAATGACTTTCTTGCATATAAATTTGCAAACAACTCCTTCTCAATAGAAAGTAGGGACAGAGAAGACAAACGACTTTGGTTCATGGAGTTTAGAAAAGCTAATCGTGTCGAAAAGAGTCCGCTAGATCATCCGAAGGGTACAATGCTCTAAGCTCTACTTCTAGTTTTGTAGAGTCAAAGTGACGACCATAAATTTGTAGTAATGAAAACGCAACTCTTGGAAGTCTTTGTGATGAGCAGGGGCTCTTTTGGGGTCTAGTAGCTCTTCAAAGCGAAGTGAAGGCAAAGACTGGAACCGCACAGAAATTTCCTGTGACAAATTGTCCACGATTTCAAAGTACAGTAACTTGTATCTATGGTTCAGCTGGGCATTAAAGTTGTTACTTTTTCTAGGCGGTTCCTCAATGTTCTCTGATTTCTGCCAAACATTTTCGAACGCTTCATCTTTTCTTACGGATGCAATGATTCTCTTGACGTCCTCAACCTTATCAGTACAATAAGCGATATCATGCATTTTCGTCTGCAAAATGTCAAAAAGCAACTCAGTATGCGGGACAATTAGTTGAAAAACTTCAAGGAGGAACTTGAGCTCAGTGTTTTTCAATGTGAAAACAAAGCCAACAGCAGCATCTACTGTAAAATCATCCCAGAATTGTGGAGAATCCATGATATCAATGAAGAAGGAGAGAAGATAGGGAAAATGCTATCAGCTGTAGCAACCAAGCGAGCCTTAGAATCCCAGCAAGTTCACACGTCGTGGGGATTCTGGGCGTTACGAAGCGATTTAAGTCTGCTGATAGTTTCGTAGATCAAAAAACGTTATACCAGTTAACGTTGAGGAAAATCGCTTCTGCCTTTTGAGATTTTGTGCATAAAAATGAACAAATAAAGCCTCTTGGTATTGCTCATTCATCCTGACCTTTACTCCTGGAATGTCACCTGCCATCACTAATATGGCCGCCATTGGCTCTACATCGCCTTCTACACTACAGTCTATAAATTAAACAAAGCGCTCGTGAACTCTAAATTTCGAGACATACCGAAACACTAAGGAGCGTTGCTCCCGCTTTGATACATCGAGGCTTTTATCCAGCTCAATTGCAACAAAATTTGCATCAGCAAGCTCCTAAAGAATTTCCAGTCAATTGTCTGGACATGCAATAAATCAAATCGCTTTTTACTTGAGGGGAGGTACCAACAAATACAATTGCATTGGAGAAGTGCCTCTTTAGAACGTCGTCATATTGCTCCAATCCATTCTAGAGTTCAATATATAAACATATTTTTATTGAGGGAACTATCACTTTCATTTTGTCCCCGAAAAGGCAGTTCAGGCTTACCAAGTAAGTAAACTGCATCAATAAATCGGAGCATCACATCACATCCCTTAATTTTCGCATTGTGAAGCTCTGTTGACCTTTGTCTTTGATTGTCGATAATCGATGCGCCTCCGGCTGAAGGTCTTAAAATGAATCATGGTATGAATATGTGCCTGTGGAAGCCCGTGTTTTTGAAGACTTACTAGGGTTATTCAAATCTTTACAATCAATTTGGTTCCAAACTCCATTTCCTGAAATAAAGAGCAAACACGAACAGCAATACTGTTAATCATGCTCAGCTGATCCAGCCAACCACTCAATCCTTAGGTACCAATTGGCAGTAAAATGACGAGCGACACCACCCGTACAAGGTTGTAATATGTCAAGCTGTGGCTTTGATCTCTCTGTACCCATAATTCTTTGTCTCATACAGTAAGAAGCAGTCAAAAATGCGTTCTTTAGTAAACTCGAAACAACATCTTTATGAACGAACTATGGCCGTGTTATATGAAAACCTTTATGAAGCAGATGAAACGGACAAGAAGAAAGCCATGCATCTACCTTGGAAGGCTACTCATGCCAAAATAGTTATTGATAGCTAGCAGAAATTGATAGCTAGCCAAGAGCTAGAAGCTATCGTGAATTTTTTCACAAATCTTTACTCATTTTCCAGGTGAAGACGCTCAAAGTCCAGAATCACAGGGAAAGCAGTTTGTAACGTATGAAAGGGTTATTGCTTCAACATTCGGCGCTATTGTTACAAGTTCTTTGTGGAATCCCTCTAGTAAGTAGTAAATCTACTTGGCTCAACATTATTGGCGCAGATTTCATTAACCTTGGCTTGATCTAGTTAAATCAGTCATTTGTGTCTATATTGTGTGTAAAAAGATTCGTTGAAACCCAACGATGTCGATAGAAATACGATGTCGTATCGCAGCCTGTAGTTGCTTGAAAAGCAGGACACACCGAGCAAGTGTCTGATCCAAGGAAATCACAGATGACACCAATGTCTGCTTATTTCTCAGCATCATACTTCAGGTACCATTTGTGTGTAACATGGTATTGAGAATATGCCCACACCAACAGCACTAGCACATCAGTGTCTTTTGCAACAATGAATACATCAGTCTGCTCTTCAAGTGCCAATAGCACAAGTCTGGTATCAGCCTCTTCGTGATTACATTCCACTTCATCATGATTGTTTCCTTCTAACCTGTAGATTGTATTACCAATTGTGATGACAAATCTTGTCTTGATGAGTCCTCTTCCATCAACTCAAGCAGTTGCTCTTTATTTTCAACATTTCTCGGGAATTCGTTCCATTTTTTTCCAGATGGCTGGTGCTGCTCGAATCCTTTAACAGATATTCTCTGAAATTCTTCTCCTCTCTGTTTGCGTGTTCCACTCTTTGCACTTATGATCTGGTATGTATCAATGACCATACTTACCGATACAGATTCTGCTGCATCTGATTGTGTGATGAACCGAAGGAGACCCTCTATCCCTTCTCCATATGTGTGCTTTGACTTTAATATTTGCACTGCTGCAATGCCTCTAAAGGTCGCGTTCCATATCTGTTCTCGAAAACTGTTACTCTAGTGCTGAAATTCGTTCTACGTGTAGCCGTGTTCTTTTACCTCTAAAAGGATCTGTACCTGTGCCCATAATTGCGCCTGTTCTTGGAATTTGGCTAAACCATTGTCACCAACACAAGTCCTTTTGGCATTTTTCTTAATAATTTCCCAGTATACAAAACAACGCAAGCCACTTTCCCCTGTCGTACGTCTCAAGAATGGTTGTGTTCATTCCATTTCAAAAAAACTTTTTAAGAAAGGTTTTCGATGAACATCTTATACTGTATCAGTGCTCAAAAACCCAACATTACATCGTTTGAGCAGCCAAGACACTGATATAATTTTACATAGCTAAGGGTGAAATTTGAGGCAACAAACTTTGCTGAAAATATCAAATATTCAATAATTTGCACATGAGACACAAAAGCCAAGTGTTTATATTACTGATTTGGTCAAATATTAAGCACTAGAGTATTCAAATGTGGAACTAGCACCGGAAGTGCAATCATGATCGTTGATACAGCTGAAAACCGATACTTTTAAGAACATTCTAACCAAATCAGGGGGTAGAATTGAACGGCCAAAGTTCAATAATTCATCTAAAGCCCACGATTTGTAGCATAAAATGTGCTTTAAAATAACTGTAATAGAAGCAGAAATCACGCTTGTTATTCATGTTTTGCTCACTTTTATCAATGCATCTGATACAGACAAACATACAATTAGAATTATACGACGTTACCCCCTGATTGACTGCAACTTTAAACGCCTATAACTTTGGAACGGTACGTTGTAGGGCTATGGCTCTTTTATAAAGCCGGAATAACTTTAAAAGCGCAATCTAACAATGTATTTAGTTTTAAAATTCGAAAAGTTTACTTTTTCTCTGAACGTGCCTTGTTTCTCGGTCAATTACGTCACTGTCACGTGACAAGAACGTGACATTTTCCAAAATTTCCCAACTCGGAATCTTGATCCCTTATATATATACTTTCATTCTAAGCATTAAAATTTTTGGTTACCCAGATCCTTAGATTGTAAGGGAAAATTCCCTGCCTAGGTTTTTTAAATATATTCATTTAAATGGTGTACGAATAGCGATATTTCTTCAACCGAGAAAGATCGAGCAAATGTTCGCGGTAGATTTTTAGATATAAGATTCAAGAGTAGTTTAGTCGAAAAAAGTAACCAAAATATGCTAGCAAATTTTACACCGGGTTTTTTAAACGAGGAGTGGTTAAAATGCTGAAATTTGGCCTTCTGAGGTTGATTCTCGCAATGTGATTGGTGTATTGCCTGGAGGATTCCCAGGAAGGGGATCTCGCCAACAACCAATCAAGATTTGTCCGCTATGCTGTGTACGACACAAATTTTTTCCTCATCAGGATAACGAATAAATTGCACGGAATCATTAGTTTTCAATCGGTTGTCTTGTCCGCTAGATCTTCTAAAGTAACATATGGATTTTACCTGGTGGATTTTACCATGCATAAAAGAATCCTAAACAATTGCAAATTTTTCTCGTTTGCAATCGGCTCTATTTATCTCAGTTTTCATTTTTTTATTTTTGGAAGCCAGATATGTTTCTGAATATAGTTCAAAAAGTAATATGTTTATCCAATGATCTTTGGTTGATCAGATAACGGACATTTTACAACCATCGTCACATATTTATTTCCGTTTTGAATATGACTTGTTGATATCTCAGAAATAGGAAAAGCATCTTTCACACACTTCCAACAAATTTTACGACCCCAATTTGCTTCTTTTATGGTTTAATGATGTAAGGAAGGATTAAATTATTTTTTTCATCCATTTTTTGTAAACCCTAAAAATGGGAATCTAATTCTCCAGAACTGTTTTTAGATGTGTTATCCATTTCTTCATCTGTGAAAAGATGATTGAGGGCAAACACAAAAGTGACGATATTTTTGGCTAGAACCAGGGGGTGTAAACGATCCAAAACTTTAAGAAAATTCGTTATTAATACGGGCGCTATTGGTTCAACACCAAATTCATTTTTTATTTCGTTTGCTCCTTTTAAATTATAATTATCTTTTGAATTCTTCTCATTACGCCGATCTTTGCATAAAGATCTAGTATAATGCATTAAACGGAATTCTGAAATAGGTGGGTAGGAGTAACTTTGAAATTAAGCAAGAATGTCTCTGAATGGATGGTATTCTTTCATATCTACTATGGAGTAAAATGTCCAATTACCAATCTATACTCCGACTTCGTACCATTCGTAAGATGGGATTTGAGCCTTTTTTAGGAGTTCCCACTGTCGGTAACACAACAATTTTTTTCTGTTGAATAAAATGTAGCTTTTGGTAATATCAAGGACCATTTCTTCATTAGACGTATAGTGTAAGCAACTCTTGATAATAGATTGTCATCCGAAAGGAGTTTAAAACGAAATGAATCCTCATGACATCTGGATCTCGTCCCTGCGTTGCACCAATTATTCATTTGATAGAAAACTCATAAGAGTAATATTTCCAGCCAGATGTGTTTTGTGACATGTATGTTCACTAAATAGTAAGTAAAATCGTGTCAAGGAACAAACCCATGTGAAACATCTGTCAAACTGTATACCTCCATACGGCTTAATAGCAAAATGAAAATTATTTTTATTCTTATCGTCGTTCGTATCAGATACTCTGAAAAAGCTTGTTCTAACATCTTTTCTTCCTTGCCGTAAAGCCATTTCGTTAATTATTTTTCTCGGTATGAAAATATTGTTGTATGAAAATATTCGCTAATTATCGGTATGAAAATATTGTTGTTGTCTCCTTCTACCTTGACTTCTACCAACTTTGCGTTAGATTTTAGAGGGTTCTCTGTCTAAATCGTTTATAGAATTTAAACGAAAGATGATATTCTACTTAATTCATTTCTGAAAAAATTGTCTCTAATTGTCTCTAATTGTCTCTAAATTGTCTCTAATCTCAAATCTTTTAGTTTGTAATGATATGGCTTTTGTTCCTTATCTATTTTACTCTCTTGATACACTGCATGCTTCCATTTTTGTGTCTACTGGCGTACGAATTTGTCTCGTTCTATTCTTATTAGCACAAAATCTCCCTCTTATATATCATTTTTCTTCACTGTTGGTAATAGTTTTGCACCTCTCAGTTGTGGGTTTAGTCTATAAAAAAAATTTGTTGCAATTGATTGAATTGATTGCAATTGATAATTAATTGCATCGACATCATTAGGTGCAATTTAGGTGCAATTTTCTGCTTTCTATCGTTTATAGATTTTATGAAGGTTTGTAAATGTGTTATGTATTTCACATCTCCAGATTCGTTTATAAAGTTAGCTATCCTAGTTCTTAACGTCCTTATAGCTCCTTCCACCATAAAAGCTTTAGTAATTTTCTTTTCTGCAACTACAACTTAAATATGCTTTTTATTTTGTAAAAATGTTTTTACTACGCGATTATCCGATATTCACGAATTATCCGCCTTCATCCCTAAGTATTATTTACGATCTATCCATCGTTTCCGGGATAGTTCTTAGAATGCTTCCAAAGATTTCCTTTCATAATTAGAATCATTAATTGATTTATGCAATGGCGCAACATGAAACTGTTTAATGAAGCCGTAGACCAATCATTACCATTTGAAATACAAGCAATTTGACATAATCTGCCTTATTCACTGTTGCGCATGCCTTATATCTTTCATTGCGCTTAACATTTCTCTAGGCTCCACAGGTGGTGCAGCATTTCTCGTTCGTGAAGAAATAGTTTGAAATATTCGGGGACGAAGTAAAAACTGAGGAACTCTTCCTGTTTTTCTCATGTAATATTTGATAAGCATCACTTCTCTTTTATTCAAATTTGCCTTTTTAATTTACTTTTTCTAAGAATTATCTTAGAAAAATACATCACCATTAAATCACCATCTGAAACATCACTTGTGAATATTTACTAATTGTAGTAATGGTATAATACTGAAATAATGGTACAGCTCAATTGTTCCCTGACAGAATAGAAGTTGCGATAGATATGATAGTATTAATAAACTATATCGAGCTAAGGTTACTATATGAAAGTATATCGAGCTAGGGTTACTATATGAAAGTATATCGAGCTAGGCTACTATTTCAAAGTATATCAAACTAAGGTTACTATATGAAAGTATATCGAGTTAAGGTTACTATTTGAAAGTATATCGAGCTAGGGTTACTATATGAAAGTATATCGAGCTAGTTTTATTATATGAAAGTATATCGAGCTAGGGTTACTATATGAAAGTAGATTGAGCTAGGGTTACTTTATGAAAGTATACAATCCAGGTTACTATATAAAAGTATATCGAGCTAGGGTTACTTTATAAAATTATGTCGAGCTAGGGTTACTATATGAAAGTATATCGAGCTAGGGTTACTATATAAAGTATATCGAGCTAGGTTACTATATGAAAGTATTCGAGCTAGGGTTACTATTGAAAGTATAAGCTAGGTTACTATTTGAAAGTATATCGAGCTAGGGTTACTATATGAAAGTATATCGAGCTAGGGTTACTATTATGAAAGTATATCGAGCTAGGGTTACTATATGAAAGTATATCGAGCTAGGTTACTATTTGAAAGTATATCGAGCTAGGTTACTTATGAAAGTATATCGAGCTAGGGTTACTATATGAAAGTATATCGAGCTAGGGTTACTATTTAAAGTATATCAACTAAGGTTACTATTTCAAAGTATATCGAGCTAGGTTACTTTGAAAGTATATCAAAGCTAGGTTACTATATGAAAGTATATCGAGCTAGGGTTACTATATGAAAGTATATCAACTAGGTTACTATTCAAAGTATATCGAGCTAAGGTTACTATTTGAAAGTATATCACTAGGTTACTATATGAAAGTATATCGAGCTAGGGTTACTATATGAAAGTATATCGAGCTAGGGTTACTATTTCAAATTATTCAAACTAAGGTTACTATATGAAAGTATATCGAGCTAGGGTTACTATATGAAAGTTTATCGAGCTAGGGTTACTATATGAAAGTATATCGAGCTAGGGTTACTATTTAAGTATATCGAGCTAGGTTACTATATGAAAGTATATCGAGCTAGGGTTACTTATGAAAGTATATCGAGCTAGGGTTACTATTTAAAGTATATCGAGCTAGGGTTACTATATGAAAGTATATCGAGCTAGTTACTATATGAAAGTATATCGAGCTAGGGTTACTTTATAAAAGTATATCGAGCTAGGGTTACTTTGAAAGTATATCTAGCTATTTGAAAGTATATCGAGCTAGGGTTACTATTGAAAGTATATCGAGCTAGGTTACTATATGAAAGTATATCGAGCTGGTTACTATTATAAAGTATATCGAGCTAGGGTTACTATATGAAAGTAAATTGAGCTAGGGTTACTTTATGAAAGTATATCGAGCTAGGGGCTTCTTTATCAAAAGTTTATCGAGTCAGGGTTACTATATGAAAGTATATCAAGCTAGGGTTACTATATGAAAGTATATCGAGCTAGGGTTACTATATGAAAGTATATCGAGTTAAGGTTACTATTTGAATGTATATCGTGCTTGGGTCTACTTTATGAAAATATTTCGAGCTAGGGGTTACTTTAGGAGAGTTTATCGAGCTAGAGGTTACTATATGGAAGTTTATCGAGCTAGGGTTACTATATGAAAGTATATCGATCTAGGGGTTAGGTTGCTATATGAAAGTATACCTAGCTAGGGGCTACTATATGAAAGTATATCAAGCTAGGGTTACGATATGAAAGTATATCGATCTAGGGGTTATTATATGAAAGTATATCAAGCTAGGGTTACTATATGAAAGTATATCGATCTAGGGTTACTATATGAAAGTATTTCGAGCTAGGGTTACTATTTCAAAGTGTATTAAGTTAAGGTTACTATTTGAAAGTATATCAAGCTAGGGGTACTATATGAAAGTTTATCGAGCTAGGGTTACTATTTGAAAGTATATCGAGCTAGGGTTACTATATGAAAGTATATCGAGTTAAGGTTACTATTTGAAAGTATATCGAGCTAGGGTTACTTTATGAAAGTATATCGAGCTAGGGTTACTATATGAAATTTTTCGAGCTAGGGTTACTATTTGAAAGTATATCAAACTAAGGTTACTATATGAAAGTATATCGAGCTAGGGTTACTATATGAAAGTTTATCGAGCTAGGGTTACTATTTCAAAGTTTATCAAACTAAGGTTACTATATGAAAGTATATCGAGCTAGGGGTACTATATGAAAGTTTATCGAGCTAGGGTTACTATTTGAAAGTATATCGAGCTAGGGTTACTATATGAAAGTATATCGAGTTAAGGTTACTATTTGAAAGTATATCGAGCTAGTGTTACTTTATGAAAGTATATCGAGCTAGGGTTACTATATGAAAGTATATCGAGCTAGGGTTACTATTTCAAAGTATATCAAACTAAGGTTACTATTTCAAAGTATATCGAGTTAAGGTTACTATTTGAAAGTAATAAACTAAGGTTACTATATGAAAGTATATCGAGCTAGGGTTACTATATGAAATTTTATCGAGCTAGGGTTACTATTTCAAAGTTTATCAAACTAAGGTTACTATATAAAAGTATATCGAGCTAGGGTACTATTTCAAAGTATATCAAACTAAGGTTACTATATGAAAGTATATCGAGTTAAGGTTACTATTTGAAAGTATATCAAACTAAGGTTACTATATGAAAGTATATCGAGCTAGGGTTACTATATGAAAGTTTATCGAGCTAGGGTTACTATTTCAAAGTTTATCAAACTAAGGTTACTATATGAAAGTATATCTAGCTAGGGTTACTATCTGAAAGTATATCGAGTTAAGGTTACTATTTGAAAGTATATCAAACTATGGTTACTATATGAAAGTATATCGAGCTAGGGTTACTATATAAAAGTATATCGAGCTAGGGTTACTTTATAAAATTATGTCGAGCTAGGGTTACCTTTTGAAAGTATATCTAGCTAGGTTTGAAAGTATATCGAGCTAGGGTTACTATTTCAAAGTATATCGAGCTAAGGTTACTATTTGAAAGTATATCGAGCTGGTTTTATTATATGAAAGTATATCGAGCTAGGGTTACTATATGAAAGTAAATTGAGCTAGGGTTACTTTATGAAAGTATATCGAGCTAGGGGCTACTTTATCAAAGTTTATCGAGTCAGGGTTACTTTATGAAAGTATATCAAGCTAGGGTTACTATATGAAAGTATATCGAGTTAAGGTTACTATTTGAAAGTATATCAAACTAAGATTACTATATGAAAGTATGTCGAGCTAGGGTTACTATATGAAAGTTTATCGAGCTAGGGTTACTATTTCAAAGTATATCGAGCTAGGGTTACTATTTGAAAGTATATCAAACTAAGGTTACTATATGAAAGTATATCGAGCTAGGGTTACTTTATGAAAGTATATCGAGCTAGGGTTACTATATGAAAGTATATCGAGTTAAGGTTACTATTTGAAAGTATATCGAGCTAGGGTTACTATATGAAAGTATATCGAGTTAAGGTTACTATTTGAAAGTATATCAAACTAAGATTACTATATGAAAGTATATCGAGCTAGGGTTACTATTTGAAAGTATATCGAGCTAGGGTTACTATATGAAAGTATATCGAGTTAAGGTTACTATTTGAAAGTATATCAAACTAAGGTTACTATATGAAAGTATATCGAGCTAGGGTTACTATATGAAAGTATATCGAGCTAGGGTTACTATTTCAAAGTTTATCAAACTAAGGTTACTATATAAAAGTATATCAGTTAAGGTTACTATTTGAAAGTATATCAAACTAAGGTTACTATATGAAAGTATATCGAGCTAGGGTTACTATATGAAAGTATATCGTGCTTGGGTCTACTTTATGAAAATATTTCGAGCTAGGGTTACTTTAGGAGAGTTTATCGAGCTAGAGGTTACTATATGGAAGTTTATCGAGCTAGGGTTACTATATGAAAGTATATCGATCTAGGGTTAGGTTGCTATATGAAAGTATACGAGCTAGGGCTACTATATGAAAGTATATCAAGCTAGGGTTACGATATGAAAGTATATCGATCTAGGGTTATTATATGAAAGTATATCAATCTAGGGTTACTATATGAAAGTATATCGATCTAGGGTTACTATATGAAAGTATTTCGAGCTAGGGTTACTATTTCAAAGTGTATTAAGTTAAGGTTACTATTTGAAAGTATATCAAACTAAGGTTACTATATGAAAGTATATCGAGCTAGGGTTACTATTTGAAAGTATATCGAGCTAGGGTTACTATATGAAAGTATATCGAGTTAAGGTTACTATTTCAAAGTATATCGAGCTAGGGTTACTTTATGAAAGTATATCGAGCTAGGGTTACTATATGAAAGTATATCGAGCTAGGGTTACTATTTTAAAGTATATCAAACTAAGGTTACTATTTCAAAGTATATCGAGTTAAGGTTACTATTTGAAAGTATATCAAACTAAGGTTACTATATGAAAGTATATCGAGCTAGGGTTACTATATGAAATTTTATCGAGCTAGGGTTACTATTTCAAAGTTTATCAAACTAAGGTTACTATATAAAAGTATATCGAGTTAAGGTTACTATTTCAAAGTATATCAAACTAAGGTTACTATATGAAAGTATATCGAGGTAGGGTTACTATTTGAAAGTATATCAAACTAAGGTTACTATATGAAAGTATATCGAGCTAGGGTTACTATATGAAAGTATATCGAGCTAGGGGCTACTTTATCAAAGTTTATCGAGTCAGGGTTACTATATGAACGTATATCGAGCTAGGGTTACTATATGAAAGTTTATCGATCTAGGGTTACTATTTCAAAGTATATCAAACTAAGGTTACTATATGAAAAAATATCGAGTTAAGGTTACTATTTGAAAGTATATCGAGTTAGGGTTACTTTATGAAAGTATATCGAGCTAGGGTTACTATATGAAAGTATATCGAGCTAGGGTTACTATTTCAAAGTATATCAAACTAAGGTTACTATTTCAAAATATATCGAGTTAAGGTTACTATTTCAAAGTATATCAAACTAAGGTTACTATATGAAAGTATATCGAGCTAGGGGTTACTTTATGAAAGTATATCGAGCTAGGGTTACTATTTCAAAGTATATCGAGCTAGGGTTACTATATGAAAGTATATCGAGCTAGTTTTATTATATGAAAGTATATCGAGCTAGGGTTACTTTATAAAATTATGTCGAGCTAGGGTTACCTTTTGAAAGTATATCTAGCTATGTTTGAAAGTATATCGAGCTAGGGTTACTATTTCAAAGTATATCGAGCTAAGGTTACTATTTGAAAGTATATCGAGCTGGTTTTATTATATGAAAGTATATCGAGCTAGGGTTACTATATGAAAGTAAATTGAGCTAGGGTTACTTTATGAAAGTATATCGAGCTAGGGGCTTCTTTATCAAAAGTTTATCGAGTCAGGGTTACTATATGAAAGTATATCAAGCTAGGGTTACTATATGAAAGTATATCGAGCTAGGGTTACTATATGAAAGTATATCGAGTTAAGGTTACTATTTGAATGTATATCGTGCTTGGGTCTACTTTATGAAAATATTTCGAGCTAGGGGTTACTTTAGGAGAGTTTATCGAGCTAGGTTACTATATGGAAGTTTATCGAGCTAGGGTTACTATATGAAAGTATATCGATCTAGGGGTTAGGTTGCTATATGAAAGTATACCTAGCTAGGGGCTACTATATGAAAGTATATCAAGCTAGGGTTACGATATGAAAGTATATCGATCTAGGGTTTATATGAAAGTATATCAAGCTAGGGTTACTATATGAAAGTATATCGATCTAGGGTTACTATATGAAAGTATTTCGAGCTAGGGTTACTATTCAAGTGTATTATAGTAGGTTACTATTGAAAGTATTCAAGCTAGGGGTACTATATGAAAGTTTATCGAGCTAGGGTTACTATTGAAAGTATATCGAGCTAGGGTTACTATATGAAAGTATATCGATTAAGGTTACTATTGAAAGTATCGAGCTAGGGTTACTTTATGAAAGTATATCGAGCTAGGGTTACTATATGAAATTTTTCGAGCTAGGGTTACTATTTGAAAGTATATCAAACTAAGGTTACTATATGAAAGTATATCGAGCTAGGGTTACTATATGAAAGTTTATCGAGCTAGGGTTACTATTTCAAAGTTTATCAACTAAGGTTACTATATGAAAGTATATCGAGCTAGGGTACTATATGAAAGTTATCGAGCTAGGGTTACTATTTGAAAGTATATCGAGCTAGGGTTACTATATGAAAGTATATCGAGTTAAGGTTACTATTTGAAAGTATATCGAGCTAGTTACTTTATGAAAGTATATCGAGCTAGGGTTACTATATGAAAGTATATCGAGCTAGGGTTACTATTTCAAAGTATATCAAACTAAGGTTACTATTTCAAAGTATATCGAGTTAAGGTTACTATTTGAAAGTATATCAAACTAAGGTTACTATATGAAAGTATATCGAGCTAGGGTTACTATATGAAATTTTATCGAGCTAGGGTTACTATTTCAAAGTTTATCAAACTAAGGTTACTATATAAAAGTATATCGAGCTAGGGTACTATTTCAAAGTATATCAAACTAAGGTTACTATATGAAAGTATATCGAGTTAAGGTTACTATTTGAAAGTATATCAAACTAAGGTTACTATATGAAAGTATATCGAGCTAGGGTTACTATATGAAAGTTTATCGAGCTAGGGTTACTATTTCAAAGTTTATCAAACTAAGGTTACTATATGAAAGTATATCTAGCTAGGGTTACTATCTGAAAGTATATCGAGTTAAGGTTACTATTTGAAAGTATATCAAACTATGGTTACTATATGAAAGTATATCGAGCTAGGGTTACTATATAAAAGTATATCGAGCTAGGGTTACTTTATAAAATTATGTCGAGCTAGGGTTACCTTTTGAAAGTATATCTAGCTAGGTTTGAAAGTATATCGAGCTAGGGTTACTATTTCAAAGTATATCGAGCTAAGGTTACTATTTGAAAGTATATCGAGCTGGTTTTATTATATGAAAGTATATCGAGCTAGGGTTACTTTATGAAAGTAAATTGAGCTAGGGTTACTTTAGGTAAGTATATCGAGCTAGGGGCTACTTTATCAAAGTTTATCGAGTCAGGGTTACTTTATGAAAGTATATCAAGCTAGGGTTACTATATGAAAGTATATCGAGTTAAGGTTACTATTTGAAAGTATATCAAACTAAGATTACTATATGAAAGTATGTCGAGCTAGGGTTACTATATGAAAGTTTATCGAGCTAGGGTTACTATTTCAAAGTATATCGAGCTAGGGTTACTATTTGAAAGTATATCAAACTAAGGTTACTATATGAAAGTATATCGAGCTAGGGTTACTTTATGAAAGTATATCGAGCTAGGGTTACTATATGAAAGTATATCGAGTTAAGGTTACTATATGAAAGTATATCGAGCTAGGGTTACTATATGAAAGTATATCGAGTTAAGGTTACTATTTGAAAGTATATCAAACTAAGATTACTATATGAAAGTATATCGAGCTAGGGTTACTATTTGAAAGTATATCGAGCTAGGGTTACTATATGAAAGTATATCGAGTTAAGGTTACTATTTGAAAGTATATCAAACTAAGGTTACTATATGAAAGTATATCGAGCTAGGGTTACTATATGAAAGTATATCGAGCTAGGGTTACTATTTCAAAGTTTATCAAACTAAGGTTACTATATAAAAGTATATCAAGTTAAGGTTACTATTTGAAAGTATATCAAACTAAGGTTACTATATGAAAGTATATCGAGCTAGGGTTACTATATGAAAGTATATCGTGCTTGGGTCTACTTTATGAAAATATTTCGAGCTAGGGTTACTTTAGGAGAGTTTATCGAGCTAGAGGTTACTATATGGAAGTTTATCGAGCTAGGGTTACTATATGAAAGTATATCGATCTAGGGGTTAGGTTGCTATATGAAAGTATACCGAGCTAGGGGCTACTATATGAAAGTATATCAAGCTAGGGTTACGATATGAAAGTATATCGATCTAGGGGTTATTATATGAAAGTATATCAATCTAGGGTTACTATATGAAAGTATATCGATCTAGGGTTACTATATGAAAGTATTTCGAGCTAGGGTTACTATTTCAAAGTGTATTAAGTTAAGGTTACTATTTGAAAGTATATCAAACTAAGGTTACTATATGAAAGTATATCGAGCTAGGGTTACTATTTGAAAGTATATCGAGCTAGGGTTACTATATGAAAGTATATCGAGTTAAGGTTACTATTTCAAAGTATATCGAGCTAGGGTTACTTTATGAAAGTATATCGAGCTAGGTTACTATATGAAAGTATATCGAGCTAGGGTTACTATTTTAAAGTATATCAAACTAAGGTTACTATTTCAAAGTATATCGAGTTAAGGTTACTATTTGAAAGTATATCAAACTAAGGTTACTATATGAAAGTATATCGAGCTAGGTTACTATATGAAATTTTATCGAGCTAGGGTTACTATTTCAAAGTTTATCAAACTAAGGTTACTATATAAAAGTATATCGAGTTAAGGTTACTATTTCAAAGTATATCAAACTAAGGTTACTATATGAAAGTATATCGAGGTAGGGTTACTATTTGAAAGTATATCAAACTAAGGTTACTATATGAAAGTATATCGAGCTAGGGTTACTATATGAAAGTATATCGAGCTAGGGGCTACTTTATCAAAGTTTATCGAGTCAGGGTTACTATATGAACGTATATCGAGCTAGGGTTACTATATGAAAGTTTATCGATCTAGGGTTACTATTTCAAAGTATATCAAACTAAGGTTACTATATGAAAAAATATCGAGTTAAGGTTACTATTTGAAAGTATATCGAGTTAGGGTTACTTTATGAAAGTATATCGAGCTAGGGTTACTATATGAAAGTATATCGAGCTAGGGTTACTATTTCAAAGTATATCAAACTAAGGTTACTATTTCAAAATATATCGAGTTAAGGTTACTATTTCAAAGTATATCAAACTAAGGTTACTATATGAAAGTATATCGAGCTAGGGTTACGATATGAAAGTTTATCGAGCTAGGGTTACTATTTCAAAGTTTATCAAACTAAGGTTACTATATGAAAGTATATCGAGCTAGGGTTACTATATGAAAGTATATCGAATTAAGGTTACTATTTGAAAGTATATCAAACTAAGGTTACTATATGAAAGTATATCGAGCTAGGGTTACTATATAAAAGTATATCGAGCTAGGGTTACTATATGAAAGTATATCGATTTAAGGTTACTATTTGAAATTATATCAAACTAAGGTTACTATATGAAAGTATATCGAGCTAGGTTTACTATATGAAAGTATATCGAGCTTGGGTCTACTTTATGAAAGTATTTCGAGCTAGGGTTACTATATGAAAGTATATCGAACTAGGGGTTAGATTACTATAGGAAAGTATATCGAGGTAGGTTACTTTATGAAAGTATATCGAGCTGGGGGTTACTTTATGAATGTATATCGAACTAGGGTTACTTTAAAATATATCTAGCTAGGGTTAATTCACTACCGTCCCATTATTATTGTATCATAATTGGTGAATTAGATGCTCTTGGTACGGGTAAATCAGCATAAATTGCTCTAAATACTTCTTGATACTATTTTTTCAATTTGAATGTTATACAGAGCGTATCTCTAACCATAGGTGTAATTTAATCAATAGCTGTTGGTTTGAGATTGCCTTTGTCCAAATTTCCTCATTTGTTTCCTTGTTGTCTGGTCTTTCTAGCGCTTTTTTCCTGTCTTCCTTTTTGTTATGGGCAGACTGGGATAGGTTCACAGCGACCTCAATTCAATTCTCATTACAAAAGGTAATAGAAACCTACTAAAGAATAAAGGAGTAAAATTCATTAGAACAGAAAAATGCAAGCAAAAGACTAGGCCTACATAACGAATAAATAAATTTCAGGTATCAAAGCAGATGGAAAAGGACCCGCAATCTGTTAACAAAATATCCTTACCTCGGCTAGTTCATCCATGAAATTCCTGAAAACAAATCAGTTCTTCATCTAAACCTGCCATCTAAACCAGTTGCTAGCTTCGACCCTCGCCACGGGCATAAATCAAAGTGAACTGCACCTGGGTCTACGACAAATAGAAATGACAGCGAATTCCATAATATTAAAGGATCCAAATCCCTATTTCCCTTTCATAATCTACACAAATCATTTTCGAGTTAAAAACATCACAATTTAATTTGAACCCATTCCTTTCTACAACCACATGCCATGAAAATATACTCTACCTCTAGTTTAATGTCATCCATGACGTTTATCATTCGTAATAGGGTACCGTAAGGCCTCATATTCATAAAATGGGCCCTTTTTCTGCACAGATGGGGCCCTTTTCGCTAGATTTTATAGGGGCCAGTCCGCCACTGGTTCTAATCTAATGCTGGTGATTTTGATAAGAAATCCCATGTAATGCAAAACTGACACGTGAGCTCTTCAGTTCGGTTTGGCGCCTTTTTTTAAACCTCGGATTCAAGAGAGGCCATTTCGTATGTCCGTTAGAGGATACCTTTGTTCACGCCTGCATCCCTGCAACATTTGGACGATAATTCTCTAGGATGCAGAACAGAATGGATTTTAAAGAATAATATGGTTGCGAGTAAGTGTGCTTCCCACTTTTCACTGATAATTTTGCTCTTATTATCGTTATTAGCAGTGAAATCGGATATGAATATGGGGCTACTAGTACAGCTGTTACGTACGTAATAACGGCGAGGAAGTCAATTCTTCTGTGGCCTAAAAACGCACCTCGCGCTGCAAATTTTAAAATATTTCAGCAACTGGTTGTAGTAAAAGACACTGTTGAATATTATTGATTTGACTGTTGAACTCTGTGTCGAAATAATTTGAAGGTAAAGATTGGAAAACTTTTCTGAGATTTCGGAGGAATTATTTACAGTAGCATTCTTGATTTTTTCTAACATTCTGATAGCATTCTAAATAAAAACGTCCAAATGACATTGTCTGGGATAAATTGATATTTTTGCTGCTCCTAGCTCATAACTTAACAGTGACACGGCTTCGTGTTCCATTCCCGGCTACGGAATGCTTGAATTTTACCGCCAAAATACAATAACAAAGTGCTCGCGCCAGTTAATTGGCTGGCCGCAGTTAGTCAATAACAAGAAATAATAGAATATTCGATCCAGTCCTTTCTAAAACTTCCCGCCATTTTGTTGAGAAAGAGAACGGAGTAGCCTCAACAGTTGCTAAGTCGCGAGATATCACCTTGACCTTGGATGTTCAGTTGTGCTACCCGAATGTAAAAAGTTTCGAAAAGGTAAATGCTTGCATTCAATCAAATTTGACATTTTTAAAAGGCTTTGAAAAGCGACTAAACAAAGGGGTTAAATCCTTCGCTGACTTAAAGCCCTATCTATATATTCTAGTTGTTCAATTAAAAGACATCATGTTTAAATCAAGAATTACTTCCGCAGTCCATATTGCCTATATAATATCTGATCCATGCACATTTTGAATGAAAGTTCTATATGTTTGGATTTCTTTCTAATTTAGTGGAGATATTACCCGGGTTATTGAATATATATATATATATATATGAATGAATTATGATAATGTTGACGAATTTAGCGCAATTATACAAGAAACATCAGAAGAAAAAATTTTGCTAATACAAATTAACAAACAAATATATTACATTCTTTTCATTACAAATTCGTGCATTAGGGTAGTCAAGAAAAAGTCTCTTCTAAACTATCCATGCTTAACGCCTTTTCGCGTTTTTCAAGATAGAGGGTCCAGTCCTTTTCGTGAGCAAAATTACCCGTGTGTGTGTAATATGTCAACGTTCACAGCAGGCATAACGCCCAACGTATGATCTATGTCACGTGTAGTTAGTCAGTCTTCGAAGATGGTTCGATATTAAACTACATCTAGCGACTCAATGTCTATTCATCGACTCTTGTTCTGCCTCCGCAACTATTACAATTGGTGACAGAGGTAAACTGGCTTTATCTTTTATGGCTGTTCATCCAGAGAGGTTTGCTAATGGCGATTTCGATAAATGGCTACGCTCTTTTGAGCGTTGTGCGAGAGCAAACGGTTGGGAGAAGACACTGAAAAGCTTCACAAGTTGCCCATCTACCTCACTGGCACCGCTGCCACATATTTCGAATTGCTTGCGCCCACGGAGAGAGCGTCTTATTCGTCATTGACTGCCAACCTTCGCAAAGTTTTGATTCATCAGTGTATCGGGAATATTTTTATGCGCAGTTTTACGCAAGATGCTATTCTCCTGCTGAGGACCCCCGTATTTATGTCGCCAAGCTCAGGACTTGCTGGTCAAGGCAGATCGAGTTATGATCACACGGTGCAGCACTCGCTACTCTTGAGGCAATTTCTCTCCTCATTGCAGCCAAATTTAAGGATCGCTTTATTGGAGAGGAATCCTAAGCCAACTTTACAAGATGTGGTTGACTTCCTGTTGCACTACCGTGCTATACAGTCCTTTCACGCAGTGATTGCCAGGACCCGCCGCCGTCTTCAAAGGCACCCGCCTTGGCTCGCTCTGTTGCTGATCTCCGCATGTCTGTGGCGAATCTCTCCAAGACTCAAGACCTGCTTCGCGAGTCAATTGTGGCCCTTCAAAAAGCTCCTCCGCCGCCCACTCGAACAACAACTCCCTCGTCGAATCCGTGACATGCTCCTTGGCCTCCCTCGCCTGCGATGTGCTCCCAATGTATGGCTTGGGACCCGTACACCCTCATGACTGTGAAGGACGCTTTAAAAACCGAGGTAACTCTACTCATTGTAAATTTCGTCGGGGTAAAATGCATAAGTCTCAGCAATTGGCTGACTGCGGGGCATCTATCTCCTCCTCTGCCAACCAGCCGTTGGTTCTTTGTAAAGTCAATGGTGTTTTAGTGCGCGCTTTAATCGACACGGGGTCCGTGAAGTCCTTTATTAGTTCTTCTGTTTATACCGGGTTAATACCTAGGCCGCCCCTTGATGTTTTTGCCGGAAGTAGTTGTATATCTATAACGGGAGAGCCCTTACGTGTGACAGGGACCGCGCAAGCTGATGTACAGTTGTCCTGTGGCGAATGTTCTACTTATTCTGGTACGTTTTTTGTTTGTGCCAACTTGCTCCCCCCACTTGAATGTATCCTTGGCTGGGACTTTTTAACCGCCAATGGGTTAGGTATTATGAGTACAAGGCGCGATTACTTACTGACAGGTCCCCATGGTAATGTTCCCCTATCGCCCTCTGTTTCGCAAGGCGTTTCTTCGTCGCTCTCTTCTGCAGCCGCTGACAGAGCAGCAGCCCCCGTAATTCTAACCCAGTCTCCTTCCCGGGGGCCCGTTCCCGTGACTTTGCCGGACGATATCCTCATACCTAGTAGAGTCGAGGTTATTCTTACCGGTTCCGTTCCAAAAAGTGTTTGTGGGGTTGTTGGTATGATTACACCTAGGCCGGCGGCCAATTTGCATTCTTCGTTGCAAGTCGCATACACAATTTGCGATGCGACTGATAATAGTCGAAGTATTCCGGTACGAATTATGAACACTTCTAATGCAAGTGTTGAGTTGTTTCCAGCCAGAAAGTTGCTGACTTTTGTCCACTGGTTGAATCGTTGCCGACCATTGATTCTGAAATGACTTATCCTATCTGCAGTGCTGCAGAGCGTCAATCTGCCCGGCACGACTTGGAAGCTGCAATGAGCCCCAATTTATCTTCCCAGGACAGACGTTTATTGTTACAAACGCTCTTACGGTATACTGACGTTTTCGAGCCTGATTTAGGTGAAACTGACGTAATAACTCATACGATTAATACCGGTTCCTCGCAGCCTATTCGCCAATATCCAAGACGTTTGCCCTATGCCTATCGCGAAGAGACGAGAAAACAGATATCGGAAATGCTTCAACAGGGGGTCATCACACCAAGTACTAGCCCTTGGGCGTCCCCTATTGTTCTCGTCAAGAAAAAGGATGGCTCTTTTCGATTCTGTGTTGATTATCGTAAACTCAACAGCGTCACAATTCGAGATGTCCATCCCTTGCCCAGGATAGATGATTTACTCGACGCCTTAAATGGCTCTACGATCTTTAGCACACTTGATCTTCGCCAAGGTTACTGGCAAGTACGCATGCACCCAGACGACAGGCATAAAACTGCGTTTGTTACTCCGGACGGATTGTTTGAGTTCGTTCGTCTGCCATACGGGTTGTCAGGCGCTCCCGCAACTTTTGACAGGGCGTTAGAAATAGTTCTTTCTGGTTTACAGTATGATGCCTGTCTCTGTTATTTTGATGATATTATTATTCCATCGACAAATATTACCGAACATTGCGAGAAACTTAAATTGGTCCTAGACCGCTTCCGTACTCACAATTTGCGTGTGAAGGCGTCCAAATGCTGTTTTGGCGCCAAGAAAGTTCTCTATTTAGGACATGTTGTGTCGGCTGATGGCGTTAATACTGACCCTGCCAAAATCGAAGCCGTTAGTAAAATCTCGGCCCCGCGTAATGTAGGGCAATTACGATCCTTTCTTGGACTAGCAGGGTATTATCGTCGATTTATCGATAATTTTGCTACCTTGACCTACCCTCTTGTAGAACTAACAAAGAAAGGGAAACCGTTCTGCTGGACTGCCGCTCACGATAACGCGTTTTTAGCTTTGAAAGCACGCCTTTGTTCCAGTCCTGTCCTTGCATTTCCGTCTCTTCAAAGACAGTTTATATTGCAGACCGACGCCTCTGATGTCGGTTTGGGTGCGGTCCTCACACAACTTGATGATAGCGGCCAGAAACGGGTAATCTCCTACGCTAGTAGGACGCTGTCTGACAGTGAAAAAAATTATTCCGCAACCGAGAAAGAATCCCTGGCTGTTGTCTTTGCTGTTGATCATTTTAGGGTGTATCTTTTAGGTCGCAAATTCCTTCTTCTCACTGATCATAATGCACTGAGGTGGCTTCATAGTACCGAACCGAAAGGGAGAAGAGCCCGCTGGATAATGGACCTGCAGGAATATGACTTTGAGGTGCGACATCGTCCTGGCCTACAAAATTGTAATGCAGATGCTCTCTCCCGCCTACCGTCAGACCTTTTTCCACCTCAGTCCCTTCACCCTAGCCCTGTCCTCCCCACGGCTTTTGTATGCTTAACTACAATATCTTACGAGGCAAATCTCCAACAGGCCCAACAAACGGACCCCCACATTCGCAAGGTTCTCGACATGAAAACAATGGGTTTTCCTCCACCACCTTCTTTTGCGTGGGGTCAAGATTCTCAACTGTCTGCTTACTGGAACTGCTGGAGTGAACTTTTTATTCTTGATGGCATTTTGGTGAAGTCTACACCTAAACCGAGGAACACCCCCGATTACGCTGTCGTTGTACCAGAAACGCTGGTCCTCCAGGTCATCTCCGGCCTCCATTGTAGCTCGTTCGGTGGGCACCTTGGCATTACGAAAACGATCTCTAGAGCCCAGGGTAGATTTTTTTGGCCACAAATGGGACGTCGGATTCGCGAATTCATTCAGTCTTGTCAGACGTGCGGTGAGGTAAAGGCATCCTCCCACACCACTAAGGCCCCCTTGCACCCCATCAGTGTCAGTGAACCTTTCGTATTCTGGGCCATGGACTATATGGGACCCCTGCCAGCCACTTCTAGGGGTAACAAGCACATCCTCGTGGTCATGGACCACTTTACCAAATGGTGCGAGGCCTTTCCAACCCAAGATCAGAAAGCTAGGACAGTTGCCGACATTTTAGTGTCGAAAGTTTTCTCTCGGTTTGGTCCACCAGTTGCCATTCATTCGGACCAGGGGGCAAATTTCGAAAGCCACCTTGTGCACGAGGTATGCAATATTATGGGGATCTACAAATCTCGTACTACGGCTTACCATCCCCAGGGTGATGGTCTCGTCGAACGTCAAAATAGAACTTTACAGAACATTATTTCGTCCTTCGTTTCCGAACACAGAGACAATTGGGACTTATGGATTGATATAGCAGTGTACGCTTACAATACAAGTCCCCAAGAATCTACCGGATTTTCTCCCTTTGAGCTATTGTTTGGTCGCCCCGCTCGCCTCCCCCTGGAACAGACACTTGGCATTCCTTTTAAAAACCCTTGCTCCCAATCAGAATACGCTCGCTCTTTGAGGAAAGCGTTGAGTAGCGTTCGACATGCAGCACAAGACAACCTTACAAAGGTACGACAGCGCCAACAACAGACGTACAACTTAAAGAGTCAACGCGCTTGGGCTCCTTTCGAGGTCGGAAAATGGGTGTGGCTACGTCGCCCAAAGCACTGTAAATTTGGGAAAAGGTGGAGGGGCCCTTACAAGGTTCTATCCCAGCGTGGGGTTAACTATAAGGTTGAGTCGAAGCAAGGCAAAACACTCAACGTTCACCACAACCAGTGCAAGGCTTGCATTGTCCCTCAAGATAAGGGAAAGACTATCTGGCCTGTCCCTGTCCCAAGCTGCCGCCATTTTGAAATTCTCTCACGCTGAATCCAACTCTGATAATCCGCCGATCCGCCGATTTAAAAACATACACTTTCTTCCATCTATAAACGCTTTGCTGACTTTCATTTTGCACAACTACCCTCTGCTACCACGAAAAGATGACACCATAATGAAACACATGTTTATGCATTTAGGCACTGTTCCAAGCCAACCCCTATTCAATACGAGGCTACTAACATGAAATATGACAGTTTAACATTATGCCTAAGTTAAGTTTGGTTCTTTGTTAAGAAATGATCTTGCAAGTTTGTAACTTTGATTCAGGTATAAAGATCATTGTTTGCCATCTCTCATAAAGTGCACATACGCAACTTTTCATTAAGTTTTTCATAAAGTGCTTATACTGGGTAAAATGTCGACTATACAAACTGCATCCACTATTGCCATATTGAAATATTTTGGGAATTTAATTAGGTGGAAAGATGGGAACTCGACAGGGGAGATCATGTTATTTAGCAAAGAGAGGAAACATCTCAGAGAATGTCCATAAAACTGATTGAAGTTAATACCTGAGAATTATCCTTCACCTCTGCTTGTCAAGGTAATCATAGCTATAAACGTTATCCTACGCCGAGAAAGGGAAAAAGTAAGGCTGTAACTACCAACACAAATGTAGGCAACAGTTCTCCCCAAAGAACGTGAGTGTTACGAACAAAATGTTACAAATAAAAAAAATTGATTTGGGCGATCAAGGGCAACGGACAAAAGAAAGACAAGTAGATAAACGAACTAGAACGAAATTTAAAAGCCTGCTTTCGAAAAACACTCGAGAAAGCCCCTAGTACTCACCTAATGGCAATTGCAAAACTGGAAGAAAGGCTTCATTATTTACAAATAATTTGACAGGGCCAGTAATATCACACTATTCATTGATCCGAAGAATAAAGGGCGATGATTAGCACAGTTTCAGGATGCCTAAGTTCTTGTCCTGTTTGTAATTATGGTTCACTGTTCAGTGATAAATACCGACAATTGCCCGTCGTATCTGTACACAGTAAATAGGCAACTCGACAGGTCTAAAGATGACATAAACAAGTATATCGGAAATAAGTATACAGAAAATATTTCACCTTTATAACATCTCACTTATTGAACTTAATCATCCTGTTTTTCCGTCTTTAGTTCAGTTGGCGGATGGTGAGGATGGACTCCAAGGGACGGAAATGAATAATTTTGGAAAAATTTTCATCCGGAGAAAAGCAGTGAGTGGTTTTGCTCACTAGCGCGCTTTGATTTTTTTATATTGTTGTTTTGCATATTATAAGTATTAGTTTGAGTAGTTTGTTTCCTACCTGTTTCGCATGACGGTGTTCCATCACCATTCATCGTCTTGAAGTGAGGCGTAGGGGCGATGAGAAACGTCGTTTCAGGTGCCTTAGGTTGTTGTGTTTTTGTAATCACAATCCCCAGTTCAATGTTTAGTACCGACTATGGCCCCTCGGTCAGTACAGAAGAACATTGAATAGGTATCGTAGGACGGTTATGCGATACCAAGTGGGGAGAGTTTTTACCAATAAACCAATAATTTGGAGCAACTACATGTATCATAGTGTTAAGTAGTAGCTTGGGTAGTTTGTTTCCTACCTGTTTCGCATGACGGTGTTCCATCACCATTCATCGCCTTGAAGTGGGGCATAGGGGCGATGAGAAACGTCGTTTCAGGTGCCTTAGGTTGTTGTGTTTTTGTAATCACAATCCCCGGTTCAATGTTTAGTACCGACTATGGCCCCTCGGTCAGTACAAAAGAACATTGAATAGGTATCGTAGGACGGTTATGCGATACCAAGTGGGAGAGTTTTTACCAATAAACCAACAATTTGGAGCAACTGCATGTATCATAGTGATCAGTAGTAACTAGGGTAGTTTGTTTCCTACCTGTTTCGCATGACGGTGTTCCATCACCATTCGTCGCCTTGAAGTGGGGCATAGGGGCGGTGAGAAACGTGGTTTCAGGTGCCTTAGGTTGTTGTGTTATTTGTGATCACAGTTCCCCGTTCAACGCTTTAGTATGACCTCAGCCCATTGGCTTGATACGCAGCAGCATTGAATAGGCGTATCTCGAACGAGGCCAGGGATATTCACGGGGACTAATTTTGCTGTTTAACCAATAATTTGGAACGACTATAAATAACGTAATGGTAATTATAATCAGAATTAATGTAATGATTAAAGTAATTGTAAATGGTAATTTAGGTAGTTTGTTTCCTACCTGTTTCGCATGACGGTGTTCCATCACCATTCATCGCCTTGAAGTGGGGCATAGGGGTGATGAGAAACGTCGTTTCAGGTGCCTTAGGTTATTGTGTTATTGTGATCACAGTCCCCCGTTCAACGCTCTAGTATGACCTCAGCCCATTGGCTTGATACGCAGCAGCATTGAATAGGCGTATCTCGAACGAGGTCTAGGGATATTCACGGGGACTAATTTTGCAGTTTAACCAATAATTTGGAACGACTACAAATAACGTAATGGTAATTATAATCAGAATTAAAGTAATGATTATTAATTGTAAATGGTAATTTAGGTAGTTTAGTTCCTACCTGTTTCGCATAACGGTGCTCTACACCATTCATCACCTTGAAGTGGGGCATAGGGGCGATGAGAAACGTTCTTTCAGGTGCCTTAGGTTGTTGTGTTTTTGTAATCACAATCCCCAGTTCATTGTTTAGTACTGACTATGGCCCCTCCGTCAGTACACAAGAACATTGAATAGGTATCGTAGGACGGTTATGCGATACCAAGTGGGAGAGTTTTTACCAATAAACCAATAATTTGGAGCAACTACATGTATCATAGTGTAGTAGCTGGGTAGTTTGTTTCCTACCTGTTCGCATGACGGTGTTCATCACCATTCATCGCCTTGAAGTGGGGCATAGGGGCGATGAGAAACGTTCGTTTCAGGTGCCTTAGGTTGTTGTGTTTTTGTAATCACAATCCCCAGTTCATTGTTTAGTACTGACTATGGCCCCTCCGTCAGTACACAAGAACATTGAATAGGTATCGTAGGACGGTTATGCGATACCAAGTGGGAGAGTTTTTACCAATAAACCAACAATTTGGAGCAACTGTAGTATCATAGTGATCAGTAGTAACTAGGGTAGTTTGCTTCCTACCTGTTTCGCATGACGGTGTTCCATCACCATTCATCGCCTTGAAGTGGGGTAAGGGGCGATGAGAAACGTCGTTTCAGGTGCCTTAGGTTATTGTGTTATTTGTGATCACAGTCCCCCGTTCAACGCTCTAGTATGACCTCAGCCCATTGGCTTGATACGCAGCAGCATTGAATAGGCGTATCTCGAACGAGGTCTAGGGATATTCACGGGGACTAATTTTGCTGTTTAACCAATAATTTGGAACGACTACAAGTAACGTAATGGTAATTATAATCAGAATGAAAGTAATGATTAAAGTAATTGTAAATGGTAATTTAGGTAGTTTGTTTCCTACCTGTTTCGCATGACGGTGTTCCATCACCATTCATCGCCTTGAAGTGGGGCATAGGGCGATGAGAAAAGTCGTTTCAGGTGCCTTAGGTTATTGTGTTAATTGTGATCACAGTCCCCCGTTCAACGCTCTAGTATGACCTCAGCCCATTGGCTTGATACGCAGCAGCATTGAATAGGCGTATCTCGAACGAGGTCTAGGGATATTCACGGGGACTAATTTTGCAGTTTAACCAATAATTTGGAACGACTACAAATAACGTAATGGTAATTATAATCAGAATTAAAGTAATGATTATATTAATTGTAAATGGTAATTTAGGTAGTTTAGTTCCTACCTGTTTCGCATAACGGTGCTCTACACCATTCATCACCTTGAAGTGGGGCATAGGGGCGATGAGAAACGTCGTTTCAGGTGCCTTAGGTTGTTGTGTTATTTGTAATCACAATCCCCAGTTCATTGTTTAGTACCGACTATGGCCCCTCGGTCAGTACAGAAGACATTGAATAGGTATCGTGGGACGGTTATGCGATACCAAGTGGGAGAGTTTTTACCAATAAACCAATAATTTGGAGCAACTACATGTATCATAGTGATCAGTAGTAACTTGGGTAGTTTGTTTCCTACCTGTTTCGCATGACGGTGTTCCATCACCATTCATCGCCTTGAAGTGGGGCATAGGCGATGAGAAACGTCGTTTCAGGTGCCTTAGGTTGTGTTTTTGTAATCACAATCCCCAGTTCATTGTTTAGTACTGACTATGGCCCCTCCGTCAGTACACAAGAACATTGAATAGGTATCGTAGGACGGTTATGCGATACCAAGTGGGAGAGTTTTTACCAATAAACCAACAATTTGGAGCAACTGCATGTATCATAGTGATCAGTAGTAACTAGGGTAGTTTGTTTCCTACCTGTTTCGCATGACGGTGTTCCATCAACATTCGTTGCCTTGAAGTGGGGCATAGGGGCGGTGAGAAACGTGGTTTCAGGTGCCTTAGGTTGTTGTGTTATTTGTGATCACAGTTCCCCGTTCAACGTTTTAGTATGACCACAGTCCATTTTGCTATCTACGCAGCAGCATTGAATAGGCGTATCTCGAAAGAGGTCTAGGGATATTCACGGGGACTAATTTTGCTGTTTAACCAATAATTTGGAACGACTACAAATAACGTAATGGTAATTATAATCAGAATTAATGTAATGATTAAAGTAATTGTAAATGGTAATTTAGGTAGTTTGTTTCCTACCTGTTTCGCATGACGGTGTTCCATCACCATTCATCGCCTTGAAGTGGGGCATAGGGGCGATGAGAAACGTTCTTTCAGGTGCCTTAGGTTATTGTGTTAATTGTGATCACAGTCCCCCGTTCAACGCTCTAGTATGACCTCAGCCCATTGGCTCTGTACGCAGCAGCTTTGAATAGGCGTATCTCGAACGAGGTCTAGGGATATTCACGGGGACTAATTTTGCAGTTTAACCAATAATTTGGAACGACTACAAATAACGTAATGGTAATTATAATCAGAATTAAAGTAATGATTATATTAATTGTAAATGGTAATTTAGGTAGTTTAGTTCCTACCTGTTTCGCATAACGGTGCTCTACACCATTCATCACCTTGAAGTGGGGCATAGGGGCGATGAGAAACGTCGTTTCAGGTGCCTTAGGTTGTTGTGTTTTTGTAATCACAATCCCCAGTTCATTGTTTAGTACTGACTATGGCCCCTCCGTCAGTACACAAGAACATTGAATAGGTATCGTAGGACGGTTATGCGATACCAAGTGGGAGATTTTTTACCAATAAACCAACAATTTGGAGCAACTGCATGTATCATAGTGATCAGTAGTAACTAGGGTAGTTTGTTTCCTACCTGTATCGCATAACGGTGCTCTACACCATTCATCACCTTGAAGTGGGGCATAGGGGCGATGAGAAACGTTCTTTCAGGTGCCTTAGGTTGTTGTGTTTTTGTAATCACAATCCCCAGTTCATTGTTTAGTACTGACTATGGCCCCTCCGTCAGTACACAAGAACATTGAATAGGTATCGTAGGACGGTTATGCGATACCAAGTGGGAGAGTTTTTACCAATAAACCAACAATTTGGAGCAACTGTAGTATCATAGTGATCAGTAGTAACTAGGGTAGTTTGTTTCCTACCTGTTTCGCATGACGGTGTTCCATCACCATTCATCGCCTTGAAGTGGGGCATAGGGGCGATGAGAAACGTCGTTTCAGGTGCCTTAGGTTATTGTGTTATTTGTGATCACAGTCCCCCGTTCAACGCTCTAGTATGACCTCAGCCCATTGGCTTGATACGCAGCAGCATTGAATAGGCGTATCTCGAACGAGGTCTAGGGATATTCACGGGGACTAATTTTGCTGTTTAACCAATAATTTGGAACGACTACAAGTAACGTAATGGTAATTATAATCAGAATTAAAGTAATGATTAAAGTAATTGTAAATGGTAATTTAGGTAGTTTGTTTCCTACCTGTTTCGCATGACGGTGTTCCATCACCATTCATCGCCTTGAAGTGGGGCATAGGGGCGATGAGAAAAGTCGTTTCGGTGCCTTAGGTTATTGTGTTAATTGTGATCACAGTCCCCCGTTCAACGCTCTAGTATGACCTCAGCCCATTGGCTTGATACGCAGCAGCATTGAATAGGCGTATCTCGAACGAGGTCTAGGGATATTCACGGGGACTAATTTTGCAGTTTAACCAATAATTTGGAACGACTACAAATAACGTAATGGTAATTATAATCAGAATTAAAGTAATGATTATATTAATTGTAAATGGTAATTTAGGTAGTTTAGTTCCTACCTGTTTCGCATAACGGTGCTCTACACCATTCATCACCTGAAGTGGGGCATAGGGGCGATGAGAAACGTCGTTTCAGGTGCCTTAGGTTGTTGTGTTATTTGTAATCACAATCCCCAGTTCATTGTTTAGTACCGACTATGGCCCCTCGGTCAGTACAGAAGAACATTGAATAGGTATCGTGGGACGGTTATGCGATACCAAGTGGGAGAGTTTTTACCAATAAACCAATAATTTGGAGCAACTACATGTATCATAGTGATCAGTAGTAACTTGGGTAGTTTGTTTCCTACCTGTTTCGCATGACGGTGTTCCATCACCATTCATTGCCTTGAAGTGGGGCATAGAGGCGATGAGAAACGTCGTTTCAGGTGCCTTAGGTTGTTGTGTTTTTGTAATCACAATCCCCAGTTCATTGTTTAGTACTGACTATGGCCCGTCCGTCAGTACACAAGAACATTGAATAGGTATCGTAGGACGGTTATGCGATACCAAGTGGGAGAGTTTTTACCAATAAACCAACAATTTGGAGCAACTGCATGTATCATAGTGATCAGTAGTAACTAGGGTAGTTTGTTTCCTACCTGTTTCGCATGACGGTGTTCCATCAACATTCGTTGCCTTGAAGTGGGGCATAGGGGCGGTGAGAAACGTGGTTTCAGGTGCCTTAGGTTGTTGTGTTATTTGTGATCACAGTTCCCCGTTCAACGTTTTAGTATGACCACAGTCCATTTTGCTATCTACGCAGCAGCATTGAATAGGCGTATCTCGAAAGAGGTCTAGGGATATTCACGGGGACTAATTTTGCAGTTTAACCAATAATTTGGAACGACTACAAGTAACGTAATGGTAATTATAGTCAGCATTAAAGTAATGATTAAAGTAATTGTAAATGGTAATTTAGGTAGTTTAGTTCCTACCTGTTTCGCATGACGGTGCTCTACACCATTCATCACCTTGAAGTGGGGCATAGGGGCGATGAGAAACGTCGTTTCAGGTGCCTTAGGTTGTTGTGTTTTTGTAATCACAATCCCCAGTTCATTGTTAGTACTGACTATGACCCCTCCGTCAGTACACAATAACATTGAATAGGTATCGTAGGACGGTTATGCGATACCAAGTGGGAGAGTTTTACCAATAAACCAACAATTTGGAGCAACTGCATGTATCATAGTGATCAGTAGTAACTAGGGTAGTTTGTTTCCTACCTGTTTCGCATGACGGTGCTCTACACCATTCATCGCCTTGAAGTGGGGCAAAGGGGCGATGAGAAAAGTCGTTTCAGGTGCCTTAGGTTATTGTGTTAATTGTGATCACAGTCCCCGTTCAACGCTCTAGTATGACCTCAGCCCATTGGCTTGATACGCAGCAGCATTGAATAGGCGTATCTCGAACGAGGTCTAGGATATTCACGGGGACTAATTTTGCAGTTTAACCAATAATTTGGAACGACTACAAATAACATAATGGTAATTATAATCAGAATTAAAGTAATGATTATATTAATTGTAAATGGTAATTTAGGTAGTTTAGTTCCTACCTGTTTCGCATAACGGTGCTCTACACCATTCATCACCTTGAAGTGGGGCATAGGGGCGATGAGAAACGTCGTTTCAGGTGCCTTAGGTTGTTGTGTTTTTGTAATCACAATCCCCAGTTAATTGTTTAGTACTGACTATGGCCCGTCCGTCAGTACACAAGAACATTGAATAGGTATCGTAGGACGGTTATGCGATACCAAGTGGGAGAGTTTTTTACCAATAAACCAATAATTTGGAGCAACTACATGTATCATAGTGTTAAGTAGTAGCTTGGGTAGTTTGTTTCCTACCTGTTTCGCATGACGGTGTTCCATCACCATTCATCGCCTTGAAGTGGGGCATAGGGGCGATGAGAAACGTCGTTTCAGGTGCCTTAGGTTGTTGTGTTTTTGTAATCACAATCCCCGGTTCAATGTTTAGTACCGACTATGGCCCCTCGGTCAGTACAAAAGAACATTGAATAGGTATCGTAGGACGGTTATGCGATACCAAGTGGGAGAGTTTTTACCAATAAACCAACAATTTGGAGCAACTGCATGTATCATAGTGATCAGTAGTAACTAGGGTAGTTTGTTTCCTACCTGTTTCGCATGACGGTGTTCCATCACCATTCGTCGCCTTGAAGTGGGGCATAGGGGCGGCGAGAAACGTGGTTTCAGGTGCCTTAGGTTGTTGTGTTATTTGTGATTACAGTTCCCCGTTCAACGCTTTAGTATGACCTCAGCCCATTGGCTTGATACGCAGCAGCATTGAATAGGCGTATCTCGAACGAGGCCAGGGATATTCACGGGGACTAATTTTGCTGTTTAACCAATAATTTGGAACGACTACAAATAACGTAATGGTAATTATAATCAGAATTAATGTAATGATTAAAGTAATTGTAAATGGTAATTTAGGTAGTTTGTTTCCTACCTGTTTCGCATGACGGTGTTCCATCACCATTCATCGCCTTGAAGTGGGGCATAGGGGCGATGAGAAAAGTCGTTTCAGGTGCCTTAGGTTATTGTGTTAATTGTGATCACAGTCCCCCGTTCAACGCTCTAGTATGACCTCAGCCCATTGGCTTGATACGCAGCAGCATTGAATAGGCGTATCTCGAACGAGGTCTAGGGATATTCACGGGGACTAATTTTGCAGTTTAACCAATAATTTGGAACGACTACAAATAACGTAATGGTAATTATAATCAGAATTAAAGTAATGATTATATTAATTGTAAATGGTAATTTAGGTAGTTTAGTTCCTACCTGTTTCGCATAACGGTGCTCTACACCATTCATCACCTTGAAGTGGGGCATAGGGGCGATGAGAAACGTTCTTTCAGGTGCCTTAGGTTGTTGTGTTTTTGTAATCACAATCCCCAGTTCATTGTTTAGTACTGACTATGGCCCCTCCGTCAGTACACAAGAACATTGAATAGGTATCGTAGGACGGTTATGCGATACCAAGTGGGAGAGTTTTTACCAATAAACCAACAATTTGGAGCAACTGCATGTATCATAGTGATCAGTAGTAACTAGGGTAGTTTGTTTCCTACCTGTATCGCATAACGGTGCTCTACACCATTCATCACCTTGAAGTGGGGCATAGGGGCGATGAGAAACGTTCTTTCAGGTGCCTTAGGTTGTTGTGTTTTTGTAATCACAATCCCCAGTTCATTGTTTAGTACTGACTATGGCCCCTCCGTCAGTACACAAGAACATTGAATAGGTATCGTAGGACGGTTATGCGATACCAAGTGGGAGAGTTTTTACCAATAAACCAACAATTTGGAGCAACTGCATGTATCATAGTGATCAGTAGTAACTAGGGTAGTTTGTTTCCTACCTGTTTCGCATGACGGTGTTCCATCACCATTCATCGCCTTGAAGTGGGGCATAGGGGCGATGAGAAACGTCGTTTCAGGTGCCTTAGGTTATTGTGTTATTTGTGATCACAGTCCCCCGTTCAACGCTCTAGTATGACCTCAGCCCATTGGCTTGATACGCAGCAGCATTGAATAGGCGTATCTCGAACGAGGTCTAGGGATATTCACGGGACTAATTTTGCTGTTTAACCAATAATTTGGAACGACTACAAGTAACGTAATGGTAATTATAATCAGAATTAAAGTAATGATTAAAGTAATTGTAAATGGTAATTTAGGTAGTTTGTTTCCTACCTGTTTCGCATGACGGTGTTCCATCACCATTCATCGCCTTGAAGTGGGGCATAGGGGCGATGAGAAAAGTCGTTTCAGGTGCCTTAGGTTATTGTGTTAATTGTGATCACAGTCCCCCGTTCAACGCTCTAGTATGACCTCAGCCCATTGGCTTGATACGCAGCAGCATTGAATAGGCGTATCTCGAACGAGGTCTAGGGATATTCACGGGGACTAATTTTGCAGTTTAACCAATAATTTGGAACGACTACAAATAACGTAATGGTAATTATAATCAGAATTAAAGTAATGATTATATTAATTGTAAATGGTAATTTAGGTAGTTTAGTTCCTACCTGTTTCGCATAACGGTGCTCTACACCATTCATCACCTTGAAGTGGGGCATAGGGGCGATGAGAAACGTCGTTTCAGGTGCCTTAGGTTGTTGTGTTATTTGTAATCACAATCCCCAGTTCATTGTTTAGTACCGACTATGGCCCCTCGGTCAGTACAGAAGAACATTGAATAGGTATCGTGGGACGGTTATGCGATACCAAGTGGGAGAGTTTTTACCAATAAACCAATAATTTGGAGCAACTACATGTATCATAGTGATCAGTAGTAACTTGGGTAGTTTGTTTCCTACCTGTTTCGCATGACGGTGTTCCATCACCATTCATCGCCTTGAAGTGGGGCATAGAGGCGATGAGAAACGTCGTTTCAGGTGCCTTAGGTTGTTGTGTTTTTGTAATCACAATCCCCAGTTCATTGTTTAGTACTGACTATGGCCCGTCCGTCAGTACACAAGAACATTGAATAGGTATCGTAGGACGGTTATGCGATACCAAGTGGGAGAGTTTTTACCAATAAACCAACAATTTGGAGCAACTGCATGTATCATAGTGATCAGTAGTAACTAGGGTAGTTTGTTTCCTACCTGTTTCGCATGACGGTGTTCCATCAACATTCGTTGCCTTGAAGTGGGGCATAGGGGCGGTGAGAAACGTGGTTTCAGGTGCCTTAGGTTGTTGTGTTATTTGTGATCACAGTTCCCCGTTCAACGTTTTAGTATGACCACAGTCCATTTTGCTATCTACGCAGCAGCATTGAATAGGCGTATCTCGAAAGAGGTCTAGGGATATTCACGGGGACTAATTTTGCTGTTTAACCAATAATTTGGAACGACTACAAATAACGTAATGGTAATTATAATCAGAATTAATGTAATGATTAAAGTAATTGTAAATGGTAATTTAGGTAGTTTGTTTCCTACCTGTTTCGCATGACGGTGTTCCATCACCATTCATCGCCTTGAAGTGGGCATAGGGGCGATGAGAAACGTTCTTTCAGGTGCCTTAGGTTATTGTGTTAATTGTGATCACAGTCCCCCGTTCAACGCTCTAGTATGACCTCAGCCCATTGGCTTGATACGCAGCAGCATTGAATAGGCGTATCTCGAACGAGGTCTAGGGATATTCACGGGGACTAATTTTGCAGTTTAACCAATAATTTGGAACGACTACAAATAACGTAATGGTAATTATAATCAGAATTAAAGTAATGATTATATTAATTGTAAATGGTAATTTAGGTAGTTTAGTTCCTACCTGTTTCGCATAACGGTGCTCTACACCATTCATCACCTTGAAGTGGGGCATAGGGGCGATGAGAAACGTCGTTTCAGGTGCCTTAGGTTGTTGTGTTTTTGTAATCACAATCCCCAGTTCATTGTTTAGTACTGACTATGGCCCCTCCGTCAGTACACAAGAACATTGAATAGGTATCGTAGGACGGTTATGCGATACCAAGTGGGAGAGTTTTTACCAATAAACCAACAATTTGGAGCAACTGCATGTATCATAGTGATCAGTAGTAACTAGGGTAGTTTGTTTCCTACCTGTATCGCATAACGGTGCTCTACACCATTCATCACCTTGAAGTGGGGCATAGGGGCGATGAGAAACGTTCTTTCAGGTGCCTTAGGTTGTTGTGTTTTTGTAATCACAATCCCCAGTTCATTGTTTAGTACTGACTATGGCCCCTCCGTCAGTACACAAGAACATTGAATAGGTATCGTAGGACGGTTATGCGATACCAAGTGGGAGAGTTTTTACCAATAAACCAACAATTTGGAGCAACTGCATGTATCATAGTGATCAGTAGTAACTAGGGTAGTTTGTTTCCTACCTGTTTCGCATGACGGTGTTCCATCACCATTCATCGCCTTGAAGTGGGGCATAGGGGCGATGAGAAACGTGGTTTCAGGTGCCTTAGGTTATTGTGTTATTTGTGATCACAGTCCCCCGTTCAACGCTCTAGTATGACCTCAGCCCATTGGCTTGATACGCAGCAGCATTGAATAGGCGTATCTCGAACGAGGTCTAGGGATATTCACGGGGACTAATTTTGCTGTTTAACCAATAATTTGGAACGACTACAAGTAACGTAATGGTAATTATAATCAGAATTAAAGTAATGATTAAAGTAATTGTAAATGGTAATTTAGGTAGTTTGTTTCCTACCTGTTTCGCATGACGGTGTTCCATCACCATTCATCGCCTTGAAGTGGGGCATAGGGGGATGAGAAAAGTCGTTTCAGGTGCCTTAGGTTATTGTGTTAATTGTGATCACAGTCCCCCGTTCAACGCTCTAGTATGACCTCAGCCCATTGGCTTGATACGCAGCAGCATTGAATAGGCGTATCTCGAACGAGGTCTAGGGATATTCACGGGACTAATTTTGCAGTTTAACCAATAATTTGGAACGACTACAAATAACGTAATGGTAATTATAATCAGAATTAAAGTAATGATTATATTAATTGTAAATGGTAATTTAGGTAGTTTAGTTCCTACCTGTTTCGCATAACGGTGCTCTACACCATTCATCACCTTGAAGTGGGGCATAGGGGCGATGAGAAACGTCGTTTCAGGTGCCTTAGGTTGTTGTGTTATTTGTAATCACAATCCCCAGTTCATTGTTTAGTACGACTATGGCCCCTCGGTCAGTACAGAAGAACATTGAATAGGTATCGTGGGACGGTTATGCGATACCAAGTGGGAGAGTTTTTACCAATAAACCAATAATTTGGAGCAACTACATGTATCATAGTGATCAGTAGTAACTTGGGTAGTTTGTTTCCTACCTGTTTCGCATGACGGTGTTCCATCACCATTCATCGCCTTGAAGTGGGGCATAGAGGCGATGAGAAACGTCGTTTCAGGTGCCTTAGGTTGTTGTGTTTTTGTAATCACAATCCCCAGTTCATTGTTTAGTACTGACTATGGCCCGTCCGTCAGTACACAAGAACATTGAATAGGTATCGTAGGACGGTTATGCGATACCAAGTGGGAGAGTTTTTACCAATAAACCAACAATTTGGAGCAACTGCATGTATCATAGTGATCAGTAGTAACTAGGGTAGTTTGTTTCCTACCTGTTTCGCATGACGGTGTTCCATCAACATTCGTTGCCTTGAAGTGGGGCATAGGGGCGGTGAGAAACGTGGTTTCAGGTGCCTTAGGTTGTTGTGTTATTTGTGATCACAGTTCCCCGTTCAACGTTTTAGTATGACCACAGTCCATTTTGCTATCTACGCAGCAGCATTGAATAGGCGTATCTCGAAAGAGGTCTAGGGATATTCACGGGAACTAATTTTGCAGTTTAACCAATAATTTGGAACGACTACAAGTAACGTAATGGTAATTATAGTCAGCATTAAAGTAATGATTAAAGTAATTGTAAATGGTAATTTAGGTAGTTTAGTTCCTACCTGTTTCGCATGACGGTGCTCTACACCATTCATCACCTTGAAGTGGGCATAGGGGCGATGAGAAACGTCGTTTCAGGTGCCTTAGGTGTTGTGTTATTTGTGATCACAGTTCCCCGTTCAACGTTTTAGTATGAACACAGTCCATTTTGCTATCTACGCAGCAGCATTGAATAGGCGTATCTCGAACGAGGTCTAGGGATATTCACGGGGACTAATTTTGCAGTTTAACCAATAATTTGGAACGACTACAAGTAACGTAATGGTAATTATAATCAGAATTAAAGTAATGATTAAAGTAATTGTAAATGGTAATTTAGGTTGTTTAGTTCCTACCTGTTTCGCATGACGGTGCTCTACACCATTCATCACCTTGAAGTGGGGCATAGGGGCGATGAGAAACGTCGTTTCAGGTGCCTTAGGTTGTTTGTGTTTTTGTAATCACAATCCCCAGTTCATTGTTTAGTACTGACTATGACCCCTCCGTCAGTACACAATAACATTGAATAGGTATCGTAGGACGGTTATGCGATACCAAGTGGGAGAGTTTTTACCAATAAACCAACAATTTGGAGCAACTGCATGTATCATAGTGATCAGTAGTAACTAGGGTAGTTTGTTTCTTACCTGTTTCGCATGACGGTGCTCTACACCATTCATCGCCTTGAAGTGGGGCATAGGGGCGATGAGAAAAGTCGTTTCAGGTGCCTTAGGTTATTGTGTTAATTGTGATCACAGTCCCCCGTTCAACGCTCTAGTATGACCTCAGCCCATTGGCTTGATACGCAGCAGCATTGAATAGGCGTATCTCGAACGAGGTCTAGGGATATTCACGGGGACTAATTTTGCAGTTTAACCAATAATTTGGAACGACTACAAATAACGTAATGGTAATTATAATCAGAATTAAAGTAATGATTATATTAATTGTAAATGGTAATTTAGGTAGTTTAGTTCCTACCTGTTTCGCATAACGGTGCTCTACACCATTCATCACCTTGAAGTGGGGCATAGGGGCGATGAGAAACGTCGTTTCAGGTGCCTTAGGTTGTTGTGTTTTGTAATCACAATCCCCAGTTCATTGTTTAGTACTGACTATGGCCCGTCCGTCAGTACACAAGAACATTGAATAGGTATCGTAGGACGGTTATGCGATACCAAGTGGGAGAGTTTTTACCAATAAACCAACAATTTGGAGCAACTGCATGTATCATAGTGATCAGTAGTAACTAGGGTAGTTTGTTTCCTACCTGTTTCGCATGACGGTGTTCCATCAACATTCGTCGCCTTGAAGTGGGGCATAGGGGCGGTGAGAAACGTGGTTTCAGGTGCCTTAGGTTGTTGTGTTATTTGTGATCACAGTTCCCCGTTCAACGTTTTAGTATGACCACAGTCTATTTTGCTATCTACGCAGCAGCATTGAATAGGCGTATCTCGAAAGAGGTCTAGGGATATTCACGGGACTAATTTTGCAGTTTAACCAATAATTTGGAACGACTACAAGTAACGTAATGGTAATTATAGTCAGCATTAAAGTAATGATTAAAGTAATTGTAAATGGTAATTTAGGTAGTTTAGTTCCTACCTGTTTCGCATGACGGTGCTCTACACCATTCATCACCTTGAAGTGGGGCATAGGGGCGATGAGAAACGTCGTTTCAGGTGCCTTAGGTTGTTGTGTTTTTGTAATCACAATCCCAGTTCATTGTTTAGTACTGACTATGACCCCTCCGTCAGTACACAAGAACATTGAATAGGTATCGTAGGACGGTTATGCGATACCAAGTGGGAGAGTTTTTACCAATAAACCAACAATTTGGAGCAACTGCATGTATCATAGTGATCAGTAGTAACTAGGGTAGTTTGTTTCCTACCTGTTTCGCATGACGGTGCTCTACACCATTCATCGCCATGAGAAACGTGGTTTCAGGTGCCTTAGGTTGTTGTGTTATTTGTGATCACAGTCCCCCGTTCAACGCTCTAGTATGACCTCAGCCCATTGGCTCTGTACGCAGTAGCTTTGAATAGGCGTATCTCGACGAGATATCCATGGGGAAATGCGATTTTTACGAATTAACCAATGATTAGAAATGACTACACCTAGTGTTACTGATATGTTTGATTTTCCTTATGCTCCCTCTGTCTTCCAGGCTAAGGGTTACGTTTCTTCAATTTAAGCATAGTTGGGGATTCAGGACGACGGTTGGAAAGGGATGCTGAGGCTTTTCAGGACGATTTACAACTTCTTCTAACCTGAGAGAGGTGGTAAGTAGCCAAGAAATTTTTTTCGTTGTATTCTTTTTAGGCCCCTATCATTGGTAAAGTTGCAAGTAGCTCATGCTTTCAGTTGTCCTCACTCTTCACATGCGTCTTAATTTTTCACTTGTGTTAGGGTATTTGGATGTTGATAAACGCTTTTCAGGTACCTTAGGCTGTTTTTATCCTTAATCACCTTCCTCTTTCAATGTTCAATGCTTAGTTTCACGAATCATGTCATTTCGCAGACAATGGGTTGAGTGGGAAGAGGTTGCAGTTCAGACAATGTTTTGGAACAATCAAAAGAATCAAAAGTACTCTTTCTTATTGCTTGGAGCCAAGGGAGTCGATGCAAAGACGTTTGAGAGCTATTTGTTTCCTAAACCAGGTACTGATAAGATTTTGGCACTTTTTTACTATAATTCTTGTATATTTAGCCGTGTCTTTGTTTAATTTCTTTGACTTGAGATCTCCTTCCTTGGATTTATAAAGAAAGACATTGGATATTGAAAGGAAAAGCATTATTTTTGAAACGGAAAATGTAAAGACATAGATCCATGCTGTTTGTTATGATGGCGAAAGTTTCAACCTGAAGCTGTGAAAGCCAGTGACATTACAAGGAAGCAATGATTAGTACACATTGGTTGTGAACACAGAAAGGCAAAACGAAACCTTCTACACCGTGACCCGTAAAAAGTCTCGCAAAATCAACTTATTCTTAGAAAGATCTTCTTCTTTTTATTAAAGCTCTAATCATTTTGCACCTCTTTTCTCTTTAGATGTGGTTGGGTCATTTGAAAAGACGGTATCGTGGCCAGCATATTTAAATAAATAACTAGCAACAAGAACGAAAATAGAAAGACTGCATTTGTGGCTAAGGTTTGGGAGACCCCATTGGAGAAGAAGACAAAGAGGCTTTTTATCTGTACCAGGTAAGTCCTGTCTTCTCACTTCTTTATGTTGCAGTTTTGACACGGCAAAAAAGACATTCTACAATCCTAGATGAGATGTTGCGTACGAGGAGCAGTATAAAATGTGAACGGCAACAGGGACGCATGCAATGTGCAAAGTTTGCAGATATTGAGCTTGCAAAAAGGAAATCGAGCTTTTAGAAGTTGTAACTTACAGGATTAGCCAAAAAGAATTTAATTGCACAGGGTTGTATGTTAAAGCAATTTATGAAACTAGAATTTTGATGTAGTCAGCAACTAGTGGTTTTTTCAATGCTTCAAAACTTCACGATCAATCTCTGATTTGATTACATTTTCAAGATATGAATGTCACCAATTTGTAGATCATTTATATTTTGAATTCTTAAGTCCCCACACAACACTTTCAAGTTTCAAAATCTGGTATTTGTAGTTTATTTGGTATCATTTTCGCAGGAAATGTGTAGAAACACGAAGAGCTTCATACTATCTTTCGATGGCTTAGTCTATCTGTAATTTTTCTTTCCATCAGATAAAACTCAATAGTGTTTTTTCTAACCAATTTGTTTTAATTCTAGAAAATGTTCCTCACATGGTTGTGAACGGAAAACAGCCTGTGAAAATTGCCAACGAAAGACAAGAGACAAAATGAGAAATTCTGTTCATTAAACGAAGCAAAACACGACCATGTACATGAATCAAATTACAACCCTCTACCAATGTGCATACCTCATCCTGGTTGCAACCAAAAAGTAAGAATGTGCTTTGTACTCATTCTATCCCCTTGGTGTCATAGTGCTTACGGCGAAAATTGTGACTAGAACGCATTTTGAATGTACCATTCCATCGTCTTGATAAAAAGGTAGCGAAATATGCTTTTAGTTAAGCCAAATATCTGCGAGGAGAACTTGATGGCCTTGCGACGGGAACCTGATGATCGATGAGTCATTCCAATTAACGTTAAGTGTGGCAGTCACCTTGAAATCATAGTGAGAACTATCTTTTAACAGTAAGAGTTAACTGAAATTTATTGTACCATCAACCTAGGCTTCATTGCTGATGTAAGAATGCTACCTGTATTGCTCTTCTATTGAAATATGCCTATAGCTTTGTGAATTATTTTCATAAAATGCGATAACTAGACTTTCTTTCAACTGGCCTTTTATCAACTCTTTTCAATGCAACAAGCTCTTGTCAGATAAATATCCGTTGTACTCCATTTATAATTATGGTTAAGAACATTTAGTAGATTCTTGTGATATGCATTATGATTCTGTCGGAGGAAAGTTCCACGCTTCAAGTACGCCTACGCTTCAAGTCAAAAGACTTCAATACTTTTCTTGAAAAACCATCTTGCATTACCTAACAGAAAAACCATCTCGTTTCTCGTATTGTGAGACTTTCAGTTAAAAGGATGACTGACGAATGCTTAATTAGACACAAATTTATATTTGCTCTGAGTGGTCGTTATCACAGCCAGCCAATTCTAACAAGCAACATCTCTATCTTTAATTAATAATTAAACAGGACTTAGAAATTTAGTTTCGGTGAAAACGTAATTGGAATAGAAAACGAGTATTTCTCTGAACTTTCTATTCTTGAGCTTAATTTGAATTCCGTGCCCAAACGATTATCCACTAAAGTCTCTCGCTTTTCCCATTTGATAAGGGCTACCATGGACTATGGGGCTACAAGGGACTTCAGCTAAGTGTGGGCTAAAGTATCTTATTCCTTTGTGAACAACAATACAAAGAAGATTTGGCCATCTTTTCGTGAAGTTTATTTTGCCAATCGCAGAATGATCTGTAAATTCCTGCTTTCCTTACCCTTTTGGAAGAAAATACATTACTTTTAACTTCACTGTCACACTATTTTTAGCTCTATCATATGCTTGAACAAAAATATGCTGCCGTAAATCTGTCTGTTTTGGTCCAGACAAGAATCAATGTATAGATGCTCCGTTAATTGTTCTGCTAAAGTTTGACATGTCCCTCTCCGAATTACAAAGCTCAGATACGCTAGGAATCGTGTAACCTATTCATTTTGGTTCATTAGTTTGCAGATAAATATAAATACACAACATGAAGACTTTATAATGAAATTTCGATGTATTCTAGATTCCCAACAAGTGGCGTGCTTTGTTCAAACAAATGTGGAACTGTGGTCTCATGTGATTACAGAAAGGTGGTCACATCAAGGTGACCGCTATCATGGCTTCAAAAAACACAGTCCAGTTGCTCGATCCACTCCTTTTTAAAGCAGTGATTGAAGTGGCGGTTTGTTTCAGCAAGAATTGGTACTCGAATGCATTCAATATAATGTGACAAGAATTTACTGTCTCATGTGTAATTATGCGGAGGCTTAGATCCGCCCCTGTTTTCCCTACCATCAATGAGGGTTCACTTTTCCTTCCAGTACTGATATACCGAAAAGGCAGCAACCGCAACTTTTTCAAAGCATTAACCGCTTCTCTTTCCTGAGTGTGCGGAAATTTTGATTGAATAAACAGCAATTATTGAATAAAGGTATTTGACAAACACTCTATGATATCCATTTCAGTAGAAGGGCAAAAAACAATCAAATGTAAAAAAACTTGAGCTCAAGACGTTTTGTTCTCGATATAGATTTTTGGTCTTTTCAGTCCATATTATTGCATAAGATTTCTGGAAGATTATGGTTTGCAGAATGCAACATACAATATAATTTGCTACATAGTACACGAGAAATACCAAAAAGATGTGAATAAATGAAAAGTTGTAGTTTGTAGCAGACAGCATTCTAGTCCTAGTAAAGCGAGTATTGCATTAAAATGCCATCGTCACGCAAGCTATACTTTCCTTAAGATGGTGGTAAAACCGCCAAAGAAACGTTTGATTTCTGGCGTTGCTTCTTGACAAATGGCATTTATGAAGGTCTCTTGACAGTGATGTGGCTGGACCATTTTGGTTGGGTGGCGTTTAGAAAAAAAGTGGCCAACTTTACTTTTCTGACCAACTTTTTCTCCACAGAAGGTTTCGAGATTTCGAGTACTGAAGACTAAACCCTACTACTCTAAAATGGATGCTCGGGTGCAGGTAGGAGATATGCTGGAAAATGAAGGAAAAGATTGGAACACTGGAATTGACGACAGCTCACATAGTGTAGTGGAATTGGGTGTTGAAACGCTCTAATCCTGACAAAATGATATAAATCTGTAATTTGGCACAGATGTTCTATTCTATGTTAGATATGACAAAAAAGCCCCATTAATTGGGAATTGGAAACCCCATATATGGGCGAGCCCCATAGTGGCCAACCGACAACAGGGAATCAAATCTTTTTTTCGCCAAAACTACATAACATGTACATCTTCTGAAAGGAAAATGCATTATGTACAACTTTTTAAACATGTTTACCGTTAGTAAGTGAGTTTCAATTAAAAGGTGAATAAGAAAAGGCCAAGCGAATATTGAAATGGCGCGCAGATAATTATGCAATAAATGGAATGTGTGCCTTATGTAACGATGGGTTCGAGAAAGTGTCAGCGGTGAAGGTAAGGGATGAAAGGACTGAAAACAGACCCGAGTCAGTGAAGAAAGAGATTTTTCTGACTTGCAAAGGTACGTTTTATCAATTAGTGCTGGTGATACTATGTGATTAAATGTAATAAAGTTTGGAGCATTTTAAGTCGAAATGTATTTATGATAGACGTCCATAATAGACGCAGTGTTAACTTCTTCTTTAGCTACTTGAATAATCCCCTATTGGTACAGTCTGGTTCATTGTGACTGCAGAAGAATGTTGGTTGACACAAGAAAGGCGTCTACAGCAGATCCTCCAAGAAAGAAGCTACAATCTCTGCCAAAAGTAATTGGAACACCTTGAACATTAAGTGATTTTTCAACCCCCGTTCTATTCCTGTCTCCTTTTAGGTTGCAACCCCTTCCCCCTAAAACATTGTTGGATCGTTAGGTGAAAGCCATAGCTATATGTAAATTCATCACTTGAGTTTGTAGAGTTATTTTCTTTTGCGCTACACAACATTGTTTGAGGGGCGAGGTGATTAAGCACGCTGCGCGATGCGTAAATTAGAGCAAGTGTTCCAAGACTTTTGGCAGAGATTGGAGTATGTTTTCTCTGCTCCACAGTAGCTAAGCGCAAGGGTTCAATTCAGAACTATGCCTTTATTGTCAATACTCATTTCTCGATGGGTGAGCAGAGTTGATGAAAGGGGTACATGCGCGTCTGCTCACATGCAATAATCTCATTTTTATATTATTTTTGTCGGGGTAAAGCCGTAATTCTACTACACTAACAAGCTCCAGGAGAGCAACATATTTTGCTAATTCTTTAAATTTTAAAGCAGACATTCGAAACATTTGAAAAATAATTTTGAATCGGACACTTTTTTTTATCGAATAAGCAAGAGGTAGTCTCACCTTTACCGATTCCCTTAAAGTGCATATGACACGAAAAATTTTATTCGCTTAATCTATCAACTAAACATCGCTGGTAACGATGGTGAACTTCGATTTTTCATTTTCGACCTACTTTTCTCGAAAATCGGGGTTTTCTGACACTCACTTTGGCCAAAATGTGTCATAAGAAAAACGCGGTCGGGCAGGCGGTCACATGACCTCTGTGACGTAAAGTGGTTGTGTATCGTTCAAATAGAACTGAGCTGCTGTATGGTTTGACTATGTGATGGCACAACTGTTCTCCCCCAGAGGGGTTTTTTGCATTATTATTACTCAAGCAATGTCTGAAAACTGCTGCACCAACAGAAGCTCGATGCATTGTTTAACTTTGCACAAGTTTTGACGTTCTCCTCGATACCTGTTTTTGACACCAGAAACACCAAAACATTCCTTTGATGAGATGCTGTACCTTCAGTCCGCAAACCAAAACAAGACGAAGAGCTTGGCAAGCGTCAAAAGCTCATGGTGAGTAATATGTTTGATATTGTTTTGGATAACTGCCTATCAAATTCCTATTGTTTTACACCTGAAGTACGTTGTCGATGATGCCAAATAAACACCGGGGGCACCCACATAATACTTTTTATGTGAATGCGCATTGTATTGCTTCCCCGCCAGTACACTATTTTAAGGCATATATAGTATTGGGGGCTCCAGACTCCTGCTTCTGATGGCCTTGACAGATACTAGAAGTTCCTGGTAACTGGCAATCTACTACATTAGGCACTCCTTGCCTCACCAATGTCAATGTCAGCATTTTTGTACATTAAAACATCCCTGATGTTAATTTTTCAGTTAGTTTGATAACTTTCTAAAATAATTGCAATACATAATCAAACTAATTCAATATCTCCTGTAATGTTTAAAATATTTAATTAAAACTTTCTTTGGGGTACAGATGCAAATTTCAAGCGAGAAAATTGATTAACAAAAACAAAACATGTGTACATATTTAATTATTTCTCTTTATTATTTTCATTTTATAGCTTTCACATTTCAAAGTTTATTGTTAGGTAAACGTGATTCACAAGTATTTGTTAAAAACCAGTACGAAATATCCTCCACAGCTCATAAAAGGAACAAACATTGATGAGAGACCATCGACTACTGAGGCGACAAGTTTATCCGATGTTGCATCCACTTCAACTGCAAAAGTAGAAACAGAAAGCCAGATAAGCGACTTCGTTCAACTTGAAGAGCCTGACCAAAATAAGCGTGATTTTTGGATTCAATGTACACCCGGTCCGTGATGCCCTCAAAAACAAGCTTCCGATACGCCGCAGTACAAGCTTCCCATGGACTTCCTTGGCAGCATCGGTACTCCCTTGCACCAACAAGAAGCCCAGTTTGACACTTACCACACACACACCTAAGAATTAATAACAATAAAAATATAAACCAACCCCAAGCCGTTTTCGTTTTGGCAAGTCATATTTTAACTTTGCCCACAAAACTCATCAGCCTAGGCTAGGCCATTTTTGGAAAACTTTTATCAGGTTATGGTACCTGAAAACAGCCACGATGCAAAGCGAATACGGAATTTCTAACTTTAAAACTCAATGACGATTTATCCTACTCACCATTCATTCAGAGGAATAATTCCTCGCCGTCGATCAAGCAGTTGGGAAGGCCATATCCTCATCTTCTGACTGGTCTCTTTCGATTGCCGTGCCAGCTTCGCCTGGCTCCGCGTCCGAATTTCCCCCAGACGAAACTAATTGTTCGTTCTGGTATGGTAAAAAAGCCCACCAGAAGCACTTATAAGCTCTTCTTGTTCACTTTCTTCGAAAACTGAAGCCATCGAGCTCTAACATTCTCTGTCTGACACGATTACATGGTCGCAAGTAAAATTCCGCCGTACTGTTTCTTGTTAGGAAGCAATCTAAACTTTTCACTAACACAACTACTTTACGTCACTTCCTGTCAAACTCGACCCAATCCCTTATGATAGATTTTGAAGCAAAAAATCGACTTTGAAACAGCTGTAACTACGAAAGTACACGTCTTTCGAAAATTTTAAGGTTATTTTCGTAATCAGCGTACTCGATTTAGTCAGACGGTGAAATAAAAATTTTCGTGTCATATGCACTATAAGTCAAAGTTGTGTCTTTTCTAGGTAGTTTCAAGCACAGATAACATTCTACTTCTTCAATTTCCAACAGTTTCTGTCGCATGAAAGGGAATAGCATAACCTTTCTTCGTCGATTTACAGCTGCAATGTGATTCTGGCTGTCATCCCGTCTCCATTTTCTCGTGTGCACGGGGTTTTCTTTTCTTTCAAATTTACGCTCCGTGCGCTACGATTCTTGGCCTGCGCGCAATAGACCCTGCTTAGTATTCAAGTGGTGATCAAAGTCCCCACCTTATGTTTTAACTAAACTACGAGACAGGTCAATGAAGCCTTTGGCAAATCGGGCTAAATTGGAGAGTAGAGTGTCGGTCGTAACGATGGCTGAAGAAGGACAAGAATAATATTCGACAAAATACTTAACCAGCAATTTATTGTGTTAACTAGCAATACCAGAAACAATTACCGTCGTGGAATATATCAGCTTTTGAGATCTATCTAATAAGCACTGAAGAAATTTTTCATACACAGGGCCTCTGACTCAAGTTTTGAAGTAGAGGGTGGCCAAATTTGTCTTTAGCCACACCCTTTCTGTACCACGCCCCAGAGACCTTGCTTGCCGAGACAAGCTGCTGGGTCTTCAGTTTAATTTATGCTCTTTTTCAAAAGTTTGGTTTGCTTTTCTTAATAATTATTGACTCTTCGTGTGAGACCTTTAGCTTTTTGGAAAGAAGCAAAATAATACGGGAAGCAAAAAGGTTAATCAAATAACAAGCAAATGTTAACCATATATTTTTGACAATCTGATTTCTTGAAAGTACCAAATGAATGGTACCACTCTTAATGCAATGACACAATTTGATTCCCTGCGTTACAAAATTCAGCTCATCCTGATTGTAACGAAATCCGTGTAGGTTAACTGAATGTAACTATGAAGGTAAGTCAGTCGTGATTCAGGATATGAGGAATACAGCCGTACAAACCAGGGTCTCTTATTAGCGTATGTGATATGCTTGCATTGCATATACATTCTGCAGAAATGCACGGATTTAAACTGAAGTCAACAATCAAGTACGGATCCTGTAACAAAATATTTCAAACTTGCAAAATGTGGGAGGAAGCAATTACACGCTTTTTTTATAAGGAACCTACCACAAGGCCTAGTTCCAAAAGTTCCTTTTTCGTACACCTCAAGTCATCAGATTTTAGTACCAAAAGTTCCTTAAAAGTTCCTTAATTTTCAATGCACATCAATAAGCTTTAACACTGGCGGCGAGATAGAATATGCGGAAACTACTCGATGAAGCACTTGACACACGAATAGCAAACAATCTATGCGAGTATTGGCTGCAAATGAATGGAACGGGCTTTTTAGCTCTTGATGCTTGCAGTTATAAAAAATTACAAATCGAAAAGTTCTTTAGGGATTTCGTTTTTAGTAGTATAAGTTCTTTAAATACTTCGGCCTTCTTCATGTAGGTTCCTTATAAAGTGGTTCCTTATAAAAAACCGTGTACATGGATTCATGTGTCCTTGGGTGCCCGAAATGTGTCCAGAATTAAAATCAAATCTCCTAGATGGCTTTGATAGTATTTTGGGAACCCTAGGATTTGGCGTGTACTCGCTTCGTCCTCTAGTTTGTGGTTAACTTCAGAAAAAGAAGCAAAATGCCCTTCAAGCAGTGGTAACAGCAATCAGAAAAAGAATGGCGAGGGGGAGTTTCAGGACCATTCCCTATAACTTAAACGAATCCTTAAATATTTCTGCTATTTGCTCAATCTGGTCATTTCTGATCAATCAAAACCACTTTTAAAGTTGATCCATCCAGCCCACTTTTAAAGTTCATCAATCCAACCAACATTGAAACGCGATCCATCGAACACACTTTTAGAGTTTATCCATCCTGGTTTTCAATGAACTGTATAATATAAGAAATAGGTTTGAGTCCTGAAGCCGGAAAGAGCTGGTAAAGTCTGGCTTTCAGTATGCCATTCTTAGTTAGTATGATCCATCACAGACTAGGTACCTTCGCGTTAAGCTAACAAGTGTCAACCTATCATGGGAAGAGGTTTAGCAGGATTTCTGCAAAAAGCTTTTACTTTCGACAAGAACCAATGATGTATTCGTGTTAAAGCTCGGATCTCTGCTGAAACTGGTTGCTTCTAGCAGGAGCCAAGAATCATGCAATGTGTGTTGTATGAGTCCAAGTATCTGTACTTATGGGAACGCTGTCCTAACTGCATATATCCTGAAACGAAGTTTTTCTTCAGCAAAAGGACAGCAGCAAAATCGAAGTTTTTCCAACCGCTGGAAAGTTGCCTTGCGAATTTCCTAGAAGGGACTTCATACGATGACTTTTTATCGTATTTCATTGAACGGGCAGTGAGCTTTTTATTCAGAATATACAAGCAATTACGAACTTTGTTCATTATAATGTATTGTAATTTATTATCGCGCTTTTCGTGATCAGATGTAAAGTATCAATGACCCAAAGCTAAGCATTTTTGCAAAATATTTAACGTTTTTGGCTTAAATAGTTTAATTTGGGCTACTGCAATTTGTAGGACTTGATTTTTTATGTAGACAATGTACATCGAGTTTGAAAATTCAGTTTTTCTCTGATGAAAGCAACGCTGTTTTCTCGAAGGATTCAAATTTGGACAGAGTCGCAGAGAAAAGGAGATTCATAAATGATTATCCTGAATGATTATTCTTCTCCGATGCAAATGTCGGCAATCATGATCGGAAGGTGGCACATTTGCATGCCCTTCTTTTCATTTGCCTTGCCATTCGTTTGCAATATATTTCTTCGTCTTTTTTTCTTCATTCCGCCTGCTCCTACGAAGCATGCCAACCGCCGGAGGAGCCTTGAACTTCTTTTTCCATTCTCAACTTCATAGGAACATCTTCTGTTCATTTGCATCCATTTTACAGACTATGCTAAAAATTGCAAAGTTTTGCTTCAGAATGAGAAACTTGCACCAGAAAAAGTTATGACATTCCTTTGGCTGCAATTTTATAAACAAAACCCTCTATACCAAAACGAAACAGTTTATTTTACATTTTAATTATTTATGTTAAATATTTCTAATAAACCCTCTTCAAATATGAAATTTAGAAGCAAAAAATGTCTCCGGTTCACAGCCTTGAAGCCGTCAGTTCCACTAGACTCTGATTTAGCAAAGTTTTGGCTTTCTTGGGTGTTTTTTCACAACTTTGTTGAGAGTAATTAAACCATGAGCTTCGAAGTAGATGTTTGTATCATCAACAGAAAGGGAGGACGAAATCTTGGAAGACGATATGAGAAGATCATTAATGAAATTAGAAGCAAAAGGGGCCCAAGAACAAACCCTTGGAGCATACCAAAAATAAAACTCAAATGACTAGAAATGAAACCATTTACAGATTTATACTGACTTCGGTTAGTAAGATAAGAGCTAAACCACCCAAGAGCTGTCCTTTAAATACCATCATGTTCCAAATTGGATTGATCAATTTCAAAAGTGGGTTGGATTGATCAATTTCAAAAGTGGGTTGAATTGATCAATTTTAAAAGTGTGTTCGTTGGATCACCTTTCAAAATGGGTTTGATAGATTGCGTTCAATGTTGGTTCGATTGATCAACTTTAAAAGTGGGTTGGATTGATCAATTTTAAAAGTGGGTTGGATTGATCAATTTTAAAAGTGGGTTGGATTGATCAACTTTAAAAGTGTGTTCGATGGATCACCTTTCAAAATGGGTTTGATGGATTGCGTTTCAATGTTGGTTCGATTGATCAACTTTAAAAGTGGGTTGGATTGATCAATTTTAAAAGTGGGTTGGATTGATCAATTTAAAAAGTGGGTTGGATTGATCAATTTTAAAAGTGGGTTGGATTGATCAACTTTAAAAGTGTGTTCGATGGATCACCTTTCAAAATGGGTTTGATGGATTGCGTTTCAATGTTGGTTCGATTGATCAACTTTAAAAGAGGGTTGGATTGATCAATTTAAAAAGTGGGTTGGATTGATCAATTTTAAAAGTGGGTTGGATTGATCAACTTTAAAAGTGTGTTCGATGGATCACCTTTCAAAATGGGTTTGATGGATTGCGTTTCAATGTTGGTTCGATTGATCAACTTTAAAAGTGGGTTGGATTGATCAATTTTAAAAGTGGGTTGGATTGATCAATTTTAAAAGTGGGTTGGATTGATCAACTTTAAAAGTGTGTTCGATGGATCACCTTTCAAAATGGGTTTGATGGATTGCGTTTCAATGTTGGTTCGATTGATCAACTTTAAAAGTGGGTTGGATTGATCAATTTAAAAAGTGGGTTGGATTGATCAATTTTAAAAGTGGGTTGGATTGATCAACTTTAAAAGTGTGTTCGATGGATCACCTTTCAAAATGGGTTTGATGGATTGCGTTTCAATGTTGGTTCGATTGATCAACTTTAAAAGTGGGTTGGATTGATCAATTTAAAAAGTGGGTTGGATTGATCAATTTTAAAATTGGGTTGGATTGATCAACTTTAAAAGTGTGTTCGATGGATCACCTTTCAAAATGGGTTTGATTGGTTGCGTTTCAATGTTGGTTCGATTGATCAACTTTAAAAGTGGGTTGGATTGATCAATTTAAAAAGTGGGTTGGATTGATCAATTTTAAAAGTGGGTTGGATTGATCAACTTTAAAAGTGTGTTCGATGGATCACCTTTCAAAATGGGTTTGATTGATTGCGTTTCAATGTTGGTTCGATTGATCAACTTTAAAAGTGGGTTGGATTGATCAATTTTAAAAGTGGGTTGGATTGATCAATTTCAAAAGTGGGTTGGATTGATCAACTTCAATAAGGCGGTACCGCTGCATGAGATTTCGGGCTTTGTTGTGTTCGCTGTGGATCTCCTCCATGAAATTGTTGCGAAAAGGGTACATCATAGAATTTCCGGATTAGTAAAAGCTTCTAATTTTGATGGGTATTTCACGTAATCCCTTCCCAGTCTCTCCTTTATTTTAAACGTTGTCTGAAAAAGTCAAAATCGTTTAGTATTGAGGTTGTCATGTCATGTCATGTCACTCCCGTGGCCCTGTGGCCGTTGGGGCACTTGGATGAGTTCACAGTCTTCCTCCACCTTCCGCGATCCCTTGCTACCCTCATGCACGACACCACGCTCTTCCCGGTCCAATTGGCGATGTCGCTCAGCCACGTGTTCCTGGGTCGCCCTCTGCCTCTGCTACCTTCTACCGCTCCGTGCATTATGTCATGAGCTAGAGTTCCATTCTGTCTAGTGATGTGGCCAAACCATTGCAATTTGCGTCTTCTCGCCGTCACCAGAAGTGTTTCGTAGTTGCCAATTAGTCACCTTATTCTTTGTTCCACTTCCACATTCGTGATTTTCTGCTTCCACGTTATCCCAAGCACTCTCCTGAAGCAGCGAAGTTCAAAGGCGTAGATTCTTTTCTCCAAACATTTGATGTAGGTCCACGATTCACATCCGTATCAGGCAATCGATGTTACCAGGGATTTCAACAAGTTTATCTTGATCGCGGTAGAAATTCCATTCGAATTCCATAGTCTGTTCAATTTTGCAAGCTGGTTGGTAGCAATTGCTAGCCTCTTCTTGATTTCGTGCTCTGAAGTAACATCTTCGTTCAATGTCGAACCGAGGTACTGGAAAGTCTTCACTTCCTCCAGCTCTGTTCCGTCAACCTTGATTATGGTGCCATTGGCTACTTCAGCTGCAATCCTAGAAGTCACCAGTGTTTTGCTTTTTTCAGCGCGGATTTCCATCCCGTACTTTCTTGCTGTTGTGTCCAGTCTTTTGGTGAGCTCTTCCAGCTCCTCCTTAGTACCAGCAATGAGGTCAATGTCGTCTGCAAACCCGCAGATTTGTTATCTGTCTTCCAGAGACCCTTACTGTTCCCGAGTAGTTGTCAAGCGCATCTGTCATAATTTGTTCCAGAAAGATATTGAACAAGCACGGGGACAGAATGCACCCTTGACGCACACCGACTGTCGTCTGAAACCACTCCATAGTACCATTACTACCTGTCAGCACAGCGTTACTATTGTCATTGTACAGTGATTCTATCACATTGACCAGTCCAGCACCAACATTGTGCTTCTTCATCACTAGCCAAAGTGCTTTCCTCCACACTCTATCGAATGCTTTTTTAAAGTCGATGAAGTAGTGGTGAATCTCCATCTGGTGGTCACGGTATTTTTCTCCAAGGATTCTCACGCTTACAATCAGTTCCACAGTGCTCCGCCCACTTCTGAACCCAGCTTGCTCCTCAGCCAGTATCTCCTCAGCCTTTGTCTTCAACCGGTTATTGATTATCTTCAGTAAGACCTTACTTGGATGGCTGATGAGACTAATCGTTCTATAGTTGGTACATTTCTTCAGATCCCCCTTCTTAGCAAGTGGCAGAATTAGTGATTTGGTCCATTGTGTTGGCCATTTTCCGCTTTTCCACACCAGATTACAAATTTTATGCAGTATCTCGATTGTGTCTCCTCCACCAAACTTGAGTAGTTCCGACGGTATGTTGTCGAAACCGGCAGCTTTACCATTCTTCAAAGATCTCACAGCTTCTTCGATCTCACTCTTTAGGATATCAGGCTCACATTCTTCTTGACCTGGGCCTTCTCGCTCCAGACAGTCGCAATGTCATCACTCGTTGCGATCGGGTAGCTGTAGAGTTCTTGGATGTATTCTGTCCATCTCTTTTCGATTTTTGTTGCCTCAGTTAGCAACTCCCCATTAGCATCTTCTATCACTGAGACTCTTGCAGTCTTCTCGTTGGTTAGTTCCTTGACTACTCTGTAAGCAGTCCTAGAATCATTTCTTTCGAATGCTGTTGTGACTTCTACACACTTCTTCTGCACAAATTCCTCTTTCGCCTTCTTAATTTCTCTCCTCACTAAATTGTTGGCAGCTCTGTATTTTTTGTTACATTCCTCGTCTTTGAATTTGTCTGCTTTTAGTCTTCTTCTTTCATCACATTTCTCCATTATTTCATTTGTCATCCAAGGTTGTTTCTTCTTCTTTTCCTTTCCAAGTGTTTCCATCGCAACTTCATTCATTCCTTCAGTGAACAAGTCTGTAATCTGTTGCATTTCAGTCATTTCCAATAGTGGTGCAAATTTTCCACCTATTTTAATTCTGAAGTTTTCTAATGTCTCTGCATCGCTCAGTCGACTTGTGACATATTTCACTCTGGAAGATGGTGGTCTTCGTATCTTTTTTAATTTCAACTTCATTGTTGTCATTACAAGAGTATGATCACTGCCTATGTCGGCTCCTGGGAAGGATCTTGTCTTGTGACCATTAACGCTGCTGAGCATTGTCTCTCAACCAGGATGTAGTCGATCTGGCTTTTAGTGATGCCGTCTGGAGCAACCCATGTCACTCTTCTTGATTTCTTGTGCTTGTACTTTGTGTTGGCAATGACCATGTTATGTAGCTTAGCAAACTCCAGCAACCGTAGACCTCTCTCGTTAGTGCTTCCGAGTCCAAACTTACCAGCTGTTCCTGGCCATTCTTCATGAGCATCTGGTCCCACTCTAGCATTCCAATCACCCATCACTATGAGGATGTCCTTCTTCGGGATGTTTCTCATTGTCGCCTCTATTTGGTTGTAGAAAATCTCGAGATCTTCTTCGTTGCTATCTGAGGTTGGAGCATACACTTGAATGATAGACAGGTTTCTCGGCGCTGTCTGTAGCCTGATCCGTATGATTCTGCTTGATATCGGTTCGCATTCCATCACCATGTTCACAGTCTCTTTATGTACGATGAAGCCTACTCCTGCTTGTTTCTTCAATTTGTCGCCACTCCACCATACTTTGTGCCCGTCGTCAGAGACTGTTTCACCATTATTTAGCCATCTCATTTCCGCAATGCCCAGCACGTTCCATTTGTAATTTTCCATTTCATGTTCCAGCTCGTTCAGCTTTCCATGTGCCGATAGTGTTCTCACATTCCACGTACCAATGGTGACTTCTTGCTTCGCAATGTTAAGGTTCCCGCCAGTAACATACTTTCCGCCCGATGCGCCCTGGTGAGAACCGACGCCAGACGCGGCCGTTGTTGACCCGGGCCCCGACCGATCCGGTATGGTATTAGAATTTGGTGTACTCATCATTGTGTTACGGTGGAGATAATCCGGTGGTTTCCATCCCCTCTCCGGATATGGATGGCCGTTGGCTCCGTGGAGCTCATCCGCCCTTTGTCAGGTCTTGTTTTTTGTCCTGCGGGATGACCACACACCCACCTCACAAGATCACCGGAGTGACCAAGTGGGGGAGCCGGTTTAGTCGCCGACGACCCGACCATGGAACAGGTTGTACTGGTTTACATGTTACCAGTAGCAGGCGAACCTGACCTGACCTGAATTGAGGTTATCACACCTTATTAACTAACTTTGAAAAGACCCACAAGTCCAGATCTACCAAAGTTATTCGTTTGTCTTTGTTCTAAAAGGTGGACCTGAGTTGCGTTAATGCAGACTCTTTGTTGAGTAGCCGAATGGGTCTTTGATCTTTTGAGTGCATTCCCTTGAACAGCAGGATGTTGTAAAAGCAGTGCCTCAACAATTTTCAATACTTTAGATCCACTCTCTACAGCCATGCTTTTTCGTGGTAATGCAAAAACTGTGCAAAAAAGCATACCTAGTGGTGTATGGGCCACAAAAGTATGCAATTTAATAGGCCCGGATAGAAATTGACTTTATAAAGTTCACTTTATTAAGTTCTCTTTTTAAGTTAGCTAAGGTTATCCTGGGAAAGAAGGAGGCAAACTCTTTTGTACCACGGACCATGTATTTTTGTAACTATATACTGTACTTTACACCACTACACTTATATATCACTCAGCTCGGCAATGTTAACATCTGAAATGACAACGAATAATTTCAGACTTCAACTCGTTTGAGTTTAAGATTGTCTCACTTACCCTAAAAGCAACCATGCTAGTGGTTTCCAGAGGGCAAACCATATAAAAATTGTGTATCAAAAGCCACCTTACCGCTGCCAGTTCCACTTTTATCTAATATTCTCCCATGCAGTCTAAATATAGTGTCTAATAGTGTGTAACTTCTCATTCAATAAAGCACCAATTTCTTCAGATGCCAGTACAGTGTCGTTGGCTCGACAGACAGCTCTGTTGACAGCGACTTTAATAAAAAATCTTTTACAAGTTCCTTCCTGCAAGCAGGCGCCAACGTCTAAGGCAGTTATATACAAATACATTTTTAGCTTTTCAATATGCTTTTTGTCCCTGAGCAAGCAATTGTCTTTGATAGAAAGGCATAAAATTAATTGAAAATATTATTCGTGATCAGATAATTGAGGGGCATCATTATCCATGTAGATTTTGCAGACTTGATGATGATTCCGTGACACCGCACGAGCACCGTAACGCATCTTGTTCATGTTATGTGTACTTATTCCTGTAGCAACTTTACACACGAAATTTTGTTGTGGGAATCCCGTTCATATTCCCTACCGTATTATCTTCTTCGGAATTGTGGCATTGATGATATTTTTACAACGTACCGCAGCATGATAATCCGTTCCGATCGTCTTGTTTCTTTTCACCGAAGATGGTTCTAAGAAAATGCTCTTGATTTTATTAATAATAGCCCCATAACTAGTTATGATTGATATGCGCATGCGTTCTTTCGAACGGGTCCATGAGATTTAATAAATTTAGTAGCAAGACAAGCGATCGGAGTATTTTCTCGATTCCCCTCCTCCGACTTCCCTTTTTGGCCGTTGTCCGTTGACTGCTTACTCAAATCACATCGATCATCCTCAATTTGGGTTTTCAAGGTTTGGTTCACTTGTTTGCAAGTAAAGTCAATTTGATGAACGTTGACCAGAAGTTGCTCTTTACTTTTTAATTGCATTATGAGCAAGTGTACAATTGCTTTTTTACTGACTGTGTAATGTATCTTTTACACCTTCCTGGGAGATACAGCTTCAATACTTCTACACTTACTGCAGTCATTCTTTTTACAGAAAGTTTCTGCTCGCGAAAGTGGAGTTCTTGAATTATCCTTTTTGCTTTTAATCTAAGCAACAGAGATTCGTTTTATGCTGCACTTTTCACCAACACCTCCAACGGCAGATAATACACTTATTTATACCAAGTTAGACACGTTACTCTTATTTGACTCTGAAATACTTTTCACTTCCTCCAAATATTTATTCAGATAAGTTAGGTCAATGTTATTCTCAAACAGATTTGTAAACATGTTCCATGATTTCGCATTTGTTTACCGTTTTCTAATGAATGGAGAACAAAATGTTTATTACATTCTACTTGACTATATTACATCTATTTCCTAACTTATTGAGTTAGATTTCTATTGTTTGTCTTTTTTTGCATCAATTCAGTAGATAACTCCCATTGAAATGTAAATTTGATGTCTAATCATCAGACATTGCCTCTTGAAAAATATCAAGATAAAAAATATGCACATTTCAGGGGCGCAACTAGGATATTTTCAGGGTTTCGTGGTAGAAATGGGGCATAAAGACATTGGATTTCCATGGGAATAGGGCAAAATTCACGCCCCTGCATTTATGTTCAGGAAGTAAAATTCTCACAGTCAATTCAACATGATTGAGATGATTAATTTGAGCCAACGGGCAACTTTTTTCCTTTTCCCAACGTCCATCACCAAAAGTTAGCTTGACTCCCCCCCTCCGAAATTCTTTCTGCAAATTGATAGTCAACGATAATCGACGAACTGTAAGTTTTAGTTATGGAGATGCATCTTTAGCCACTCTAGAAGGCTATATCAGAAAGATAATTTTGGCATTGGACCCAACAATGATGGATCCTCCGATGTCATTAAACTTGAATCTTAGCCCTCCCATGTTCAACCTCGTAGCTCCGTCTCCGAAACTTGATACCTCAAGTTATGTAAAGTACTGTTTTTATGCAATTGATTTGAAACAATGTTCGTAGAACGTGAATACAGGACCTGTTTATGTGGAGTTAAAGTCAGAATTTCTTTCTGCAAATTGATAGTCAACGATAATCGACGAACTGTAAGTTTTAGTTCTGGAGATGCATCTTTAGCCACTCTAGAAGGCTATATCAGAAAGATAATTTTGGTATTGGACCCAACAATGATGGATCCTCCGATGTCATTAAACTTGAATCTTAGCCCTCCCATGTTCAACCTCGTAGCTCCGTCTCCGAAACTTGATACCTCAAGTTATGTAAAGTACTGTTTTTATGCAATTGATTTTAAACAATGTTCGTAGAACGTGAATACAGGACCTGTTTATGTGGAGTTAAAGTCAGAATTTATTATTTTAATCGTAAACTAATAATAAATTTTGAAAAACATTTTGGCACCCGCCTTAAAGTAAGGCGTTATTTAATAAATATATTGTGTCCGTAAAATACTATTCAAGGGATTTCAGTTATCGACCCCCTTCCCCTGCAGTTGTGACAGGCTCACTCTCTTGTCACATGTCACGTGTGCGTTGTTGATGAATAGTCACATGACATTTAGCTATAAATATTGTAAGTATAGATTTGATCGGGAGTAGTTGATTTTATTCATAGAACGTGATTACGTAAGAGTTTGTTTTATTTGCCGCTCGCTCTACCTTTCATCGTTGTGAAACGCCTCTTACCCAGTTTCCTAGGCTAGAATCGCCACTGGTTGCTTATTGAATGTTACATCGCGTCCCTTGTCAAATTGTACTATGGCCGTTAATTCTGTTTCCAGATGATTCTAATGCAATTCTGGTGATTTTGATAAGCAATCCCATTTAATGCAAAAGTACAACGTGCACCTTCGGTTCAGTTTCGCGCCTTTTTCATACCTCAGATTCAAAGAGAGGCCATTTCAGTGTGTCCGTTGGAGGATGTCTTCGTCCACGCCTGCATCTCTGCATCATTTGGATGATAATTCTCTAGGATGCAGAGCAAAATGGAATTCGAAGAATAACATGGTTTCGAGTAAGTGTGTTTGCCACTTTTTACAGTTAATTTTGCTCTCAGTACCGTTATTAGCAGTGAAATCAGATTTGAATATAGGGTTAGTACAGCTGTTACGGCGGGAAGCCAACTCTTATGTGGCCTAAACACTCACTTCGCTCTGCAAATATTAAAATATTTCAGCAATGGTTTTAGTAAGTAGCACTTTTGAATATTATTCATTTTACTATTGAATTCTGTATCGAAATATTTTGAAGCTAAAGGTAAAAAACCTTTCTAGGATTTTTTGGGAATTTTTTTTTAGGTAACATTCTTGATTTTTTCTAAATTTCTGATAGAATTCTAAACTAAAACGTCCAAATGACGTTGTCTGGGAAAAATTGATATTTTTGCTTCTCATAACACATCACTTTTCTTCATGTGGCTTCACGTTTTCTGTGTGACTTCACTTTTCTTTTATGAGCTTCTTTCATGAAATTGGCGACTATTTTCCAACTACTAATATAAGTTGGCATGACGTTTGTAGATGAGTATTTGAACAAATTGCAAAGTCAAAATATCTTGATTTGTGATCTAATCTAAGTTTCACATGCCTGCCAGCCATTCCTCAAGTACAGACAGTGATACGGTTTCGTGTTGTGTTCCCCGCTACGAAATGCTTGAATTTTCCCGCCAAAATACAATAACAAAGTGGTCCCGCCATTTTATTGGCTGGCCGCAGTTTTGTCAAAGCGAGAAAGCAATAGGATGCTCGATCCAGTCTTTTCAAATACTTCCCGCCATTTTGTTGAGAAAGGGAATGGAGTAGCCTCACCAGTTGCTTATTCGCGAGAAATCACGTTGACCTTGGATATGTTTAGTAATGCTGCCCGAATGTAAAAAGTGTCAAAAAGATAATTACTTGCATTCAATGCAATTGGACATCTTTGAAAGGAAGGCGTTGGCAATTGAACAGGTTAAAATCATTCCTGTCTATGACAAGTATATTATAGTTGTTCAGTTAAAAGACATCATGTTTAAATCAAAACTACTTACACTGTCCATATTGCCTATATGAAATGTGGTCCATGCAAATTTTAAATGAAAGTTCTCAGTGTTTGCTTCTTTCTAATTTAGTGGAGATACACTAAGGTTATGGAGGTATAAACAAGTTTGATATTCAAATACTGTTATGTTTTTGTACATTTTTGCGGAGAATACTGATTTTGGAGAAAAGCATCAGGGCAAAGGGGTTGCTCTCCTTTTTTGAAAGCAACTAATAATTAAAACTGTGCTCACATCTGCAAAAAATCCCTTGTTGTTTGTTGTTCTCATAGTTTCTTTGTAGAATTCTTTCTTTACAATTGCAGTTATGATAATTCAAACTTTTGATGCAAGATGACATAAGATTTCTTTCTTGAGTGAAAAAGCTCTCCTGTAGTTCCTCATTTAAGAAGTAAAGGGTTAGAGGTCTCTTGCATGATTGCTCATTGAAGATTTGTGATCTTTTTCTTCCATTTTGTGGTCTAAGCATCAACTCAATGTTCACTGATCTAGATTCAACTGTGAATTTTATTCAGCATACCCTTCTTTTTTAAGTAGGTGCTAGATTTCATCTTTCATTTAGGGAAACACTTAAAATTGATATTTTGGACAGTGCTTACATAGACTGTCAAAATGACACAGCATATCTTTGCCATGTTACAGACACCTAAAGATTATGCAGTGGCACTTTTTGAAGTAATTTATTTTTTAATCCTGAATTTAATGAACTTGGTAGTAGGGTCCTTGATGAATACTTACCTAAAATCAGTAGCGGTCAGTTTAATGGAAAGAGAAAGCTTTAAATTTGTTTGATCTATTAAGCATTGAAAGGTCACTTAATGTAGACATTATCCTGTACAAATTTGTTTTACTTCCCATTTTGCAGTTTAAATGTATTTTATTCAAAAACATGCAAATATCAATTAAGATGGACATCTGCATTAAAACTTTGTATGTGTGGAAACTGTGATAATCAGTAATAGCTTAATTGGTCTTAAATTGATTAGTTGTAGCTTAATTGTTCAAATCAAATTTGAATCAAATTGAATAAAGAGTTTAAATCAAATTTGACAAATACCATTGAATTAGATATTTCATCAATGTTTTCCCTCTAGTATCTGACATCAAAAGTGTTTGAATCTTGGATAGTTTACAATTTTATTTAGATATACTTAGTTAAGTGGACATAAGCAAGGGGCCTTACAGCGTTCAAATGATTGTATGTGTAACTGGCACCTAATTGAATAATTATACATAAAAGAATATTATTGAAGAGTGAAGTTTCTGTTACAGGGGCATCCAGTTACAGTAAGGCCAAAATGTACCAACCAACAAAACACATACTTGTTGGTGAATAACAAAAAATACAGTCACACAAAGTTGAAATGTTTGGTGCCTCTTTCACGTCATTAGATATTTGCAATGTGAGGGACAGGGTGTTGAAAAATTTCCATCATTTAGCCAATGACATAGCGAGACGAATCAATCTTATGCCCAGGTTAGCAAGGCTAGCATATCTAGCAGAATTTTCAACATAACCAACTTCCCTTTTAGAAAAGACTAGAAATGACAACAAAGAAAATAACTATTTAATGATTGAATAATGAGGCAGTTTGTAATGAAATACCAAGAAAATTTGGACTGTCAATCAGTGGCGTAACAGAGACACTCGGGGCCCTTATGAATTTAGTAAGATGGGGCCCTTATTTAGGGACTGCAAAGTGAAGTGAGCTATACGGGGCAAGGGGGTTCGGGGTAATGGGAAAATTTTTAAGATCGTGCCCTTTAGAACCTCGAGAAATGCACGTGATGTGGTAAAGAAAATGTTTAAATATGAAAAAACCAACAGTAAATTAGGTGTTCTTGCTCACAACATGAGCTTTTCTACGTGCATTAACGTTGGCAAAATCTATTATAAGCTTTGTTTTGTCGATTTTCTTTGCTTCCTTGTTCTCAATTGACAAAATTGCTAGGTCATCCAGTCTCTCCTGTGACATCGTAGATCTTATATATGTCTTTATCAGTTTCAACTTTGAAAATGATCTTTCTGCCGATGCAACAGTTACTGGCAAAGTGATGAAAAGTGTTAATAGCTTGTACATTTCTGGAAAGGATGAACTAATACGGCTCTGGAGCATGAGGTTATTAACTTATAGAACAGTTTTCTTGACTGCAATCTCCTTTCTGATTTCGGTTGCAAATGATCTCATCTCAGAATCTAATTCATCTGTAAAGTCATTTGGATATTTCTCACGAATTACTCGTACTGCTTTTTTAAGCATGTCAGGACTCAGTGTTGCCAGGTTGTTGGGGTAGAGACAGCTGAATAATGACGTCACCATTGCTTGTCCTTTGAACCCTTTTGTCAATTGCATCAATGCTGTACCAACAGTCTTGTAGAAAACGTTTATCTTAAAACTTTGCTCAGGATCCATCAGTCTTCCGTCTACAACAAGTTCATCTGATTCATATCTTGCCTTCCGACCCCTCTTTTGTTGAAACTCTAGCGATCCATCCCAAGATTTTGCAAGTGCTGTGGCAGTCAGCATTATAGACTGCCATGATTCTCGAAGATATTGGAGCTCCGAGAGTGCAATATTAAGGTTTCTAGAGGAAACTGACAAGTCAATCCTAGGGAACTGAAGCTCCTTTGATACTGCATTGACTGATCTTAGTATTCTCTCCCAGAATACACGGAAAATGATAAATTCCAGTGTGTCAATTTTTTTCTTCAGACTCCTTGCGTTGTCACGCTAATTCTTGTTGTTTGATGTTAAGATGAGTCGCGTCAGAAGCCTCATTATCTGGGGATACATGTCACGCACAGCTCGCACTGCATCAATGCGAGAGCTCCAACGTGTCGTACATAACTTTTTTAGTGTCAGTGATCCTTTCCCAGCTTCGATTCCAAGATCTCTCCATCTATTCAAGGAAGAGCCAAAAAAACTGAAGATATCTCGAAGGGTAGCAAACAAGTTTTCACTCATAACGTGTGATGTCGCCGCATCGTTTACTACCAGGTTTAGATTATGGCAACCACAATGCACAAAAGGAACGGGAGAATTAACTATATCTTTTATCAATTTCTGTACACCACAATGAATTCCACTCATCACACTCGCACCATCATAGCCCTGATCTCTTATTTTCGAGAAATCTATGCCAAGATTTTCCAAAAATACTTTAGCTGTATTTGCTATTCCATCAGCATTGGCGTTATTTATTTTCACAATACCCATAAAGCTTTCTAAAATTGTGCATTCACCTTCTGTTACCTTTGCCCCCTAATAACAACTCTTAATTGGTCGACTCTGGTAATATCACTGGTGGAATCCAACATTATACTCAAGAATGGTGCGGAATTAATATTTTCTACCAAAGTAGAGGATACAGTATTTGCAAGCAAGTGAATCAGCTCATTTTGCATTTCGGAGTATTAGAAAGTCATTTCGGTGATTATGTGTCAGAAATAAAGTATTAAGACAACTTATAGCGTATAAACAAAACGGAACGAATGATTCTGTTAAGTAAGAACTTTTGGGATGGCTTTAGGAAACCATGTCAACATGGTCAAAAAGCACATAATACGAAGAATTTGATGGGGGCCCCTTTGGGGCCCTCTTTGGTCGAGGGCCATTAGTTCTCGAACTAAGGTCGCCTAAACTGCGTTACGCCACTGCTGTCAATCGATAAATATTTTGATTTTCCCTCCAGCTGGAAAGAGGGAGTAGACAAAATATATATGAAAGAATAACAAGTATTACAATGCATGATATGCTTGTAACCGAATAGTTGTTTGTAGGAAAGACCGATATGGAAGACCAGTACACATAGACACAAATTGGCATCAAAGGTTGTTCATTCAATTGAACAGCGTATCAGCTGCTCTTTAAATGTATATGCTGTGTGAAAGATGACGCCATAATGAAACAATACGAGCCAACCCCTATTCAATACGAGACTACAAACATGAAATATGATACGTTAACAGACTCCTCCTTCTTTAACTAAGTGCTAAAAGCAGAAAAAACAAAACATGAGTATAGGTTGTGAGTGAACAGAACAGTAAGCAATTATTGCAACTATTATAGTGAACCAAAGGTTTTAGGACTTAAAGTCTAAAAAATGACTAATCAAAAAAAGTCGCTGAAGTGTCCATTTTTGATAACGTCCACCAAAGTTTTTACTGATGACCCGTGCTTTGTAAGACTATCAGCTAATTGTTTATCTACAGTTATCCAGTTAATGGAATTTACCTCTCTTCTATTTATTTTTTGCTTGACTGATGCTATATCAATACGTAGACGCCTTTCAGCAACAAGCTTTGTTGATAATAGATTTCCATAAAGTAACTTGTGTAATGTTTTGTTCAGCGAAAGGACGCTAGGACCCAGGCCTTATATATTGTTATGTTGGTACGTTCGAAGCACGCCTTTGTTGGAGTTATCTACAATCTGGCAAAACAATTGAATTTTCAACGAACTTTCGGATCACTATTCTGGAAGTAGGAAATGAATTAAAGATATACAACTTGAAATGGTAATTTGCAGAACCTGCAAACTCTCGATATTCAATGTCCTACCTTTTAAGGAAGTCACAGGGCTTCGCTACTAGGCTATTCCAAAAGTTTATCTATGCTGAAATCAATACCTTTCCAAATTAAATCTATCTATATATTTTCCATTAAATCTATCTGAATCTTGGAACTTCAAGTGAAAGTGAAATTTTTCAACACACATTACAGCTTGCCCTTCAAGGACTTAATGGCGTCAAAAACATTGATGATGACATCATAATTTTTGGAAAAGTTGTGAACGAACACAATAAAAACCTGTTTGAGACGATTGAAAGAACTGAAACTTACCTTGAACTTCGAAAAGTGTCGATTTCTAAAAGAGAATCTTGCATTTTTTGGATTTATCTTTTTCAAAGAAAGAAAGCTCCCTGACCCGAAGAAAATAGCAGCGTTTGTAAATGCAACCACGCCCTTTACTTTCACGGAGGTACCCAGTCTATTGGGTATGTCAAACTATTGCTCTCAACTTATACCCAAATATGCAACGATTTCAGAACCTTTACGTAATCTAACAAAGAAAAACGCTCAGTTTAAGTGGACAGGAAGTTGTGAAGAGACTTTCAAACCGTTAAAAGATGCTCTCACGTCGAGTCCTGTCATCAGCTACTGTTATATCGAAAAGGAAACTACAGTTATTGTTGACGCGAGTCCCGTCGGACTATCAGCCATTTTGTGCCAACGAAAGCCTGTAAGTGCGCAAGAAAACATTGTCGCTTTTGCAAGTAGATATTATCACCCGTCGAACTGCGCTACTCGCAAACAGAAAAGGAGGATTGAACACTATCACTTATACCTATTTGGTTCCAAATTCACGTTAGTTGCCGACAACAACGCTTTGGAAATTATCTATGCAAACCCTTGCTCCAAACCACCAGCGCGTATCGAACGCTGGATGCTGCGCTTACAGCAATACGACTTTGAAGTCGTGCATAAATCAGGGATTGGAAACCCTACCGATTATCTCTCGCGACATCCAACTTCAGCTGAATACAAGAAGCAAAATATAGCTAATGAACACGTCAATGTCGTCACAAAGGGAGCTGTCTTTCTTGCTCTTTCTGTGGGTGAAATCAAGATTGCCACTGACAAAGATACGACAGTGTCTACGAGCAGCTATTATTGTTGGAACGGTATTGTTGGAACGGTGACATCTTACAACCATTTCGCGCAATAAAACATGATATATCCGTTGATCTCACCAACAATATCCTACTGAGGGATCTAGAATCATGGAAAGTCGATTTGCACGGCCATTCTTGAAAAACGACAATGGCAACAAGAGCTTCACAAATTTCTTCTGAATTACAGAATTACATCACAACGAATGTTCCGCCAGCACAGTTGTTTTACGATCGACCGTAAAAGGCAAGCTGCCCATGCTACCAAGAAAGCACAAAACATGAACAGACATCGTGTAGCAAGAGAGAACTGCCAGTTAAGAAAGGAAAATGCGATGAACTATGCTAATAAACGCAGAAATACGAAAGAATGCGGTATTAAGTAGGTGATTATCTGTACGCAAAGGAAACGAAGAAGTTATCCTCTAGGTTTGATGTGCACCTTACAAAGTCGTTCGTGTTCATGGATCAAAGGTTGTTGCTAGGCACAGAGATCATTTCATTTCCCGTAACTCTTCATTCTTCAAAAAGGTCCAACAAAGAGTTGACGGTAACATTGCTGCTGCTGCTGCTGCTGCTGATGAGAATGTCGAATATCACAAAAGAGCCACAGAAGAAATTCCTGTTCTTCAATCTGCACGCAGTCGTATACAGACACAGTTTTATGGAGATCCTCAATTTTTTTTAGAAAGAGTAAATGTAATGTTTTGTTCAGCGAAAGGATGCTAGAACCCAGGCCCTATATATTGTTATGTTGGTAGAGTTATATAACGTTATGTTCAAAGCTCGCCGTTTTTTGGAGTTGTCTACAATCTGCCTATTAGGCCACCGCAAACATAAATATAACAAATTGGAAGGCATTTGAGACTTCTTTGATAATAGATGCAAGGTAGAGAGCAATGTCTAAACAATCCACATGTTGAGACCTATCTACTGAACGATTGATTTCTTCTCCTTGCAAAAAGGCAGCTTTTATGTCTATTGCTTTGGCTTTGTAAACGATTGTTGATGTTATGGCTAAGAATATGTGAAGTGATCTTTTGCTGGCAGTTGGTAAATCTGACCTAAACTCTGAATTCTGTTCCAATCCTCTTGCAACTAACCTAGCTTTAATAGATTTTTGCCCATCAATCACCTTTTCTGTGATTACCCAGCGTGTGCTCATTCTTGTCTGTCCTGCATCTTCAACTTCATCAAAGACTTTGAATTTACACAAATTTTGCATTTAATATGTTTAGCTTCCTCCACTTTATCTGACACAGAATTGTTATTTACAACTTCCAGTGACTCCCACTCTTCGACATCTTTATCAAAATAAACCCCTTTTGGCTGCTCTTCCCCAAAATCCTGTTTGTTCAAGTATGCCCAGTTCCTTTCAGATGCTTTTCCACTTCTGCTTATTACTGTGCTTTCATGCCATACATCAATGGGTGGATGAGGAAAACTAATTCGGCTACGATCGCAATATCGTATCTGAGTCCAACGAAATTGGATGAGCGTCCTCTTAGTTTGTTAAAAAGTTCAAGATAAGTAAATTTGGTATTGTTAAACGTTATTGAAGTAACATGTTGGCCTGAGATATCTTTCGGTATATACGCTCCTCCTGAGCGCGTCCGCATTCCCGTGTCACCTTCCGAAAGTGGTTTGCGAAGCGTGCTATGTAGATTACGGGAGATTAAAGAGGTGCTGGGTCCGGGTTCTATTCATGTTTATAAAACCTGTAAATATTGTAGGTCTTGATGTTATGTTTTCCTTTGTAGATTGCATGTACATAGAAAGTCAGCGCCGCGACGTGCCATACTTCATTTGCTCGATCCGGGATATTAGAAAGGTGAGTTACCATAGCAATAACTTATGTAACTGCACAAAAACCTGATCCGCCTTAAGTTGTTGTTGCTGTTTAAAGATGAGGATCTCTTTATGCTCATTCCGAAGTCTTGCGTTTCTTCTTGTAACGCTGACAAATATCGCATTGATCTGATACATCATCAACTAGATCCAATGCTGCTTATTAATGCCTGCATCTTTCATTAAAGATTTCAGTCTTTGTGATATGCGGTGAGCAAACTGCTTATGAAGCTTTTCCACAAGAGCCACATAAGTGTGGTGATTGGACTTGAAGACAGGATTCAACTGGTAACTCATGCTGATGTAGAGGAACACAGTAATGTCCTGAGCTTATGCACTGTAGATCAACTTCATGTCCAAAAATTGTTGCACTGTCATTTTCCAGATCTAGTTCTACTTTAGCAGCTTTTATTGAATCCTCACTCAAGAGTAATGAAATGTCACTCTCAACAACATCTGTCACAATTTTAAATTGACAACTGCTAAAGAACATGGAATTGTCCTTTGGACTGTAACTAACACCCACCTCCAAATCTGAAAGTTCTATTGCTGTTCTGCTGGGCAACCTGTGACACTTTATCATCACTCAGTGAGTCCAAATAGCCATTCTTCACCCGCAACAGTAGAACTACATGCACTATCAAGAACTGCCGAATACATGCACTCTGCCACTAAACTTGCACTTCTTGATTTCCAGTAAACAAAACTGCCTCCTCAAAAGCTGCTTTTCTCGCTTTAGTTTCATATGAATTTGGACAGTCCTTCCAAGTGTCTTATTAACCGACAACTCCTACATCGTAGAGGATATCCATCTGGTCCAATGGGGTTAACTCGCTTGGTCCTTAATTCATCATAGCCAGCAGCCGACCTCCCCTTTCCTTTACCTGGAATGCCAGTACTTCGACTATAGGCACTTTTGTATATTCTGAGGATGAAAGCTCCGCTTCCTTGCCCAATTAAAGCTACTTTGTGAGTAACCTTTTGTGAATAAGTCTTCCTGGTTTTGATCTGTTTCTTGATAACTTTCAGTAACATATGCCGGCTCAACCTTAATAGCACTATGAGATATGGTCTCCTTGGCCAGAGATTGTTTTCCAAAAAACCTTAAAGCACTGCCCATCTGTTTTAATAAATCGGCTGTCTGTTTATAATCCACTCCTGTAAGAACCAACTGACTGGCTTTCTGGTCTAATCCTGCTCCCTCTAGAAGCCTGAATGCACGAACTGCTTCAGGAATCTCCATTTGAATTTGTTTGTTCTATTCTAAAGCTTTTCAAAATCCATTACATAAACATCCATCAACATGTCAGCCTTTCGGCCGAATCGGTCAAAGTCAAAGAATGTTTCATATGCATCAGATAATTCATCCTTCTTAAATATTTGATCCATGTAAGTGATTAGTTTGGTATTGCCATCTGCGACTTTCAAATCATCAATCGTCACAACACTAAACACTTTATCTCTTATCCCACTTCCATCATTCTCAGGCAAAGATAATGCAACTGCCAAGCCTTGTTTATTCTCTGTAAGATCTGTTAGCTCCTTCCAGGCATTTATCTCTTCAATCCATCTACTGTAAGTTTATTATCAATATCGAACACCGGCGGTGTTTTAAAAGCTGCCGCCATTTTGAAATTCTCTCACGCTGAATCCAACTCTGATAATCCGCCGATCCGCCGATTTAAAAACATACACTTTCTTCCATCTATAAACGCTTTGCTGACTTTCATTTTGCACAACTACCCTCTGCTACCACGAAAAGATGACACCATAATGAAACACATGTTTATGCATTTAGGCACTCTTCCAAGCCAACCCCTATTCAATACGAGGCTACTAACATGAAATATGACAGTTTAACATTATGCCTAAGTTAAGTTTGGTTCTTTGTTAAGAAATGATCTTGCAAGTTTGTAACTTTGATTCAGGTATAAGATCATTGTTTGCCATCTCTCATAAAGTGCACATACGCAACTTTTCATTAAGTTTTTCATAAAGTGCTTATACTGGGTAAATGTCGACTATACAAACTGCATCCACTATTGCCATATTGAAATATTTTGGGAATTTAATTAGGTGGAAAGATGGGAACTCGACAGGGGAGATTATGTTATTTAGCAAAGAGAGGAAACATCTCAGAGAATGTCCATAAAACTGATTGAAGTTAATACCTGAGAATTATCCTTCACCTCTGCTTGTCAAGGTAATCATAGCTATAAACGTTATCCTACGCTGAGAAAGGGAAAAAGTAAGGCTGTAACTACCAACACAAATGTAGGCAACAGTTCTCCCCAAAGAACGTGAGTGTTACCAACAAAATGTTACAAATAAAAAATTGATTTGGGCGATCAAGGGCAAGGGACAAAAGAAAGACAAGTAGATAAACGAACTAGAACGAAATTTAAAAGCCTGCTTTCGAAAAAACTCGAGAAAGCCCCTAGTACTCACCTAATGGCAATTGCAAAACTGGAAGAAAGGCTTCGTTATTTACAAATAATTTGACAGGGCCAGTAATATCACACTATTCATTGTTCCGAAGAAAAAGGGCGATGATTAGCACAGTTTCAGGATGCCTAAGTTCTTGTCCTGTTTGTAATTATGGTTCACTGTTCAGTGATAATACCGACAATTGCCCGTCGTATCTGTACACAGTAAATAGGCAACTCGACAGGTCTAAAGATGTACATTAACAAGTATATCGGAAATAAGTATACAGAAAATATTTCACCTTTATAACATCTCACTTATTGAACTTAATCATCCTGTTTTTCCGTCTTTAGTTCAGTTGGCGGATGAGGATGGACTCCAAGGGACGGAAATGGATAATTTTGGAAAAATTTTCATCCGGAAAAAAGCAGTGAGTGGTTTGGCTCACTAGCGCGCTTTGATTTTTTTATATTGTTGTTTTGCTTATTATAGTATTAGTGAGAGTTTGTTTCCTACCTGTTTCGCATGACGGTGTTCCATCACCATTCATCGCTTGAAGTGGGGTAGGGGCGATGAGAAACGTCGTTTCAGGTGCCTTAGGTTGTTGTGTTTTTGTAATCACAATCCCGAGTTCATTGTTTAGTACCGACTATGGCCCCTCGGTCAGTACAGAAGAACATTGAATAGGTATCGTGGACGGTTATGCGATACCAAGTGGGAGAGTTTTTACCAATAAACCAATAATTTGGAGCAACTACATGTATCATAGTGTCAGTAGTAACTTGGGTAGTTTGTTTCCTACCTGTTTCGCATGACGGTGTTCCATCACCATTCATCGCCTTGAAGTGGGGCATAGGGCGATGAGAAACGTCGTTTCAGGTGCCTTAGGTTGTTGTGTTTTTGTAATCACAATCCCCAGTTCATTGTTTAGTACCGACTATGGCCCCTCGGTCAGTACAGAAGAACATTGAATAGGTATCGTAGGGCGGTTATGCGATACCAAGTGGGAGAGTTTTTACCAATAAACCAATAATTTGGAGCAACTACATGTATCATAGTGTCAGTAGTAACTTGGGTAGTTTGTTTCCTACCTGTTTCGCATGACGGTGTTCCATCACCATTCATCGCCTTGAAGTGGGGCATAGGGCGATGAGAAACGTCGTTTCAGGTGCCTTAGGTTGTTGTGTTTTTGTAATCACAATCCCCAGTTCATTGTTTAGTACCGACTATGGCCCCTCGGTCAGTACAGAAGAACATTGAATAGGTATCGTGGGACGGTTATGCGATACCAAGTGGGAGAGTTTTTACCAATAAACCAATAATTTGGAGCAACTACATGTATCATAGTGGTCAGTAGTAACTTGGGTAGTTTGTTTCCTACCTGTTTCGCATGACGGTGTTCCATCACCATTCATCGCCTTGAAGTGGGGCATAGAGGCGATGAGAAACGTCGTTTCAGGTGCCTTAGGTTGTTGTGTTTTTGTAATCACAATCCCCAGTTCATTGTTTAGTACCGACTATGGCCCCGGTCAGTACAGAAGAACATTGAATAGGTATCGTAGGGCGGTTATGCGATACCAAGTGGGAGAGTTTTTACCAATAAACCAATAATTTGGAGCAACTACATGTATCATAGTGTAGTAGCTTGGGTAGTTTGTTTCCTACCTGTTTCGCATGACGGTGTTCCATCACCATTCATCGCCTTGAAGTGGGGCATAGGGGCGATGAGAAACGTCGTTTCAGGTGCTTTAGGTTGTTGTGTTATTTGTAATCACAGTTCCCCGTTCAACGGTTTAGTATGACCATAGCCCATTGGCTCTGTACGCAGCAGCTTTGAATAGGCGTATCTCGAACGAGGTCTAGGGATATTCACGGGGACTAACTTCGCAATTTAATCAATAATTTGGAACGACTACAAATAAAATAAAAGATATTTTATTCACATTAGAGTAATGATTAAAGTAATTGTAAATGGTAATTTAAGTAGTTTGTTTCCTACCTGTTTCGCATGACGGTGTTATCATTCATCACCTTGAATTAGGGCATAGGGGTGATGAGAAACGTCGTTTCAGGTGCCTTAGGTTATTGTGTTATTTGTGATCACAGTCCCCCGTTCAACGCTCTAGTATGATCTCAGCCCATTGGCTCTGTACGCAGTAGCTTTGAATAGGCGTATCTCGAACGAGAGATCCATGGGGAAATGCGATTTTTACAAATTAACCAACGATTAGAAATGACTACACCTAGTGTTACTGATATGTTTGATTTTCCTTATGCTCCCTCTGTCTTCCGTGGCTAAGGGTTACGTTTCTTCAATTTAAGCATAGTTGGGGATTCAGGACGACGGTTGGAAAGGGATGCTGAGGCTTTTCAGGACGATTTACAACTTCTTCTAACCTGAGAGAGGTGGTAAGTAGCCAAGAAATTTTTGTTGTTTTATTCTTTGTAGGCCCCTATCATTGGTAAAGTTGCAAGTAGCTCATGCTTTCAGTTGTCCTCACTCTTCACATGCGTCTTAATTTTTCACTTGTGTTAGGGTATTTGGATCTTGATAAACGCTTTTCAGGTACCTTAGGCTGTTTTTATCCTTAATCACCTTCCTCTTTCAATGTTCAATGCTTAGTTTCACGAATCATGTCATTTCGCAGACAATGGGTTGAGTGGGAAGAGGTTGCAGTTCAGACAATGTTTTGGAACAATCAAAAGAATCAAAAGTACTCTTTCTTATTGCTTGGAGCCAAGGGAGTCGATGCAAAGACGTTTGAGAGCTATTTGTTTCCTAAACCAGGTACTGATAAGATTTTGGCACTTTTTTACTATAATTCTTGTATATTTAGCCGTGTCTTTGTTTAATTTCTTTGACTTGAGATCTCCTTCCTTGGATTTATAAAGAAAGACATTGGATATTGAAAGGAAAAGCATTATTTTTGAAACGGAAAATGTAAAGACATAGATCCATGCTGTTTGTTATGATGGCGAAAGTTTCAACCTGAAGCTGTGAAAGCCAGTGACATTACAAGGAAGCAATGATTAGTACACATTGGTTGTGAACACAGAAAGGCAAAACGAAACCTTCTACACCGTGACCCCGTAAAAAGTCTCGCAAAATCAACTTATTCTTAGAAAGATCTTCTTCTTTTTATTAAAGCTCTAATCATTTTGCACCTCTTTTCTCTTTAGATGTGGTTGGGTCATTTGAAAAGACGGTATCGTGGCCAGCATATTTAAATAAATAACTAGCAACAAGAACGAAAATAGAAAGACTGCATTTGTGGCTAAGGTTTGGGAGACCCCATTGGAGAAGAAGACAAAGAGGCTTTTTATCTGTACCAGGTAAGTCCTGTCTTCTCACTTCTTTATGTTGCAGTTTTGACACGGCAAAAAAGACATTCTACAATCCTGGATGAGATGTTGCGTACGAGGAGCAGTATAAAATGTGAACGGCAACAGGGACGCATGCAATGTGCAAAGTTTGCAGATATTGAGCTTGCAAAAAGGAAATCGAGCTTTTAGAAGTTGTAACTTACAGGATTAGCCAAAAAGAATTTAATTGCACAGGGTTGTATGTTATAGCAATTTATGAAACTAGAATTTTGATGTAGTCAGCAACTAGTGGTTTTTTCAATGCTTCAAAACTTCACGATTATTCTCTGATTTGATTACATTTTCAAGATAAGTCACCAATTTGTAGATCATTTATATTTTGAATTCTTAAGTCCCCACACAACACTTTCAAGTTTCAAAATCTGGTATTTGTAGTTTATTTGGTATCATTTTCGCAGGAAAATGTGTAGAATCACGAAGAGCTTCATACTATCTTTCGATGGCTTAGTCTATCTGTAATCTTTTCTTTCCATCAGGATAAAACTCAATTAGTGTTTTTTCTAACCAATTTGTTTTAATTCTAGAAAATGTTCCTCACATGGTTGTGAACGGAAAACAGCCTGTGAAAATTGGCCAACGAAAGACAAGAGACAGAAATGAGAAATTCTGTTCATTAAACGAAGCAAAACACGATCCATGTACATGAATCAAATTACAACCCTCTACCAATGTGCATACCTCATCCTGGTTTCAACCAAAAAGTAAGAAGTGTTGCTTTGTACTCATTCTATCCCCTTGGTGTCATAGTGCTTACGGCGAAAATTGTGACTAGAATGCATTTTCTGAATGTACCATTCCATCGTCTTGATAAAAAGGTAGCGAAATATGCTTTTAGTTAAGCCAAATACCTGCGAGGAGAACTTGATGGCCTATGCGACGGGAACCTGATGATCGATGAGTCATTCCAATTAACGTTAAGTGTGGCAGTCACCTTGAAATCATAGTGAGAACTATCTTTTAAACAGTAAAATTTATACTGAAATTTATTGTACCATCAACCTAGGCTTCATTGCTGATGTAAGAATGCTACCTGTATTTGCTCTTCTATTGAAATATGCCTATAGCTTTGTGAATTATTTTCATAAAATGCGAAAACTAGACTTTCTTTCAACTGGCCTTTTATCAACTCTTTTCAATGCAACAAGCTCTTGTCAGATAAATATCCGTTGTACTCCATTTATAATTATGGTTAAGAGACATTTAGTAGATTCTTGTGATATGCATTATGATTCTGTCGGAGGAAAGTTCCACGCTTCAAGTACGTCTACGCTTCAAGTCAAAAGACTTCAATACTTTTCTTGAAAAACCATCTTGCATTACCTAACAGAAAAACCATCTCGTTTCTCGTATTGTGAGACTTTCAGTTAAAAGGATGACTGACGAATGCTTAATTAGACACAAATTTATATTTGCTCTGAGTGGTCGTTATCACAGCCAGCCAATTCTAACAAGCAACATCTCTATCTTTAATTAATGATTTAACAGGACTTAGAAATTTAGTTTCAGTGAAAACGTAATTGGAATAGAAAACGAGGTATTTCTCTGAACTTTCTATTCTTGAGCTTAATTTGAATTCCGTGCCCAAACGATTATCCACTAAAGTCTCTCGCTTTTCCCATTTGATAAGGGCTACCATGGACTATGGGGCTACAAGGGACTTCAGCTAAGTGTGGGCTAAAGTATCTTATTCCTTTGTGAACAACAATACAAAGAAGATTTGGCCATCTTTTCGTGAAGTTTATTTTGCCAATCGCAGAATGATCTGTAAATTCCTGCTTTCCTTACCCTTTTGGAAGAAAATACATTACTTTTAACTTCACTGTCATTTCACTAGTTTTTAGCTCCGTATCATATTTAGCTTGTTAACTGAAAAAATATGCTGCCGTAAATCTGTCTGTTTTGGTCCAGACAAGAATCAATGTATAGATGCTCCGTTAATTGTTATGCTAAATGTCCCTCTCGCAAATCACAAAGCTCAGATACGCTAGGAATCGTGTATCCTATTCATTTTGGTTCATTAGTTTGCGGATAAATATAAATACACAACATGAAGACTTTATAATGAAATTTCGATGTTATTCTAGATTTCCCAACAAGTGTCGTGCTTTGTTCAAACAAATGTGGAACTGTGGTCTCATGTGATTACAGAAAGGTGGTCACATCAAGGTGACCGCTATCATGGCTTCAAAAAAACAGTCCAGTTGCTCGATCTACTCCTTTTTAGAACAGTGATTGAAGTGGCGGTTTGTTTCAGCAAGAATTGGTACTCGAATGCATTCAATATAATGTGACAAGAATTTACTGTCTCGTGTGTAATTTATGCGGAGGCTTAGATCCGCCCCTGTTTTCCCTACCATCAATGAGGGTTCACTTTTCCTTCCAGTACTGATATACCGAAAAGGCAGCAACCGCAACTTTTTCAAAGCATTAACCGCTTCTCTTTCCTGAGTGTGCGGAAATTTGATTGAATAAACAGCAATTATTGAATAAAGGTATTTCACAAACACTCTATGATATCCATTTCAGTAGAAGGGCAAAAAACAATCAAATGTAAAAAAACTTGAGCTCAAGACGTTTTGTTCTCGATATAGATTTTTGGTCTTTTCAGTCCATATTATTGCATAAGATTTCTGGAAGATTATGGTTTGCAGAATGCAACATACAATATAATTTGCTACATAGTACACGAGAAATACCAAAAAGATGTGAATAAATGAAAAGATGTGAATAAATGAAAAGTTGTTTGTAGTTTGACAGACAGCATTCTAGTCCTAGTAAAGCGAGTATTGCATTAAAATGCCATCGTCACGCAAGCTATACTTTCCTTAAGATGGTGGTAAAACCGCCAAAGAAACGTTTGATTTCTGGCGTTGCTTCTTGACAAACATGGCATTCATGAAGGTCTCTTGACAGTGATGTGGCTGGACCATTTTGTTGGGTGGCGTTTAGAAAAAAAGTGGCCAACTTTACTTTTCTGACCAACTTTTTCTCCACAGAAGGTTTCAGATTTCGAGTACTGAAGACTAAACCCTACTACTCTAAAATGCTCGGGTACAGGTAGGAGATATGCTGGAAAATGAAGGAAAAGATTGGAACACTGAATTGACGACAGCACATAGTGTAGTGGAATTGGGTGTGAAACGCTCTAATCCTGTAATAAATGATATAAATCTGTAATTTGGCACAGATGTTCTATTCTATGTTAGATATGACAAAAAAGCCCCATTAATTGGGAATTGGAAACCCCATATATGGGCGAGCCCCATAGTGGCCAACCGACAACAGGGAATCAAATCTTTTTTTCGCCAAAACTACATAACATGTACATCTTCTGAAAGGAAAATGCATTATGTATAACTTTTTTAAACATGTTTACCGTTAGTATGTGCAAATTTCAATTAAAAGGTGAATAAGAAAAGGCCAGCGAATATTGAAATGGCGCGCAGATAATTATGCAATAAATGGAGTGTGCCTTATGTAACGAAGGATTCGAGAAAGTGTCAGCGGTGAAGGTAAGGATGAAAGGACTGAAAACACAGACCCGAGTCAGTGAAGAAAGAGATTTTTGACTTGCAAAGGTACGTTTTATCAATTAGTGCTGGTGATACTATGTGATTAAATGTAATAAAGTTTGGAGCATTTTAAGTCGAAATGTATTTATGATAGACGTCCATAATAGACGCAGTGTTAACTTCTTCTTTAGCTACTTGAATAATCCCCTATTGGTACAGTCTTGGTTCATTGTGACTGCAGAAGAATGTTGGTTGACACAAGAAAGGCGTCTACAGCAGATCCTCCAAGAAAGAAGCTACAATCTCTGCCAAAAGTAATTGGAACACCTTGAACATTAAGTGATTTTTCAACCCCGTTCTATTCCTGCGTTCCTTTTAGGTTGCAACCCCTTCCCCCTAAAACATTGTTGGATCGTTAGGTGAAAGCCATAGCTATATGTAAATTCATCACTTGAGTTTGTAGAGTTATTTTCTTTTGCGCTACACAACATTGTTTGAGGGGCGAGGTGATTCAGCACGCTGCGCGATGCGTAAATTAGAGCAAGTGTTCCAAGACTTTTGGCAGAGATTGGAGTATGTTTTCTCTGCTCCACAGTAGCTAAGCGCAAGGGTTCAATTCAGAACTTGCCTTTATTGCCAATACTCATTTCTCATGGGTGAGCAGAGTTGATGAAAGGGGTACATGCGCTGCTCACATGCAATAATCTCATTTTTATATTATTTTTGTCGGGGTAAAGCCGTAATTCTACTACACTAACAAGCTCCAGGAGTAAACATATTTTGCTAATTCTTTAAATTTTGAAGCAGACATTCGAAACATTTGAAAAATAATTTTGAATCGGACACTTGTGTTTATCGAATAAGCAAGAGGTAGTCTCACCTTTACCGGTTCCCTTAAGTCAAAGTCGTGTCTTTTCTAGGTAGTTTCAAGTACAGATAACATTCTACTTCTTCAATTTCTAACAGTTTCTGTCGCATGAAAAGGAATAGCATAACCTTTCTTCGTCGATTTACAGCTGCAATGTGATTCTGGCTGTCATTCCGTCTCCATTTGCTCGTGCGCACGGGGTTTTCTTTTCTTTCAAATCTTCTTTTGGTTTGCCAACTGGTGGTCGACCTTTAGTCAGCAAATGTCTTACTATAAATTCGAAATGATGGAGTTTTACCGGTGTAATTTGCCTCTTTCTAATGGCATTTGGTAACTAGCACAGGCAACAACATCAAATTTTACGCTCCGTGCGCTACGATTCTTGTCCTGCGCGCAATAGACCCTACTTAGTATTCAAGTGATGATCAAAAGTCCCACCTTATGTTTTAACTAAACTACGAGACAGGTCATGGAGCCTTTGGCAAATCGGGCTAAATTGGAGAGTAGAGTGTCGGTCGTAACGCTGGCTGAAGAAGGACAAGAATAATATTCGACAAAATACTTAACCAGCAATATATTGTGTTAACTAGCAATACCAGAAATAATTACCGTCGTGGAATATATCAGTTTTTGAGATCTATCTAATAAGCACTGAAGAAATTTTTCATACACAGGGCCTCTGACTCAAGTTTTGAAGTAGAGGGTGGCCAAATTTGTCTTTAGCCACACCCTTTCTGTACCGCGCCCCAGAGACCTTGCTTGCCGAGACAAGCTGCTGGGTCTTCAGTTTAATTTATGCTCTTTTTCAAAAGTTTGGTTTGCTTTTCTTAATAATTATTGACTCATCGTGTGAGAACTTTAGCTTTTTGGAAAGAAGCAAAATAATACGGGAAGCAAAAAGGTTAATCAAACAACAAGCAAATGTTAACCATATATTTTATGACAATCTGATTTCTTCAAAGTACCAAATGAATGGTACCACTCTTAATGCAATGACAATTTGATTCCCTGCGTTACAAAATTCAGCTCATCCTGATTGTAACGAAATCCGTGTAGGTTAACTGAATGTAACTACGAAGGTAAGTCAGTCGTGATTCAGGATAAGAGGAATACAGGCGTACAAACCAGGGTCTCTTATTAGCGTATGTGATATACTTGCATTACATATACATTCTGCAGAAATACTTCGTCCTCTAGTTTGTGGTTATCTTCAGAAAAAGATGCAAAATGCCCTTCAATGGGCACTCAAGCAGTGGTAACAGCAATCAGCAAAAGAATGGCGAGGTTCCATTCCCTATTACTTAAATGAAACCTTAAATTTTTTTGCAATTTGCTCAATCTGGTCATTTCTGATCAATCAAAACTACTTTAATGTTAATCCATCAAACCACTTTTAATGTTAATCCATCCAACCACTTTTAAAGTTTATCCATCCAACCCACTTTTAAAGTTGATCCATTCAACCCATTTTAACACGGTCACTTTTCCATTCAAAGTCGAAGAAGGCCCCGGTGGGGTCGAGGCAGTGACCAGGCACAAACAGGGATTCCCGGCATCAATGGCATTAGCTGCCATCCGGTCTCTCGCGTGCTCCAGTAATTTTTTGTCGGAGTTATTTTTTTATCTTGTGTTATCTCAAATAAAAATAGCTTGATAATACATGCTACTCTATTTATTCATAAAGCAATTTTATTTCCACCTGAGCACCTGTGAAGGAAATTAGATCTTTGGTCCACTCGTTGTGGTAATTGGAATAATTGTAACGACAATATAAAAAATAGTTTGAGCCTGAAGGGAAAGAGCTGGTAAAGTCTGGCTTTCAGTATGCCATTCTTAGTTAGTATGATCCATCACAGACTAGGTACCTTCGCGTTAAGCTAACAAGTGTCAGCCTATCATGGGAAGAGGTTTAGCAGGATTTCTGCAAAAAGCTTTTACTTTCGACAAGAACCAATGATGTATTCGTGTTAAAGCTCGGATCTCTGCTGAAACTGGTTGCTTCTAGCAGGAGCCAAGAATCATGCAATGTGTGTTGTATGAGTCAAGTATCTGTACTTATGGGAACGCTGTCCTAACTGCATACATCCTGAAACGAAGTTTTTCTTCAGCAAAAGGACAGCAGCAAAAACGAAGTTTTTCCAACGCTGACAGTTGCCTTGCGAATTTCCTAGAAGGGACTTCAAACGATGATTTTATGTCAAAGGATGTCAATCAGTTTGAAGAAATGTATTTCATTGAACGAGCAGTGAGCTTTTCATTCAGAATATACTAGCATTTACGAACTTTGTTTATTATAATGTATTGTAATTCATTATTGTGCTTTTCGTGATCAGATGTAAAGTATCAATGACCCAAAGCTAAGCATTTTGCAACATATTAACGTTTTTGCTTAAATAGTCTAATTTGGGTTACTGCAATTTGTAGGACTTGATTTTTTATCTAGACAATGTACATCGAGTTTGAAAATTCAGTTTTGCTCTGATGAAAATTTTCTCGAATAATTCAATTTGGACAAAGTCGAAGAGAAAAGGAGATTTATGAATGATTATCCTGAATGCTTTTCTTCTCGATGCAAATGTCGGCAATCATGATCAGAAGGAGGCACATTTGCCTGCCCTTCTTTTCATTTGCCTTGCATCGTTTGCTATATATTTCTTCGTCTTCTTTTTCTTCATTCCGCCAGCTCCTGCGAAGCATGCCAACCGCCGGAGGAGCCTTGAACTTCGTTCTCCATTCACAACTTCATAGGAACATCTTCTATTCACTTGCATCCATTTTACAGACTATGCTAAAAATTGCAAAGTTTTCAAAGAACTCCTTGCCTCTTTTTCACATCGTAAACATTTTCACCTCTACTTCTTTTGCTCCTCGAAGTAGCATAACTGCCAATAAATTTTGCAATGCAAGTTAATCAAATTTCGCCGAGTTTCCTACACATTTTACAAAGCCAAAATGTTCCGTGAATTGTTCCAAAGAAATCTGGTACAATATACTGTATATGGGAAGCATTATTGCTATTTCAAATATATTTCAACCTCATACTTGCTACTTAATTTCTTCTGCAACAATGCACTGCAAAAATTATGCACATTCATTCCCAACAACTATTATGATAAAATAAATTATTGTATTAAAGAATAGACACTTGATGCATTAATTTTTATAAAGTCGATTCTAATATTTCAAAAACTTTGCAGGTTGCACATACATATCTGGCAAAGAATCGACCACAAATTTTTTTGCTACCTGAAACAAAATAATGACATTTACTCATATGGATTTGATCTCCTCCTTTTAGATCGTTTCGAGTTGGGCATAAAGGTTTGCGTAAAAGGAATTTACCACTACAGCCTCACAAATAAAGTGAGGTATTGTTCTTGGACTGCACTTACAATTTAAAGACATGGCATTTTGACTAAAAGAATACATTTTTTACTTCAGAATGAAAAACTTGCACCAGAAAAAGTTATGACATTTCTTTGGCTGCAATTATTTTGAATGAAACCTTCCTCATTACCAAAACAAAACAGTTTATTTTAGATGTTAACTATTTATGATAAATATTTCTAATAAACCTTCCTTAAATATGGTATTTGAGGCAAGAAATTTATCCAGTTCACAGCCTTGAAGCCGTCAGTTCCACTAGACTCTGATTTAGAAAATTTTGGGCTTTCTTGAGTGTTTGTTCACAACTTTGTTGAGAGTAATTAAACTATGAGCTTCGAAGTAGATGTTTGTATCATCAACAGAAAGGGAGGACGAAATCTTGGAAGACGATATGGGAAGATCATCAATAAAATTAGAAGCAAATAAGGCCCAAGGACAAACCCTTGGAGAATACCAAAAATAAAACTCAAATGACTAGAATTGAAACCATTTACAGATTTATACTGACTTCGGTTAGTAAGATAAAGAGCTAAACCACCCAAGAGCTGTCCCTTGCATCATGTTCCAAATTGTCCAAAATATTCTAATGACTAATTCTCTCGAAAGATTCGTAAAAGACTCTTAAAATTGGGTTGAGTTGATAAACATTTGAAGTGGGTTGGTTGGGTCAACTTTTAAAATGGGTTGATTAGATCAACTTTTAAAATGGATTGGATTGATAAACCTTAAAAGTGGGTTGGATGGATAAACTTACAAAGTGGGTTGGATTGATGAATTTTAGAGTGGTTGAATAGACCAATTTTAAAGTGTGTTCGGTGATCACCTTTAAAAGTGGGTTGGTTGATCACTTTTAAAGTGTGTTGGACGGATTGCGTTCAATGTTGGTTGGATTGATCAATTTTAAAGTGTGTTCGATGGATCTTTCAAGTGGTTGGATTGATCAACTTGTGTTGGACGGATTGCGATGTTTTGATAATTTAAAAGTGGGTTGGATTGATCAACTTCAATAAGGCGGTACCGCTGCATGAGATTTCGGGCTTTGGTGTGTTCGCTGTGGATCTCCTCCATGAAATTGTTGCGAAAAGGGTACATCATAGAATTTCCGGTTTAGTAAAAGCTTCTAATTTTGATGGATATTTCACGTAATCTCTTCCCAGTTTCTCCTTTATTTTATACGTTGTCTGAAAGAGTCAAAATGAATCGTCAAAATGAATCCAGATCTACCAAAGTTATTCGTTTGTCTTTGTTCTAAAAGGTGGACCTGAGTTGCGTTAAAGCAGACTCTTTGTTGAGTAGCCGAATGGGTTTTTGATCTTTTGAGTGCATTCCCTTGAACAGCAGGATGTTGTAAAAGCAGTGCTTCAACATTTTTCAATACTTTAGACCCACTCTCTACAGCCATGCTTTTTCGTGGTAATGCAAAAACTGTGATCAAGACCTTGATCGCCCGGTAAAGAAACCAAAGCTGGAAGAATATAGAGTATGATATTGATATGAAAGCTAAATCCATCGGCCAGAATGGGCATACTCATATCAGTTTTGACATCCATTGCTTCCTCACTAAATATTGATTCAGTCTCAATTTCTCTTTCCTCTGACCATATTCCCTGCGTGCTAAAAGGTAAGGCATCTAAGAGCATACCTAGTGGTATATAGGCCACAAAAGTATGCAATTTAATAGGCACTAATAGAAATTGACTTTATAAAGTTCACTTTATTGAGTTCTCTTTTTAAGTTAGCTAAGGTTATCCTGGGAAAGAAGGAGGCAAACTCATTTGTACCATGGACCATGTATTTTTGTAACTATATACTGTACTTTACACCACTACACTTATATATCACTCAGCTCGGCAATGTTAACATCTGAAATGACAACGAATAATTTCAGACTTCAACTCGTTTGAGTTTTAGATTGTCTCACTTACCCTAAAAGCAACCATGCTAGTGGTTTCCAGAGGGCAAATCATATGAAAATTGTGTATCAAAAGCCACCTTACCGCTGCCAGTTCTACTTTTATCTAATAATCTCCCATGCTCTCTAACTTCTCATTCAATAAAGCACCAATTTCTTCAGATTCGTTGGCTCGACAGAGAGCTCTGTTGACAGCGACTTCAATAAAAAATATTTTACAAGTTTCTTCCTGCGAGGCCAACGTCTGAGGCAGTTCTATGCATTTTTAGCTTTTCAATATGCTTTTTGTCCCTGAGCAAACGATGTTCTTTGATAGAATTCCCTTTATGCATAAAATCATTGAAAACATTATTCGTGATCAAATAATTGAGGGGCATCATTATCCATGTAGATTTTGCAGACTTGATGATGATTCCGTGACACCGCACGAGCACTGTAACGCATCTTGTTCATGTTATGTGTACTTATTCCTGTAGCAACAGCAACTTTACAAATTTTGTTGTGGGAATCCCGTTTATATTCCCTACCGTATTATCTTCTTCAGAATTGTGGCATTGATGATATCTTTACAACGTACAGCAGCATGACAATCCGTTCCGACTGTCTTGTTTCTTTTCACCGAAGATGGTCCTAAGAAAATGCTCTTGATTTTATTAATAATAGCCCCATAACTAGTTATGAATGATATGCGCATTTGCAAACGTGTCCAACGTGAACGATCGGAGTATTTTCTCGATTCCTCTCATCCATCCGGAGTTCCCTTTTTGGCCGTTGTCCGTTGACTGCTTACTCAAATCACATCGATCATCCTCAATTTGGGTTTTCAAGGTTTGGTTCACTTGTTTGCAAGTAAAGTCAATTTGATGAACGTTGACCAGAAGTTGCTCTTTACTTTTTAATTGCATTATGAGCAAGTGTACAATTACTTTTTATTGCTTTTTTACTGACTGTGTAATGTATCTTTTACACCTTTCTGGGAGATACAGCTTCAACACTTCTACACTTACTGCAGTCATTCTTTTTACAAAAGTTTCTGCTCGCGAAAGTGGAGTTCTTGAATTATCCTTTTTGCTTTTAATCTAAGCAACAGAGAGATTCGTTTTCTGCTGCACTCTTCACCAAAACCTCCAACGGCAGATGTTACATTTATTGATACCAAGTTAGACACGTTACTCTTATTTGACTCTGAAATACTTTTCACTTCCTCCAAATATTTATTCAGATAAGTTAGGTCAATGTTATTCTCAAACAGATTTGTAAAAATGTTCCATGATTTCGCATTTTTTACCGTTTTCTAATGAATGGAGAACAAAATGTTCATTCCATTCTGCTTGACTATATTACATCTATTTCCTAACTTATTGAGTTAGATTTCTATTGTTTGTCTTTTTTTGCATCAATTCAGTAGATAACTCCCATTGAAATGTAAATTTGATGTCTAATCATCAGGCATGGCCTCTTGAAAATATCAAGATAAAAAATATGCACATTTCAGGGGCGCAACTAGGATATTTTCAGGGTTTCGTGGTAGAAATGGGGCATAAAGACAATGGATTTCCATGGGAATAGGGCAAAATTCACGCCCCTGCATTTATGTTCAGGAAGTAAAATTCTCACAGTCAATTCAACATGATTGAGATGATTAATTTGAGCCAACGGGCAACTTTTTTCCTTTTCCCAATGTCCATCACCAAAAGTTAGCTTGACTCCCCCTCCGAATTTCTTTCTGCAAATTGATAGTCAACGATAATCGACGAACTGTAAGTTTTAGTTCTGGAGATGCATCTTTAGCCACTCTAGAAGGCTATATCAGAAAGATAATTTTGGCGTTGGACCCAACAATGGTGGATCCTCTGATGTCATTAAACTTGAATCTTAGCCCTCCCATGTTCAACCTCGTAGCTCCGTCTCCAAAACTTGATACCTCAAGTTATATAAAGTACTGCTTTTATGCCATTGATTTGACACAATGTTCGTAGAACGTGAATACAGGACCTGTTTATGTGGAGTTAAAGTCAGAATTTATTATTCTAACCGTACACTAATAATAAATTTTGAAAAACATTTTGGCACCCGCCTTAAAGTAAGGCGTTATTTAATAAATATATTGTGTCCGTAAAATACTATTCAAGGGATTTCAGTTATCGACCCCTTCCCCTGCAGTTGTGACAGGCTCACTCTCCTGTCACATGTCACGTGTGCGTTGTTGATGAATAGTCACATGACATTTAGCTATAAATATTGTAAGTATAGATTTAATCGGGAGTTTTTAGTTGATTTTATTCATAGAACGTGATTACGTAAGAGTTCGTTTTATTTGCCGCTCGCTCTACCTTTCATCGTTGTGAAACGCCTCTTACCCAGTTTCCTAGGCTAGAATCGCCACTGGTTGCTTATTGCATGTTACATCGCGGTCCCTGTTGTCAAATTGTACTATGGCCGTTAATTCTGTTTCCAGATGATTCTAATGCAATTCTGGTGATTTTGATAAGCAATCCCATGTAATGCAAAAGTAACACGTGCACTCTTCGGTTCAGTTTCGCGCCTTTTTCATACCTCAGATTCAAAGAGAGGCCATTTCAGTGTGTCCGTTGGAGGATGTCTTTGTCTACGCCTGCATCTCTGCATCATTTGGATGATAATTCTCTAGCATGCAGAGCATAATGGAATTCGAAGAATAACATGGTTTCGAGTAAGTGTGTTTGCCACTTTTTACAGTTAATTTTGCTCTCAGTACCGTTATTAGCAGTGAAATCAGATTTGAATATAGGGTTAGTACAGCTGTTACGGCGGGAAGCCAACTCTTATGTGGCCTAAAAACTCACTTCGCTCTGCAAATATTAAAATATTTCAGCAACTGGTTTTAGTAAGTAGCACTTTTGAATATTATTCATTTTACTATTGAATTCTGTATCGAAATATTTTGAAGGTAAAGGTGAAAAACCTTTCTAGGATTTTTTGGGAATTAATTAGGTAACATTCTTGATTTGTTCTAACATTCTGATAGAATTCTAAACTAAAACGTCCAAATGACGTTGTCTGGGAAAAATTGATATTTTTGCGGCTCATAACACATCACTTTTCTTCATGTGGCTTCACGTTTTCTGTGTGACTTCACTTTTCTTTTATGAGCTTCTTTCATGAAATTGGCAACTAATTTCCAACTAATATGAGTTGGCATGACGTTTGTAGATGAGTATTTGAACAAATTGCAAATTCAAAATATCTTGATTTGTGATCTAATCTAAGTTTCACATGACTGCCCGCCATTCCTCAAGTACCTTCGTGTTGTGTTCTCCGCTACGAAATGCTTGAATTTTCCCGCCAAAATACAATAACAAAGTGGTCCCGCCATTTTATTGGCTGGCCGCAGTTTGTCAAAGGCGAGAAAACAATAGGATGCTCGATCCAGTCTTTTTCGAAAGCTTCCCGCCATTTTGTTGAGGAAGGGAATGGAGTAGCCTCACCAGTTGCTTATTCGCGAGAAATCACGTTGACCTTGGATATGTTTAGTAATGCTGCCCGAATGTAAAAAGTGTCAAAAAGATAAATACTTGCATTCAATGCAATTGGACATCTTTGAAAGGAAGGCGTTGGCCTTTGAACAGGTTAAAATCATTCCCTGTCTATGACAAGTAAATTATAGTTGTTCAGTTAAAAGACATCATGTTTAAATCAAAAACTACTTCCACTGTCCATATTGCCTATATGAAATGTGGTCCATGCAAATTTTAAATGAAAGTTATCGGTGTTTGCGTCTTTCTAATTTAGTGGAGATACACTAAGGTTATGGAGGTATAGACAAGTTTGATTTTCAAATACTGTTATGTTTTTGTACATTTTTTGCGGAGAATACTGATTTTGGACAAAAGGATCAGGGCAAAGGGGTGCTCTCCTTTTTTGAAAGCAACTAATAATTAAAACTGTGCTCACATCTGCAAAAAATCCCTTGTTGTTTGTTGTTCTCATAGGTTTCTTTGTAGAATTCTTTCTTTACAATGCAGTTATGATAATTCAAACTTTTGATGCAAGATGACATAAGATTTCTTTCTTGAGTGAAAAAGCTCTCCTGTAGTTCCTCATTCAAGAAGTAAACTGTTAGAGGTCTCTTGCATGATTGCTCATTGAAGATTAGTGGTCTTTTTCTTCCATTTTGTGGTCTAAACATCAACTCAATGTCCACTGATCTAGATTCAACTGTGAATTTTATTCAGCATACCCTTCTTTTTTAAGGTGGTGCTAGGTTTCATCTTTCATTTTGGAAACACTAAAAATTGTTTGTCAAAAATTAATAGACTGTCAAAATGACACAGCATATCTTTGCCATGTTACAGACACCAAAAGATCATGCAGTGGCACTTTTTGAAGTAATTTATCTGTTGAATCCTGAATTTACTGAGCTTGGTAGTAGGGTCCTTGACGAATACTTACCTAAAATCAGTAGCAGGTCAGTTTAATGGAACAAGCTTTAAAATTTGTTTGATCTATTAAGCATTGAAAGGTCACTTAATGTAGACATTATCCTGTACAAATTGGTTTTACTCCCATTTTGCAGTTTAAATGTATTTTATTCAAAAACATGCAAATATCAATTAAGATGGACATCTGCATTAAAACTTTGTATGTGTGGAAACTGTGATAATCAGTAATAGCTTAATTGGTCTTAAATTGATTAGTTGTAGCTTAATTGTTCAAATCAAATTTGAATCAAGTTAAATCAAGAGTTTAAATCAAATTTGACAAATACCATTGAATTAGATATTTCATCAATGTTTTTCCTCTAGTATCTGACATCAAAAGTGTTTGAATCTTGGATAGTTTACAATTTTATTTAGATATACTTAGTTAAGTGGACATAAGCAAGGGGCCTTACAGGGTTCAAATGATTGTATGTGTAACTGGCACCTAATTTGAAGAATCATACGTAAAAGAATATGATTGAAGAGTGAAGTTTCTGTTACAGGGGCATCCAGTTACAGTAAGGCCAAAATGTACCAACCAACAAAACACATACTAGTTGGTGAATAACAAAAAATACAGTCACACAAAGTTGAAATGTTTGGTGCCTCTTTCACGTCATTAGATATTTGCAATGTGAGGGACAGGGTGTTGAAAAATTTACATTATTTAGCCAATGAAATAGTAAGACGAATCAATCTTATGCCCAGGTTAGCAAGGCTAGCATATCTAGCAGAATTTTCAACATAACCAACTTCCATTGCAGAAAAGACTAGAAATGACAACAAAGAAAAGAATCATTTAATGATTGAATAATGAGGCAGTTTGTAATGAAATACCAAGAAAATTTGGACTGTCAATCGATAAATATTTTGATTTTCCCTCCAGCTGGAAAGCGGGAGTAGACAAAATATATATGAAAGAATAACAAGTATTACAATGCATGATTTGCTTGTAACCGAATAGTTGTTTGTAGGAAAGACCGAAATGGAAGACCAGTACACATAGACACAAATTGGCATCAAAGGTTGTTCATTCAATTGAACAGCGTATCAGCTGCTCTTTAAATGTATATGCTGTGTGAAAGATGACGCCATAATGAAACAATACGAGCCAAACCCTATTCAATATGAGACTACAAACATGAAATGTGATAAGTTAACAGACTCCTCCTCCTTTAAACCAAACATGAGTATAGGTTGTGAGTGAACAGAACAGTAAGCAATTATTGCAACTATTATAGTGAACCAAAGGTTTAGGACTTAAAAATAAGTCTAAAAAATGACTAATCAAAAAAATTCGCTGAAGTGTCCATTTTCGATAACGTCCACAAAATTTTTACTGATGACCCGCGCTTTGTAAGACTATCAGCTAATTGTTTATCTACAGTTATCCAGTTAATGGAATTTACCTCTCTTCTATCTATCTTTTGCTTGACTGATGCTATATCAATACGTAGACGTTTTTCAGCAACAAGCTTTGTTTATAATAGATTTTCATAAAGTAACTTGTGTAATGTTTTGTTCAGCGAAAGGACGCTAGGACCCAGGCCTTATATATTGTTATGTTGGTAGAGTTATATAACGTTACGTTCGAAGCACGCCGTTTTTTGGAGTTGTCTACAATCTGCCTATTAGGCCACCGCAAACATAAATATAACAAATTGGAAGGCATTTGAGACTTCTTTGATAATAATCCACATGTTGAGACCTATCTACTGAACGATTGATTTCTTCTCCTTGCAAAAAGGCAGCTTTTATGTCTATTGCTTTGGCTTTCCAACCCATTGTTGATGTTATGGCTAAGAATATGTGAAGTGATCTTTTGCTGGCAGTTGGTAAATCTGACCTAAACTCTGAATTCTGTTCCAATCCTCTTGCAACTAACCTAGCTTTAACAAATTTTTACCCAATCACCTTTTCTGTTACCCATCAATTACCTATCATTACCCAGGGTGTGCTCATTCTTGTCTGTCCTGCATCTTCAACTTTATCAAAGACTTTGAATTTACACAAATTTTGCAATTAATATGTTTAGCTTCCTCCACTTTATCTGACACAGAATTGTTATTTACAACTTCCAGTGACTCCCATTCTTCAACATATTTATCAAAATAAACCCTTTTGGCTGCTCTTCCCCAAAATCCAGTTTGTTCAAGTATGCCCAGTTCCTTTCAGATGCTTTTCCACTTCTGCTTATTACTGTGCTTTCATGCCATACATCGATGGATGGATGAGGAAAACTAATTCGGCTAGGATCGCAATATCGTATCTGAGTCCAACGAAATTGGATGAGCGTCCTCTTAGTTGGTTAAAAAGTTCAAGATAAGTAAATTTGGTATTGTTAAACGTTATTGAAGTAACATGTTGGCCTGAGATATCTTTCAGTATATACGCTCCTCCTGAGCGCGTCCGCATTCCCCGTGTCACCTTCCGAAAGTGGTTTGCGAAGCGTGCTATGTAGATTACGGGAGATTAAAGAGGTGCTGGGTCCGGGTTCTATTCATGTTTATAAAACCTGTAAATATTGTAGGTCTTGATGTTATGTTTTCCTTTGTAGATTGCATGTACATAGAAAGTCAGCGCCGCGACGTGCCATACTTCATTTGCTCGATCCGGGATATTAGAAAGGTGAGTTACCATAGCAATAACTTATGTAACTACACAAAAACCTAATCTGTCTAAAGTTGTTGTTACTGTTTGAAGATGAGGATTCTCTTTATGCACATTCCGAAGTCTTGCGTTTCTTCTTGTAACGCTGACAAATTTCGCATTGATCTGATACATCATCAACTAGATCCAAAGTGCCTGCTTCATTAATGCCTGCATCTTTCATTAAAGATTTCAGTCTTTGTGATATGCGGTGAGCAAACTGCTTATGAAGCTTTTCCACAAGAGCCAATTGCACTTTTCTTTCATAAGTGTGGTTTGATTGGACTTGAAGACAGGATTCAACTGGTAACTCATGCTGATGTAGAGGAACACAGTAATGTCTTGAGCTTATGCACTGTAGATCAACTTCATGTCCAAAAATTGTTGCACTGTCATTTCCAGATCTAGTTCTACTTTAGCAGCTTTTATTGAATCCTCACTCAAGAGTAATGAAATGTCACTCTCAACAACATCTGTCACAATTTTACAATTGACAACTGCTAAAGAACATGGAATTGTCCTTTGGACTGTAACTAACACCCACCTCCAAATCTGAAAGTTCTATTGCTGTTCTGCTGGGCAACCTGTGACACTTTATCATCACTCAGTGAGTCCAAATAGCCATTCTTCACCCGCAACAGTAGAACTACATGCACTATCAAGAACTGCCGAATACATGCACTCTGCCACTAAAACTTGCACTTCTTGATTTCCAGTAAACAAAACTGCCTCCTCAAAAGCTGCTTTTCTCGCTTTAGTTTCATATGAATTTGGACAGTCCTTCTTCAAGTGTCTTATTAACCGACAACTCCTACATCGTAGAGGATATCCATCTGGTCCAATGGGGTTAACTCGCTTGGTCCTTAATTCATCATAGCCAGCAGCCGACCTCCCCTTTCCTTTACCTGGAATGCCAGTACTTCGACGATAGGCACTTTGCTGTATATTCTGAGGATGAAAGCTCCGCTTCCTTGCCCAATTAAAGCCACTTTGTGAGTAACCTTTTGTGAATAAGTCTTCCTGGTTTTGATCTGTTTCTTGATAACTTTCAGTAACATATGCCGGCTCAACCTTAATAGCACTATGAGATATGGTCTCCTTGGCCAGAGATTGTTTTCCAAAAAACCTTAAAGCACTGCCCATCTGTTTTAATAAATCGGCTGTCTGTTTATAATCCACTCCTGTAAGAACCAACTGACTGGCTTTCTGGTCTAATCCTGCTCCCTCTAGAAGCCTGAATGCACGAACTGCTTCAGGAATCTCCATTTGAATTTGTTTGTTCTATTCTAAAGCTTTTCAAAATCCATTACATAAACATCCATCAACATGTCAGCCTTTCGGCCGAATCGGTCAAAGTCAAAGAATGTTTCATATGCATCAGATAATTCATCCTTCTTAAATATTTGATCCATGTAAGTGATTAGTTTCGTATTGCCATCTGCGCCTTTCAAATCATCAATCGTCACAACACTAAAACTTTATCTCTTATCCCACTTCCATCATTCTCAGGCAAAGATAATGCAACTGCCAAGCCTTGTTTATTCTCTGTAAGATCTGTTAGCTCCTTCCAGGCATTTATCTCTTCAATCCATCTACTGTAAGTTTATTATCAATATCGAACACCGGCGGTGTTTTAAAAGCTGCCGCCATTTTGAAATTCTCTCACGCTGAATCCAACTCTGATAATCCGCCGATCCGCCGATTTAAAAACATACACTTTCTTCCATCTATAAACGTTTGCTGACTTTCATTTTGCACAACTACCCTCTGCTACCACGAAAAGATGACACCATAATGAAACACATGTTTATGCATTTAGGCACTCTTCCAAGCCAACCCCTATTCAATACGAGGCTACTAACATGAAATATGACAGTTTAACATTATGCCTAAGTTAAGTTTGGTTCTTTGTTAAGAAATGAACTTGCAAGTTTGTAACTTTGTAAAGGTATGAAGATCATTGTTTGCCATCTCTCATAAAGTGCACATACGCAACTTTTCATTAAGTTTTTCATAAAGTGCTTATACTGGGTAGAATGTCGATTATACAAACTGCATCCACTTTTGCCATATTGAAATATTTTGTGAATTTAATTAGGTGGAATGATGAGAACTCGACCCGGGAGATTATGTTATTTAGCAAAGAGAGGAAACATCTCAGAGAATATCCATAAAACTGATTGAAGTTAAACCTGAGAATTATCCTTCACCTCTGCTTGCCAAGGTAATCATAGCTATAAACGTTGTCCTACGATGACGCAACAGTTCTCCCCAAAGAACGTGAGTGTTACCAACAAAATGTAACAAATCAAACAAAATTTATTTGGGCGATCAAGGGCAAGGGACAAAAGAAAGACAAGTACTACCAACACGTACAGGGACAAAAGACAAGACAGACAAGCACTACCAACAAGGGACAAAAGAAAGACAAGTACTACCAACACAAATGTAGGCAACAGTTCTCCCCAAAGAACGTGAGTGTTACCAACAACATGTAACAAATCAAACAAAATTGATTTGGGCGATCAAGGGCAAGGGACAAAAGAAAGACAAGTAGATAAACGAACAAGAACGAAATTTAAAAGCCTGTTTTCAAAAAACACTCGGGAAAGCCCCTAGTACTCATCTAATCAAAAGACAATTGCAAAACTGGAAGAAAGGCTTCGTTATTTACAAATGATTTAGCAGGGCCAGTAATATCACACGATTCATTGTTCCGAAGGGAAAAGGGCGATGATTAGCACAGTTTCAGGCTGCCTAAGTTCTTGTCCTGTTTGTAATTATGGTTCACTGTTCAGTGATAAATACCGACAATTGCCCGTCGTATCTGTACACAGTAAATAGGCAACTCGACAGGTCTAAAGATGTACATTAACAAGTATATCGGAAATAAGTATACAGAAAATATTTCACCTTTATAACATCTCACTTATTGAACTTAATCATCCTGTTTTTCCGTCTTTAGTTCAGTTGGCGGATGGTGAGGATGGACTCCAAGGGACGGAAATGAATAATTTTGGAAAAATTTTCATCCGGAGAAAAGCAGTGAGTGGTTTTGCTCACTAGCGCGCTTTGATTTTTTTATATTGTTGTTTTGCATATTATAAGTATTAGTTTGAGTAGTTTGTTTCCTACCTGTTTCGCATGACGGTGTTCCATCACCATTCATCGTCTTGAAGTGAGGCGTAGGGGCGATGAGAAACGTCGTTTCAGGTGCCTTAGGTTGTTGTGTTTTTGTAATCACAATCCCCAGTTCAATGTTTAGTACCGACTATGACCCCTCGGTCAGTACAGAAGAACATTGAATAGGTATCGTAGGACGGTTATGCGATACCAAGTGGGAGAGTTTTTACCAATAAACCAATAATTTGGAGCAACTACATGTATCATAGTGTTAAGTAGTAGCTTGGGTAGTTTGTTTCCTACCTGTTTCGCATGACGGTGTTCCATCACCATTCATCGCCTTGAAGTGGGGCATAGGGGCGATGAGAAACGTCGTTTCAGGTGCCTTAGGTTGTTGTGTTTTTGTAATCACAATCCCCGTTCAATGTTTAGTACCGACTATGGCCCCTCGGTCAGTACAGAAGAACATTGAATAGGTATCGTAGGACGGTTATGCGATACCAAGTGGGAGAGTTTTTACCAATAAACCAATAATTTGGAGCAACTACATGTATCATAGTGGTCAGTAGTAACTTGGGTAGTTTGTTTCCTACCTGTTTCGCATGACGGTGTTCCATCACCATTCATCGCCTTGAAGTGGGGCATAGAGGCGATGAGAAACGTCGTTTCAGGTGCCTTAGG